>CM072820.1:70651959-71851959 GCA_036937905.1 Salvia rosmarinus | reverse complement strand
TCATCTTGTTTCTTCTTTAGTCTAATAAAATGAAGAAATTAAAAAAATAATAACAAATTAAGGTAAAAGAAGAAGAAAGAACAAGTGCTGTCAGTCTGAATAAGAAGCCTTACATTTTGGAAACTTTTATTAAATAGTCTAGGTTCCATAGAGATATTGTTTCAAGCCATAACAATAAAAATAAACAACGAACGAGTTTGCTACCACAATATGTTTTTTTTCTTTACACTGAGTTAACTAAAATAATATAATTAATAGTTAACTATGTTAAAAAATAAAAAGCATAACCCTTTGACAGCATATCTCTGTAATCTTTTAAAATACAACATCATACTATTCTACAATTATAATATGCCAAAAGATACTCGATAAACTCTGTCGAACGATAATTATAATTTTGAAGCGTCAATTCACATCACATTTTCATCCATGTGTAGTCCTTCCGTTGTGCATGTCATCCAAATGAAAGAGTACATATTACGGATGATATGATCTATGATCTATGATATAAACGTAACATACATATGATTATATTATATTATATTTATTATATTTTTGTATTTAAAAAACAAGAAAAAGACAAAAGAGAAGAGTATTTGTAAAGAGTAAGCTGCGGAAATAGGAAATAGAATCCAAATGAGGCATTCCCTACTTTCCAATCACACCTCTACGTCAATATCCATGTAAGGAAGTTGAGAAAGATTAGTGATAAATAGGGCTGCTTATTGGATCCAAATGAGGCATTCCAATAAAAAAAAAGCTTTCCAATCACACTCCAACAACAACCAACATAAATCACACAACACAAATTCATCAAGTCTCCACGTGCAATATCCATGTAAGGAAGTTGAGAAAGATTAGTGATAAATTCCAAAAAAATTTTGAACCAGATTCGCCAGATTACCCTCTCCCAAAATGCATTCAATATGACTAAAAGAAACCCAAAGCCACGATCTTGAATATATACAAATAAATCAAAGAAAGATCATCACGAACCTATTATTGAAGCCTAGATGATTAATTCCATCTCGAACAAGAACAGGAGAGGACAAGGTGCTCGAATTGGAAAATAAATTTTACTTGAAAGAAATAGAGAAATAAAGCGCGGAAGTTCAAGATTGAAAAGAAATAAAAGAAACTGATAAAGTATATAAAGCGCAGGGTAGAACATCCATTTGATACAGCAGAGAAGCGAAGGACAATTTCCAAATAAGAGGGGGGGGCACCGCAATGTCCAAGTCCTCTACGACGTCGACGGCCGCCGTTATCCGCCCCCAAGATTTCGCCGACAGCCCCATCCACTACGCCGTCGCCACAGGCGACCACTTTGCTCTCAACAAACTCCTATCCAACCTGCCCAAAATGCCCGATCCCACCCTAATCAACACCGAATCCGAATCCCTCGCTAACGAGCGCATCGCCGAACAAATCTCCGCCGCCCTCGACGGCCGCGTAAACAGGCTCAGGGAAACCCCGCTGCACGTCGCCGTGCGGCTCAACGACGCCGCCGTCGCTCGTGCGCTCGCTGCAGCCGGGGCCAACATATCCCTTCAGAACGCCGCCGGGTGGAATCCACTTCAGGAGGCGATCCTCCGCCGCTGCCCGGAGATCGTCGCCCCCCTGGTCCAGCACCACCACCTCGCCGCCTGGTTCAAGTGGCGGCGGCGCCTTCCCCGCCTCGTTGCCGCCCTCCGGCGAATGCGGGATTTCTATATGGAGATCTCATTTCACTTCGAGAGCTCCATCGTACCATTCGTCGGTAAAATTGCTCCCTCAGATACTTACAAAATCTGGAAGCGCGACGGAAACCTACGCGCTGACACCTCACTCGCCGGCTACGACGGCCTCAAAATCCAACGCGCCAATCAGAGTTTTCTCTTTCTAAACGACTTAAATAGCAGTAACAGCGCTGACATTCCGGAAGGTTCGCTCCTCATCCTCAACCACGACGAGAAGAAAATCTACGACGCGTTCGACAATGCGGGGAATCCATTATCGGACGCCGACGTTTCCAATTTCTGCAACCAAACCAGCGTTTATCGACCGGGAATGGATGTCACCAAAGCGGAATTGATCGGCCGCACTAATTGGAGGCGCCAGGAGAAAATGGAAACTGTGGGGGAATGGAAGGCTAGGGTTTACGAAATGCACAACGTCATGTTCACTTTCCGTTCCCGTAAAGTGAACGCCGCCGAGCACAGAGACGATCCGTTCTCGCCGACATGCGTGCTGCCCCTGGAGATCGACGAGGAGTCGGACGAGGGTTTCATCGTAGCGGAGAACCCGAGATTCAGCGACAGACAGCGGCGGCACAGCAGTTTCGTGAGAGAGGACCGGGAATTCGTGACGGTGTCGAGGAAGAGTGTGGATATAATTCCAATCGACTCGCGGAGGGCGAGGCTGCCGTGCGGGGAGATAGATTGGTGGCGGCGCCGGCGACGAAGGAGAAGGAGTACGCGAAGAGTTTGCGGCCGATGGTGTGGCTGACGGAGCAGTTTCCGCTGAAGACAGAGGAGTTGCTGCCGTTACTCGATATTTTGGTTAATAAAGTTAAGGCCGTTAGGCGCATGCGGGAGATTCTGACGACGACATTTCCGACAGGGACATTTCCCGTAAAGGTGAGGGTCAAAATCGACAATGTTCTACTTTGAGAGCTTGCCCGGGCCTGGTTTTCTGATTCAGTGCAGGATTTTGCTTGATTTTGATTTGCTTTTGCTTTAATTCTTTCTTTTCATGCATAAGTAAAACCAATTCCCTCCCACTTTATGCTAAGGCTTGTCGATTTGGACTCCCATGGGGCCCGCGACCAATCTTTTTATTTCGAAATTCAATTTTAATATTTATTTATTTTTGAATCAGGTTGCAATCCCTGTGGTTCCTACAGTGAGAGTGGTGATAACGTTCACAAAATTTGCTGAGCTGCAGCCAGCAGACAATTTCTTCACTCCACTTTCGAGTCCGAGGCAATTTGCTAATGGAGCAGGCAGCGGCGAAGAGAGCACCAGCGGTGACGATAGCAGCAGCTACTTCTCGTTCCCGTCGTCATGGCTGAGGAGCGGCCGCCACCAAATAGACGGCCGCCTCCTGCAAGAGCCTTTTGCGATCCCCAGCGACTATAGCTGGAGTAGCTTTGATGAAAAGAACAGGAAATTGAGCAAGTCCAAGTCCACAAGGAGAACTAAGTGAATGAATATAATATATACTATCATTTACCATATTATTATGTTGATTTATGGCTTTATTATTGCTAGCAGACGCTAATTTAGACAACAGGAAAAGATTTTTATTTGTATTATACTAATACTGGCATAAGCATTTTCCTCCACCGGCTTTTGTGTTGATTTTCAGCTAATTCAATTGGTTCTAAATGTGTCCATAACCGCTTATGACACGTTATAATATGTACATATTATGCACACATGTTTTAAGAATCAATGAGACGTGCACGCAGCAATAATTAAGGAACATCTGAAACTCCGATTTGGAAGAAAAGCATACTCACTAATATATATTCAGATCAGCAATTTAAATATCGAAGGCCCTTTCAATTATTACACATATTTTTTTCAATTAGTTATCCGATTTCAATGTTCCATATTGATACATAAACTTCCCAAAATAACAGACATAGGTTATTCTAGTCAAACAAAAAATGGTTAAAGGTAAAGAAAATAGAGAGAGAAAAAGTGCAAATTTGATAAACTAAGAAACAAGATCTGGTGGTCAATAAAATAAAGAGTTTGACACGCAAATCAAGGGGTCGTAATAATTATATCTCAACCCATCGAAGCTTCACCCTCAAGTTCCTCTGCAAGTCCAATTAGTATAATACTCCTATCTCCATTAAAAATGTTTCACTTTTTTTTTAGTTTGTGTCCCATTATAAATATCTCATTCCATTTTAGGAAGTAATTATCACTTCAAAAAGTGTAAATCCTATCAACTTTTTAATACTTTAATTACTTTATACCTTTCTCCTAAATAACCGTGTCCAAAAGAAAATGGACGTTTTAAATGGGACGGAGTGAGTATAAAAGTAAAATTACAAGATTCTGTAACGGCAATAAGGTGACGGCCCAGGATGCTCAGAGATAAAATATATTAACTGTACATCTTTTTTTAACGACAAAATTTGTTTATGGTGGATTAGCTGAATTGGGATTAGGCCAAATAGGATGGAGTTAGCAATAAAGAAACAATATTGTGTGGAACCAAAACGTTGCTTAGAAAGACAGTAACCAGTGAGTTGGCATTTCTTCTTAAAGAAAAGGAAATCAGTTAAAATGACAGCCCATCCACATGCATCCTTGTATTGTATATACATCTCCATATATCTACCCTTCGCAATCATCTCTTTCTTCATTCAATTTCAACTCGTCTAAATCTAACCCCTCCTTCCTATCTTCCACACCAGGTAAACTCCCTCTCTCTAAATTCTTATAATCTGTGTAGATCACAAACAATCTTACACTTATTATTCTCCTAGTCTATGCAAGAATCTTGATAAACCCACAGATCTATCATGGATGCAATATTTCCTATTTAATCAATGCATGTCAACACCAACAACAGAAATGCACAATCTATATGCAGGCTAACAACAATGGCCACCGACGGGCCGAGCTGGGCAGATCAATGGGGCGAAGGAGGGTTCGGTGCTATGGCAGATGACAACACCAAAAGCAACAAAGATGCCGGAGCTGACAAGAAGACAGCCGGCTCAGGCGGATTTGGGAAGGCCAAAGCAGCAGCGGTGGCAGGTGCACAGAAGGTCAAGAACAGCACATCGATGAGCATTAAGTGGGTCAAAAATAAATGCCAAAAGAAAACCTCTACCACATGAACACAAAGGTTTATCACACAGCTATGTATGTTGCAAGCTCCAGAAATGACATTTGATTTCCCAAATCATGTAATGCAACATTAGACAACGAAGCCATTTGAGCATCCAAGTAGACAGCATAAAGTCCAGACTCCTTAATTGATTCTAGCATATGTTATGCGTATAATTTCATCTCCATTATGATCGATCAAGATTTCATGCATGGGGCCTTGTTTAAACTCACATTATAAAAGAGATTCATCCAACAAGATATTGTGCAGGTAAATTTCTTATGCAAGGTTCAACCCAAGAAACTAAAGTAATGGACGAAAGAGAAATTTACAATTGAAATGCTATCTAAAGAGATGGATTTTCACTGCCCTTCTTAAAAGCCAAATGTGTTCTCGCCACTATAAGTCATGTAGAGAAACCCATCTTCATCCTTGTATTCATCATAGATTGCAGACAACAACGAAGCTATAACAACCAAAGCACACTGTAAGTGAACTAAAAATATGAATAATCAGTCAATCATAAGGAGCCCACTCACCAGTCGGAGGAAGTATGTCCTTGACAAAGATGAAGATAGCTTTCTCAGCACTGAGTTTGATCCTCTTACGAACCACATAAACAAACTGCCCCACAGTCAGATCAGCAGGAACGAGATACCTGTAAATCAGAGAAAGAAGGGTTATGATTCATTCCAGTCACCCTTTAGGCACATACTTTAACAGTCACAAATAAAGGCCTAGTGGTAGAGTGGTTAATGCCCCAGAGGTCTCGATAGCGAGTCACCGTGACGCAGCCTTTAAAATTTCTGTATTAATTGACCAAAAAAAAACAAAAAACAAATAAAGGCTCTGTAAAAACCCCAGAAATAGATAGCAGACACTGCTAGGTTAAAAACATGCATTTAAGCACTCTCAACCACTAAATGGGAAGAACACATGTGCAAGTTAAAGTTCCTCTGTGAACATTACCGCATCCGCATAAAAGAGTAACTGAGCAAAATGAAAGAATATCAATCAACCTCGATTATTAGTATCATGCATTGAAGTAAATGAAAGACCACTGCTCAGCATATTTAACACTAAATTTTTTTTTGGAGGAATTTAGCACTAAAGATTATTTACCAAATAAGTGATCATTCCAACAAGGACATTACAATTAATTAATAGAATCAACTAACACATACAACAAGTTTGCTGATTGCATAAAACTGAAACGTAAGGCAAAGATGAAGTCGAACAGTTAACTAAGCCTTATCTGAGCATTAAAGAGAAAATCTTACTGATTACACTAGTTGTTTTTTCTGTCTTTTTTATGGTTCCTGCAAGTTGGGGGATTAAACCCGAAACCTCTCCCTGTTACACAGGGGAGGTTCACACTTCTATGTCCTGTGCCCCAGATTGGGCCTACTCATTACAGTTCTTAATCAACAAGCATCTACAAATTATAGTACTTGTTTAGCTGTAACTGGATTATACACTTAATACTTAAGTCAAGCTCTATGAAGATAGATATAATGAAAATTAATGAGCTCTTTACACCACAGTCAGATTTTGCACTCACTTCTTTTTATCAATGTCAGGAACATCACTTCTTTCCGCCTTCTCCACAATGACCTAAAATGTATAATAACAGAAAGGAAAAAGAATTACAAACAGTGCAAAGAATTGGGTCTCGAATGCAGAATAAACTGCTGTTATAAATATACTCACAGGAATTCTATCCGGATATTTCTCTCTAATGCGAGCAGATTCTGCCTGTCTTTTCTCTGCAGTAATGGACAACAAAGCATGAGTAATGACTGATGAACAAGGAGATATTCAGATGAAAAACCAAAGGTTTGCCAGCAATCTTTAAGAATCAAGCAGAAACGTTATATATTTAGAAGTTAGAAACAATGAAAAACATAAATTGTAACAGTTTTAGTCGAGGAGAAATGACTACAGATCGAACCTATCCAATTCCTACAGTACAATGGTTGGTTGTTCACGACTAAGCATCTTAGACAGTTAACTCTTGCTTACAATCAAAGATAGAAACAGCAGCAAAGTAAAAGCTTCAAGAACTCTAATTCAGAAAGTGGTGATGCCAAGCTTGGCAAATATGTTACTGGTACTGTTTCATTATCAGTATACCAAAAGAGGTATTCAATACAGTAAGAAATCGAGCAAGAGTATTCAACCAAGCTTTTGTATATTCACATATCATACTGCAAGAAATGAAACAAGTTTTCAACCCAAAATCAAATCAATCAGATAGCCACTGGTGTTCAGCCACAAAATCAGATGAAAAACAGGGGGAAAAACACTTTTACCGTTGGAAAGATACCACTCAATAACATGGGCGACCAAAACAATTATCACATCAAATGATCATATAACCTAAATCAATCAAAATAGGTCAAGACAAAAGAAAAAAGAAAACGCATACCCAAAGGGTGCTCTAGTCTGAAAGAACTCTTCGCCATCGCAAGACTCGATTCTTTATCTCCAACTGCCAATTTCAGACATAGAAACAACATCAAGAAACAAGAACAAAAAATTACTTCACAGATTCCAAAACCCGAAATACCAGCTAACATACAGAATCAACAACTATATTTAAAGCATCACGGTTTATAATTTTGCGTGGAGAGAGCAACTAAACACACAAATTCAAGCAGAGAGGTCGTCGGAAGCTTACTAAAGACGCAACAATACACAGTAATTGAAGCTTGAAAGGGTTACTGAATATAATTTGGGACGTTCCGAAAAGGTAGGGGGGATAAAGAATATGAATTAAAGATTCGAGGGTTGATGCTTACACGAAATTGGTATCTGATTCTCAGGTGTCTCAGAACAAAAATAAAATAGCTGATGATAATTTATTATTTGGAATGACGCAATTTATCGCGAGTAGAATAGCCCATCAAAGCCGGAGGTCATATAGCCAACACGATTAGATAATAATTAAAAAGTGTATCTGTTCATCTAGTGGTAGGGTGATTAATAATATCCGAGGTCAAAGATCTTGGGTTCGAGTCTAAAGTGACGTAACCTTTAAAATTTATGTATTAATTAAAAAAAAAAAAATAAAAATTAAAACAAAATATACTAGTATATCACAATTACACGCGTATTTAAAAAATTACTCGTCGACTCGTACTAATGAGTAGTGATGATGATTAAATTGACATAAAAAAATTAAAAAATTATGATGACTATATTACTTGAATTTTCAATTTGTTATTCAAATTTAACCTTCCTCCATATTTTTTCTTTTCTTTTCATTTTTTTTGGTTTATGGGAACTGCTGCAGCATACTTTTTATTAGTGAAAAACTGATGAGACTAACAAAGTATGAAATTGAATTACAACTAAAAGATAAAAGCGATTCACATATTCGACATCATAAAAAAACAAATTGACATCATTTTGATATTCCACATGAAAAACAATCGTGCCATCGAGAGAAACATGAATGTAAAAATTTAAAAATTTCAATTTGAGTCTAACAAAATCGTGTACATCTATGTATGTGAATGGCATGCTTGATTCTTTGGCTTCGGCGGTGGCATGGCGAGGAAGAAGAAAAATTTATTGTGGAATTGGGAAATGAAATGAATTATGGACAAAGCAATGGAATACGATTTTTTTCTATTCACATGGAATCCACAATTATTATTTTTGATGTTCACTGAATAAATATTACTCCATCCGTCTCATCCAAAACGGTTTATTTCTTTTTGATACGATTATTAAGGAGAATGGTGTAAAGTAATTAAAATGATAAAAGATAAGTAGATCTCACAACTCTTAAAGATATAATTATTTTCTAAAAATGAAACAGACCATCTTAGATAAAATAGTCCAAAAAGGAAAACATATCATCTTAGATGAGATATAGAAAGTACATTCTTATGCAATAACCTGCAAAGAACATAGAATTTTACCCCACCCAAATTCCATACCCTTCTAAATCGGGTCGAGGATATCCGATGGGAGAATGGTACTTATCGGGTACCCACCAAATAATTTTGTAATTGTATAGTTAAGTTAAATATATAAAAGTAATTTATTTATATGTATTTTATTTCAAGAAATTTGAAAAGTCCCATAAATGTAATTAATACAATTTATTAAGATATAATTAAATATAATTTTTTATATGTATGTATGTATATATATGGGTTGAATCTACTAGAAATTCTCTCAATGCTAGAAACTATAAACTAACATAATCATATTAATCATAAAATATTATTTTATGAGTAAAAAAACATAAAATAGAGAAAATATAGTTTTATACGTAAGAAAATATAGTATCGAGAAAATATTATCGTATGTATAAGAAAATACATCTCATTTGGAGAAAATCAATCTAAATCATTCATCAATCAAAATCTATAGACCAAATTGGTTTATAGTTAATAGGATTTTTGGGGGATTTCTATTTGATCCCCTTCATGTGTGTGTGTATATATATATATGGGGTGATTTTGGTGAGAATGACTACAAATGTAAGAAATAAGAATATATCACATCCATACATTTAGCTCATATCAACGGTCTAGATTGAAAGAATTTTAGTTAATGATTTCAGATTTTATTTTATTAAATAATTCGAATAAGGGTAAATTTGGTATTAAAAAATTATTTTCTTTGCCACTCAGACGTAAATCTCGTCACTTCCCAATAATCTCGTCACTTACCAAAAATAGAGATTTTATAATCTGTTCAATATAATATTACATAAACTAACCGTTTTATAACAAATATTTAATAAATATGTGACACACATTCACGCAACACAATGTATTGTTGCACTACATACACTTTATGTGTCACATATATAATACAAACAATACATATATTTAATAAATATGTAACACACATTATACATCACGCAATATAATTTATTGTTATACGAAAAATACTACGAATGCAATATATCCGTGCAACAAAAAAAATATAATCTATATAAAATAAAAAGTTACAAGATAGATTACAACAAAATCTCCATAATCAAGAAAATAAATGTTTTAACATAAAATATAATTATTAATATAACCTTTAAATAAATCCTATGAAATTAAAGTATAGCATATGTAATAATGTACTGTAGCACAACATAAATTAATATTGTTAATTGATTTACTGAAATTAATGGGTTAGATTCATTATTATTTCTTACAAATAATTTCATTCTTACCTAATCCATCCTCTTTCTATATAATTACATGTAATTACTTAAGACATGATGGATGAAAAATGAGTTATTACAATATGAAATTTATTTCTAAATATATCTTATTTTGAGTTGAGACTGAGAGCGTGACCTTTTATTATGATATGTAATATTCTTATAAAGAATTTATACTATATATGTAATTATCATAACCCATAATTGGTATTTATGAATCATAAATAGTAATCCGAGTTGGAAGGCAACAAGTAATTAAGATAGGGTGCACCAACTGAGAAAGTGGTCCACCATTTATATTTTATAGTCTCCCCCAACTCTCCCGTCCCTATATTTCGTTATTACAATTATACGGCGCTCAATTCAATTCCATTTAAACCAATATAATGAATCAGCGTTACAAATAGCCATGGCCAAATTAACAACGATCAGATTGAGGACTCCACATTAATTATTAAGAAGATGCATCTCCATGTTAATATATATATATATAGGGGATGGATCAATTGAGAACCCCAAATAAATTAGGAACTAGGAACTAATCCTGTATGTTAATTAGTGTGAATCTGACGGCTTAAATTAAAACATAATTATTCACGTCAAATGCATTACATAGTGATAATGAGGATATTTTAGTAATATATTCTTAAGTAACCGATTTCATGCTATAATTATGGGATTTCATTTCCATGGAGATTATTTCCATCATTAAATTTTTGTAACTACTCGGCAGAATTATTCCATGATATTCACCGTCCTGTAAGTTCTCTACAAAGCTGTTGTGATAATGGCGGCTGAAGGTATGTTTTTTTTTTTGTTTTTTTTTTATGCTTACATTATTGATATTGATTTAAAAACTGTTTAAATATTACGTACAATGAATATATTTTGACGTTTTACATTGTTTAAACATCATGAGTAATTAAAATAATTTAAGTTATTTTGTAGTTTATCAAATTTTATCTTAGAAATATTAAAAATATAATATGAATAAATATATTTATAGACATGCACAAACATTAAAGCTGATATGCATTGTATATTTATTACGAGAAAGAATTGATATCGTACTGAACATCATATAACTTCATATGCATAGTATCAAATTATTATATGCACATCAGTATTTATCTACATGAATATAAATAACAGTTCATGTGAAACTATAATTGTAACTAATTCATATGGAAACAACACTCATTATAACAATCGATGCTATATTATGAACCCACATATACAATATTTATGTGCATACAATACTCCGGATCAATTTTGTTTTTAAACAACATGAGTAATTGAAATAATTTAAGCTATTATGTAGTTTATGACTTTTTCCTTATAAATAATATAAATATGAACAATTACATGGTAAGTCATGCACAAACTCTTATATAGTTTGCGCAATTCATCTGAACAACTCATAACAGAGTATTGTATGCATATCATTTTATAACTACATGAACAAATTAATAACAGATCATGTGCAACTATTATAGTAGAGTATTGTATGCACATAATTTAAATATGAATAATTACGTACTCAGGAATGCACAATCATGCCAATATGACATGCATTGTCTGCTTATTTGTGATCAGGTATTGATATCCAAAATAAAATTTTGCAGTCAAGTGAATTTATTGTCCCTTTTTGCGATGAACTAATAAAGCCTAAATTACAAATGGCTTTCAGTAGCTTACAGGAAGCAGAGGATTTCTATGACGTTTATGCAGCTGCTTGTGGATTTGAGACGCGAAAAAGCTCTATAAAACGTTCGAGTGACAGTAAAGTAATTTTGTTTAGGTCCATTCTCTGTACTCGTGAGGGTTCTAATGTTGGATACAATGTTTCTATTGATGGTAGTTCATCAAATCAGAAACTGTCTAGCAGAGTTGATTGTATGGCTCGAATTGTGTTTCGCTTCGAAGCTGGTTATGGATATAAGATTCATAAGTTTATTGAGGGTTACACCCTTTACTGGTAAAGACAACTATGTTAATATATAAGTTATCATAACATAAGTTGTTAATACAGTTAACATGCAGTATGCATAATAAGAAAATACACTACGCATAAGCATAAACTATGTCGTGCATAACAATATCATAGGATGTGTCTACATATATTACATAATATTATACAGGTAAGATACAGTATGCATATTGAGAAAACACATTGCGCACACAGTTAACATATAGTATGCATAATAAGTTATTTGTTGTTTGTTAATTTATAGGTATAAAAAGATTATTACACCCTTTACCAGTAAAGATAACTATGTTAATATAAGTTATCATAAAATAAGTTGTTAATACAGTTAACATGCAATATGCATAATAAGAAACAACACTACGCATAATCATAAACTATGCCGTGCATAAAAATTTCACAGGATATGTCTACATATATTACATAATATTATACAGGTAAGATACAGTATTCATATTGAGAAAACACATTGCGCACACAGTTAACATATAGTATGCATAATAAGAAGCATCATTGTTCATAATCATAAACTATGACTTGCGTAATAATATCATAGGATTTGTCTACAAATATTATAAAAAAAATGAACCACATTGTGAAACAGTTGCATAAGTTATTATGTAATAAACGTTTAATACTATTCGTTGTTTGTTAATTTATAGGTATAAAAAGATTTTTACACCCTTTACCGGTAGAGACAACTATGGTAGATGTGTTAATTTGTGCATACGAACATTGATTATTGTGCACATAAATGAGTCTCGTTAAAATTTGAAGTTACTGCTTATTAAATTAAAATGCATTGTTTCAATATGTGGAGATATACACATCATCATACAAAAATACACAACATCTGTATCTCGTTACATATAATTCATATTATAATATGCATATGTTTCTAAATTATTGTTCATACTAACCTTAATTATTGTTAATCTTTCTTAATTTATTAAAAATACAATATTGACGCATAATAGGATGCAATGCATTAATAAAAAAAATATATAACAACAATGACATGTATCTCCTTTTTTTTTTATACAAACATTATGCATACATTGTAATGTGAGTTAATATCTTAGATTTTCAAGTGTACAAAATCAATCACTATGTTTAAAGTAAACTTAGATTTGCAGATGGAGGAGGCGATGAGTCTTGGAGGCCAATAGACAGTAAATTAGGTTGGAGTCTGTGAAACTGGTGCGGTAATTAAGGAGCCATATGTCACATACGTGTTAATATATGTTGTAATTTTACATTCTTGCCCTTATACGCATAAAATACATCAGCTTTTCTGATTTATGCGTTAAACATCAAAATTCGATTTTCAATTATTTATTCATGCACAACCGTTAGATTTAGTTTAATTGAGGGTGGATTGGTTCCTAGTTCTCATTCTATAGTTGGTTCCTCCTATAACCATCCCCTATATATATATATATATATATATATATATATATATATATATATCTATCGTGCTCTACAATTGTACTGAATTTTGATATGTAAATGTGGAAAGGGGTGGGGTGGGGGTAGGGTGAGGGACAAGTAAAATCACGTGAAAACAGTCCTGGGATGTTTAATGTACGTTGAAAACACAACATGGTTTTTAATGGCCTATGCATTACTTACTACCCACATGAACATGAAAAGAGGGACACTTCCTCAACCAATTATTTCTCCATTCCATATTCCTAACTTTCTTTTTAAGTACCCATCTAAGATTTTTCTAGTACCATCATCATGTCTCTTCTTGCCTTGTATCTACTTAATTTACATAACTACTTGGTTCATGAGTACATATCGCATGTGCGTAAATACAATTATATGACACGAATACTTAGTTTAACTTCCAATTCCATAGATATAAAATAAAATAAATTCATGTGTTTATAGACAAAGATATATTATTGTATATACAAAAGACTAGTACCTATTATTGTAAATATGTAACCTTTGGAATAATGACTCATGTAACAAATACATATCATATGTGCGCTCACAAAGTGGCTAAAAGTAGAAATATACATACTAAAAGTATAACATCTATAGTTATCATAAAGATTCTCTTTTTTTTTTTTGTATCATGTGAATCATGAATCACTACCTTGTGCCAAGACACTGGGTAAATCCCACGCTCATGTGGTAACCACACTTGGAAAATCGGTGATAGGCTCAAACCCATAAATGCGTTTGGTGGGATTCGAACTCGTGATCTCTACCACACGAACCCACCTTAACCATCGGCTATCCCTGAGACATAAAGATTCTCTCTGTGAATATTTCTATGTGTGATTTTATTTTTACTTCTTTCAAGCTTTCGGGCTATATATATATATATATATATATATATATATATATATATATATATATATATATATTTCAATTTTGTAGCCATTTCCTCCAACATTATAATGTAGGATTTTAAGGGCATGGGATATCGCCTGTTGGTGGCTTCTTTGGAGCGCAAAGCTCTATTATAGGATTTATTTTGTCTCGTGGCGGTAATGCTACTCATAATTTCCGTAATGACGCACCAAATATAAAGTAAAAGAGAAATGGAAACAAAAAGAAGCAAGAATTGATGAAACTCGACAATGAGACCCCCTTCCGAATTGACGATCTTAATTGAAACTTCTATTTCAAGATGTTATTTTATATGGGCAAAATTATATCCGAATATGCAGTGCATCCATTTTAGTTCAGATTCAAAATTTCCTCATTACAATTTAGTAATCTATACTTAAGATTTATATTAATCATAATTATAATTTAATTAGGACCAGAATGTGTCTTTGTCATCTTACATCTTATTTCTTTTTATATTACAATTTACAATTTATATATATATATATATATATATATATATATATATATATAGGGGATGGTTATAACGTGAGAATCATTTTTATCGTGAAACCAAAAAATGATGAATTCATTTAAAATTATGAATTTAAATAAATAGAATTTTCGCCCCTAATAGGATTCGAATCTGGGTGAAAAAATCTGAATTTTCAAATTCATTACATATTTATCAACTTTCATAGCGAATACATTTGGTTATTAATTTTTAGGATAAAAATAGTTTCATTTGAACTTTTCTTCTCTCTCTATCTATCTATATATATATATATATATATATATAGAGAGAGAGAGAGAGAGAGAGAGTTGTTATCGTGTTGACACTCTTTATAGTGTAAACATAAGGACAAATATCAACTATTAATAAATTAATATGGACTTTTCAAATTTAATGCACAAATTATGATGCAGATACACAAATGCATAATTATATGTAAAAATGAGCATATAACTAATTCAAATGTACACTTAAAAATAACTATTAGATTTTTAAATCTAATGGACATGATATGTTCTCATTTATGTATATTAAGGATTGTATATACATGAACAAATTCTATTTATATTTATATATATGTATGTATAGATTGAACAATATCAACCCCAAAATGTGACAAAAGACGTAAAATCTTTTGTAAAGATGCCTCTGTATTAAAAGAAGAATACCAAGCTTGAAGCTCAACGCACATAGCGACAATTTACTGTGGAATTCATGATGAAAGAAATGGTCCATGGAGACAGGAATTAATAGTCCACTGCTATTTTAGTTACACCACTCCTAATACGATACGACAATCATTTCACCCAAATAATTCACGACTCATAAATAAAAACCAATAAATCAGAAAAATCCCAAAAACAAACAAAAAGAACAAACAAGAAAAGGCCACTCAACGAAAATCGTTTCGCACGATATAAATTAGAACCTTCATCATCAATGCACATTTGACAACGACGGCAGTTATTTATAAACTTGCAAACCACTGCCATGGATTTAATTTCTTCCATAACTTAATAAAAATTTGGCAGGATGAAGAAATCAAAACGTAGACAAAGAAGTATCAATCGGGGATTTGAAATTCAAAAATAAAAATAAAAATAAAAATAAAAATGCAGGCAGTGATGGTGTTAACACGCCTTTTCCCCGACCTCATAAATGCATATTGAAGGCTCCAGATATGCTGCAGTGACCTTTTTCATGGTTACATAGCTTTAGAGTAAATATACCCTCCTTTTTGTTGTTGGGTTGTTGGCAAATTCAATGCCTTGTTGCTTCCATCTCTCTCTGACTCTCTCTCTTATTTATATATCGCCTTGGAGGATCATACCCTCCTTCACTACCACACCAATCTTCTTCACATCACTTCTCTTATCTCGACATTGCAGTTGCAAATGCCATGTGAAGGGTGGGTAGAGTGGTATACTAATGATACGAGATATTGGTGCGGTTCAATTAGAAAGCCGTGCTCGATAGGCTTAGAGCTCGGTTATTTGATTGAGCCGTGCCAATATCACGTATAGATATCTACTATGCTACTGCTTCCTATCACTCTCTTCCCCTTCCATGCAATCCCAATTCATGTTTCTAGCAATTCCTATGTTTTTGCCAAATAAAAGCTGCAGATTAACAGGTAACTCATGTTCTCTAGCTATTGCTATGTTTCTGTCTCTCGTCATTGGCCAAAGACAGACAGAAAATGTATATTTATAAGGTAAATGTCAGTTGATGGCAAATAGGTTATGTACTATTTTTCTGTCTTTTTTTACCAGAAATACTGCATATAGGTTAACTTTCATCCAAATCTGTACTCGGACAAGTTCTGTTAGTTTTGTAAGATGAAATATAAAAGGTTTTGTCCGCATTTGGACATACTTTTGTTAGGATATAATTAGACAGGCAGATTCATATCACCTCAAACTTATTACAGTGATAATACATTGTTCTTCTCTTACCAATTATGTGATATCATTTCCTAAAAGAGTGCTGTTTTTTCTTACTCAAATACATTATATGATATCCAACTACTCTCTATTCACTCAGATTCTTAATCGAACGCATGGTATCTGAAGAAAAGTTTATCTGCTAATCTGTCAAAAGGAACAAGAAGAAGAAGAATTGCATTTACTGAGCACTACCTAAAGGCTTCCAACTTTATTGACCAAGTGCTTGTGGTAGGTGCAAGAGTACCTACTTTTTCCTATCATCATTAATGCCATTTCAAAGCAGCAAACAAATTTTCCAAGTTGGGTCACATTTCATTCTCTCTCTAAAACTTCAAAACTAAGCAAATCCTGTTTAAAGAGTAACCAGCAGCTGCTGGATGAAGTTTGCAGATGATTTAGACGATACTAGGATTTGTAATTCAAGGATGCAATTTGTACATGTGTGGAACAACAAATCGCATTGCATGCACACACACTATATTCCTAGCAACGGACAATAGTGTAAAGAAGATAGCAGAATCAAATGAGAAAGCCAAAAAAAACGACATACCTAACTTAGTTGGTAATGGTGAATAATGTCCAAGAGACTCGAGACTCCACCTAATGAGAGACACAGAATAAATCTCTTGAGTTTCAAGCTCAACACTGCAGCATCATGTGCCCAACATGTGAGACACAATTATAAATACTTTGCAAATTGTCATTTTCAGCATATTTTAGCAATCCATTTTACAAACAAAGTAAGACAAACTTCCCATGTGTCTTTAGCTATAACTTCAAATACTATTTCGTCACTAGTTCATAATTACTGATCTGAATATACTGGAAATACCAAGAATTCGGAATCATGCTTCAAGTTGAAAATATAAAGAAACTAACAGGACAGGGTCTTCGGGTACAAATCAATTCCAAAAATAAATTATTCAGAATCTTCAAATTTTTGAAGAAAGCATAACAGCCAAAACTAGTATAAAATGAATAGCCACACGAAAATAAACACCAGAGAGCAGTTATATCTTCACCACATCGCTCACAATTTACTAGCATGGCCTACTAGGAGAATTACTGTCAGTCGGTAAATGCAAGTTGCAACTAAGCAAGCATGTTCTTGGTGAGTTATAAAACAGAGGATATGTTACATGTAATTAGATGAGAAAGCAATCAATCATTAGATCTTGCCATGAAACAAACAAAGACACCTTGGCATAAGATATGGTCGCAATAGATATATTTAGTTAACCATAGATCGATAAATTCAATGGTTTGGGTCCATTTGTAAAGATTCTCAATAATGCACAGACTATATACTGATATCAGAAAGATGTTTGGAACAGAGTAAAATACCAAACCATAATCTCCATTTACCATAGTAGATCTAAAGTGTTCATTAGACAACCTTGTCCTAAGATACTAAACAAATAATATTGTCTGCATTACTTCAACAAACCACACTCCTAATTGAGCATCTTTGCTTATGCAGAAATTTAGTGCTCTTCCAAGATACAATGAAGATTGTTATCACATCAGAAGCAAGTTTATTTGGGTAAATCAAGCTCCAAAAAACCAATCCAACTTAGTCAAGTGAATGCAATTCAAAGTACTTAGTGACAGTCAAATCCCTTCATCCAAACCAAAATGAATTCCATCAAAAAGAGATGGATCATCTGGAAGAAAAAATATTCATTCAATATCCAAGATAAGCGGGGAGCGGTGGAGCATCCGACGTGGCTTTTTTAATGGCTGTGGTGGAGAGCGGGCTCATGGACCTTCCACTTAATGGTGACCAGTTTACCTGGTCGATGAGTGCTATTGAAGAAAGGCTGGAACTCAAGGTGGTCGGGGCCTTTTCTCAAACCGGCACCGATCGAGGATATCAGGAGACCAAATCGGTTCCGTTCTCAGAATAAGTGGTTACAGGAACCGGAGCTGCCAAACATCGTGCAGAATTGTTGGACCAACCTCGAGCGCTTAATTGACTTCCACTGCTGAATCCTTGCTGATATGGGGACGCTATCTTCATAAGATATGAAAATTTTATTAAGAGATCTGAAGATGCGACCGGTGTCACCCGTTTAAAAGAGGTGAAACAGAGCTTATTTATAAAGAGGAAGTTTACTAGAAGCAGAGAGAAAAAACAATTTAGGCTCAAAGTGGGAGATATGAACACGGGGTTTTTTCACAATAGGGCAAGCGCGAGGAAAACATAACAAGCATCTCGAAATTCCAACGGGTTGATGGCACGTGGGCAATAGAGAAGACAGCCATTGACGATGTTGATGGAGGTCATTTCTCGAACCTCTTTGCAGCTAGCTCGGACGAGAGGGATTTTGGAAGTGCTCTACGACGTGTAGGTCAGTTGGTTACCTCGGACATGAATGAGAATCTCACTAGGCCTTTTACTCTAGAGGAGTTCAAACAAGCTGCTTTTCAGATGCATCCGGACAAGGCTCCGGCACAGACAGTTTCAACCCAGCTTTTTTTTCTAACAATTCTGGGGCATGCTCAGCGAGGATATCTTTGAGAATGGAGTTACGTGGCTGATGGAGGGAGTTTATGCGACAAGGTTGAACAATTGCAATATTGTTCTCATTCCAAAAGTAGAGAATCGGGCTGTACGAAAGACTTACGACCCATTGCAGACAAGGTCTTGATTGCCTTCGAAGCCAGCCACTCTATAAAGCGCAAGATGACGGGGAAGTATGAGAGATAGCTCTCAAAATTGACATAAGCCAGGCTTATATGATGGGCTCGACTGGGACTATCTTTGTGCATCCTTCGGCGACGGGGTTTTTGTGATCCACTGGATTAGAATGTGTGTTAGCACGGTTGAGTATAACGTTCTAGTAAAGTAGGAAATTGTGGGGCCCATTTATCCGGGCCGAGGCTTGCAACAAGGGGATCCGTTGTCCGGTATCTTTTCATTCTATGTGCTGAGGGATTGTCTTCATTGATTAATTATGAGATGGTTATTCGTTCCCTTCACGAATTGCGTATGGGTAGGCAACGGCCAACAATTTCGCATTTGATGTTTGTTGATGATAGTACGATGGTTTGTCGGGCTACGGTGGAGGAGACCACTAAGTTGAAAGATCTCTTTAGCCGAAACGTGTTAGATCACTAGAGTGATCAGTCGGCTTTTAAATACAGGGAGGTACTCGGGGTTGCCATCTTTTTGATTGGAAGAGATAAGAAAGCTATCTTTAGCTTTTTACGAGAGATGATGTGGTCGAGACTTCAGGGGTGGCAGGGAAAGAAGTTTTCTAAGGCGGGTAAGGATATTTTAATCAGAGCAGCAACACAGGCTACTACATCATGACTACTTTTTCGATCTTTACTAGCTTCACGGATGAGTTAGAAAGAATGATGAACTCGTTTTGGTGGGGTAATGGTGGGGAGAGGTTCCGGGGCATTAGTCCAAGTTATACTTGGGGAGTATCTGGTCATCTCTGGATTTATTGCTAAGTGGTGCAAGATGGAGGATTCGCAGTGGTGAAAATGTGAGGGTCTTCCAGGACCCCTGGCTTCGATGGGATGCGGCTTTCTATCTCAACGTTCCCCATGAAAAGGAGCTTCACTCTCTGCGAGTATGCGGTCTTATGAGGGATGGCAGAAGAAGGTGGGATTCCGAGCTCGTTGAAACCATGTTTGATGATGAGAGCACCAAAGAGATTCTAAGTATACCGATGACCCCGAGGGATGAGATCAACAAGATCATTTGGCAATAGTCAAGAAAAGGTGGTTACACGGTGAAATCCGCCTACGAACTAGCTCGTGCAATGACTCTGGACACACAGCACGCGATGCAGGAGAACTGATGAGCACTTTGGCATCTCAAGGTACCTCAAAATGTTAAATTTTTCCTTACGGCAGGCTTTGCATAGCTGCCTCTCTACGAAGGCCAATCTCATGCATAGGGGCGTTCGAGAACGAGTGGCACTCCCTTGTTGCCTGCAGGATTGTTGGGTAGATCAAACTTTCAAGGGAGTTTAGAGGTCTTGCAGATGGTAGTGAATCCTTGGCAGAGTTTATATTCAAGCTGGTGAATCTTACAGAGGGTGAAACAAACGCCAATATGGGAATGATTCTAGACTCGGATCTGCAGCTTCGGGTTAAGCATGCTAGACTTGAAACCAACACTATATACGGCGCATAGACTAGCTAGAATGTCCAAAAACTTTTCTTCTACGTAGGTTCGGGTAGAACTTCCGACCTTGTGATGGATCTTCCCCGTATTCCATGCGTTTGTAGCTCATAATATTTCAGTAAAAAGAAAACATGGAGGTGGCTTAATCATCCCATTAAAGTTGTGATTAGGAGGATCTAGTTTGAACTTTTACTCCGGATTAACTTAAGGTATAACTTTTGTGATACTGATTCTCTTTTAAAGGTCTAATCATAGTAGTTATTTAATAGGGGATCCGAAGCTATAATTTGATCATGTTGCTAGGAACACAAAATATTATTTAATATAAGGGTAATTGCAAAAAAAATGCAATTGAATTTTGCTATTTAAACCATAACTCAGAGAACCCCCAAGCAAAACTTAATTTTATCACAAACTTTTAATTTTGTAAATCGATACACAATTTTGGTTTCCACTATTAAATCCTTGTACACATCAACTCGTTTTGTGGATATCTGACTTTCATATCATTTTGACTAAGGGAGGGTTGATGGATAAAATTGTCAAAATCATATTAAAAAGTTATTTTCTTTATCTAATGACATAATGTGGGCGGTGTGCGTTGCGTGTAGTTTGTGTTTTACAGTGAGTCAATATGGCGTAGTGGAATTTTCACCTACACGATATGAGGGAATATAATTAAATGAGTTTAGTGAACCTAAGAAATGACTGATGACGACTGATAAGAAGTGAATAATAGTAAGGTCCAATTTTCTATGATAGATACGTATAAGGAATATTAATGAACGTAACAGTTTTTTTCTGAGATTAATTTCAATCTTATTACTAATAAATAGAAATCGAATATGCTTACTTTGTTTGACTAAATTAATTACCTTTCATTAATCTATTCTAGTAAATACAAGCTTTTTCTTTGAATTTTAACATATAATTACTTGAATTCGAACATAGTAAAAAAAACTAACTTACATGCTCAACAAAAATTAAACATCGGAAAAACAAAATTAATAATATTGAGTGTGTCGTGAAGTCAATATGCACATATACTGATAACAACTGCAGTGCAACATCACCAACTTGTCTAGCGGCAAAGAAATTAAAGTAAATATTAAAAGTATTACATCAAATCAAGCAAGTAACTATCAGAGGTAAGTTCTAAGTTTTTAATCATGATATTTTACGAAATTGCATTGCATAGCATTTCCACCTGCGTCGGATTTGTTTTTATAAAAAATTTGCAATAATGTTTTATTAATGGTTCAAAGAAAATATGTAGCACTCAGTGTTCAAAAGAAATAATTCAACCGTTTTTTTTACACGTAAATTAAGGAAAATTGTGTTTTATGTGTGATACGAAATTTGAGATACTTTTTAATGTAAAAAGTGTTTCCTTTTTTGGAAACCGACCAATTTAATGAGACAGCAAAAAAAAACGAACTAACAATAATGGAACGGAGAGAATACTATCATAGCATAGGCATCGTGACTTTAAGTTCATTTTCTTAGTGGTGGCCTAAACACAATCTCATTATTTGTAATACGTGTCGATTTTAACGATCAGTCTTGTATCTTATTTTACACGCGCGTATCATAACACAAAATCTAAAATTTTAGAAGTGTAGGTATATTTGTTTATTAAACGACAAACTGTAGTGAAATTAGAGTCGAATTTGTTGAAATAAGTATATACATACAAAATCAATATACTGTTCTTCCAAAAATGCTAATCTGCCGTACAAAATCTCAGACCCTGCCATTTTCTTTTCAATTTCCACTACACACTAGCTACGCACCCACCCCCCGCCCCCACCCCAAAAAAAGAAGAAAAAGAAAAGCCAACTCCGAAACTTCGACGTCAACAGCATTTTACCCTAAGATTCTCCCCATTCAAATTTCATAAACCAAACCTATATTGGGACCCTTTTCAACACTGCCGCTGCTGCTATTCAGCAACTACGAAAACGGCGTCTAGCAAAAGCAACTATTCAAGAAAACCCGTTTTCGTCAAAATCGCGTTTCTGAGGTTGCTGAGGTCTCTCCCTTTGAGAGTCCTTCCCACTCCTTCACACATAGAAAACGAAGCAATCTGCGTAGAAGCGAGCCTCCTCGCCAGATATTCATGCGGCGGCAGCATCTCATCATCGTCGCCGTCCCCCTCATCGATGTTGGTGGGGTGGAAATTTCTGCCGCCGCCGTCGTCGTCGTTGTGTGCACCGCCGCATGCATCGTCCCACATGTTCTTCTCGGGCTTCTTCAAGATTTTGGACCAGTCGGGGATGGTGAGGGGCGCCGACGACGGGCCGCCGGAGGAGGTGGCGGATCTCGGAATCGCCACCCTTGACGATGAGGTGGAGAAATTCTTTCTTATTTCAGAGAGGGAGTTTGAGCCTTGATCGTCTCTTGCCTTCATCATGGCCCACACCTCCTCTTCTTGGTAGTCCTCCGCAGCCATTCCTCCGCCGCCGTGAAAATCTGCCATCTCACACGACGCTAGAAGAGAGGGAGAGCTTGAATTTGAAAGACAAAGGAGCTCAATATATACGCGCGTTTGTGCGTGGATATATATAGAGGGACGAATAAGGGTTGTTTGGATAAAAATATTGGAGGTTTTTCAAGTGAAAAATTAATTAGAGAAAATGGGGCTTAGTTTTTTTAATAGAATTTATTTGAGATCACAAGAAAATGCCAAAGAAATTTACATATATCAAGGAGTGAAAAAACGAGTTTGTTGCAGCAGGAGAGGGGGAAAAACAAATCCAGAGAGATACGCATGACATGCATCAAAACTGGAAAAGAAAATGGCAACAATTTTTTGTTTAAAAATGATGGATTTTCACATGAGAAGTCAGTCACAAGTATGTTCTACTACTCTCGTGGGATGAATTTGGATTTGAGGGGTGGGGTTTTTTTTATGTAACGGATAAATTTCCACTAACAAAATGAAAAAAAAAAAAAAACAACCCAAAAGAAAGGAAACCCCACAAGATTTGAAGATTCCTTTATTTCCCACTTGTGGTAAAAATAAAAGGGAAAATGTCAGATAAAAATTTCTTGAATTAGGGTTTTCTACATCGAATGTGTGGATGTACCTCAGCATATATAAACGTGTAATTAAAAGCTTGTTCACAAGTTTCAACAGGAGGGATTTGATTGGGTAAGGTGGAACAAACCTATTGGGCATTATCCAAACTTAATGAATCAAGATTTTGCATTACCACTGCATTTAAATTTGCAGCAGAGATATCTAAAAGAAAACTTTTATTAAGAGTGCCTAGGAGAAGGTGCTAATGCAATTGGTGTGGTGATGCACATTGTACATTGAGATTTGAGGTTTTTATTTAACTCTGACTCAACTTCTTATGTAGTATACTTATAATTAATTTAAATAATAATTCTTGAATGCTACACACTGCTTCCTGTGTTTTGGGATTTATTGATGAGATGACAGTGCAGTCCACAGCCTGTTGAAAAACAGTAAAATTCACAAGCACTTAGTAGGCCTTTTGTTTTGGAATTAGGGATAATTCCTCAGCTAGCTGAGAAGCTAGCATGGGCTGTGTTCCTCAGTGATTGTATGTCAGGAACATGTAGGAGGGAGAGAGGGAGATAGAGAGAGTTATTGGAGTACAAACATGTCATGAGCTTTGTTTTTTGCTTTCCACAAACATCTCATAATCAATAATAAGACAGTAGTCCTCTGGGACAGCTCAATGATTAAGGTGGGTTTCTGTGGTCGAGAGATCATAGGTTCGAACCCCACCAAACATCTCTATGGGTTTGAGCATGCTACACCTGGTTTTTCAAATGTAGTTTACCTGTCCTGTGTGTGGTTTGCAGGCTCAAACCCTATAGATATTTTATTTATTTGGCGGGTGGCAAGTCATTAATTGTTCAAAAGTTTATAGCTAAGCGAGTCCTTATCACTAGCTAGTGTTAAACAAATTATTCATGCATTATATTGATTAAAAGATGGTGATTGTTGGGGTCATACTAATCATGTCAATATCAAATTATAACAAAAGAAAGGCATATTTTTTATGTTATCTCTAATGGTGCAACGATGGTGAAAGCAATTAATAACTAATTATATAGTTAGCAAATAATCCATTCCTAAAGATAATGATGAATTTATTATCTATGTTGCAGTGGCAGACTGATGCAGTTGGTTAAAGAGTGCCCAAAGTATTGGGCGAGATTATTAATTACCCAATTTCTTGTCAAATTCTTAGCGGGTTGGTGGCAATGAATTATTAGGCTTTAATGCAAGTGTCCTATTTATGTATGTACAGTCTTTTTCTTTCTTTCTTTTTTTCTCTTTTGAAATAAAACGGTCCAGTGCTAGTTTTTCATTAATTTATATTTCATTTTATTATTTTAAAGTTTTTTAAAGGAATTCTTTTAAAGTTTTCAAAAAGACATCTTTATTGGTAGCATCTTAGAAACCTGTCGAGGCAGCTCTAAATTTACTTTTTCAGACGATATATTGCAACATTTTATATTTGGGTTGCATTTTGTAGTTCACTTTATTGATATACATTTTATGTATGACTATCACATTATAATTTATAGATAGCATTGTAAATATTATATATATATATATATATATATATATATATATATATATATATATATATATATAGGAGTGGATCAAATGAGAACCATATCTTTTTGCGACTCTGCGAATTGATGCATAAGGCGTTGAAGATGATGCACAACGGTATATAGTTGTGCATGCGAAAACTTTCTAAAATTATTTTGTTGTGCAACAATTTTAGAAAGTTTTAGTTATGCATAACTTTATATTGTTTGTGCATTATATTCAACGTCTTATCATATTCTCAAGTCTCAAAAAGATGAGTTCATCGGATCCAACCCCTATATATATATATATATATAGGAGATGGATCGGTAGGAATGGATAATTTGGTAGGAAATAGGAATGAATCGGGCCTTTGATTTGTTATATCAATGATTGAGATTTAATTTTCGGTGTCTTCTGGTTTTGTGTTTTGTGTGCTATACGGATTATTGTGCAACACTATAACTCTTCTTGTCTTCTGTTGCAATGAAAGATGTGCTAAACTAATATATTTAGCATATATACTACGAATTGATAAAATATGTCTAAACTAATATGCGATATAAGTAATTCGATTGTCTTATAAAATATGAAAGATGTCTACTATTCGTATTTTAAATACATTAAGGAGCTTTCACCATAACCAACCCCTATATATATATATATATATATATATATATATATATATATATATATATGATGTTCATTGATAGAGTATAACTCGTAACATAGAGATCCAATCCAAAATAATGTGGGAGCATTATTAGCCTTAAAAACTGCCAACACACGCATATATTCTAGCTAGATATAGTAGGCAGACTGTCGAAAAATCAAACTCGTGGAGAGCTGAGTAGATGAGAGACATGGCGTTGCGTGCGTTGCGTTGAATCCCATCATCAACACTATTGATATCTATTTTCGGTAAGAACTATGTTTGTGGAATAAATTTTAAATGTTCATTGTTCTTCATAGGTTCTGATTTAATTCTATGTTTTGGTATGAAGGAATAAAATGATAATTTCTACAACCATTTTCATTCCTATGTTGATTTGTTTTTTTATTAGGAATCATCATTCCTCAAGGAAGAATGTCCATTTCCATAAATATTGGATGAACCAAAATTAGATTTTACTTTTTTCTTTTTAAAAAATATTCTTATTTATTTATTTATTTATTTGGCATATATAATAATAACAACAATAATAGTAAAATAATAAAAAATAAATATTACTATCAATAGACAATAATAATAAAAATAAATCAATAGTAGTAATAATAATAATATAAGTGCAAATCACCTTACTATTTCATTTCATTCTCAAATCAAGTCCATATTCTCGTCTAATTCATTCTTTCTTATCAGCCATCACCTTAGTATTGCTTATACATTCTCGTATTATCAGCTAGGACTGACTCAATTCAAACCAAAAATGGTTCTAACCTAATTTTGTTTTGGAAAGCATAGATCCATACGAACGGCAATTTTTTCAAATCAGGATATCCTACGACATAATTTTTCGGTTCAGCTGACCCTACAAGAACTGTTGGTCGAGCTAATAAATGCTTGAATGCCTAGGCGGTCCATCAGTTTGGAACAGACCATATTTGACACCTCTAATTCTATACGCGGAGAAGCAGAAAGATAAATAGTATTTCCATGAGATGAATTGTATTTGGTTGTGTAAGTTTTTTTATTCGAATTGTAGACCTAACAGAATGCTTGAATGCCTATTCGAATGTGAAATAGGAATTATTATGACTATTATATATTATTGGATTCAAATGTTCATATTATTTATGTCTTAGTTTAGAATTTATCATCTCCATGTTGTTTGATTTGTTTTGACTCATAAATCAATAAGTAGCTAATTAGTCGGATGCCCAATTAGATTTGGGTCAAAACCTCGAAATTTTAATAGCAGCCCATTTAGACCCTAATTCAATTACGACATATTTGGTAGTTCTGTTTCGATAGGATTGCAAAGTTATCATGGATAATGCGTCTGTTTGGTAGCTCTATTTCGTATCCTTACGGCCCGTGTTTTAATGACGGCTTGGTGGATCTTGTCTGTTTGTAGCTGCTGTTTTGACTATTTTTTTAGGATTTGTAACCCACAAAAGTGGTGGGTTACAAAAATCGACTGAACAGTACATTTTAACTAGACGAAACCTAACTAACTTACCAAACGTGCCCTTAATCTGTAGCTTATCAAAAATGGTTGAGAAGTCGATTGCTGCTTCTTCTAAGCTTTTGAACCCAGATTAATGGCAGCTCATTTAGACCCTGATTCAAACAGCGGCTTATAGGCTGGGTGCTCATTTAGCTATTCACAAGATCAGGCGAATATGTCATCTAAAGCAGGCTGGCCGGGCCCACAAGTTGGCAATTAGGATCGGGGGGGGCCAACCTCAAATTATTTCGGGTAAAAGATTATATGGCCTGAAATCGGGCCGGGCCAGACATCATACGATATAATGTCATGTAACCTACAAATTTCCTTCCTATGTTTTTTAATTCAATCACAAAACATAGTATAAAAATATAATATATTCATGCGGAGAAAACCAGAAAGGATATTCATAGAATCACGCTAAGAAAGAAAACAAAACTAGCAAGTTTCAAAATATTACAACACTTATCTTATTTTATCTGAACTACTTGCAGTGATAAATTTAATTGAGATGTGACCGCAGCGTCATTTCTGGGTCGGCCTACAAAAGCTATGAAACCATGTAGGCCATCCAACAATGAAAAAATACAAGCCTTTCCAACCCATTCCAATTGCAAATAAAATGACTATAACCAAGGAAATATATATATATATATATAGGGGTTGGATTGTAAAAATAATAATCTAAAATTGTTGCAAAACAAAATAATTTTAAAAAGTTTTCGTTGTACACAAATTTATAATATTCTGTGCACAATCTTTACACGTGTCATGCATAATTCGTAAAAAATATAATTCGTTTGATACACTCCATATATATATATATATATATATATATATATATATATAAGGAAAGGTTAACATAAAATCATTCTTATTATGCGAGCGTGAGGCTTGTTTTCGTTTGATTCACGTTAAAATTGGTTATATATATATATATATATATATATATATATATATTAGTTCATGTACGTACATAAATGATAATAAATCATGTTGATTAAATTTGAAAAATAATTTTTAAATGTGTATCTGAATTAGTTATATGCACATTTCTACATATAGTTGTACATCTACGTCATAATTTGTGTATTGAATTTGAGACGTCCATATTGATTTATCAAGGAATGATATTTATCCTCATGTTTATACTATAAGAAACGTCCACGCGATAACCAATATATATATATATATATAGTCATTCAAAATATTAATGAGAATTAAACAAATTCAAATGCAGATGCACATTACAAGTATTTTAATATGCGTCCAACTTTACCGAAAAAAGAAAGCTTCCGACTATCATAACTTCAGCCAAAAAGTAAAATATTTTCAAGTACCCAGGTATTTAGAGATGAGCAGCATATTACAAAGTGATGTCCAATCATGAAATCAGATCACCCTTGTTTTTTCAAACCGCCCAAAATCAGATAAATAAATTTGATGAGAAATAGACAGCAGATATGAGCACAATTTACAGTGCCATTTCAACCACTAGAGCTTTCCAGAGGAGGTGGGTCTTTGGTTCCACTAAATATGCGTCTTCAGTCGCACTAAACTATCATTTGAACTGCAAGTTTGTTTTCAGGTTGAATAACATCCTAAGACTAAAGCAATTTATGTGGTTGTTAGGCCCTCATTGACTATAGCTAATCCCTCAACAATTGCTGCATTTCACAAAAAATACAAGATAAGCAGACAAGTGGGGTTGACAAAGTTTCACAAAACAAGAATCCAATGGCGATTGCTTTACCAGGATTGCCAAAAAACTAGTCTCTACCAATAGGAGGAACCGATGTGATATATTCAACTACTGAGATGTAAAAGCGGTGAACAGAAGTTACAGAACATGTTTTAGCTAGTATTTCACTGGGGTTTCCTTCATGAGATTCCATTATTGTCAACATGATGGATACAAGTATATGAAATTATTAGAAACCATATTGTTTTATGATTACGTTATACAAAACAATAAACAGATATGGAACTAGCGACTAAACCTGTACAGAACTGTGTCTTAATCTTTTCTCCCTTGCGCACAGCATGGTAGAGCTCCAAGTAATCAAGAGCAGGCCGGTTCCACGACCAATCTTGCTCCATAACACACTTGCACAATGAATTGAACCACTCCCTCTGATCGTACCAAGTAGTTATTGCTCTACAACAAAAAAGTTCTGTCAGTTGCCATCATACTCGTGAACAAATAGAAAAATAGGCAGACACAGAATGTGCAGATGATCAACTCTAGAATCCTATATGATCTCCTGAAGCTCATGTAGCAGAGAGATTTGGACAAAACTTAAGGTGCGGAAAGAAATTCAAACGGACAATATTCTTGCGTTTCCATTGCCATTCAAGGTTTTTATTTTCTTCTATTCTTGTGGGGATGGACAGAAGGCAACACATAAGCAAAGTCTCCAAAGTGAATAGCTAATTTGTACCTATTCAGAGCATAATCAACACCTCCTGCATCTGCTCCATCAAAATTAAATCCATTTGGTTGAAGGCCTTGTTCTTGTGCCCTTTCTTTATCATGGTCAACATCATAAACAGTATCAAGAGTCCTGCAGGGGTAAAAATCAGAGTTTGAGGCTCTCAAACAGAAACAAAAATCTCAGTAAATGCTAAGCCAGTCAAATGACTAAATTGAGCACACTTTTCACTAGCAAATAGCAATTGTGAATGTGCTAGAAATCTCTTCTTAAAGGTCGTATATGAACAGGCAAGAATATGCAGAGCTCTATTTTCCATAAAACAATGGAAGTTATGGACTTATTAGATATGTGATCTCTCCTTCTTTAACGACTTAATTGGACAGTGTCACAGTATAAATAGTAGGTAGGCTGGAACTTGAATAACTGCTTTAAAGAGGCAGTGAAAACAGGTGATACAGAATTTTTTGGTTGATTTGGAAATTAAACTGAACTAAGCATATTAGCATTGCCAAATAACCCCTAAATCCTTCTACATCTTTTTGAGTTGTTTCTTGGGATGAAGAAAGGGAAGAGGAGTTTTGATCTTTGACTTCAGCATGTGAGGGTCTAAAACATAACTAAAAGAAACACGAAACGAAAAGTAAGTATATCACCAAATATATTGCAAGTGAGATTCGACTTCATATGGTTACAGTACAAGAAAAGAAAATCAGATTTCCCTTTTTACCTCCAGTTTTGCACACAACAGGGACTGAACCATATCTCATGGCTGTGAGTTGAGTTAGTCCACAAGGTTCAAAAATTGAAGGTACAAGAATAAAATCTGCACCGGCATATATCTGCATAGTAATTGAGATCATAGTTAACGTGGTCTCGAAGCACATAGAATTACCAACATACAGGAAAAACAACTGAATTCCATGAGAAATACCAAGTGTGAGAGAGGCTCATCATATGTCACTGATGTCAGACATAGGCGTGCACTATCAGTATGTGAAGAATGCAGTTGATTTGCCAAATTAACAAAATCATTCTGAATCCTAGGATCAGGAGCTGAACCCAGCAGGATCACCTATAAAAAAAATGCTCATCAGCAAATAGAAAGTTGTCACTTAATTTACGGAAATATCTTCAAAATTCACCACAAACCAAAAGATGTTAGAGCATAAAGATTGTATTGATTCATAATACTTAAATGAATCTTTCATACACAAATGCAGGTACACGTTACACGACTACTGATTCAAGGTAATAGCAGTTGGTCAAGAAAGACTTTCACGTCCATCATCATAGACTAATGCTTGGTATGAGGATTCAAGAAAAGTATATTACTCGTTTTAACTTTTAAGTAACAGTTGCAGGATTAAATAAGAGAGAAGTAAGACGAACTTGTCCATCCCGTTCAAGGGTTCGCCAGATTGCATGTTTGATGAGGTGGATTCCTTTCTGGTGAGTTAGTCGGGTAATGAACCCTACCATGGGAAGATCAGCCTTTTTCAGCCCAAGTGTTCGCTGCAAAGCTTCTTTGGCAGCTCTTTTGCCTTCGACAACATTTTCTGAAGTATAAGTTACCTGTTAAGGCATGCATGGAATTTGCATTAAAAAAAGGAAAACTCCACTCTTATTGAACGGTTGCTAGAACAGGTAAAGTAGATATATGAAGCTTTGCAAAAAGGATTGCTCCAGGCATATGGACATCAGCGAGAAGTAGGCCCTGACTTGCAAAAGAGGTAAATCATAAAGCAACTTTCATCTTTCTAAAGGTAAGTAGATGGAAGCAATTTACTTACAGGAAGGAACTTATCATTATACGGATCCCATATGTCTAGGTCAATTCCATTTAGGATACCATGAACTTGTAAAGATGAGGAGCAATTAAATGATTCCCAGAAACTTCCCGGGAATAAGTTGGTGATACATGCAGGAAAATGTTAAAAGACAAAAACAAGTTTAACACAGCCCAACACTCTGCTTCTATTTTCTAAGATTCTAAACACTATATAAAACTAATCAAGCCCCATGTGGAAGCATTTCTTCCCTGGAGGACCCTCAGAAACTTATTGTTGTAGTCTTGTCTGAGAAAGCCAAAGCTTTCCCGATCAATTGAGCTCCAAATTCAAGGTTGTGTATGATGAAAACAATGCGGGCTTTACTGAGGCCATAATGCATATACTGTTCTTTGAACAACCATGCAACTGGAGCACTAGACCAATTGTGACAGTGAATTATATCCTGGTATCAACAGCAAAACCTTTTGATCAGTTTTCAAGAGAGAAATAATATCAACTGCAACCACAATAGATAAAGGAGATCAAATCGGACAAAAGAAACTTTGCATTATCATTTGACTACATTAGGTCTTTTAAACAAGACATGAAAGCACTGGTGCAATGAATTAAACAAGAATTGAGGAGAAGAGTTTGATTAGAGTTGAAGGAAGAAACATATGGTATAAAACAAAGAGTCAAAGATGAAAAAGGTCGAGCCAAAATTTTGCCATGATGTGCACATCCATTGCATATATTATGCTGCTAACTAACTGTAAGAGATTCAAGATACATGTGGCTAGATTAAAACTGCAGAAAATATAAGAAAAGCATAAAAGGAGAAATCAAAGCCTTAGGATAGCAATTCTCATCCAATTAAACAATCCACAAGCTCTCATAAGCCTAGGTTCCAGTATGTCTTGTCATAGTCATCAAGGTCACGTATCTTGGATTCTTGGTTCCCAAAATGACAATAATAGCTAATTTATGATTACAAGAATTGATAGTTTGAGCATGAGCTTACTGGATGGGTTCCACTTTGCAGAAGAAACTCCAGAGCTGCATGACAAAAAAAACCAAATCTTTCCCCATCATTACCACGTCCATAGATGCAAACAACCCAAAATAATCTGGAGTGTAGCATAGACAAGATTAACTTGTCAGAATTCTGGCCAATGACTTTCGGAGAGAAGGTGCTTCAAGAAAATGATAAGCAAATGCTTAAATAGGGTAACACAATAACACTGAGTCATTTACAAGCATAAAGCAGCATACATCCCACATAAAGTCATGGAGCATAGAAATCATAATAAGGCAATTGAAACCTCATGGTTGACTTATGCACATTAGAAACTAAAATATATTTACACATAGGCTCCTAAAACAAATACATGTAAACTGTATATATTAGTCCTACGATTTAGGAGTTGCCCTTGTTTCAACCAGATTGAACTCTAAGTTCAAGCATTATGTACCTACATAATTTTAAATCTATTCAATTAATCTTCTTGAAGCAGCCACCTATATGAAGAGAAGCACAATATAAAAAGTCTCTCCTACTTTCCCATGTTTCAAATACAACATCTAGAGGAAAAACAAAACCTCAACATTAATTCGTTTAGATTCCATGAAGTAGTCAAATACTTCTTCTATTCTTTTCCCTGGCGCCTAGGAAGCATGGGGACGGGGACGATACGATACGGGGACGAAAATACATCAATTTTTCAAAAATGAAGATACGATAAGTCAAAAATATGTTTGTATTTTATATTTAATATATATTCTATATATAATAAATATCAATAATTTATCAAAAAATATGCAAATACCACATAATCCATAACAAATATGTCATAATTTTCTATAATAAATAATCCATAACAAATAAGTTTTAAGCAAGTTGAACATGATGATGGAATGGGGGCATTATTTTCTATTCTTCGTTCAAAATTTATTTATTTGCTACAGTGCATCTTGGCCATGAATAAAGGTGTGCATTTATTACAAACCAAGACCAAAATAAACATAGGATGTAGCTACTTAGTTGTAAGGCGAGAAGCGGCGGCGGCGGCAGGCGGCGGCGACGGAGGCGACGCGAGCAGCGGCGGCGGCGACACGAGGTGCGGCGAGGCGGTCACGGCGAGCGAGCGCGCGGCCGAACACGAGCCCGAGCGATGGCGGCGGCGACCCGAGCGACGGCGAACCCAACGACGGTGAACCCAGCGGCGGCGGCGGCGAGAGCCAAGCTTCGCCTATTTTCCTTCGAACACGTGAGGCGAAACAGGCTGTGAGGGTGAGGCTGCATTTTTTTCTTTTTTCAAAACTAGGGTTTACGTATTTTGGCTTAACCCAACGTATTTTGACCGTATTTTTTTTCAAAAAAGTCAACGATACATATTTTCTTGGTCTTATGTCCCCGGGGACGTATTTCCGGCGTATTTCGCCGTCCCCGGGACAATCGCGCCATGCCCAAGCGTCCCCATGCTTTAAAGCCTGGCGCAGCTGGGCCATCTTGGACTTGAACCAGAGACCTCGCCCGTGAAGTAAATCATCGCACCTACGGTCCAACCAATTGGGAGAGAATCAATAGATTCCATTTCAGGAGCGATTCATTCTTCCCGAATGCCGCATTCAACTCTCTGTTGTACTGCGCTCTCCAAGTGTGCTTGTTCCCCCCTTCTTCCTTAACCTGACAAGTCTTTGTGAAATAACTTCGATGAGAAGAAAAAAGAAGGCATTAAGAAACCCTCCTGGCCCAACCCTAGACACTCTAAGATCCTTTTTCAAACCTGCTCCCATTTCGAATCAAGAGAAGATAAATAGACACATCCCATTGCACTGATCGGGGGTATTCATAGTGATTGAGGGGGTCGAAGACCAAGAAGTGAGTCATTTATACCAAGCACTCTTCTTACGGCTAGATCCAATCCCCTAGTCCCTGCGGAAAGGAAAAAGAATTTCACGCTCTTCCTTTCGGGAAGGGAGGAATAGGATTAGGGAAATCCTATTGATTGCAGCTTTTTCCAGACCTCTGGGAAAAGCATGAAAAAAAACGGCTCGAATGGTACGATCCCTCCGTCACCCCAGAATGAAGGGGGTGATCTCGTAGTTCTTGGTCTGTGAAGATGCATACAAGTTTTCTGAGAATCTACTTTGAGTGGCAGAAAAAATCTGATAATGTATATAATTATAAAGAGATGCACAGTACTTATGAGTTATGCCCGAGGATGGGGATAATAGTGATCATATAACAAGCAATTTAGACACTAAAGTAAGAATGTTAACATCAGGAATTAGGTGATATGTTATAAGTAACCTATCTGCAAAAAAAGTAACCCATAGCTACTAGATCCTGATTCCAGTAGCAGCAAATCTATTAGGATTAAATAATATACAGTATAAATAAAGATTAAGTAGGATTAAATAATATACAGTATAAATAAAGAGAACTTATAGTAAACCTTTACAAGTCAACTGATCTTTATCTCAGTTATATTAAGGATCAAATAGTTAAATAGACAACTATAATATTCACAGACAAATAAAAGTTTTCCAACACTCAAAATATAGCAGCAGGTCAAAAACGGCCACTGGTGTTTCTATGCCAAATGTAGAAAGGGAGCACTAGAAATTACCCATTCTGAGGTTCCAAAAAATAAACAGAAAGGCCTTCTACCTTCCCGAACCGAACTTTAATTTCAGTGCCACCCCAAGAATAGCTCTTATGGAACTGCATATCCTTCACCTATTCAATTACATGTAGGGTTCATAAATACAGAATTTGAAATTGATGTGACAGATAAAATAAGGTAAATCAATTTCACAGAACACAAAACCCAATGAAGCTCACAGGTACTTAATTTTTAGAGCTTTAGTTTCGTGCTTTCTTATTGTCACACTTCTCACTCAAGTATATGAACTTTGGTATACGTAACTAGGGAATAATTCTTACAAGGGTCCCAGCATAGATTATACTTGAAGAATACTCAATTCTAAAATTTACATCAACGTAAAATCAAGTAAAGCATATGGTTCAAACTATAGTTCAAACAATTTATAAGAAATATAAAGAGATTTTGTCCAAAATATTAATACATAAACTTAGGAAAAAAGAAACATTTTGAAACTTACATGGCTGAGATTCAGACAATCGTACTTTGGGAGAATGATTTCCACCTTGTGGTTCATATCCTGGATCGCTCGTGAAAGACTTGTTACAACATCACCAAGACCCCCTACCTGTATGAGTAGAATAAGGAAATAATACTGACTGAGCAAAAGACTCGTAGAGACCATAGCGTACAAGGATACAATTACATAGCCCAAGCTGATAACTTTCTTTATTCAATGAAAAAGAAGGGAAAGAACATCCCTCAATTCCAGAAAAAAGAGCAATCACAAAGCAAAACAGCAGTTGGTGGCTACAGGTAGACCCATATATCGGATATCAGTTCACTAGTCTCCCTTAGCAGGACTGAGTTATGTTGTCAAGAATATCATTACCAAACAATGTAAACTCGTCCTGAATTTCCAGTAACAAGGATATGAACCATAGTTAAATCACTAGTGGAAACAAGATATCTACTGATAAAAACTCATTGAAAATATCTTCTGGCAAATCAAGACATAGCACTTATTCGTTAAGCCTTTTTTATTCCAAAGAGTTCTGAAGCATTTTCTTAGTTATTAAGAAGGACAATGTATGAACTTCTAGACCAGTTATGATTGAAATCAAGAGATACAAGTTGCAGAAGACAAATATGTCAATTGAAAACAACATATGGCAAAGAAGAAAAAGTCACAAACAGAGATAATATAAAATTAGTTCTAATGGTTCAACTGCATGCTTTCAATTTCAATGACAGGAGGTAGATCTGTTAAAACTTACCTTTGAAATTGGTGCCATTTCGACAGATATATGTACAATGTGCATTGGGGGCTCCTTCACAATTCCTCCAAGTACAGGTATGTGGTAGTCCATACCATTCTTGTCGTCAAAAATCCCACCATCATCTCTCTCAGAGAAAACAAAGTCTATCATATATGCATCTAATGGAACCTTGACTGAAGATGGAAAGAGAGAAAATGAGATGTCTTCAAACATAACCCATGTAGGACTTTCAATACAGAGTGACTATAACATACAAAATCCCCAGTAACATTTCCCTGGATTTACTGCTCTGAGTATGTGACCCCAAACATAATGCCATGCAGTCTGGCCCTCCAAAGCAGGAGTACAATTTTAAGTTTAATTATGCATTATGCATGTGCCAAGTGAGGCTAAGAGTTCCCACGTAGAATCAATACACTTACGGAAAAAGTTATATTAGTATTTGTTTTGAATTCAACATTCCGCAACTGAACATTTCCAATGAAAGATATAATCGTCAGGGAAACATAAATTCAAATAATTGAAAAAACCACTATAGTGGACAATCTCACCAGTTGCTTTAAGATGTGAACTATTTTCAGCCGGACTCAGTTTTTGAGGTGGCAACGGACCCATGCGATGCGTCCACCGGTTGAATGAACATCTGAGCCAGACTTCAGATTTTCCATTTAGGACTGTGTTGGCAGGATTGTAAAACAAAGTTACTGTGTTTCCAGCACGGACATCAAGGGGGTCAGTATAGACTACATGCTTCTGAGATAACAAAAATGTTCTCATAGTTTTTTCCCTTAATTCTGCTTTCAGCCGTGCAGTTTTTTCAGCCTGTACATGGAAGATCAAAATATAAAAAACATATAATTATGGGAGGACATTGAGAAGCAGAAAATATCAATACATTTTGGTCTTAAAGAGCAATTTTAACCAGAAGAAACTAGAAAACTGTTAGCATAAGGAGATAATAACATTGTTAGTTACTTATAATGCTTCCAAAAACAACCTTAGCTTGTATTGCTTCTTGTTTGATCGCCTTTCAGTCTGAAGTCTTCTAAAAAGTATCTGCTCTTCCTCAACCCAATAAAGTTCCTCGGAAGTGGAGTTGGGGACCATGCCATGAAAATCTTGCAAATTATTGTTGTCATAAACAACTGCTTGCTGAGGTGTACCATCAGCGAAAACCCAGTCCAAAACAAGGGCTCTATCAGTTACAACAACTGCAGACACCATATGTTGGATGGATAAATTTTACTGGCAAACTGAAAGCAAGTGCAGTAAAATATTTTGTAAGATGGTGTTGAAGTAAAAAGCACCTAAAATTATGGGTAAATATCACTTTAAACCCCAATAGGGGAGTCATTAGTACCAAGACATCATTCCCTAATTCTACTAACCTGAGCCATGGATAATAATGAGCACATTCTTAAATCTTAATTCTACACGGAAGAACTTTTGATATCTCAACATATCTCGTTGATTCACTATATAATTAAAGCAAAATGAAAGAACATTATAAATCTTAAATTCAGAGGCAATTCATTGCATACCATCAGCAAACCACCAGTCCCCATTTCTCAGATTTAATGAGCTTTGAAACAATGGACAGCCCATCTTTCCAATTATTATACCCTCCATGAATCCATAGGTCTTTCTGTCTTTAGCATGAGAAAGTGGTCCTGAGCTCCTGTTGTAATATAACCTGAATATATCATTGCCTTCCACATCGCTCGGCTTAGGCTCTATGTACCAGACATCTTCAACTGATATAAGAGCCTTTTTCATCACCACTTGTATCATCCCTCTTGTCTTAGAAGCTTCCCCTTTGGCTTGTGCTCGATCAGCTTCGCTTGCTGCTTTTTCTGCTTCTATACGCCTTTGTTCTCCTTCTTGTCTTTCCCTTTCAGCTTTCTGTGTCAATAAATCCTCATGTTCACGCATTTTCTCTTCAAGCAAAAACAGTTCAAAGTCAAACACATCCATCCCGCCCTCCACAACTACGCAGAAATCTTGTTCATCATTGTTTTCATAGACATCCTTCCCGTTATAGAACACAAAATCAATTTTGTATGCTTCCTTAGGAACATACAACTGGCAAGACCACCAATCACCTTTAAGATGGTTTTTGCTCAACTTCATGCCAAATGATTTCCATTTCCAGTCGTTAAAGGCTCCCATGATCATAAAATCTGGTTCATTTTTCAAAGTGGAGAAACTTCTATTGAAAAATATCTCCATATGTTGATCGGGTTTTACCAGCTCCGGGCAATAAAACAATTTGTTTCCTTTCTTGAAATTATCATCAGCAAGCCTGTTTACTGTCTCTTTATGTAAATTCTCTTCACTTTCCAATTTTAGTTTTAGAAATTCATCTTCCTTTCTCTTAAGCTCACTGATTGAAGTATAATGGTAATCAACTGGCTCTGGCTTTACCAATGACGAACCTTTGTGTGAACCATCAGTGGTTATGATGTTTCCAACCTGATCTTTCTTAATATTTTCACACCATTGATTGTTACTACTTTCAGCATTTATCTGTTCTCTTTCAATAACACTTTCAGGTACTGAGACATCAACACCTCCAGTTGCTGCCAATTTTTCCTGAAAATCATTAATCTTGATGTTGTTAGTTAATCTAGGTTCTTTATACTTTATAAGATCTAGCTGCATACTAACATCTTGTAATATACATGCATTGCTACTGACCTCGCTTTTGGATATTCTTTCTGCGTCTTTTGATTCAATAACACGCTTATTAACATCAGAAATTTGGACATTCTCTTCAAATTGACTTATTTTGCTGACAGAAAATGCTTCACGCGTTGAGGGAACCTTTAGTCCAACAACATCATGTTCATCATTACTTTCATTGTCACTGTCCTCATCCAATTCTGGTACCAGGTAAACGTTGGTTGTCTCTTCATCGTCAGACCTAATTTTCGGATCTGGAGAGTCAGCACTCAAGCTCCCAAACTCCTTTTGTGATGAAGTACCTGTACCTTCCTTTTCTTCATTGTTCTTTCGATTCTTTTTCTGTGTACTCGTAGGAACCTGTGTTTTCTAGGCCCAAAACCCCTTGGTGTAGAATCCTTAGACCCTGGTGTGGAACTTTTCCTCGGCCGCCTTCTAGAAAAGTCTGCATGAATACATATATTGTAAAACTTCCAGTACAGAAAAAATTAATGTGTTGCCTATTAGTCAAAGCAACCAACCCGCGCTTGCAGTAATTCGATATGTGACCTTGGCTGCCATATGACCCGTTCTCCATCCAAAAGACTGCTCAATTAAAAGCTCTAAAATATAAGAAAAGTTTCCAAACCCAAGCAATGATCACTCACATCCAAGTACTCAACATGGATCAAGAAATTCAAATGCGTATAATAGGAAAAGTGGTCAACGCATGATATTCCACCTCCATTTAGAGAAATGGAATATATGGATTAAAGCAACGATTGAACCAAATCATGTCCATGCGTATAGTGACAAGTGTATTACATTACAAATCACCACTACGAGAAACAAAAAAAAACAACAGAGTCAACAACAACTACAAAAAATCAGCCCCAAAAAAGCAAAATGTATCCACACACAAAGAAAACCAACGTCAACCAATTTACAAACACACATTCGCGCAGGTTCCTGAAGAACTGATTAATCCGTCGTAGCAATCGGGTCGAGCGAATACAGAAAGCGAACACGCACATTCTCACTGAGGAATTAAGTTCATGCAATAACAAGGAAACAATTACTTGTTTTGAAAATCCAGAGAACGGCTTGATCCTGAAATGTGTTCTCTGCGACGACGCAAGTCCGCAGCTGATAGACCTCTGAAGCGGCAAAGGCACCTCCATCTTCGAAACGAATAAATGTGCTAAGCAATACTCCAGTTTACTGATTCAAGCCCTTGGCCTCGGATCTCTCTTTCTGTTTCGTTTTAGGTTTCTTGATGTACGTGTGAAATAATTAGAAATAGAATTTAGAAGGAGGGCGGTGTTAAGTTGAGTTGCTGATAGTGATAACATGTGTGAACCATAAATCATCAAAATTCTGTTTCTCTTCCTATTATAGATTTACGATTTTGACGGTGGTGATCGAGTGATATTCTGGCAGGAGATTTTCATAATATCTTTATCTTGAGGGACAGGAACTTTGCGCACGACATAAGGTTTCATCTTTTGCCGCGTGGAAATTAAATTAGTTGAAGAATTATAATAACTAGTACGCAACCCGTCGAAATTCGACGGGGAATCACTTTATGTTTTAATTTATAAGTATAAATTTTAAAAATAAGTTAATATTACTTATAATTTTTTTTAAAAAATCTGTATTTTATTTCGAAATGATAGTATTTCGATAATTCATTGAAAGAAGTGTTAGAGTACATGTAAGATTATAATTAAAAAAAATATGTCAAGAAGTATGTTTGTTCGATTTTTTTCCTACTTCATTTATTTGCAAGAAATCAATAAAAATTAAATTAAGTTGATCTTAAAAAGATAATAATAAAGTAATACTCTAAATATAAAAAAATGAAGACTAATATAAATTAAATATTTCTCTAAAATATGAAAAATTAAGTTTTCAATCACCTAACAATCTATCCAAAATTTAATTGTACACCATATTAGTTATTGCATCATGTGCTTAATCATCCTCGTTACAAATTAAACTTTTCAGACCTTTTGTGCTAGTGATTCGTGAGATTGTAATATACAATTAATCATGACCGAGCACAAGTTTCGATAAGTAAAGTCTTGTGTCCAAAATAAATTGCTCATGTCTTTTATTTATATCCATAGCAAAACAAAAAGTTTTTTATATTAAAGCAATGTCTTGATTTGATATATAAATTGTATTATTTTGAGTTTCAACAAAGAACTACTTTACGTTGTAATTTATAAGTTGAAATTTGTTGACCGCAACGAAGCACGACAATGGGCGAAAACGATGAGTGAAGTCCGCATCGAAAATTATTGATTGTCTTTGGAGCAATGAGATGGATGAAATGATGAGACGAATGTTCGACTAGTTGTACCGTCTAAACATACGTACTACTCATGGTCAAACTCCGACTACAAATGTTTTACTATTCATTATGGTCTCAAACTCAGATATCTTGACATATAATAAAATTTATAATAAATAGTATATATAATAAAAGATTAAAAAGATTGAGAAATTTCTACGCATGCTTGTTGGTTAATATTCGGACCCATTTTAATTCATACACATACTTATCCTAAATCGATTAAAATGAATTTATTACTCATTCTCGCCTCCTAGATCCATATAGTTTTAGTCACTAATTTACCTGAACACGTTAAATTTTATAAATATAAATTATTACATTAATTGATTATATGCTTCAACAAAACCTCAAATATTATAATAGGTATGTTTATATATTATCAAATACTAAAATATAAGTTGGTACAATAATTGATTATTTATTTCAATAAAAACTGAATATTATTAAGTAAACATGAATAGTTATGCACCAGAATCATTTTACGCATTTTAAATTGAAAATGCAAAGACTTATAATACTTGTGAGGTTAATTTTAAAAAATTAAAATAAATCATGTATATTTTATCAAACAATATATAAATAGTCGATTGAACAATTTGAAATACTTATTTATATATAAACTTGATTTCGAACTATTCAACATATATTTACAATCTAATATTTTCAAGTTATATCAACCATTTTTTATTTTATTTTTTGAGTTGGTGATTGACGATTAATAACAACTTTAACCTTCTTAAATTGATAATATAAAATAACTTTGTTAAAGACATTTTATTCGTAATATGTAATGACTATTATTTGTCACTTCTCCACAATCAAAGTTTTATTTTTAGAAAACTTCACTGGTGGTTAATATAATATTTTAATAGTTTATTTTCACCGCAAAATATGAAAATAATTCGAGCTCAAAAATAGAATATGGTCTACAATTTATATATTTTAATTAGTAAGCATATAATTTTTCACTTTTTCTAACATAAAACAATGTGTAGATATTGTACTTTATTTTATTTTATTTCAATGTAAAATACAATAACATTATATTGTATTAGAGTTTATAGTTGCATTAAGAAAATCAAATAAATCATGTACATTATATCGAACAATATATAAATAATCTATTGAACAATTTACATACTTCTTTATATATAAACTTGATTTCGAATATATTCATCGTATATTCACATACTAATATTTTCAAGTTATATTCGTAATATGTAATGACTATTATTTGTTACTTCTCCACCATCGAAGTTTTATTTTTAGAGGTTTTCACTTTAATATAACATTTTAATAGTTTCTTTTCATTGCAAAACATGAAAATAATTATAAGATATTATCCCGAATTTTTTATTTATTGTACTTTATTTTATTTCAATGTGGAATACAATAACAATATATTATATTAGAGTTTATAGCTTCATTAAGAATTATTAAAAGATATTGTCCCGAATTTGTTAATATTGCAACAAATATAAGATTAAAAGCAATGGCTCAATATTAAAATATTACTTGAAATATATATCTAAAAAATCAATTGTGCATCTTAATGTATATTTCGAGCTCTATAAATATATAATTCGATCTGGATGAAGTCACCATATTCATTTAGAATCCTACGTGGCACCTTCTACTATCTCCATTTCTATTTATCCTAAATTATCATTTAATCTCTTAATTTCTGTTTTTTTTCACCCATTTGTATCTACCTTTTTGGAAATATAATTGATTATTATCATCATTATTATTATTATGATTTGTAACCGAAGAAATAACATTTATATCGCTATAATCATGAAATTAATAAATTTTGTTATTTAATGGGCATTGAATTTCTTGTGTGATGACCATTATTTAAAAGTGTAATGTATGATTTGTAATTGACCACATATATACAAAACTAAAAAGCATTAACAAGAAATAATAGCATTTAGTTCATTCATATTCAATTAATAGTAGTAGATATAATTAAGTAGACATATCTATTAATTATTTGTTATAATATTGTATACCTACTATCTATTGATTAACTTAACTATATATATCTACAGTCTCCCTCCATCTCTATATATATATACAATCTTGGATCAATTAATTAACTATAAATTTTGGATTCAATGAATATGTATTACAAAGAGGATTTTATGGGATTTGATATGTTAATCAAAATATATTTAGTTAATCCCTAATCATGTTCATACCTTTCAGATTTATATAATCATACCAACGAATTTTAGCTTTTTAGCAAATAGCAAATGGCAAGCCCATTTTGATTAATAGCAAACTTTTGATCACAATTAAAAGATGACTCGTTAATGAGTGCAAGTTATTAATAAATTTAATTTTACTATTTTGATTAGTAGCAAACTTTGATTATAATAAGAAGATAAACTCATAAATAAGTGCAAGTTATTATAAAATTTAATTGAATTTTGCTTTTTAATGTTGAAGAGTTTTAAAAGTATAAAGATGTTGTTACATATGCCGCTTTCTCCAATTATATATTTAGAAACATGTTCTGTTTCTCCAATTAGTATCATTTTTTATTTGATTGAATTTTGAAGTGTGAATACTAAACATGCAATTTTTAGAATTTTAGTGTGTAATGGAAAAAATAATTATTGTTCACTTCTTGATAAAAAAAAACTTTATTCAATATAGTTTTCTGAAGATAATAATACAATCAAATTACAAATATAGGTTGCTTAATTTTTTTTGCACATATAAATATATTTACCACGGATAAATTTATGGAGTTAAAAACTGTGTAGTATGTTTATTTTGTTATATTCATGAAAGTTCCTACTTCCATCAATCTCTTAATTAATCTATACATTACACTTTTAAATAATGGTCATCACACAAGAAATTCAATGCCCATTAAATAACAAAATTTATTAATTTCATGATTATAGCGATATAAATGTTATTTCTTCGGTTACAAATCATAATAATAATAATGATGATAATAATTAATTATATTTCCAAAAAGGTAGATACAAATGGGTGAAAAAAAACAGAAATTAAGAGATTAAATGATAATTTAGGATAAATAGAAATGGAGATAGTAGAAGGTGCCACGTAGGATTCTAAATGAATGTGGTGACTTCAATCCATATCGGAATTATATATTTATAGATAGATAGGTTTATCAATAATCACAATTAATCCAACTATTTAGTTAAAAATTCATTTATCCTTCTTTCACATACACAGTCTACACCACAATCACTATTTATCTATGTTCGACTTTATCAAAAATGACCACAATCAACATATTTTTATTTATTTATTTGTTATTTACTTATTATTTTTAATATTTTAATTATATTTTAAAGGTATGAAAAATATTTGATATTTTAAATTTATCATTAAAATACTAAAAATAATTACCATACATGTAAATTAAAATATAAAATTAATAATAATACAAAAAATATCATACAAGTAAAATTTTATTGATATGTTTATACTAATAAAATGGAGTTCGTTATATAGATAGTCCTTTAAAATTACTTCTCGACTCTCGTATTACTCAGTCAGCTTTGATTGAATAATTCATTTTATTAATTTGAATATATTCCACCATCGATCATGTGATGAAAAGACACCTTTTTAGGTGCTTGATATCTCATTGCTTCTTTTCTTTATCTCATAAATGAAAAAAGAAAAAATTCGTCATCCATTTCAGCTGAACTTTAGGAAATTGAAAGCGACAGATCCCCAAATAAAAAGCCGTTTTAACAACTATTTTCAGTTATGCAGCCATATATTTTGGAGCGAGGAGTGTGGTTAAGGGCTCTAGATATACATGTTGGAAATGTTGGGTATATAACGTATGATTTGATGGATGAATAAGATTCATAGGATATAGTAAATATTAAAAGAATTATATAAAATTATACATTTTTTGTAAAATGTGTCCATCTATATCCATTTTTAAAATTTAGAACACCTTATACCCATTTTATCATTTTAATATATTTTGAGTAAAAAAAGCTAAAGATGTGCCACTAACATCGACAGAAAAAACCTGCACCGAATTCTGCAAAAACAATGTACATTCTACAAAGAATCCCTTCGGCGAGCTTAATAAATCTTGGTTGATTGAAGACAATGTAATAATCGATCAGAGACTTCAAAAATATTAGAATTATTGAAAAAACTTGAGATTCTTGTGAATAATCTTGTTTACGGTCATGAAAATCTTGTATATGATCGTGAAATTATTGTCTTCAGTAGCAAAAATAATTATCTCTGATCCACCGAAGATAATAACTTCACGATCGAATATAAGATTTTCACGACAAGAGACAAGTTTTTTCCATTGAAATCTCATTTTTTTAATAATTATAATATTTTTGAAGTTTTCGATCGACCATTACATTGTCTCTGATCGACCAGACTTTATATCCCATTTCAAACTCCAAAAGGCACTCAATTTAATAAAATAAAATAGATATAATTTTGGAGTGATAAATAATCATACAAAATGAATGATTAGAGCACAAGCTTAGTTATTCATCAAGGACTTAATCATGCAAACCAAACATGTGATAGAGTGTAATTATTTTATCAATCAAGCATAATCACTAAAATCAAACACCCCGTTAATGCAAATAACAATTTGTGTTATATTTTTATAAATATTTATGATTTTTGCGATATTTTTAAAAATGACATGAAATCAAGAATTCGGCAACGGATTATGAGCCACTTCATTGGATTCTTATGTGGATTTTTTTCATTTAAGCATCAAAATTAGAACTGGCAAATTGGGGGGTCGGCCCGATCCGGTCTGAAAACCCATCGGCAGAAAAATCGAGGCCAACCAAGTCAAAACAATGTTTTTAGTACAATTTTTTCGAGTCACCAGCCGCAAGGCTTTGACTTGTTATGGAAAACCCCGACCTGACCCAACCCTAAATTCGATCAGGCCTATTTTATTTGAGCCCAATTCGATCTAAAAATCGAACCGACCCATCAAGCGGAGTCCATTTTGCCACCTCTAATTAAAGTGAGTATAGTTTTGAAAATATTTTCAACTTATATTTAACTTTTCAAATTCTGGAACTTAAAAAAATATAAATTTTGGCCCGAGTCTTACGTGGAAAAAATCGTATAAAATTCGTACAAAAATTCATCTGAGTCTATCACTAAGTCAACATAGACATACCGATTCGTCAACAAATTAACTCGATTAATAATTTTTTTTAAATATCCATACTACATATATCAGTGAAAATAATATTATAAGTCAACATACGCATATCGATTCTTCAACAAATTAACTCGATTAACAATTTCTTTTTAAGTACATACAGTCGCGACTCAAGTATTATAAAAGAAATAAACAGAAAAAAATGCAAATTGTAGAAAAAACTACTATAAGCCAATAGTCCCATGGTCCGAAGGGAGTGAGGACGAGGAGGCAGCCCAAAATTAAAACTTGAAAAATCCGCCGCGCCACTTCACTGATTGCCACCACCATTTTCCCGCTTCTCGCTTCACTACTTTAAAACCCGCCCTCCATCAAAATTCTTTCCCATCAATTTTCTCCATCTCCACTTCTCTCTCTAGGGTTCCGCAGACTTACTCTCCATCACTATGAAAAACAGAGTTCGAAGCACCGTTCTTGGGTCACCATCTCCATCGGTAACGCCGTCGTATTACAAGTATCTCAAGCCGGGAGAACTTGCTCAACTAAGATACTCGAAGATCACGGCTAGATCTAAACAAATCGGTGCTCAGACTCTGCTCGCGCTGTACCAACTCAGATCTACTTCGGATTCGGCTCTTCCGCAGCCGCATTCGACTGGTTTAGCGATAGAAGCAGTTCCGTGTTTCAATTTGAGGGTTAAAGGTTTCCCCAGGTGCCTTATGCGCAAAAAGCTTTTGGCTGTGGCGCCGGTTTTTTCCGAGACTTAGCCCTGAACCGTCTCTTCCTGATGTAGTTGTTTGTCTAATGCATATATAAAAAGCCTAAAATATTGTTTTTGTTAGGGTTATCAGTTTTAGTTTTTGATTTAGGTGTTTTTCCCCATTTGTAATTGACCTCACAGAAATGTAGAAGAATCTCAAATGAATAAAACTATATAATTTTCTTTTGCTCACTTGTAATGTTTATGCACGATCATTGGTCTCAATTTGGTAATCAATAGGAATATTTGGCCAGTACTGATAACATCCTCCTTAACTAAGTGCTATGAATTTATTGGTTGGAATCAATTTAAATTTGTTGCTCTTTGTTGGATTTGATTCTACTTGTGTGATTTAATCTTTATTAGTTGGAATCAATTTCAATTTGTTGCTCTTTGTTGGATTTGATTCTACTTCTGTAATTTAATCTTTATTATTTGGAATCCATAAGTATTTATTGGTCTTTGTTGGATTTGAGTTTTATTGTGCAATTTAATCTTGATTAGTTCGAAATTGGAATCAATATAAATTTATTGCTCTTTGTTGGATTTGATTCTTGTTGTGCAATTTAATCTCGTACGAATCAAATTTAATTGTTATACATAAGTTCCAGTTGCAGTTCCATGATTCTTAAGAGTTGCTGCTACTCGTATTGACCAATTCAATGAATCAATGCAACATCTATTGAAGATATGTTCGCAGTTCAATTCTTGTTGGTTTTCTGTCCATTCGATGGCGGATCTAGTATATATAGAAATTGGCCTGCAGCATTAGATACAGTAGTTATGAGTTTGATACCGAATTAGACGATTGCATTTCAACTCTCAACATGATACACCCGACAAGTCACTTTTTTTTGTAAATTTCTATATTGCATTGAATTCGGATCTCTTAACATTGTTTCAGAACAGACAGCATCACATCGGACAGAAGCAGGAAAGCAGACAATCATACAGAGGGAAGCCACGAAACAGAATTGAAAAAAATCACATCAAATGTAAATAAGATCGCTTATGTTGCAAAACAAAATGGTATTTCTCTTGTTGCAGGAGATTTATACGCGGCAGAGAATCACATTTCAGAGGAGTTTCTATTGCTGAAAATTACTATTATAACGAAATCGAGAAGACGACGGATCGGCCGCACAGATGCCGAGAGAGTGAGAGCTCAGGTCAAGGCGTTGGCTCCAGCGACAATCTCCAAAATCTCTCCTGTGATTTTCGCCTGACGCTTCCTGTTGTACACTCTCGACAAATTCTTCTTCAACTCGGAGGCGTTATCGGAAGCACTGCTCATCGCACTCATCCTCGCAGCAAGCTCACTCGCCAGCGATTCCTGCAACGATCTCAAGATCTGACTGTTCAAGTAAAGCGGCAGCAACGCATCGAGAATCTGAACCGGATCCTGCTCGAATTGCAGGATTGGAGAAAAATCCATGGTTTTAGTCCTCACAATATCTCTCTCCACAGTCAGCTTCCCTTCCTTGGTGGTCAGCCGGAAAAACTCATCCTCCGCCGCATCAACGCAGATTCCGTTGATATCGCAGATCTCTCCCTTCGGTGAGAGCGGAAGCAACGTGTGAATCACGGGATCCGACTTCACCAAGGAGACGAACTTGGTGTATAGCAGCTCAACCTTGTCCACCTCCTCGCTCACGAACAGCGAGAACACGTCGTCCGCGATCGTCTGCGCCTCCTTCGCCGTCGGAAGGTTGCTGCCTTCGATGAACTTATCCACCGGAATGTAAGGCCGGCGGAGGAAGTAGGAGTTGCCTTTTTTGCCGACGCTGATCACGGTGTAATCTAGGCCGAGGGCCTTGAGCTCCTTGATGCGGGAGTCGGCCTTCTTGATGATGGCATTGTTGAACCCGCCGCAGAGGCCGCGATCGCCGGTGACCACGACGAGGGCCACCTTCTTGACGGGGCGCACCTTGGTGAGGGGGATGTCGATGTCGTCATTCAGGAGTTGCTCGTTGATGTTGTACAGGACTTCGACGAGGGTCTCCGAGAAGGGGCGAGCGTTCACCACGGCCTCCTGCGCTCTCCTCACCTTGGCCGCCGCGACGAGCTTCATGGCCTCCGTGATCTTCTGTGTGTTCTTCACGGAGTCGATGCGGTCGCGGAGCTCGCGGAGGTTGCATTGGATTTGGGTGGTGGAGGTCGATGAGGATCGGCATGGAGGTGTGGAGGAGTTGGAGCTTGGGAGCTGGAAAGGGGCGATGAAGGAGCGGGAGGAGAGCTCCGAGAGGGAAGGCATTGTCAGATTGGAGCAAGACATGCTGCTGCCGCGCTGGTTTCTGTTGAAGCTCTGCGGTTATGGAGGAAAAGGGAAGTGAGAGAGAGAGAGAGAGAGAAGAAGACGACTGAGATTTTGGTTGCAGCTTTATCTCTCCGTATTTGTTTTCTTGATGCTGGCTTGTGTGGGTGGATTTTTTCAGTGGAGGGGAGTCCATGAAATGTGAGGCGGAGGTAGAGTGATTGGATGAGGTTTTAGGATAAGGATTTTACAAAATATACATAATATGTGGTACCAACAAATGTCATATTTTCTCTATAGTTTTTCAAAAATAAAGACCGATTGCCTGCCGAGGAATATACCAAGCACAATCAATGTCCAATATCTCTGTAGTTGCCATTGCCATTACACTAATGAGAGCGCTCTGATGTCACTAGTATTTACTTATTAGAGGAGGTATGGCCGTAAAAAGTAGCGGGCCGGACTGGGTCCGACCGTCCGATGGACTTTATACTTTCAAGGTCGGGTTAGGCCTGATGTTTTTCGAATCTAAAAATCTGAAGCCCAAATTAGTTCCGGATGGATTTTTGGATAGACGGACTTTTTAGCTCATTTTTAATTATTTTAATATATAAAATTAATATTTTTAATTGTAAAAATAAATAATTATATAAAATATAATTAATATTATTAAATAAATAGATAAAAATATAGAATCTATTTATATAATTAAGACAATTTATAAAATACTGATTTAAGATAATTGGTAGGTGGGATCAGTGGGTTTTCATAGATGTTCGAAGAAAATGGTACAAACACAAAGCAAATAAATGAAAAGAAAAAAGGAAAAAAAAGAAAAAACAAAAAGAATAATAAATAACAAAATGCAATTGTTGAGGATCGAACACATGTTTTCTACAAAATAATAACGCATAATTACCACTACACGACAATAACTTATTGGTTAAATAATAATACAAATATGTATATTTAACATTATACTGGACGGACTTTTTTAGCTTGAAATCCTAGACTTTTTTGGCGCAAAACCCGATAAATCACGGCCCAAAACCCGATAAATCAGGGGTTTTTTCCGAAAGGGCTTTTCAGGCTCGATTTTTTCGGGCTTTTAATTTTGAAACCCAAACCTCGGGTACCCCGGTGGGGCCAAACTCATTTTCCCTGCTCTAATTAGAGGTGTCAAACCAGCTTAAATTCTTTTTGATGTATAAATTTTCTAAGAATAAGATGCAAATATGCTCTTAATATTTGTAGTGGAGAACAAATATTTCCTTAAAGTATTTTTAGGTGCGAAAATGTCTTTCATGTTAAATAAATAGTGCAAATCCACCTAAACTTTGTTAAATGGCCAAAAATATGAAATTTAATATCCTAGAAAATTATGATAGTCTAATTATAATTATCTTTCTTTCATACAAGCTTCTCACATAATAATTTATATTCGGTAGTTTTCAGCTTTATAATTTTTCATTTTAAACTATATTTTCATATGCTTACATTTATTCTATAATTAAATTTTGAATATTATGTTATAATAAAACTACAATTTTTTCCTAATATTTGTCAATTTAAAATTTTATATATCGGAATTTGTCATTTCATAATATTACACTTAGCAAATTGAATTATATGTAATTTTTTCTATATATATGTGTAGATAAATAGTGTTAAATTTAAATTTGAAAAAAATAAAATCTTTTTAACTATTTGCATATTTGATATAAGGGCATTTTATTTAACATCAAGGATATTTTGCATAAACTTAAAATTTTATTCATATTTTTGCAGCTTATCCAAATTTTTAATCTACGCCACGAAATAATTTCAAGCATAAAAGATTGGACCAGACTAGCCCCATTTTCAGGCCAAGTGGCTCTTTGGGTCAGGTCAAGTCAAATTTTTCGGGCGAAAAAATACGTGGTCAGTCCCCCGTCAAACTACCTTTAATACCTACTTATTAAGAATAAAATGCAGCTGATATTTTGGAACTCATAGCAATATATCCATTTCTTTTTAGGCGAAAACAATATATCCACAAGACGAGAGTAGCCATTACCATAAAATACGAAACAAAATACACAGCAGGAATAATTGCCATACATGCATAAACAAAAATGAATTTAAGATATTAATATGTGCTTTACATCACAATGTCCCATGCGCTATATCATTCACCCGTTCCATAAACTCTGGAGAAGTATCATCATCGATGGGACGAACAATGGCTTCATACGTTACTCTCTCCGAGAGAACCCTGTGGAGTAACAGATAATCGTGCATTTTGACGACTTCCTCAGAACTGCTCTTCTTTCTAAGGTTGGTGAGTAGTGTGGTGTAGGTAACGGAATCTGGAGTTAAGCCCTGATGGAGCATGAGACTCAAAAATGAACTAGCATGCTCGAACAATCCGCATTTGGATAAGAAGTTGATCATAATATTATAGGTGACCGGGTTCACCAAGAAGTCCGTTATTCTCATCTTCATAAACAAATCAAACGCTTATCTGAATTTCCTTGCACGGCAATAGAAACTCAACAATGTGGTGAAACTTATCACATCATACATATTCAACCTCTTCATCTCATCTAGCAAAGACATGAAGAGGTCCATACATTCTTCTTTGCAGAAAACATTCAATAAGGAATTGAAGATTACCAAATTTGGCTCGTACACCTAGATCATGTCGGTGTAACCCTCAATGGCACTTTCCATTTCGCTTACTTTGCAGTATCCATCAAACATGGCACCATACGTGACCGTCTCTTGAACTAAGCATCAAACAAACATTCTGCAGATGAGTTGTTCTGCTCCGGATATATCGTTGCTTCTGCAAAGATAGTTGATGAGAATGTTGTGAGAGAATGCATCCTCAACAAGGTTCTCATCTATTATCCAGTTCTGAACTTTTAGAGCTTCATCGACATGACCTTTCCTGCATAGTCCTTTTATTATAATAGAATGGGTGAATTCATCAGGGTGTACGTGATTCTCCATCATGTTTGATAGTAACAGTGAAACTCCGTTAATATCTCCTTCCATCCATAGCCAGTGGATAAACGAACTATAAATGGCTGAATTCGTATCATACTATTTTTGACCATTCTATCACACAGCTTAAATCCTTCCTCCATGTGCCCCTTTCTCGAATACCCATCAATCACTGTAGCATAAGTTCGAGTATGCTTCACACCCATCTTGATCATTTTATATAAAATTTCTTCTGCCATTTCAGGTTTACCTTGCCTGCAATAACCATTGATGAGACAGTTGTAGGTGACTACATTAGCAGAAATGTACCCTCTTGACATATTCCCATATTCTAGCATCGAACATGCCCTTTTCAGTTTCTGCAGAAAATTCCCACAATGCAATTAGAGGAGATTTGGTATCAGAAACATTGTCATCTTGCAACAGGAGGTTGGTCTTACCAGCCCAAAACCAAGGCACACCACTGAGGAGGATGTACAAAATAACACCAGCACTCCATACATCTATTTCCTTTCCATAACTTTGCCGCAAAACTTCAGGAGCAATGTAGTATGCACTACCGACTATATCTCGATACACCTTTCCTGGAATAAATTGATGAAATTAAGTCAATTTCCAATTCACAGTACAAGAAGAGTTATCTGTGACAGAGAAGATTAGTATACTGAAATGAAAATGGGCAAATTAGTCTAAAAAGTTAAATTGCAAGTATGAATATTTAGAAACTTCTAATAATTATAATGGTTAATTATAGTTTATGGCTTCAACTTTGAACGCTTTTTTATTTCAAATTGGGGCAAAAACTATAATTAACCCTAATTATAACTATCATTCTTCCTTCACAATGATAAAGACTGTCAAAACCCAAAGCCCTTCAAGAAAGTGGCATTTAATTGGCTAATATGCTAAATCATAAACGGGGTCACTTAAATATAAAAACAAACAACCACATCCCAGGAAATAGGATTTATTTCCCAAAACAAAAATGCCCAATGAAATGATTAAGGGCTGAAAGATGGCACCCTTACTTCTGCAGAGTACGTCCTGAACAACCCTCCACCACATTATTATGAATCCTAATTACACAACATACTGTTCAAATTTCTAAGATAATCACAAAATGGGACAAGTGTATCCCTTTAACTTAAACCGGGAAATTAATGGTTTATAGTCCTACCAAAGAACATAAAGTGGACCACTTATTTATATGTCAAAAGCTTAAAAGGGATATGCATGGTGTGGTGGCACTACAGAGCTATCAATCTTGAAATAGTAGAGAGCAAAGGCATGCTAGGGGCAAAAGATTCCACTCTTCCAAATGCGAGCATTATCAACCAGCATAATAAAACTGTCATATAATTGAGATTAAAAATAACGCCTTAAGAAAACAGGAAAGGGGCTAAACATTCATCACAGTTACAAAACTACCAAATGATTCGAGGCATAATTTGCAGAAGGAAAGAGCAACATTCACCTTCTTCAATGAACACAGAGAGCCCAAAATCAGTAGCTTTGAGCATGGCGTTCTGCTCCTTACACGAAAGCAAGAAATTCTCAGGCTTGATATCCCTATGCATCACCCCTATAAAATGGCAGTGGTGAACCACATTGACAATATGGCGGCAGCTATCAGAAGCATCTTTCTCCGAATAATGCCCCTTCGCAATAATCCTGTCGAATAGCTCCGCCGCACAGCTCCATCACGAGATGCACCGACTGCCGATCCTCATACACGTTCCTAAATTCCACTATATTGGGCTGCCCTCTCAAATGCTGCATGATGTGAACCTCCCTCTTCATATCCTCCCTATCGTTCTTGCTCACCAGCTTTCTCTTCAGGATCGACTTGCATGCTTACTGCCACCCCATCACAACATATCAATTTTTTTTAGGTTAAAACAATATATCCACAAGAGAGTAGCCATTGCCATAAAATACGAAACAAAATACACAACATGAATAATTGCCATATATGCATAGATAAAAATGAATTTAAGATATTAATCTGTGCTTTACATCACAATGTCCCATGCGCTATATCATTCACCCGCTCCATAAACTCTGGAGAAGTATCATCATCAATGGGACGAACAATGGCTTCATACGTCAATCTCTCCGAGAGAACCCCGTGGACTAACAGATAATCATGCATTTTGATGACTTCCTCAGAACTACTCTTCTTGCTAAGGTTGGTGAGTAACATGGTATAGGTAACGGAATCTGGAGTTAAGCCCTGATGGATCATGAGACTCAAAAATTGACTAGCATGATCGAACAACCCGAATTTGCATAGGAAGTTGATCATAATATTATAGGTGACCGTGTTCACCATGAAGCCCGTTCTTCTCATCTTCATAAACAAATCAAACGCTTCTCTGAATTTCCCTGTACGGCAATAGGAACTCAACAATGTGTTGAAACTTATCACATCATACATATTCAACCTCTTCATCTCATCTAGCAAAGAGATGGAGAGGTCCATAGATTCTTCTTTGCAGAAACCATTCAATAAGGAATTGAAGATTACCAAATTTGGCTCGTACACATTGATCATGTCGGTGTAAACCTCAATGGCACTTTCCATTTCGCTTACTTTGCAGTATCCATCAATAATGGCACCATACGTGACCGTGTCTGGAACTAAGCCTCGAACAAACATTCTGCAGATGAGTTGTTCTGCTCCGGATATATCATTGTTTCTGCAAAGATAGTTGATGAGAATGTTGTGAGTAAAGGCATCCTCAACAAGTTTCTTATCTATTATCCAGTTCTGAACTTTTAGAGCTTCATCGACATGACCGTTCCTACATAATCCTTTTATTATAATAGAATGGGTGAATTCATCAGGGTGTATGTGATTCTCCATCATGTTTGACAGTAACAATGAAACTCCACTAATATCACCTTCCATCCATAGCCAGTGGACAAATGAACTATAAATGGCTGAATTCGGTATCATACTATTTTCGACCATCCTATCACACAGCTTAAATCCCTCCTCCAAGTGTCCCTTTCTCGAATACCCATCAATCACTGTGGCGTAAGTTCGTGTATTAGGCTTCACACCCATCTCGATCATTTTATCTAAAATTTCTTCTGCCATTTCAGGTTTACTTTGCTTGCAATAACCATTGATGAGACAGTTGTAGGTGACTACATTAGCAGAGATGTACCCTCTTGACATTGTTCCCATCTTCTCAAAAACTTTCTGCGCTAAATCAAGGTCATCAGCCCTACAAGCTCCGTCAATAAGCATATTGAATCCAACGATATTAGGCCCAAATCCAGCCTTTACCATCCTATAAAACACCGACAAAGCCTCAGATAGTTGACATTCTTTACAAAGAGCATAAATTAGCAGATTATAAGTATTCACACTTTCATAATACTCATAAGAAACCATTTCTCTGTACATTACCCAAAAGCTAGCAATATCACCGATTTTCAATAGATAGCCCAAAAAATGGTTCCAAGCATGAACCGACACATAAATGCCTCCCATCCTCGATTTCTTGATAACCTCATATGCATCCTCAGTTGCCCCAATTTCTGTGCACGCCCTAACTAATGCATCAAAAACAGCCCTACTTGGAAAACCTCCATTAGAGCTATGGATCAATGCTTCTAACAACTCCAAAGGCAAATAGCCTTTGCATATCATCAGTTCTTTCATCAAGGACAATGCATCATCGAAGTTCTTACGTTCTACCATCACAAGAATAAGAATACAACAAGATTCTAGTGAGCAAGAAACAACATCTACTCCTCCCACACGTTGGTAGAACGCTAAAAGTAGCTGTGGAGAGCTGCGGAGCTCTTGAAAAATACGGGGAAGCAAAGTAGTTGTGAGACTTGAAGACACTTGATCCAAGAATTTCCATTTCTTCTGGCTTATGTTAACACAAATTGCCTTGAAAATTATATCTTCAGCACCAGGTGATGTGAATTTCTTACAAATATGTAGGCCCCTGACTAGAAGATTTCTCCTTTTTGATGCAAATAGGCTAACAAACATAGAAAAAGTGAACTGCAGATCATAGCATGGCATATCCTATCCGAGAAAGAAAACGTCATCAACATCAAGTAATACTAGTAATATAAATAAAAGAAATCAAATATATTTTCCTCATTAAAAGAATACAATACAAAAAATGAACCAAATGATAAATAAACTGAAAAATTGGAAGTTCAGGAAATTCACAAATTATCCAGCTTCTAGTAGCGAGCAATCAGCCAACTCAAAAAAAAAAAAAGAGTAGTGAGCAATCAGGGATTTTATCATTTAAAAATAAAGAATTAAAGTTCTAGCATTACATTAATATCTAATACTGATGTTAGAACATACGTCTTCGCAATATTAATTTGTCTAAAAAAACTGCAGGTCTTCTGGTATTCCTTTTATATACAGAAGGGTCCCTAGTTTTTATTGCAAACTACATCTTTAAAAAATAAAAAATTTACATAAGCAATGCAAATGAAGCTAGGGATTACTTACGGTTTTGAAAATTGGAAGTAATAAAGACGGCGGATTGGAAAATATGAAGATGACTCTGCTCCTTGCTTCCAGTTGTTCAATAAATTTTTGCAGGCGGCGGACAATGGGGTTATGGAGGGAGAAGAAGATGAATGGGGTGTTAAAATTCAAAAGGGCGGCGGCATAACATTTTTTTTATATGGAGAGTGGAATGAAAAAAATGGTTTATATATTGAATTTTTTTATATGATTAGATTGCCTCAGAATTAAATAAAGTATAGTAATTGATATTTTCTTTATTAATAGTATGTAAAATTCATCTTTCATTACAGGGCTATGCATTGGTATCAAAAAATTCCAAACTGATAAACTGACTGCCCATTTATTTTTTCAACCGAACAACCGCCTATTATACCAAAACCGACCGCCCATTTATTTTGGGGATGCCCCGTCACTGAGCATGAGGAATTGTTCTTACTCAACGTTCAGTCAGGTTGCTGGAAGAAGATAGTGTTAAAGTCTGTTGAAGAAAGCCTATTTGTTCGAAGTACAATAAATATGGTTGGTGATTATCTGATAATAATTGGTGGTGGGGATTCTTGTTATGCATTTGGGACGAAGTTCTTTGATGTCCGTGTGTGATAATTCAGAAACTACATAAAATGGAGAGAAGCATCTGACTCATAAATTGGAGCAGAAGAGTGCGGCCCTTCTACATTCTCAGTCTATAAGTAAAGAAAAAATTAATTGGTGTGCTAGACTAAGTTCCGAGTTTGAAGAACTGAGGGTAGCTAGTGGAGAGGTGCCTACCCCTTGTGTTGTTCAGGTAGAAAAGCAGTATGCAAAATAAGTCTCAAATAAGTCTTGGTACAATAAATCACATTAAATAATCCCAGAACACAATTGAGATGGTAAATTCAAAATTATTAATTTTGCAATTAATTAATCCAGTGATCAGTTAACAATTGGGCAGCAAAGCCACTCCGACAGTACATAGCTCAAAATAAGACGGGTTTACAATCTTCAAAGTGGAATCACCAGATATTAATCCCAATCAAAAGGAACCAAAAGGAAAACAGAAAAGTAAAAAAAAAAATTGCAGAAACGAAAAACAGAAGAAAAACAGCAAAAGAAAACAGCAAAAACGAAAAAGACGACTCAGGAACTTACCGAGGCGGCGGCCTGAGCAACGGCGAAGCAGACGGCTACTGAGGCGGTCTGAGCGGCGGAGGCGCAGCGACCTGAGCGGCGACGTTCTGCTCCGTGAGATAAATGAATGGATGTTGTTTATTTTTGCTGATTTTGATATCTAATATCTTATTAAAGGGATGGTCTCTTGTGCGCATACCACCCTTAATTAATTAACTTTAATTAATTAATTAGTTAATTTTAATTCTAATTAATTAATTCTAATTAATTCTAATTAATTAATTTTAATTTAACTAGTTTATTAAAATTTAATTGTAAATTAATAAATAATAATTTTGAATTAATATATCTTAATTTTGAATTAGTAAACTTTAATTGTGAAATAATAAATCATAATTGTGAATTAATAAATCATAATTTTGAATTAATAAACCCTATTTGGAATTAATAAACCCTAACTTTGAATTAATAAACCCTAATTGAAAATAATAAACCCTAATTTTGAATAATAAACCCTAACTTTGAATTAATAAACCCTACTTGTGAATTAAAAAACATTAATTATGAATTAATAAACCTCAATTATGAATTAATAAACCATGATTATGAATTAATAAAATCTAATTTTGAATTAAAACTATAATTAAAAATTAATAAATTTAATTATACATTAACAAAATCTAATTATCCTTCTCACCATAATTAATATATAATTATTTTAACAAAAACAAGTGGTGAAATTTCGCGGTGGTGATTTCACCTAAGTTTTTGTCCTTATTAAAACCCTATTATACGTATTTGAGTTTTGTAAACACATTAAATACATATTATATTTATCAAAAAAAAGAAGGAAAGGAAATAATACGTATTTCAGATAGCGGTGGTCTTACTATGCGACCCATCCCTAATTAATTAATCAATTAATCATAATTAATTAATTAATTAAATTAAACTAATTTTAATTAAAATTAATTAGTTTAATAAATTTAATTGTAAATTAATAAATAATACTTTTGAATTAATATATCTTAATTTTAAATTAATAAACTCTAATTGTGAATTAATAAATCATAATTTTGAATTAATAAACCTTATTGGGAATTAATAAACCCCAATTTTGAATTAATAAACCAATTGAAAATAATAAACCCTAATTTTGAATAATAAACCCTAACTTTGAATTAATAAACCCTAATTATGAATTAATAAATCCTAATTACGAATTAATAAACCTCAATTATGAATTAATGAACCATAATTATGAATTAATAAATTCTAATTAAAAATCAAAAAATTTCATTATAAATTAATAAAATCTAATTATCATTATTTACCATAATTAATATATAATTATTTTAACAAAAAAAAGGTCAGCTCACGGTGAAGCTGAACTCACCCAAGTTTTTGTCTTTCAGATATATTTGAAACATATTCGTATTAAATACATATTTGCGAAATACTTAGCCTATTTTAGGGATCGGTGCTACCTAGGTGGGTGCCTACCCCTTGTCATTCAGATAGCCTTGTGTTGTTCAGGTAGAAAGTATGCAAAATTGTCAGAGGATGTACTAAAAAAATTTGGTTGGCTGGATCTTTAAAAGAAGGTAGCTGTTACTAAAGAATTCTGCAGAGTATCAGAAGATAGCTGATAAACTTGAACCGCTAACTGATCAGTTTTCAAAGCCAACTTTCTGGAAAATTTTGTTGAAAGATATCTCCAGCTCAGCAGCTTTGTATCTTCTTATGTCATATGGTGCAACCAAGATGGTGGATGAAGTTATCAAATTCAAGAAAACTCCGAATTCTCCTTTCAAAATTATGAAGGAAGTCCTAGCCTCTTTGTTAGAACATCATGGTCTGCCAGCTAATCTCATAGAACAGCTACCCTCAAGGTGGACTTAAATGTGATATTTGTTGTTTCTGTGATGCCATTATAAGCGAATTATTTTTAATCTATGTAAGTTCCATATGTTCCTAAGTTATAGTCTTTTGTATTTTGGCAGATGGGAGCGACTAGGGGATATTATTGTGCTCCCTGTAACATCATTCAAAGAAGACGCATGGAATTCAATTGGAGTGGAGCTTTGGCCTCTTGCATGTGCTCTGGGGGCTCAACTTCTTGCACGGCAAGTAAGAATGCATAACTTCTTTACTGATGTTTCATAGAATCTTCGTGTTCTTCCCTTTGAAAGATCCGTTTCATTTTATTTGGACTTACAAAAGAAAAAAAAAATCTTGGATATGCCTTCCACTTTCTCTTGGAGCTTTAATTAGTTATTGGAAGTCCCTGTTGTGTTTGAATAGCACGACTTTGAAGTGCTGCTATCCAATGGCAAAGTCATTCTTTTCCCCCTGAAATACAATTGCACCACAGCATTTGGACGCTGCTATATTTTCAACCAATTATCTTCAATTCAGTTCTGCCTTTTGCTTTTCTTATTAATAGTGAAAGTTCCATGTGAATCTTCATAGGACTTGTATAAGCCTTAATTAAAGAGTTGTCTGCTAATGGAGTGTGTTGATGATACTTGGGGCCGAATTGCGCAAACAGAAACAAGAGATAGTAAGTTGGAGATTCTTGTTGGAGATGATGGCTGGGTTGCTCACCGTGAAAATGGCACACTATTCTTTTGATGCCGCTAAGTGTATGTTCTCGTGGGGCAATCTTTCTCAGAATCTGCGGATGGCCCGTCTTGACTGTAGAGATCAAGTGGTTGTTTGGTACATAAGATAGAAAACATGGATAACATAAACTAGTTGTTTGATACAACAGTTTATAATTGATATTAAATTAGAAAATTACAATTTTAACCTTACAAACAAATTTGAAATGACAATTATATCCAACTGTTTCATGAACACTTATTCCCTCCCTGTAAACCACTTTAAGCTACAACAAAAATTTTATACCAATCTTACACACACACACACACACACACACATATATATATATATATATAATTTGAATTACTAATTTATGCACACAGGGCCTCCAATCAATATCATCTCGATTCAGGTATATTAAAACAGCATAAATCAAGCGCAACCTTATGTTCAAATAAGACTACTCAAATCCTCGGGACTGTATATAACAACTTGTGATAATTGAAGGAATGATTCAAATTTTCTGGCATCTCCTCAAGAAAAAGAAACTAATCTATATCATTCTACAAGTGATATACAAAGGGCTACAGCCATTCCCAGCATCAACGATATTAGTTGTATCGTTGTGTTCCTCAAAGCTGGTGTGCCATTGTTCATCTTAGCCAATACTTCAGCCAGGACAATATATATAAAACCACCAGCAGTAAAACACTGCAAATTTACAACACAACACTCACAATCACAATCACACGAGACTAGAGCATCGAATATATATGCAGTGTGTAGTAGCTTGGTCGTGGAACTAATACCTCAATCAAAGATGATAATATGAGATCTTTTCCCCATATCAAAGCCTGTAATAGCACTCATGAGTGCAGAATCCAAAGACCCAGCTATTTCTTGAAACCTGAGGTTACAAAGCAACAGTTCTATCTTCATATAATGCCTTTCCGTTCTCAATTTCAAATTTCCTGAAATCAGGAATCAAAAACCTTGTATATACCTCAAATCGTGAAATCAGGAATCAAAAACCTTGAAATCAGGAATCAAAAACCTTGAAATCAGAAAGCTATATACAAAAATCGTGAAAAAAAATCAGGAATCAGGAATCAAAAAATCGTGAATTTTTTTTAGGAATATCACTTATGCATAAAACAACAGACGTGGGTACTATACCTGATATCCAGTTGCAAAATAGGGCTGTAATCTCAAACGCGGTGAGATTTCGTAAAATATTGTAGGTTTCGATGCAGCTCGAATCGCAGAATACAAAAACCCTCTCGGCGACGCACTGGTGAGAGTTTAATTCGCCGTGGCCAGGGTCGATTTTTCTTCTGGTGCAGAGAGTATATTCGTGAAAAGGGAAATGGTCTTCAGTTGGGAAAGGTGTGTCATGGAGAGGGTATTGTAGTCTTTTCAATATCATTTCTGGTGTTACTGTGCACATAGGATACCCAAACTGGTACTCACCGACAGTTGCCTATACCATAAGGTAACAGTATTTTAAAGCGGGCCTTTCATTTATTTACGGGCTCCCAATATAATAATCCGTGCTACCAAACAACCACATAATGACAGATACATACGCTATCTAGGCCTTATCCCTCGTACCAAACGTGGCCTAAGTATTCAAAGTTATTCATAATTATTTTGAATTGATGCTCCAAATGTCTCGAGTGTACAAAATTTCAGACAGTGACTAACTCATCTCTACTTTTACTGGTATGAATGGAAAGAACATTGAAAAATATTAATTTACAATATTAAATAAGTACTTACACATGAGTTTATAAGAAGAATACAAGTGTGTGTGTGTGTTGGCCTAATGGTAGAGTGGTTAATGTCCGATCAAAGGTTTCGGGTTCGAATCCACCGTGGCGTAGCCTTTAAAATTTCTGTATTAATTGACCAAAAAGAAGAAGAAGAAGAATACAAGTACACAATTATGGAATTAAGAAATCATAAATGTAGAATTTAGGTAAATAAGAATAAAGAAACATGGAGATACCATATAGGATCTAGGAATAGTGCACCAGACAACTTTGAATACTTAAAATATATAGTTTTTCTTATGATTGCAATATGATGTCCATCTAATGTTAAAGTGATTAATGTTTGATACTAAAAGTTTCAAATTTGAGTCCATCTTGGTTAATTTCTAAAGCCAAAGATTTCAAGTTTGAATCCACCATCGTGCTATTTTTAAAAATTTATTCTTATAACTGTAGTATATATCACTGTTTGCATTAGATAAACTTATATAAATTAATTTTAAATTATTTTTTAATATTGTTTATAATGAAACCCAAACAAATTTACATAAATACTTTCTATCAGAATAAAGAATAAAATAAATACTGAAAAAAATCTCTGCAGAAAATATATACAATTACCTGTGTAAACTCGCAGGCATCAGCCATGGCGGACGTCATGTGGAACCCATTTAACAACTAGTTAGATTTTAATTGTAGAACCCAATCCATCGTTTTTAGGTGGCAAGGTCCAGACCCAACCCATTTTTGAAATTGCTCTACTTTTAACTAAGGAGCAGACACACTGGAAAACTATCAACTGATTTTGTGGCATTTCTTGGTCATTTTTCATATGATGACTTGTCAATTTTCGAATGATGTGCATTACCCCATTATTTCGATAGTCGGTTTTACCTTTGATGGTATGAATTGCAGATAAAGCTGATAGACTTTTCTCCTGGTGAGATTCTTGGTGACATACAGCAGCCAGAAGCCAAGCAACCCCTGTCACACCCATGTAAAATATTTTTTATGTTATGTTCTCTGTGAATGTTAATGTCCAGTTTACTGAAGTAAAAAACTAGTGACAGGGTGGTAAATTGGAGTTGTCAGTGACAGAACAAGCAAAGGAAGAAGCGGAAATAGCGAGTAGGAGCACCCAAACAAGTTAAAACTCTCTGAAGCAGGAGCTCAGAACTTTCATCTCAGAATTGGAGTCTGAAAACTTGCTGCTTAAACAGACCACCATTTCCATCTTTGCTGAAACTAAGCTCACCATACTAATAATACCTATAAATCCTCTTTTGATGCAGAGTCGTCCAGCACAAACAAGACAAAGAAAGTCGCCTGAAGAGGAAGTGCAAGACTGATGCGGTCCTTAGAGAGAGCTCAACAATGCCTGCATAAAATTCCACACTTGAAAACTAGCTTGTGTTAGCATGTACTAGCTAGCTATCTAAACATTAGCACAAGATCTAAACATTAGCACAAGACCGAGTGTGTGTGCAAGAAATATCTGCAGCTAATGTTTTCTTTAGTCTTGATCCCTTTCTTTCCATCTCAGCTCTCACAAAACTGGGTGGTTATACGATCGATAGATAGATGAAATAACTCCAAAAAATAATGTGATACTCGAGAAACCCATCAATGAAACACAAAAACAACCTCATAATTAAAATGTTAAAACAAGAAACCGGTGTCAAAGAAGGTGACTGTCATAACAAAAGCGGATTTGTTATGACAGCAAAAACTGTGAACTTACAAAACAATTACTTGTCTTTGATGCATTCTATTGGAGGCACGAATACTCCCTTAAGACCAACATAGTTCAAATTGGAGTTCTAATCTGACGGTGTAAATTTCACAGAATGGCCTTTTCGCTTCTACCATGGGCCTGGAGGTTTTTAATTGGTTAGCCAAGGAAAAGCAAAATAATAGCAAAGCCACAAAACACATTCTAAAATACTGTGATTTACCTCTAAGTAAGCTTAAATTCAAATTTACATGTTTACCATCTTATTGCGGAACATGGGAAAGTACCAGGGAAAAACACAGAGAGCACAAAATTCAATCACACTTGCGACTTTTTACTATCAAGACCACCCCTTTTGTTTCAAAAGAGAATCCTCGACAGAGCTCATTGACAATTCAAGTTGGTTTTAAGACTCGAATATTTCATAGGTGCAGGCAAGAGAGTGATTCCTATGCTACAGCCACTAGATCAATCCTTGAGATGAAACATGCTCGGCATACAAAACCATCTTCCTTCATGCTTTTAGTATTGCAACAATATGAGCAGTGATGCATCAATCTAAATATTTTTTATGAAGAGCAGCAGAATGAACTAATACTATAGCAGTAGCATCCTATTTGCAACAAAAGTGGTATTACCGAAAAACTATAGACGAGCAACAATGAATCAAGTGATGCTCAAGTTTCATAATATAATCAATACAGAAGCACGAGGGCATACTTTGGTTGCGCAAACAAGGCCATATTTCCATACAAATTTGTAGCCTGCATAAAAGTTCAATATTAGGCCTTCATCAAAAGTTTCAATAAAATGCTATATCTGAAAGTGAGTAAAGGTCAACGCATAATCTACCTCTCTATCTAAGTTTAGGATAAGTCATTTCATTATAGCGCTATTGCACATGTAAAGTTTCCATCCAAGTTAATTCCACAGCATGTGAAGAGCATCAACCAATGCTATTCACCTCAATCATTAGACATTTCTCACACTCCATTCTCTTCACTCTCATCCACACTCCACGACCTATCCAACCCCCGCCTCCCCAAAGCAACAAGACCAAGAAGCTTCCTCCGAGCCTCATACACCGGGTTAGGCTCAATCAAGCACCCCCTCTCATACGCCTCCCTCAGAAACACGGAGTGCACCTTCCCTTTGGTAGACAAATAGAACATCCCCGGATGATCGAGGAACAAATCCCTCACATTCAACTCAATCCCAAACCACTGCCTAAAATGACTAATCTTCTCCACCTCCACCATCTTCTCCACAGTCAAGCTCAAGAACTCGTGCATGACCCCTACCGCCCGTTTCTCCATTCTTATCACCCCAGTCTTACTCCTCCTAGTCTCCTTCGCACTCATCTCCTCATACGGCCCAATGTAGGGCAATTTCTGCAATTCCTTAACCTTCGCCTTCAAATTCTTCCCTAACCGCATCCCTGGCGGAAACCCATGTTTAAAACTATACTTCAGGTCAGTCCTATCCACGCTGCATTCCTCTTTACAACACTCCATCATTCTCCAATTCTCTACCGCAGGAACCAAACAATCCCTAAACTCATCACTATCTTTCAGCACCAAAGAATGTGTATTGATCTCATTACCATCTTGAGTGCGAAAACCTCGGGATTTCGTGAAATTATCGATTCCTAGAAGTCATCGGAAGCCCTAATTCCTTCCAAACCTTGAAGATCGCCCGAAGAGGCAATTTTTGTGAGGGACATGGATAGAATCTTCACCAATCGGGTTATGGCGGCGGGAGAGTTTTCTCGATGGCTTCGATTCTTGGCGGACAATTTTGAGGCGGCGGGAGTGAGGCGCAGTAGGGCTGGAGCTTGTCGGGTGGTTGAAGATGTGAAAGATGTGGGGTACTTGCGGAGGAAGGCGGCGGCGCGCGGTTGAGGTGGATGCGCTGGGAAAGGCGGCTGATGAAGTCGAGGGAGGCGGCCGGGGGTGGAGTTGGAGGAGAGGATGAGGTCTTGTATGGAGATGACTCTGATGAGGTTCTTGTATCTCCATTAGCTTCTCGAAGGTCGGGTCTCGCGCTTGACGCCACGTATTGGGCGGAGGTGGTTTTCGTGACGGCGGAGGGAGGAAAATGCTGAGGCGGCGGCGGAGTGGAGCTTCTTGAAGAGTTGGGTCGCCATCGCCGGAGACTGTCCGTGGGTTTAACCGTCACAAGGTCTAATTGCTTCACTGGAAAACAAATGTAATGAAATAATAAAGGTATTCTAATTGTATTCACTGGAAAACAAATGTAATGAAATAATAAAGGTCTAATTGCCCTGACTATTCCTCTTTCTTCTTCTCTGTTTGGGTGCACAGTATCAGCAGTTGCATCCTCTTTCTTGTTCTCTGTTCCATCCCCATCAGCTCCTTCACGCGTTATCAAAACTGTGGTCTGCACAAGCAGCTGGCAAAAATCAGCTTATCGAAGAAAGCAATATCTTTCTTCACGGTTGAAAGTTTGAAACAGAAATACCAAATAATTGATGTAATCTTTTACGGCTATTTTGTGGTTGTGTACATGCAATGAATCCACTCCAGATATTGAAATATTAATTGAGTGCAAAAACGTGCATGAGTAATTCCAAAGTCTTTTATTTTTCGTTTTTCTCAATTAGCCCAAGAAATGCTTAAGTGATTATTTGGATTAGTTAATATAGTTATAGCTGTCAAGTGCGCCGTATATATTGAAAAAAACCAGCTTTATTCTTGCTTAAGCATGGAAGGTAGAACTCCGTGTCTTTACCTTTATCGCAATTCGCAAGACTTTAATTCAAACGGAGAATTGTCAAACACATTTTATTTGAACTTTATTAATACAACATTTTCTTTGTTTGTTATAGTGAAGATGATGAACTCCATCATGGATAAATGCAGTTGATTAAGAAGCATTGTAGCAGTGCAGTTGGTAAATGAGATTCTATTGTGCATTATTTGAGAAAAGGGTAAATATGTCCGGCACAAAGTTAATCAGTATATGTATCTTGGGTATCAAACAAGCACGCTATTTTACTGAGGTTTTATATCTTGTGTACCAAACACTGAGATAACTTATACATCTCAAAGATTATCTCAACAATAATCTATCTTGCTCCAGCCTATCCCTCCTACCAAACGAGGAATCACCAAATATTAATCCCAATCAAAAGGAATCAACAGGGAAACAGAAAAGACAATTTTTTTTGCAGAAACGAAAAACAGAAGAAAAACAGCAAAAACGAAAAAGACGACTCAGGAACTTACCGAGGCGGCGGCCTGAGCGCAGCAAAGCAGACGGCGACTGAGGCGGTTTGAACGGCGGCGGCGCAGCGACCTGAGCGGCGACGCTTTCCTCCGTGAGATAAGTGAATGGATGTTGTTTATTTTTGCTGATTTTGATATCTAATGTATCTTATTAAAACCCTAATATACTTATTTGAAGCCTTCTCTTTTTTATATATAGATTAATGTATTTTATATATAAAATAATATGCGATACAATTCGAAATAATTTTTATTTTCTGAAAATTAGCTAATTTAATGGATAGTTCAAAAAGTAAACGAACTAATGGAGGAGGAGTATTATATTTATCAAAAAAAGAAAGGAAGAAAGGAAATAATACTTATTTTAGATATATTTGAAACATATTCGTATCAAATACATATTTGCTAAATACTTTGCCTATTTTAGGGATCGGTGCTACCTAGGTGGAGAGGTGCCTGCCCCTTGTGTTGTTCAGGTAGAAAAGCAGTATGCAAAATTGTCAAAGGATGTGCTAAAAAAATTTGGTTGGCTGGAACTTGAAAGGAAGGTTTATACCCATGAGGGAGGCTTGCATATCTGTCTCCCTGTTACTAAAGAATTCTGCAGAGTATCAGAAGATAGCTGATAGACTTGAACCGCTAACTGATCAGTTTTCAAAGCCAACTTTCTGGAAAATTTTGTTGAAAGATATCTCCAGCTCAGCAGCTTTGAATCTTCTTATGTCTTGTGGTGCAACCAAGATGGTGGATGAAGTTCTCAAATTCAAGAAAACTCTGAATTCTCCTTTCAAAATTATGAAGGAAGTTCTAGCCTCTTTGTTAGAACATCATGGTCTGCTAGCTAATCTCATAGAACAGCTACCCTCAAGGTGGACTTAAATGTAATGTATGTTGTTTCTGTGATGCCATTATATGTTCCTAAGTTATAGTCTTTGTATTTTGGCAGATGGGAGCGACTAGGGGATATTATTGTGCTCCCTGTAACATCATTCAAAGAAGACGCATGGAATTCAATTGGAGTGGAGCTTTGGCCTCTTGCATGTGCTCTGGGGGCTCAACTTCTTGCACGGCAAGTAAGAATGCATAACTTCTTTACTGATGTTTCATAGAATCTTCGTGTTCTTCCCTTTGAAAGATCCGTTTCATTTTATTTGGACTTATAAAAGAAAAAAAAAATCTTGGATATGCCTTCCACTTTCTCTTGGAGCTTTAATTAGTTATTGGAAGTCCCTGTTGTGTTTGAATAGCACGACTTTGAAGTGTTGCTATCTAATGGCAAAGTCATTCTTTTCCCCCTGAAATACAATTGCACCACAGCATTTGGACGCTGCTATATTTTCAACCAATTATCTTCAATTCAGTTCTGCCTTTTGCTTTTCTTATTAATAGTGAAAGTTCCATGTGAATCTTCATAGGACTTGTATAAGCCTTAATGAAAGAGCTGTCTGCTAATGGAGTGTGTTGATGATACTTGGGGCCGAATTGCGCAAACAGAAACAAGAGATAGTAAGTTGGAGATTCTTGTTGGAGATGATGGCTGGGTTGCTCACCGTGAAAATGGCACACTATTCTTTTGATGCCGCTAAGTGTATGTTCTCGTGGGGCAATCTTTCTCAGAATCTGCGGATGGCCCGTCTTGACTGTAGAGATCAAGTGGTTGTAGATTTGTTTGCTGGCATAGGGTATTTTGTACTTCCATTCCTTGTGAGGTGCGCTATTCCCTAAAATCCTCTTTGGTTCAATATTTCAAATTTACTTTAAGCTTTTTAAAATGGTCTTTGTTTAAATTGATTATTTGCATTAATTCCTGTGCTATCAGGCAAATGCCAAAATGGTTTATGCTTGTGAGTGGAATCCCCATGCTATAGAGGCACTCTATCGCAACCACCGCGCTAATTCTGTGGATGATAGCTGTTTACAACTCCTAAAGTATGATAATCTTACCCTTGAAGACTTATAAGTCAAAACAGTTTATAAGCTGTTTAGTAGCTTATATTGCCAAACACTTTACATAGCTTATAAGCTAGAAGCTCTTAAACAACTTATAATCTTAATCTTGTTTGCAGTATAGCTTGGGCTGTCATCACCTTTTGTTGAAACTTGAGTGTGTCCCTGCTCCCCCTTCTTCAACCAGCCACCAAAAAAAAGATGCATTTGTATCATAATCAACATATGTTGACCACCTTCCCCCACTTCCCCGCTCCATATCTTATGCATCTTAGTGAAAGCTTCCAACTTTTGAATTACTCACCTGACCTATTGTTGGAATAACTATGTATAACATCTTTGGCTATACTCTCTGCAGTTATCCTTATAAGGTGATAAACCATCTTAAAAGGCATTTGTTTGACTGGATGCAATAGTTTTGTCTGTGATCTTACGTAGTTTTCCTTACAAAATTTCTTCTTATGCAGGGAGTTGCTCACCGAGTCTGTCTCGGTCTCATACCATCAAGTGAATGAAGTTGGGCGACTGCCGTCACAGCCTTAAGGTAAAATACTTGACCGACATTCTGAAGATCATAGTACAGCTGTATGTGATCTCTGGTTGCATTTATTTATCCTGCAACATTATCAAAATACCTAGTTTTGTATGCAATTTTTTTTTTTAAATAAAATAAATTGGAGGTATTAATGTTGCATGAATTGGGTAAAAGAACCGATTCTGCTTTGGAAGCCTAAGATCTTTCGATTCAAATGGCATGTTGTAGGGGGCTGATTATATTAGCTGTTGGAAAACATATCTCGACTTTAATATGCATGCATCTATTGCACTATAATAACTTTTTTAGTATTCTTGGATTTTCAAGATGAAAAGATCTCAACTGTTAAACTAGATTAACTATGCATATGTTACTCTTGTCTGAATTCTGTTTGCCTGTTCTTTCTCCAAGTTTTCATGCAACATTAAAATTGCAAGATTAACTATGCATATGTTACTCTTGTCTGAATTCTGTTTGCCTGTTCTTTCTCCAAGTTTTCATGCAACATTAAAATTGCAGAGATGAGGGTGGGGTGCTGCATATCCATGGGAATGTGAAGCATACAGAGGAGGGTGGTATGGACAAACCATGTCGTTGAAAAGATCTGTGAGATTTCGAAATCAGAACGTATCTTATCCATGGCGAGTAATTTTGCCATAAAAAAGTTCTCTAGAAATAATTGCTAGTTCATGCATGTCAAGTAACTTGATATGGCTATACACGCAGGTCGTTTGTGGGAAGTGTTGGTCGAGCATGCTGAGAGAGTGGTAGATGTGAGGTGCAAAACTAAGCCAAAGATAGGAACTGGACAATATATCGCAGCTGCAGTCGAGAATTTATAGGTATGCCATTGTATCCATCAATGTGTCTGGGAAGCTTTTCATTCTTTGTTCCAGCAATTGAACCAACATGATAGTCAATAGAATGATTCATTTATTGTACTAATTGAAGTATCTTGATTTTGAGAAAATGGACTTAATGCTTCTTCTTTTTTTCCTAAGTGATACTCTAATTTTGATTGTTCTGTTTTTTGCTATTCAACCTTTTTTATCCTTTAATATGCGCTCTTTACTAATTGCTACCCCATACCTACATATTATGTCTGAAATATAATATGGATTCAAATATTAAACCCATGTATTCTTCTCTCGAGTATCTCTTATCCAAATCTTGCAGTTCGATTCCTTTGTCGTTCATCATTCCCTTTTCTATGCTCTAATATTAAATATGGTAAAATAAATGGTGTTCACCAAAAAAAGTGGAACAAGACTTATAATGGAGAATCTCTTTAACGGTGGGATTCATTCTTATCAATCTCAATTAAATTGAAGGGCCCAAAACATAGATAAAAATTAATATGATGCCGACTTAATGGCTATATAATTGAATAAAATAAACTCAAGAGTGGCGTCAGTTTATTGGGACAAACCAAAAGTGTCGGTGGCGTAAAATCCAGTGCGTCAATTTTGGGCCACCACCAAATTAATCTGTTCCGTCGCTCTCCCACTCCTGAAAATGTAATTCGGTTATTTCAATAAACGATTTAATTTTACGATTTGATTTTTACAAGATATTCAATAATCTAGCAGATCAAACACCCATTACCGTATTACAAATTTTAGCTACTTTTGTCCCACAGGGACGATGATAAATTAAGGTGGGTTCGCATGGTAGAGGTCGTAAGTTCAACCCCACCAAACGCCTCTATGGGTTTGAATCACACACCTGGTTTCCAAGTGTGGTTTGGAGGCTATTGCGCAGGGCCAGTGGGGTTTATCCAAATCTTGACCTAAGGTAATAGTATGGGTTCCCATGATATCAAAAAAAAAATTAGCTACTTTTCTTTTAATCCTGTGATTTTCAATTTAGAGAAGCTTTCTGCAAAAATATGAAAAAGAAAGAGCCGTTCAGAGCACTAGGAAAATTAGTGATAAGTTTCAGAAAAGCTTGAAGGTTTTGGAAGTATCATTACCTATATTATCTGTCTGACTGACTTCCTAAATTTTTTGCACTTTTAGTAGGGGCGGAAGGGATTTTGGGGGCATTGGTTCCCACTGGGATTTTCAAAAAATAGTATCTATATTATAAATGTTATTTTTGATCATAAAAGATATGTTAATAAGAAAGTTTAAGTAGGGGCGGAGGGAGGGGGTCATTTGGGTTCCACTCGGATTTTTCAGAAAAAAAAGAGTATATATATTATAAATATTATTTTTAATAATAAAAAGATATGTTAAGAAGAAAGTATAAGTGCCTAATCCAACTCTCCACTAATTCATATTTCTTTCACATTCATTCTTCTTCTCATCTAAATTAGTCCTTGTTGCCTTTTTTTAGAAGAAATTTAGTTCTTATTGCTAGCTTTGTTTGAATTGATATTTCTTTTTTTCCTATGGTTGAGTTTAGATTAAGTGCTCATTATATATTTGTATGCAAATAAAAAATTGAGCTTTGTAAAGCAACATCCATTACATTGAAAATTATAATTTACTTTGTACGTTGAAATGTTTTAATTTTTGTAGCTATCCTGGTATGTTTATTTAATCATTTCATGGTGAATTAAATTATTTTATTTTTATAAAATATATGCTTTTATTACTTGATAATTATATTACATTATTAAAGACCATATAAAATCTCAGTGAGTCTTAAGAAAATGATTTATAGTTATAAGTACTAACTTTTATTGCAGGAAGCTATTCGGCAGCAACTTTTACGGCCCTACGCGTGGATAAGAGAGGTACCATGTTTTTGTTTTTTACAAATAAAATAACAGAAAAAACAGAGAACTGACAGTGGGCTCGAGTTGGTTAAGAAGTACTAGTCTCCATCTAGATTGTGAAGAGGGGAAAGCATGTGATTGAGTCATCCTGGTGACTGGTCCTAGCTATGCTTGATTAATTTATCTTTTGATAATTGATTTTATATATTTTTGGTTATACTTTATTCTACATTTTGTTAAGAATCAATAATTGAACATTCCGTTTAAATCATAAGCGGCGTCTAAACCTTTTCAATTTATCATGTTACTCTCTCCACCTCTTTTTGCATATTTGGTTACGCTTACTTCATTAGTTTCTACTTCACCATTGGTTTATCGGTATTTTTCCTCTTTATCCATATATATGTATTTATCAATATTGAGAGAAAAAAAATTCGATTTTTCGGATTCGGTTCGATTTTAAACCGAACCGCCGAATGCTCACCCCTAAGTGGGACTTAACAGAATCTTGAATAAAAAAATTGCAAATAGTCCAATATAAAATGTTGTGAGCATCACAAAATATTGAAATATCGAGGAAAAGACCCTCTTCTTCTAATAAGCAGTAAATGGTGCACAACTACAAATGTCAAAAGAGAAGCCCCAAAGCATAAGCAGTCATAACTCCTCTCTTAAACAAACAAAAAAGAAATGTCCAAGTGACTCACTCTCTCCTCCTTTATTAAAGAAGCAGGGCAAAGCGCATAATGCGAGCAACCTCTTCCCCTTGAAATGTCTTCCATTTGTAGAGCTCTCTTCCTCCTCACAGTCCTCTACTTTTCGTCACTATCTGCTTTTGCAGAAAATGAAGCAGTTTCTGGGCTCGTTATGAACTACTACAAGGACTCGTGCCCTCAAGCTGAAGACATTATCAAAGAGCAAGTCCAGCTTCTCTACAAGCGCCACAAAAACACCGCCTTCTCCTGGCTCAGAAACATCTTCCATGACTGCTTCGTCGAGGTGATAAATTTCTCCATCTGCAGGCTGCAGCTGCATCAGAATTTTATATACTATATATATTTCATGAGTTCTTTTTTGTTTGGTTGGTATCACTTATCAGTCATGCGATGCATCACTGTTGCTGGACTCAACGAGGAGGGTGATGTCAGAGAAGGAAGCAGACAGGAGCTTTGGGATGAGGAATTTTAGGTACATCGAGAACATCAAAGAAGCTCTAGAGAGAGAGTGCCCCGGTGTCGTCTCCTGCGCTGATATTCTTGTGCTTTCTGCTAGAGATGGCATTGTTTCTGTAAGTACTACTGTTTTTCCCTAATTTGTGCCGCCTCTTCTTCAACTGCTCTTTACCATATTTCTGCATTTCTACAAGTAGAAAACTTTGATTAGCTGACTCAAATTCTTGTCTTTTCCTCTATAATCTATCCAAGAGAATACAAAATTAATTTCCTTTTTCTGAGTGAATTCTGTTAGTACCATAATTGTCTATTGATATAATAAACCAAACTAGCAATATATGTTTCTTTGAGAACAACCAAATTAACAGTGGATCTAAAACAACGAAGACAGCATCTAAAGCTGTAAGCGCATCGAACTTGATCAATTGTAGGTCGGAGGGCCATACATCCCCTGATAATTGTCTAAGGACTTCAGAATATTATAAAATTTCAATTTATCTTGATGGACAATGAATTGGTCCGCACTATTTTTATCTATCTAGATTAATTCTTAATAGTAAACGTTCCCTAACTGAACTTGCAGGTTGGAGGGCCATACATCCCCCTGAAAACTGGAAGAAGAGACGGCAGAAGAAGCAGAGCAGACATACTAGAGCAGCACCTCCCCGACCACAATGAGAGCATGAGCGTCGTCCTGGAGCGTTTCGGCAACATCGGGATCGACACGGCGGGGGTGGTGGCCCTGCTGGGCGCCCACAGCGTGGGGCGCACCCACTGCGTGAAGCTGGTGCACCGCCTGTACCCGGAGGTGGACCCGGCGCTCAACCCGGACCACGTGGAGCACATGCTGTACAAGTGCCCCGACCCGATCCCCGACCCCAAGGCGGTGCAGTACGTGAGGAACGACCGCGGCACCCCCATGAAGCTCGACAACTACTACTACAGAAACATCTTAGACAACAAGGGCCTCTTGATAGTGGATCACCAGCTCGCTACGGATAAGAGGACCAAGCCCTATGTGAAGAAGATGGCTAAGAGCCAGGACTATTTCTTCAACGAGTTCGCCAGGGCAATCACTAAGCTCTCCGAGAACAACCCGCTCACCGGCACCAAGGGCGAGATACGCAGCCGCTGCAATCTTGCAAACAAGCTTCATTAATTTCAACAACTGGTGTCTCTTCTTGTTTAGCATGTTTGGGAAAGAGTGGGTGAAAATAAGGATGGTGGCGTGTTTGTGCTGTTTAATTCTGTGTGAGGAATGCTAGCTGTTGTGTAACCATGTGAGGATTGGGAAGGTGATGGAGTACAATGATGCATGCATGCTTTGTTATTAGTGATATGCTTGTTCAATGTTTAAGCAAGATTCATACACATAGGGGATATTTTATTAAGATTAGGCTCGTCTCTCCCTTAAAAGGCCTTATGATATATTGATAACATGATATTTATCGAGTCGTCGTGGTAAACATATAATTTGGTCTAACTAAATGTAGTGAGCTACTCCCGAGACAGAAAAAGAAAGTGTAAATGCCTCAGTCACTGAGAATAATCAAACGCGAAAAAGAAAAAGAAAGGAGGGGACCGACCCCTCTATGAAACAAGCAATCATGATTCCAGAAATGGATTTTATATGGCGTGTAGCTTTTGTGTGATGGTGACACAAATTAATGGCGGTCGGATCGGGTCAGGGTAAGAATACCCACAAAAGCGCTTCGGTGTATAAGGACCAAACCACAAAAAACCACAAAAGTTTTTCTATTTTTAATTTTATTTTGAACAGTTAAATTTTAATCAATAGAATTAAGTTCGTAACGAAAAGAAAATTATATTTTTGTAATACAAGTTAAACATGTTGTATAATATTATTGTTCTGGTCGTTCTGGATAAGGACTGAACCATGAAAAGCTACAAGGAAGCTTTATGAATACAATATAATATTCATATTGATTGTTACATGTGATGTGGGGTGAATACTAGTGGATGAGTGTAAGGTAGACCAACGTCCGCACATAATAACCGTTCCACTTTCTGGGGTCGGCTTCTAACATTTATTTATATAATGAAACTGGACGAAGATCGAGGCAATAATAGGGTAAAGGGTCTTTATCTACATATTTATGTATCTAGCAGAGAGTGTCACTGTCACGTTAATAAATTATTACTATTATAAAATTGTAGATAGTTTTATTTTATTTTTGAACTATTATAAAATTGTTGGTAGATTTTTATTCCTTTTTTTTTAACAAAAAACAGCATATAAATTAGCGATAGAAATGAAATCAATTTTATCATTTCCTTATTTGAGAAGAAAAAGAAAAAAGACTGCGTAACAACACAATTTTCTTTGCCACAACAGTGCAGTAAAAGTCCACAATTTTATCAAGATTTGTAGGCATCTAGAACCATCAAACCCAGTATCCTTATTCCTTCAATTAATGAAAGAAAATATCTGTAGACTGCAGTATTGTTTCTCACCACCTAACGCACCATATCCAATCGAACTAGCTTTGTTCAAAGACAAGAGGCACCCGAAAATGGACTCCAGAAAAAGAAAAAGAGAGAAGTAGAGCTAGAAAGCAGTGTCAGTAAAACCATAAGCATTTCTAACTATAGACCAAGAAAATAAGGCTTCACAAACATTATCAACTAAATAAAATACCTCACAAACTCTATAAGCACAACTCAATCACGAAGGTCCGATGAAAAAGCACCAGCCTCGACTCAATCCTCTACAAGAGCTTTCCCGGTTGCTGCGTTCCGCTTCTCATCATTATACAGAACTCCTCGTAGTTGATTCTCCCATCCTATCAATTGCAACCTCATAAGTTCCATCTTCATTCTCAATTCTCAAACATAATAAAACACGGTTAATTAACATCTAAGTTCATCCCAAAACTTACATTATCTGTATCCACCTCCGAAATTATTTCCTTGATGCTGCCCTCATCTCCTATACCATACTCCTTCATAGCAGTTTCCAGTTCATCTCTTGTAATATAGCTGCAATCAATTCAAGTAATTCTTAGGAAAACGCTCTACCTAGACAATACAGATATGGAAACGAGAAAATTTTCAAGGCGTACCCGCTTCCATCCCGGTCAAAATATTGAAATGCACTGAACAGATGCTCGTCCCTTTCCAGCTCATGTCTGTGCATTGTAGCAGTGATAAATTCTTCATAGTCGATGGTCCCATTTCCATCCACATCAGCCTGTATTAAGGTAAAAGTAGTTCAGGATTGTGGCAAAGCTAATATACGGCCACTGAACTTTCCCTATATATAAGTGTGATACTCACAGCTTCCATGAGTTGTTTTACTTCGAATTCGGACAATTTTGACCCAAGCCGCGCCAATCCAGATTTCAATTCTTCGTAAGTGATCGAGCCACTATTGTCAGTGTCTATATTCATGAACGTAGCTTTAAGACCTTTGATTTCTTCTGTGGATAAACTTTGTGCGATGACCTGCAAAAAATTTCAAATGCATCAGAATAGTGATTAAAGAGAATTTCTCACCTAAGTTATTAGACTTCACCTAATCATACATATATGTGATCAAAGTTCTTGATCAAAAACTTTTGATAATGTTACAAGGGAAAATTACATATTTACACCCAAAATTTGGGTCAACTGTCAGATCTAGAATCACTTTTGATACATCTATAGTAAAATGAACATGCAATAAAAAGTTGACCTTTAATGCAAGTTTCTTGAGCTTATTCATTGCCCTGAACTGCTTCATTCTGGAGAGAACCGCACTATCTATCCGCTTGTCAGATGCTTGTCCCTTAATCCAGGGGTGCTCTTCAGAAACAAGATTAAGATATCATCAATTTTACTAAATAATATGAATATACTTGTATGACTAGGAGCTTGTTGCAAAGAATAGAAAAACAATTGGGTCATTATGCACTTCAATGGATTGCATATAAAATTATCCCAAATGGAGTATACGAAAACTGATCTACCAAGAAATTATTAACAAATGCAGGCATATGCTCACTTAGTTCTAAGAAGACAATATTTCATATAGTTTTTGATATCCCATCACCTATTTCTCAAGTCTCTCACCCACCAATTACAGAGAGTATTCTTCAACATATTTTTTTCCCTCAACGGAAAAGAACAGAAACAGAATTTCAATTGCAATGTTGCAGATTGAAATCATTGTCTTTATCAAGCTAATTGTGCAATAACACCATATCACCCAGTGAAATAAATCTTCCAAAATAAACACATGAAATAAAAGCAATAAATAGAGCAGACGTATAAAGGCAGGCACAAACTCCAGCTATGTAAGGAAACACGAGAGGCAAATACCCAGCACTTCTGATGAAGTAATTCTCTTTTTTGGATCCTTCGTCAGCATTTTACGAACAAGGTCTTTACCACTGTTTGATATGGAAGGCCATGGCTGGCTGTCAAAATCAACTTCTTCTTTCAGTATAGCATCGAATATGCCCTTTTCCGTTTCTGCAGAAAATTCCCACAATGCAATTAGAGGATATTTGGTATCAGAAACATTGTCATCTTGCAACAGGAGGTTGGTCTTACCAGCCCAAAACGGAGGCACACCACTGAGGAGGATGTACAAAATAACACCAGCACTCCATACATCTATTTCCTTTCCATAACTTCGCCGCAACACTTCAGGAGCAACGTAGTATGCGCTACCGACTATATCTCGATACACCTTTCCTGGAATAAATTGATGAAATTAAGTCAATTTACAATTCACTGTACAAGAAGAGTTATCTGTGACAGAGAAGATTAGTCTACTGAAATGAAAATGGGCAAATTAGTCTAAAAAGTTAAATTGCAAGTATGAATATCTAGAAACTTCTAATAATTATAAGGGTTAATTATAGTTTATGGCCTTAAGTTTGAGCGTTTTTTTATTTATTGCGTCAACTTTCAATAAAATCCAAATGCACTGAACTTTGAAAAATACTTATGGCCTGATTTTATTTTCCAGTATCGGAATGGAAGGTAGGACATTTTATTTGAGGTAGGATTTTTTTTCCACCTGGGATGAAATGTCGTAGTTTTTAACCACCGTACACGTAGAGCGGCACGTAAGGATCCTCCGCCAGCTGCAGCTCCGACGCCATCGGCACAGCGCCGCTGAAGTAGGCCTGGTTCATCAACAATCCCTTGATCTGCAGCCGCTGGAGGTTGAAGTCGAGCGTGCAGAGTGCAGTGTGGTAGGCGATATTGGCACTGGTGCTGCTGCCGAGGTGGAAGACGCGGGAGAAGTCGGCGCGCTCGAGCCAGGGGTTGCGGCCGACGAGGCCGAGAGACTGGTTGCGGAGCCAAAGGAGGGCGGCCAGGGTGTCGTCATAGGCGGCCGGGAGGCGGTGCTCGGGGCGAGGTGGTACTTGACGGACACAACGAAAGTGGGGACCTGGGAAGTGATGTCGGTGTAGAATGTGTGGACGATGAAGGTGGAGGCGCTGGAGGACGACGTCGCCGCAGTGGAGGTAGATGATACGGGGAGCCTCTACGTGTACGAAGGCTAAAAACGACGTGTTTCGTCCCCAGGTGAAACAAAAATCCACCTCAAATAAGATGTCGTCCTACTTACCATTTCGGTGCGGAAAAAAATTGGGCCATAAGTTAATGTATTTCTCAAAGTTCATGACATTTAAAAAAAATTGAAAATTGAAGCAATAAACTAAAAAACACTCAAAATTATTTTGAGGCCATAAACTATAATTAACCCTAATTATAATATCATTCTTCCTTCACAATGATAAAGACTGTCAAAACCCAAAGCCCTTCAAGAAAGTGACATTTAATTGGCTAATATGCTAAATCATATACGGGGTCACTTAAATATAAAAACAAACTACCACATCCCAGGAAAAAGGATTTCTTTTCCCATAACAAAAATGCCCAATGAAATGATTAAGGGCTGAAAGAGTGCACCCTTACTTCTGCACAGTACGTCCCTGAACAACCCCTCCACCACATTATTATGAATCCTAATTACAAAACATACTGTTCAAATTTCTAAGATAATCACAAAATGGGACAAGCGTATCCCTTTAACTTAAACCGGGAAATTAACGGTTTATAGTCCTACCAAAGAACATAAAGTTGACCGCTCATTTATACATCAAAAGCTTAAAAAGGATATGCATGGTGTGGTGGCACTACAGTGCTATCAATCTTGAAATCCTAGAGAGCAAAGGCAAGCTAAGCTAAGAGCAAAAGATTCCACTCTTCCAAAATGCCAGCATTATCACCCAGAATAATAAAACTGTCATATGAGATTAAAAATAACGCCTTAAGAAAACAGGAAAGAGGCTAAACAATCATCACACAGTTACAAAACTACCAAAATTGATTCGATAGGCGTAATTTGCAGAAGGAAAGAGCAACATTCACCTTCTTCAATGAACACAGAAAGCCCAAAATCAGTAGCTTTGAGCATGGCCTTCTCCTCCTTACTCGAAAGCAAGAAATTCTCAGGCTTGAGATCCCTATGCATCACCCCCATAAAATGGCAGTGGTGAACCACATTCACAATATGGCGGCAGAGATCAGACGCATCCTTCTCCGAATAATGCCCCTTCGCAATAATCCTATCGAATAGCTCCCCGCCGCCGCACAGCTCCATCACTAGATGCACCGACTGCCGATCCTCATACGCTCCCCTAAATTCCACTATATTGGGCTGCCCGCTCAAATGCTGCATGATGTGAACCTCCCTCTTCATATCCTCCCTATCGTTCTTGCTCATCAGCTTTCTCTTCAGGATCGACTTGCACGCGTACAGCCGCCCCGTCGCAATCTCCGTGCACGAGTACGTCACCCCGAATTGGCCCCTCCCAATTCCTTCCCGATCGAATACTTGGACTTCACGTCCTCGAATGGCTTCCCCAATATGTTATTCGGCTCCAATTTTGGAGCCGGCTGACGGGAGGGAGTGTGGGGAGCTGGAATTGGCGGCGGATGCTGAGCTTGAGGAGGAGGAGGCGGTGGATGGTGGCGCCGCCTTTCGGGGTTGGCTCGGGGTTCGGATTGGGCGGGGAAATCAGTTGGTGGTTTATGATAATTGCTCGCTCTTTCGGATCTGTAGCCGTTCACATCTCGGCTAGTGTGATTCTTCTTGCTGAAACAACCTCCCATACTTTTTCCTTCTCTCTTTCTGGTCAAATTATGTACACGAAATCATGATTGTTGCTTTATGCTCGGAATTTTTGGAAAGAAGAGAAAAGCGGGACTCAGAAAAACTGAATCTTGGGACTGAAAAGGGATTGTTCTCTCGAATTCCGAGTGGAAATAGTTCTGCTTGGGAATGATGATTAGGAACATGGGACTGAAATTGAAACGAAACCGAATTTGAAAGAGAGAGAGAGAGAGAACACAATCGGCAGTGGCCGATTTTTGTTGACTAGAGCGGTCGTGTTTTTCACACGTTTTTATTTTTCCAATTTTTTATTTTAATTTTCTTTCCCTACTCGTTATCGGAAATAAAGGTAAGGCTTGAATTCAAGCAATTATCAAGACTCGAGAGCCGGTGTGCTAGATACTAATTAAATTTTTGTAATGGAAGATTGCAATTAGATTATTAGAATAGGTCTCAATTGCATTTGGTATCTTAAGAGTTTCCTTTACTTTGCTGTTATTGGGCAAATTGTGGTTAAACCGAATTTTAAATTTGTTTTGAAACGATTTCTCTTTGCATAATAGACCACTTAAAGTGATCAAGGCCTATTTATTTTAAAATTTTGAAGGCATGAAGGACATTACTATTTAGTAGTGCGCCTCATTCAAGTCGGATAATTTGGCTGGAGTTTTAGATATTTCTATTAAATCATAATAGATGCACTATATATCATGATTTAACCCTCACACTTGGATTAGATAAAAAAATTAAATGTTATATTTGCTCAAATATTTTTTTAATATTCATAAATACATTAACTTGTTAATGTGCGTGGACATGATATATGTATATGTAAAATAAATAGTTAACAATATATTTCATATAGTTAATGAGTATGTCGGGATAAGATCCAAGGAGAAGCGTTTGCGAGCCTACATGTGAGTTACTGTGGAGCCCGCCGGCAAATATCAAAGATTGACCCGATTTTGCCATACGCTACTATAAGCTCCTAAACACTTTATAAGCTGTTGGAGTTTATTTTCACAGCTTATAAGTTTTTTAGGGGTTTATTTTATCAAACATTTTGCAACAACTTATAAACTCCTAAACAGCTTATAAGTTGTTTTAAAGAGTTTATAAGCTCAGTCAAACACCCTCTAAGTAGTAGTAAGTAGACCATCTATTTCAGGTCAATTGGGTTTCTCGTTGATTATTTATAGCCTTTTCCTTTTCTTCTTCCGATTAGTTATAACTTATTGTTTGGACATCTATATGTTTAAAGCATAATACATATAGCTTATCGATTCGGTTTTGTTTTTCTGGTTTTTCATTCCCTTGATTTTAAAATGGTATCTAGAACCTTGAAGGCTTCCTCTGCATGAGCAGCTTGGTTTGTGTTGGACTGGTACAGACCTTCGTTAGGGCGTCCAACACAGTCTGATTAGGTCGCTAGAACTTTGTGTTCTGATAAGACGTCGAAACCGTTGGATTCTATATTTCTGATAGCGCATTGATGAAGACTGAATCGAGAACAACTCTGACAGAACTACAACGTTTCGCTGGTGTAAGGGGAAACTATAGGAAATTTTGAAATATGGATTATTAGCTTGATTTTGAGTGATGGAATTGGAGCTAAGATTGCCTCTCACTGTATAATGCTTTCATTTCTTGTATGTTTTGCGGCGGCGATGGGCGCCGACAACGGCAACACAATGGATTTGTTTTGGGACGATAACCAGAAGTATTAAGATGTATGGCTCAAGGAGATTACTCTCTCAAACATTTTTTCTTAAATTTTTTAAATCCAACTTCAAGGAATTTTAGGGTTCAATTTTTTAAGGGATAAAACTTAAAACGACGACGTTTTGTGTTGGTTCAAATTATTATTTTTATTAGAATTTTCATGGTTTTTATTTTATCATTTAAAAAATTATGATTTGATTTATTATTATGATTAGGTTTGAACACAGAATTAAAAATTAAAACATTGATATTTAGGCCACGTTTGGTAGGTTAGTTAGGTTTCGTCTAGTTAGGTACTATAAGGATGAGATAAAATGTACTGTTCAAATGAGTTTTGTAATCCACCACTTTTGTGGGTTATAAATCCTAAAGAATAGTCTGAAAATCCACCAGCCCTTCATTAAAACTCGGTAGTAAGGATATCAATACGCCACCAAACAGACGCATTATCCATGATAACTTTACTATCCTATCGAACTATTTGAAACCGATATGTAATATGAATGATGAATGGATCGACCACAACGTAACAGTCTATTTTTACATAAATATCGTTTGAGATATAGGAAAAAGAAACGATGCACCTACTAATGGATAAGTGCATCGACAGTGCTACATATATAATAATTTTAATTTGCACTTGAATATATGCATAAATAGGAGGTTGTGTAAAAAATGGTGAAAACAATTTGTAGGGCTTAGATGGCGCATGAAATTGAGTGCAATAGTAAGATACTTGCAAGCCAGAAGCCAACATGCCCTCAAACTCCTCTGCCCCTCTGTCTCACACACATACTCAGATACTCTTCTTATTGACAAAATTCCCACGGACAATTTCACCCTTCCACCCACGCGCGCGCGCACAGACTCAGTTGTTGATTTGTACAACATTTACACACTCTGCACATTTCAAATCCACATGGAATCCAAGGAATTTCGTCGACAGCGGTGAATGTGATGGTTCCCGATGCGCAACTCCCGCGGATTCCCTGCGGGAACGAAAGCCGCGATGCCGCCGCCACTCCTTTTCTGGGGTGGAAGCAGCGTCGAGGGGACTCGGTTGCGCCGGTTTCCGCCAGGAAGCTCGCCGCCTCGCTGTGGCAGTTGGCTGGTACCGGCGGTGGAAGTGTCAGGTGGCGATGTGGCCTCTCATTTGATCGCCTCGGCTTTGAGGTGTTGTTATATCGTTGCTTCCTCCTTGAGATTTTGATTACTTTGTTTTGAGTACATTCTTTTTTCGGATAGAGTTTCAAAACGACATTAAATTAGTTTATTAACTCGAGCACGCTGTAAATTTTGAATTAATATCCTCTATCGTTCATATTAATGATTAGTGAAACATGGAAATAAATAGTAAAGAAAAGTTGGTGTAGATGCTGCCTGTAGTAGTAAGGTTCGAATGATCGGTGAGACTTTTTTGGGTTATAAAAGATATCTTTTCCAGCATTTTGATCGAATTCTGATTGATTTTAGCTCCTTGTTCACGTGAGGTCATAATAGTACATAATAATCAAACGTCAAATAGAGTTATATATGAATTCTCTGTTTTTGTTCTTGAATTTGAATCGCTCGCTCAAATTTGATATTGTGGTTGTATTTGTGATTCCGTGGGTTTTGTTGTGCTCAGTTTTGTTCATCACTACCAATTCCCAATTTCGAAGGAGCTACGAAATGGGATTGTGCTCATGATTTTCAGAGCAATGTGAAGCTTAGCTCAGCTGCACTTGCTAAACAGGCTGAACTATTCAAATCTCGAAAACATGTACACGAACCTGAAACGAAGATGAAATACCGCATGAGGAAGATTGATGAAGAAAGGACATCAAGTATGAGAACAGAACACCACTTGTTGATGCGTCCTGCCATCAACAAATTGGCCAAGGGTGTTAGAATCGAGAGGAGAATTTGCAAAAACATAGATAAGATGAATTCAGCTCTGCTCCGAGACATTGCTGAGGCTAAGCTATCAGCTATGAAACTCATCCGGAGCCTTCAAAAGGAGAAGAAAGCCCGAGAGGAGCTAGAGGGCGCGTGCTATGACCTAGCTAGAGAGATTGAAGCCAGAAAAGCAGAAATTTGGGGGTTGAGGGATCAGCAAGAAAGGATTCAATTGGAAGTGGAGGAAGAGAGGAAAATGTTGCAAATGGCTGAGGTTTGGCGCGAGGGGCAGGCGCAGATGAAGTTAGCTGATGTGAACTTCATCTTGGAGGATAAGTATGCCGAGGTAAATGGCCTCATAGCTGATCTCAAAGCGTTTTTGACAAGTTCGGGTTTGAATTCAAATGCAGGCCTGAATGTGTCAAGCAAGGCAGAAATTCTAAGGCAGGTTTTTGGCCTTGTTATCAACCAAGGTGCTAATAAGGGTTTTAAGTGCTCGACTGCTGAATCAGACAACGTTTTTGCAGCTAGCAAGGATTCGAGTGGTGTAGAGACTGTGACTCGAGGTGATGATGGCGAGGGGTCTGTGAATAAGATGAGAACATACATGTCAAATTGCAATGCAGCATCAAGCAGAAATGTGGCTACTGAAATTTGCTCTTTTTCATTGATGCAGCAGGAGGTGAAGACTAAAGGCTCATCAATCATGATCGAGGATAGATCAACGGCTAGGAGGAATCCGCATGTCATTCGAGCTATGAAGGGCCACGTTGAGTGGCCGTGATGAATGCCGAGGGGCGGCTTGGCCGATAACTTTGTGGAAGCCAAGTTTGGAGAGCCGGAAAATGCTGCTGCCGAATGTGCTCAGAAAAGGCATAAGAGTTTGAAGATATTTAGTTACATTAAATGAAACATATTGCTCTTTACTTGTTAATTAGAGTTGAATCATTTTTGCCTTGCCTATTTTCTTTAGCTTATATCATATACGAATAGAGAGGATGATCAATGATGGGAATATTGTTGGAAACAGTAGAAATAAATCATGACAGGCGTGGGTTCATATATGGTCATTTGCAGATAGAGATGCCTGAATGCTGACTCATCGATCTCTTCATCTTTTTGTTTGTTTTTCTTTCTTTTTCATCCTCTTCGCATGATTAATAGGTCCCCTTTTATTTCAAGTTTTCCATAATGAAAGCAAAAGAACTATAAACCGTTGATATGTAAGTGCATGTGCGCGCGCGCGTGTGTGTGTGTGTGAGAGAGAGAACTGTTCAACTATTGATGCCATTTCTGTCTTTCTAGGTAAAAAGTATCCGATATCTGATGTATGATTAAATCATCAGTCATCCTCCTTGTTTTTTTTGTGGTCCAATTTCCTCAGACTCAGCCAACTATATATATTTGTTGAGATATTTTCTCTTTTCTTTTAGGATGATAGAGGCAAATCTGCTATTGCTATCGAAGTATGTGCATTGAGTAAATCTAACTCTTGTATAAGTAAACCACATTTAAAAATAAAAACAACTACAAGCTCGACCTAGAAAGTATTGGTGGAGTTCGAAAACTTTTGAACTCAAAAATATGCACACCAATAGGCCATTTTGATTATTACTTTATTTTTAATTTTGTAAATTTATTGAGATTGAGGGTAGGTTTGTCAATTAGTGAGTTTTATCCGTAACGATTTGGAACTGCTTATAGTCTATTAGTAACGGTTCTGGTTTCAGACCCGTCCAAACTAAGATCGGCACAACCCGATCTGATCTATTCTTTTGGTGTTGTCTAATATGTCTATTTACATTAAAAAAAAGATATTCTATTACTAATTCATTATTAATTTTTATTAAGATATGAAAAAATCATATAAATTAGCATTTGGATAATTACCTGATTCAAACCCATAGTTTGATGGTCTGAGTCTGGTATCTAATGAATCGGTTCCAGAACTAGAATCTGATATTTATTTATTGGTTATGGTCTGGGTAAAATCCATCCATTAACAAATCCATATGAGGGTGTCAATATGGTATAATAAAAACTCAATTAGAAGCTCCATGTCTGCTGAAATGAAAGCCCAGGCAGAGCCCAACAGTGTGAACGGGTGATAGCCCAATGAAGTCGTCCAACCATCTGCTTCAGTAAATCATAATTATATGGAAGCAACTCATATGGTAATAATGTCACACCAAAATTCGCTTAATATTTGGAGCATATCCCTATTGAATGCAATCTTCGAACCCTCATACTTTTTTACACTGACAGCTGAGATAGCTAAAATGCATTCCAGTCATGCAAGGTCCTTTGGCAGCAGATCAGAATGATCTGGAAAGGCTTTCGTTCAACATGGCAACTGAGAGCCAATACTACTTGCACTAATAAAGTTATTCTACGAATGGTTACATCAACAAGAAAAAGAAAACATCCTTAATTATATATGAGAATTCAACTATCAATAGTTGAGTTGGAGTGCAAACATGCATGAACACATTTCCAACTTTCGAGATTTGGATCATAGCATGAATAATATTATCAATTGTAGATTGTCACTAAAATGACGACAGGTTTTACTGATTATGCTTTAGCCCAGAATGTGACTGAGAAAGCAAAGATTATCAAGCATTTAATGATTAAGGTACAACTGCAAGAAGGAGACAGTAGTACAGTACCTACCATTAATGAAAACGTAGAAAAAGCCCACCTCTTGTTGAAAGAGAGAGCCACTACTTTTTCATGTGGGGAAAACATAAATACCAATTGGTTTCTGTTACCTGTCACTCTGAATTTGATCTTTTTTTCTAAAAAATATTCTGATCATACATTCATACTCTTAAATTACGTTAATGGCAACAAATAGTGAATTTGTTTTAGTATCTCGATTCATTTAAGAATCTGCCTTTCATTATAAACGATTTGCAGATACTGTGACTGTTCGGCTCGATGGTCCGCATGGACTCTAAAATCATCTTTATATTCGTACCCAACTTTCCACTCTTTTGGAACAAAGTCTCAATAATTTGTTTTTAGTTTCACCATATTTTATATAATAAAAATTATTTTGGAGGTACCTTGTAGTCAACTAAAATAATATGATAGCAAGAACATTCTCATATTTTATAACTCATAATTCAGCTGACAGATAATGTGCCAATTGTCGTCTGCCCGTGTTGTTTGAAACTTATAGTGATATCTATATATTTTCTTGAATCTACTGGATTATATATGCAAATTCTACTTAAGATACTATTAAATTCATATATTCGAATCTAAATACTGGCCTTTAAATTCTGTATTAAATTGACCAAAAAATAAATAAAAAATCGACGTATTTATAGATATGCAAGCTGTATAATGAAGATGGAAACGCGGCAGTCTGGACTCTGGTCTACAAGTGGGGATCCCTTTTCTAAGCTGTTAAAAGCCAAGATTCCGATTTTCTGTAATTAAATCATTATTATTATGCGTTATATGTTTGAATAATATTAATTATTGGTTAAATATGACTCTGTACTTAGTATCATTAATTTTGTTAATAACAATGATATTATATGATGTCTGGTTTGAACAGAATCTCATTATCAAATAATTTGGATTATACTAGTAATATTTGTTGTACTGATTAATGAGATTTCAGGTACAGAAGAATAAGTGGGGGGAAATTCGATTGGTCGACATCGACTTGACTGTAATACTGAATTTAAACCACCAAAATTGGAATCTTCGTCGTCATGACAAATCTGAATAGTATATCATTTACTGTTTATTGATGTTTTATCATGACCAAATTGGGCCCATTGGATCCAGTTATGATTTAGAAAGAATTACAAGTGAAATACACGTATGAATATTAAGGCGATAAATGAACCAAGTTATTTCTATTCGTGAGTTATTCTAGCCGGTTAGATAAAAGTTCGTTTGAGTTTGTTTAGTGAAACTCATTAATAAACAAACCAAGTTTCAATACGATAAGATTCTATTGCTAGCTGTGAACAAGTTAGTTAATCGATTTACTTTGAAAATATAAAATTATTAACTAGATATAATTATTTTCTTTCTATAATTAGTAATCATTGTATTAAATCTCTAACTATTTTTATTTGTTATAAGAAATCAATAAATATATTGTGTATTATGGATAAAATAATTTAATTTTAAAATAAAAGATCAATATTCTAAATATACATATATCTAAATTTAAAAAATTTATTTGGGTTCGATTAAAGCTTGAATAAGCTCGTGAGCTCGAAATATTCGATAAATAAAACTCGAGACTCGGCTCGATACTAAACAAACCAAGCTTGAGCACGATGGTGTTCGACTCGATTCGGTCCGATTAGACCCCTCCGTATGATCAAAAAAATACATTTAAAAAAAATTAAACTATAAATTTACTTTTGAAATATTGTAAAATAGCAAATGCTAGAAGACTAGAAGAGATACGCCTTAATGAAATATTTGTATTTTCCATAACCATTAAGTAATTAGTTACAGGGATTATAGAGACCTTCCGAGAGTGAGAGAGAGAGATAAATAACTGATAATGATATAACATAGCAATAGTACAATCATTGAGACATAGAATCTGGGGTATATCGTTAATTGGTTAACTTATTGGCCTATAAGCTATAGCATTAGCCATCAATCATATGATAGTATTAATTTTTTTTCAAAAACAGAGTAATAATTCATTAAGTGGGCCAGTTCACATGATTTCATACATTTGAATATAATGTTGATTTAGGTACTATTTATCTTTTGCTCTAAATTTACTATTCGTTCTTAACTAAATAAACTAAGTTCTTGGAATTAGTAATATATTTTAAATATGAATAAATGCTAATATATCCCTTTGTTTTCTCTTAAACAATTCGGGAAAAAAATCCCCATGATGAAAAGGAATAACACTAAAGAAAATTACTTTATTTTAGATAGTGAAAAAACAATAACCACAAATTTAAAATCGTGATATTTTAAGCAGATGCGCCACAATAGGTCATGTCCGACGGAGGTTCTCATTTGGGTATTTGGACTATTCTAAAATGGTGTCAAAAATTTAAAATATGAGAATAAATGAATATTGTTCATTTGGAAAGGTTTAGTGGTAAAATGAGTTCATGTCACAGATTCGAACCTTACTAATGTGTTTATGGATCCGAGTCCATCATACTTGATTTTTCAAGTTAGATTTACTCTTCATGTGTGATTTGCAGGCTATTGCACATGAACATATGATTTATCCAGTACACGCTAAAGGCTATTGCGCATGAATTTTCAAGTGAGGTTACCTATCATGGACTCATGTGTAGTTAGTAGGCTATTGCATAGGATCGTGTAGTTTACCCAGTGCACATCGAAGAGGAATTTCTAAGTGTGGTGTACCCATCTTATGTGGTTTGCATGTTATTGAACAAGAATGTGAGGTTTATCAAGTGTCCACCGAAGATAACAGTTGCGGGTTCCATTAATCAAAAATAAAATAAAAATTGTTATATTATATATTAGTTGATGAATATATTTAAAATATACATGGTAGATTTTTTATTTAAAAAATAACACATTTAACACATTTTTACAACGTAAACTCCATCTGCACCGTTTAATCAAACATAAAGTCCGCACCAATAATTCTTAATGATAAATTTATAAATTATATTAATAAATATATTGTTCCAATAAATTTTGATAAAAAATACAATCAGATAATTATTTAGAAAAAGAAAGACAATGCCAATGACTGTTCAGAGCAACACCATGATTAAAAAATACAAACATAATAATAACTATTTTCCCGAAAAATAATTTCCGATATCATCTAATATATTATTTATTTCATTTCCGGTGAAATGTTTTAAGTTATTGTGCATATGAGACAAAATGGTGGTGTAAATGTGTAATGGTTAGAGTTGAAAATTTTGTTACATCCATCATTTTCGTAATACAGTCCATCATAATAATTCTTTCTGAAAACTAGTCTTTATAATCGCAATAATTTTAGACTATTATTTCTCTACAGAAAACCATGAACATATATCTCCTCAAAAAACAAACATGAACACACAAAATATATTTTTTACGGCTGCCATTTAAGGCATAATATGTTAGACAGGAAAGATAATAAAAATATCAAAGTTATTTATTTAACGTAGATAGAACTATTTATATGAACGTTCTACTTAATAATCAGAATATATATTTACATTTTGTAACTAAAAACATCATTCTTGAGGGGGAAACGTCAATGGGGCATTACGATTTGTAATTTATTATTTATACAAATATGACAAGGGTAAACTATATGAGGTGCGCGTTGGATATATAAATCTAACATTTGTATTATAGGTTTGTAAATCATATTAAAAAAATAGTAATAAAGGCAATATATCAAATTATTTATGAGATTCGAACTTAATACTTTTAATTTAGTTAGACTCAACTTTCTTTTTTTCTTTAGTGCTTTGTGTTTATTTAAACAAACGGGATACATAAGAATTATATACAAAGCCTTTCAGTTTATATATAAAATAAACAAATCAAAATTCTACGGAAACTTATAGGAGAGATTCTTTACCAAAAAAGGAGAAGCAAGAGGAATCTTCAAGTACTTGACAGTATGAACTATCATGTGAATATCTGTAGCTTCAGATTCCCCAATCATGCAATCTTCTTCCTTTTTTTCTCTATAATATTATATATTTCAACAATTAATATATAATTTGTATATTAACTGTTCTTTTTATAAAATTCATAGGAATCACAACTGTTATTTTCGACGCATTGGATAAACATCACGTTCTTGCGTAATAACCTGCAAACCACACATAATGGATAAACCACACTTGAAAAATCAGGTGTGACAAACTCAAATTCATAGAGATATTATTAGATTCGAATCTATGACTTTTTGGTCACATAAAGTATATTAGCTATATTGATATATAAACTATATTCATTATAATATTTTTGATTAAATGTGGTGATATTGTAATTTTTATTTAAAATAATACTATTAATGTATTAATAATTCAATTTGAAAAAAGTAATATATCGTCAGCTAAAATAAAATATACTGTATCATATTATAAATAAAATTGAGTTTATACAGTTAGAACCTTAATTGCAACAGATAACCATGCAAGTATGTTTTAAGTATATATGTAACAATTGTGTATTGCTCTTTATTTGTAAAAGGTATTAATTTCGTGCTGGGTCTGTATTTAATTATTAAATCACTAAAAATCTAATCTATTACTATTATAAAAATATGTATTTTTATGAATGTTGATATACCTATGATATCGTTACTATTTTAATATCTAAGTATAGGTTCAAATAGAACTATGTTTAACATGAGAACGAAGATCACAATAATTCGCTATAAATAAAATGAACTCGTTATAAAAGTTGATGCATTTGCTGAGAAAAGTTACTGAATCCAAAAATATAAAATTTTCACCCAGGTTCTAATTCAATGAGAAGTGAAAATTGCATTTTTTTTTTGATGTAGTAACTTTCTCGACAGATATATCAACTTTCACATTGAAATAATTATTTTTTGGTTTTCATGATAAAAATAATTTTTATATTAACCTTCTCCTATATATATATGTTAACCCTCACGTTCTCGTGATTTAAATGACAACTATTTCCTTTTATTTTTCTCACATTTTTTAATAATCCTAACCCTTTCGTGGATATAAATCAAGTAAATTATCTCAAATTATAAAAATAATGAACTTTAGATACTCTAAATTTCTTACCCATTTTAATAAACAATAAATTGTCTTGTAATATCAGTATCTATCTAATTAATCATGGATAATACATAATCACAACATTACACTAGGAAAATCACGTCAAATGTAATTACATCGCAGCATAAATCATTGGCAGACACACATGGGTTGAGGAGGGGGCTTAAGCCCCCACCAAGTTTTTTTTTTCCTGATAGGATCTCCAAATTGTTACGCAAAAGCCTCACTTGAAAAATATATTCTCAAATAAATTAAATTAAAAGATGTAGCCTTCATGAGAGATTTTTTCTGCGTTAGCCTCCGGCGATCACTTATGCAAATATAGAATCAAACGTATTGGAGCCAAAGTCCAAGGTTAAACATCGACAGGAGCAAGGCCGACAAAGGCGAACGGAGCGTGGTCCGTGCAAGTCAGGTAGCCGCGACCATGGGCTCGACACTTCTAGAATAATAGGCAACGACGTCGCCGTCTATCTTTAAGTATGATCATTATCATTAACAACTAACGATAATCATATAATTACCAACCTCGGCACTAACCTACTATCTACAATCGTACTTAACATATGCAGTAATCGAAGAGATTAAGATAATTTGGGATTGGGGTGGGACCCGGTGAGGTCCTCTGATGGTGAAATGATGATAAGATTTTCCGTTAATTTTCCAAGACGACAAGTAATTTTCTGGACCTGCCACTCTATTCTCAGCCGTCTAATATGCCCCTCGAAAGAGACTCTGCATTAATCTCGTTGTACCTCTCCGCACACGAACAAACCACTCGCTTCTTTTGTTTTTTCACATTATTAGGGCATCGCCATATCTCGCTCCAAAATTAGGGGACATGCTGCTTTACTTCGATATTATGCTTCTTTTTTTCTTTTATCTTTCTCAAAGCTCGACTGCTTCTATTTTACAATTTTTTCTATATCTTCAATTGTTTGATGTCAAATACTAGTTCTTTGATTACTTTAACCAAATCCCAAATAGAAGAAACAGAGATTCAAAAGAGTACATTTGGCAAAGTTTAGGCAAATTAGTATTAAATTTATAACTTAAGTTATGTATGTATTGGTCTAGTGGTAGAGTGGTTAATGTCTGAGACAAAAAATCTCAGGTTCGAGTCCATCGTGATGCTAATTTTAAATTTATGTTTTTGATTGATAAAAAATAAAATAAAGTTAAAACTTAAGGACAACCATTTTAAGGAGATACATCTTTTGAATAACACCACCAAATTTGAGCAGTTTGACTTGACCGATATAATTACAGATCTTGAAATGTTTGCCAAACTCGGATCTAATATCGTTTGTGATGATTCTATTTAATATTTGCCTAAAATTTTTAGAATGAGACGTGTTCTTATAAAAATATACGAGCTATCTCTTCATAAAAAGCATGTTTATATAACCAAAACAAAGGAACTTATATTCAAAAATTAAATTCGAAATTAATAATTTTTATTCCAGCCAATTTTTATTTATATATGTTATGAATCACTATACTAGTCTCTCTCTTTTTTGCAGTATGTGCCCACGACGAGCACCGTGGATTCCCCTCCTTAAAAGAAGTGGTGAGTGAATATTATACGGTCACATTCTTATAAAAGGAATTTACTACGATCACATCTACAACTTTTCTGTAACGTCCCGCCAAACAGACGAGGCATAGATGGTGACTTTGCCATGCGGTACCCGCATTTTCCCAAAACCGTCTATTTGTCCAATTCAGGACTTATTAGCAAGAGGTGGGACCCTTAGCCACGTGGGCTGTGGGGCCAAGTGAAAAATTAAGCACGTCCGAAGTCAAAGGTTGTCTAATTTGTCAATTCATTCCTTCAAATCATCCCATTCCTTTCAGCCCTGTGACATAAAATAAATGCTAATAACTACTAATGCAGGAGTCTAATCATGGCGCTCTATGTTCTTGCCAATAATATTTGTTCTATCAGCTCTAATAGATTTAGCATACATTAATGTATTAGCATCTATACTTATTTAATTTATTCGAGTTCAAAGCATTCTATTTGAGTTTTAATACTGTTTTCTGTTATTAACAATTTAACATGAGTTCTATGATTTTCTCTATATTGTCTGTTAATTTGTGATTGTGACAACTCCAATTTAAGTTATTAATTTACGTCGGGGATTTTTTGCTGCAACTTCATATTTTCTCTTTCTTTAGCTAAGAAAATTATAATTTTGTCAATCATATATAGGGACTAGGCTAGAGCGAATTTTATTGGGTCGAATCTAGATAATTGGTTTAAGCTAAACAGTAATGTGTCACTGCCTATGCTATAAATACTTCGATGTGCATTTTCATAAGAGTTCGTTTGACTCAAGCGTCGTAGAACCTATGTCGGAGTTCTGCTCCATTGTCGTGCTCGACGTTAAAATCCATCATGTTCCAAGATTCGATATCTCTCGAGTACTTTTGAAGAATATTTCTAAGTATTTCATCGAAATAATTTTTTTTCTTATAATTATATTCGTAAAATGATGTTCATTCACATCGCATGTTTATAAAAAGTTTCTTTAATTAATACGTAGTTGTTGTGGAATAATTGGACTTCTAATACTATGGATTGATTTAGGTGAAACGGTTTGATCTTGCTGATACAGTTAGAAATGATACAATTTGATTGTGAATGCTATGAACTGATAGACGGACAAATGTAATTAATAATGCTCTTGACTTTAGCCATAGGTTTTCCACTCCTACAAGTGTCTAAAAATGATATGATTAATTATGAGATGATACATTTTTGCTATATTCAAGGAACCTATTTATCGGACAAGACAAGCTTTCTTCTAGTAACTAGTAACTAGTAACATGCACGTACGTCGCACGCGCTTCCGGGTAGGTCGTGGAAGTTGTTCTTTGATTTTACAGTTTCGTAAGCCATTTTCCCATTCTCAACATGCTTTCCTTGTCCGTATCACGGCATTCGTGAAATCCAGACAAAATGAAACCCAAATTCAAATGAAATGAACCGGCTGGGCCCCAAGCCCCGCAAGCCGCAATGAAATCGTTATATATACGACCGCAACCATCGCAGTTGAGTTCTGTGTACATGCTCAAATATTATTTACTTACGTATCACATTTTATTTTACATTTAATTATATAATTTTTCTTTCTTTTTTCTTTTTTATTTTCCCTTTTTCTTTTCTTTTCCTCTTTTCCGGCCGCCGGCAGCCAGAGCTCCATTGCAACACAATTTACTGATACAGAAACCGATTTAATTAAAATTCCGGCCAACAGCTGGCTGGGAATATCCAAATTTTTTGTTTTCGTTGTAGGCAATTAATGGCCAAGGGTCGGAAACTGACCACCAGCCGCAGCGAACGGTTTTTAGGAAGTTTCGGTGCGCCGGCTGCGGCGAGCTCTGCATCGGAGCTGAGAGAAGAAGACGTCTGGTCGATCGCCGATGACGCCGTCAACGGCGACGATCGCGACTGGAGCTCACGCGCCTCCGCCGACAGCAGGAGAAGTTTCGGCGATTACAGGGGCCGCCGCCCCTCGCCGCGGTCCGACCACAGCCAAGTCGGCGGCTTGTCGTTAGCCTTCGACGACCCCAGCCGTGTTGCGTCGCAGAGGATCATCCACCAGTTCCGCCCGCAGGAGGGCGTGGCGGGATCGCCACGTGGCCGCAATATGGCTACGTCGGCACCCGTTAACGTGCCCGATTGGTCGAAGATTTACCGGGTCGACTCGGTCGAGTCGTTGCATGACTCGGACGACGGCGTGGATGAAGCTGAGATGGTTCCACCACACGAGTATCTGGCGCGTGAGTACGCACGCAGCCGGAATTCGGTTTTCGAGGGGGTGGGGCGAACGCTGAAGGGCCGGGATATGAGCCGGGTTCGAGATGCGGTGTGGAGCCAGACCGGGTTCAATGGATGATTATGATTTATGAGTAAGGTTGGGAGCTTATATGTTTATACCGTCAGTAGTGAATTATTGTTTCTTTTTATATTTTGGTTTTATTTGAATGGGTAATGAGTCAGACCAAGTGAGTGAAGTTGGAGGCCTTCGGGCCCTAATCTCAAAAATAGATTGGTTTAATTCTTAGCGTTGCTCTTCGTTGTATTGCTCTTAGAATATTTATTGCCTAAAGTATGTGGTCAAGTTTGCATCAAGCATTCCATTATCAATCATAAAATATAACACGAGCTTTATTATTAATTGTCTCTTAAATCTTAATCACGTTTAATTTATTTTAGCTTATAACGGTGATTTACTCCAACATTATTGGACCAGGAAATGTGGTTACCCTTAATTTCACCCCTTTGCTATATCTGTTTGGAAAAGTGACAATTCTCTACTTAGTTACTAGTACAAATTTTGGCCCTTTTTTTGAAACAAAACTTTGAAGAACAATAATTTCCACTCAAAATCATAGCATTTTTCATCGGAAATCCTTGAGACACGATCACGTAAACTTGTGAAATAACAGGTGATTTACTCAACATCATTGGACCAGTTTGGTGTGGTTACCGTTAATTTTCCCTTTGCTATATCTGTCGGAAAAGTGACAATTTCAAGGATATTTTGGCCTTTTCTGTTTCTTGCAGTCGTATGCTCACGTTAATGCACTATGTACCCCTATGTTGTGACCAACCATGACCTTTTTACCACCCATTTCCTACACTTTTTCTTGTCAACTAATTCAATATGAAACTCTTCCTCTACAATATTATTTGTCGTGTACATAGTCACATGGTATACGTGCAATCATAAATTAATTTGGGCTAACTACTACGGTTCGATTAATTGATGGAGATGATGCATCCAATATAATAAGTGTTGACAATGTTAATTCACACACAATTATATATTATGAGTGCTGATAATGTGATTTTTATGTACATTCAACTTTTATAAAAATATGTGTATTTAGAAACAAACAAATATAGAGTCCCAGCCCATGGAATTAATTGAATTTAAATATATATAGAATTCATTCGTCCCAGGATCAGGGAAAACCACACAAAAAAAAATGAAAAAAGAAGTAAAACTAGTGTTTTATTGGAGATGATGTAGGGACAAGTTGAGCAAGTGGAACGAAGGTGGGTGTAAATATGCATAAAATATAATTTAAAACACAAAAACTCATATCCACTCGTCCTCACAATAAAAATATCATTTGTTATTAATAAAAATATCATTTACATTGAATAAAAATATTATTATTTTTACATTATAATTAAAAAATATCATTTATATTAAAAAAATATAATTTGTACTGAAGAAAATTATAATTGTTCACCTCAATTTAAAATTAAAGTTTGGAAGAAGCAAAAATATTCAAGGGTAGATACCTTCTTGCTTACCTTTTCCAGAAAAGGATACGCGCATTTATTGCCTTCCCCATTGCTTAGCTTTCATTTCCTCCTCCCAATTCAGTGAGGTCCACTTCCATAAGCAACAAACTTCTTTACAACACAACATTCACCTTCAACAGAATATGAATAATTAAATATGCATTGCCTTTCAACTACATAATTTTTTATCAATTACGATTGTCGATTATGAACCAACTACTCTTAAAATAATGTCATTCTATAGACTGCGCGTGTTAACAAAATCAAGAAACAGCAGGTGAAAGAAATTAAATTGGCACTTCAATAATAGTCAATGGAGTCCCAAATAGGCACTTAACTATATATATGCAGATATGCAATCAACAAGTTTAGAAGATTCTGTATCGAACGATTGAACTTTTAATGAGTCCTATATTCAGTTGATGATTTGATTAAATAAACGATCATTGCTAATATAATCAGGTTAAGTTTTTATCAACAATGATGGACAAATACTTTGTGTGAATCGCTAAGTTAAGAACTAAACAGTTTTGTGATCAAGATGTTTGTAAAACAAAAGTCACAGGATGCCTCAAAAATCACCAATGAAAGAGAAAAGGGGTGTTTGGCTTTATTTTTAGAAGATGTTTGTATAAGACTAATGCTCTGCCGTCTTATAAGTTGTTAAAGCTTTGGATAATTGGCCTGTATATATTTCAATATATGTTTGGAAATCATATTAGAGATTAGATTGAGGTGAAGTTGATATTAAATAGATAATAAACTAACTAACCCTATTTTAGTAAATATATGTTTCCTTATCGTTTTTGAAAAATAAGTTAGTATATCAACTTAATTTTAGGGAGCCCATACTTCTTACACAATTTTCCCTCACTAGAAGTTTGTAGAACAAAAGTCCGAGGATGCCTCAAATTAATTACTCAATTCAAAGAGACAAAAGTGCAGAATCTCATTGAAATTGAGAGATATTTATAGTGATATACCTTTGAGGGCAAAATGGTAATTGGGTTTGAGGTAGAGGGCCTAGAGGCGAAACCAAATTAAATAGCGCATGCAATCATTTATCATTTTCTGTTTTTCCTCAGTTGTGAATTCAACAGTAAATCGGTAACCAAATTTGAGAATGTCCCAATAACGGAGACAGCTCCATGCACTTGCTTCGGAAATGCGGAACCTAATCACGAACCCACAACCTTGGTTTTCTTAGTGTTTCCCCACCAGCCCAAACATTTGGGCCTCAACAGATACCTATGTGAGGGCCCAGCCCACCTCAAATTTCAGATTCACATCAAACTATTTAACCATACAACTTCAATAGCAATTTCCACTGCCATTTTTTTCTTTCTAATTTTTTTTCGCTATTCTATTGCATCAATGGTCATTTACTCATTTATATACAATTAATATCATCATTTTAAACATAACTATGATATGTAATAATAATACAATATAAAATGATATATTGTTTTGTAATACTATATAAATTGCAATTGAAAGAGTTTATTGTCTACGATTCTCAACAGTGAAAATTGTGTTGTTCGAACATTACATGTTATAAATAGACCTCGTCGGATTCCAAATGAATTAAGTTCACACCAAACATATTATGTGAAGACAATATCCCATTATTGAATAAATAGCTGAATTTAAGACATAATAGTAGCATAGTCGAAAGCATCAGCTTCAATAGCATAGTGAAAAGTGTGGTATGTTTGGTAGGTTAGTTAGGTTTCGTCTAGTTAAAATGTACTGTTCAAATGAGTTTTGTAACCCACCACTTGTGCGGATTACAAATCCTAAAGAAATAGTGCAAATATCTACAAACCCGTCATTAAAACACGAGCTGTAAGGATACGAAACAGAGCTACCAAACAGACGCATTACCCATGATAACTTTGCAACCCTATCGAAACAGAGCTACCAAATAGACGCATTACTCATGATAACTTTGCAATCCTATAGAATTTAGGCCCACCCATCAATTATTCTGGTCCAGATAAACTACGAATTTGCTCTTTTTTTGTTGTTGCAAAAACCAGTACAATCTAATAATTAATTAGTCAAAGAGACAACATATTCAAACAATACAGTGTCACTAGTAAATATCAATTATTCGCATTAAATTCAGGAAGATAGACAGATATTTGCGCAATATTTAGTTTGCTGGTTATTTCTATATCTCCAGTTTACGATATCCAATGAATTCATGAGTTAGCCCCTATATACTCTCTCGGTTATTTTTAAGTGTCTCATATTTAGGTGTGAGCATTCGGTCGGTTCGGTTAAAAATCGAATCGAAAATCCAAAATTGAACCGCTCAAAAATTTCAACCGAATCGAACCGAATTTTTACTTAAACCGAATTTTAAACTTCGATTTCGGTTCGATTTTGATTAACCGAACTTTTAAATTTTTTAATAATTTAATTGGTTCGAACCAAAATTTCTGATTACTAAACTGAATCGAACCGAAAAAAGTTTGATTTTTATTTTTTACATCCAAACCGAACCGAAGTTTTTAAAACCGATCCAAACCGACCAAATTGTTACGATTCGATTCGATTATTCGGTTTTACTCACCCCTACTCCTACCAATTAAATCATACTAACCAAAGAAATAATATGTAATCTTATTAATTACCATGATAAATATATTCATATAATTAATTATCAAATTCTAAGAATATTAGATAAGGATAAATATAAAATATATTATAAGTTTAATCTCAAATTATAAATTAGGATACTTATTAAAAAATTACTAATGGGAATCTTAAAAAGAACGGAGGTACCAGTTAATTAAATCTTGCATTTCCGCAAAATTTCATCTTACTGCAACACCGTGCAACGCCGCGTACACAGTGGCCGCCTGAAATTTGGGAGAGAAATAGAGTTGCGGAAGAAGTGTATTATTAGTTAGGATATTTGCAACATGACTGATACTTATTTGTAAGTGGCGGTGAATTAAGATCCATAGATCTGAAATACAATTTGTCAGTTCCAAAATACTATCATCACAGTCTCAGTTTGTAAATTGAAATGAAAATACAAATACTGAGATTTTGATGTGTATAATAATGACACACATTTTCCAGGCTGTTGATAAAACAAAAGAAGACAATATTAGAGAGAGATAAAAAGGTGTGGTGAAGCAAAATCTTTAAAATTACAAGTCTGAAATCAGACCACACAAAGTCGTTAAAGAAGAAGCGAGAGATACGGTCCTCACGTGCCGCGCATGTGATCCATGAAAGCGTCCAATGCAATTAAAAGAGAGAGAGGGGCAGCTTCATCGACTTTAATGCATCATGCTCTCACTCCCTTTGGGTGGTTGTAGCAGCAGAGCATATGGTAATTACCGGAGTTTTTTCCTCACCAAGAGAAAGAATAAATTCACGGTTATTTGCTTCGGCAGTGGGTCCTCCTCAGCCTCCTCACAATTTATGTACAGCTATTGTTGTTGTTGATCGCTGCCCTTTGACCCCACTCACTTAAGCACCTCATTCATGGCTGCCCCAACCCTCTTTCCCTCTCTTTATTCGCGTCCTACTCCTCCATAAAATATTGTTTCTTTTCTCCATCTCTGCTCTACCTTGAGCTCGAAGTCTCGTTCTTGCTCATGAAACACTAGATTCTCACTTTCTTCTAATTTTTTTTCATTGGGTGCACTATATAGCCAATTTGATTGCATTGTGGTTGGAGCTAAGCGGCAGCCTGGAATGAGGGGACCGCCGGTTCGGAGTTTGCACATTTGTGCTTCTATTGTGCTTCTGGCGCTTCTGTGTGAGAATTTTTTACCTTAAGCTTTTTTAGGTTCATTGTTTTTGTCTCGTTTGCTGAATGGTATGTTACGCTTGATGCTTTCTTAATCTTGGCAAAGTTTTGGGCTTCCAAGAAATTAGTTGGGTTAGTTTGTGATCTGAATGCAGTTTGAGGCGATAAGCATATTTTTGGAAATTGAGTTTTGGGGCAAGTTAATTAGTGTTTTTGTCTTTGTATTATGGATTCCTGCATTGGCCATCTCAATTCTTGAACTCTGGTGAAGTTTACAGGAATGGCGCCCAGCTCCTTCAAGATATGTAATACTTAAAAAATATATTAAAAAAAGAAATTCCCTAATGTGTGGCTGTTATGTGTTTGATAATGCGACTCGAATTTTTTCAAAGAAACTATTAGGGTTTTGAATTGGGGATTTCGTGTTTAGTTCTCTTTTTTAACGCGTGATTGCGAACATTCTCATAAGTCATGACATGACCCCTCTTAGTCTCACGAGTAATTATGGCATTTAATATGTTAATCAAGAATTAGATGATAGTATAAATGTTTCTTATGGTTTCCTCACTTCTGGATTCACCATGAGGAAAAGATTACCAGTGGGAATTCCAGATTAATAGAATTTGAATTCATGTTCGACAGTGATTGATGATTTTTTAATAGCACGAAAGGTGATTGTCAAGTCTACTGCAGTTCTCATGAGTCTCTAGTTTGCGCAGTAGTCTAGTCATCTCAGTTTCTATAGGTAAATGTTGGATATATCTGTAAAACCATCCGTTCCCAATGATTGATGATTTTTAATTAAGTATATATCAGATTCATCTATGTCAAGATTTTCATAATTTATCAGCAATCTATCTTCGTACATTTTGATGAAGCAATCAAATGTAGCTTATTTGTGATCAATAAATTCTGCAATTATGAGCTTCGTTAATATTTTTGTTGCATTTTCTAGTGCTTTTAAGACAACCTGAATCAGATTAAGTGAAAATATTAAATCACTTGAACATTATGTACTTATAGTGATGTGCATGATCTATACATTTCGGTCTGTTTTGTTAAATATTCTAAAATTTCAATCCTTTACACTGGGAACTTGCTGCTTATACAGGTATACATGAATCATCTGGCAACTTTATGGGTTATTCCAAAAGTTCTGCTCTGGCAGAAAGAAGAGCAGATTTACTTTTACCCGAAACTTCCCCAACTGCAGCTCCTCAGCCATTTCTTCCTCTTCTGGCTCCATCTCCATTAACACCATTCACAAATAGCACAATCCCCAAATTATCTGGTTTATCTCTCTCACCTTCTATGTTCGTGTCATTTCACATTTGTACTGATTTAAATTTAAATCTGTGCAGGACTTTGTGTGCTGAACTTTACGGCACTATCAAACATGATGATGGTGACATCAACCGATTGTATGGCTGCATTTGCACCAGTTTTGGCTAACGTAGTGTGCTGTCCACAAGTGGAGGCTACATTGGTGATTCTCATTGGTCAAGCTAGTAAATATACCAATACACTAGCTTTAAACGGAACAATTGCTGCACATTGCCTTTCAGATTTTCAACAGATTTTGGTGGGTCAGGGAGCCAATGATAGTTTATCTAAGATATGCTCCATTCATTCATCAAATCTTACAGGAGGTACTTGCCCAGTTAGCGATGTTTCCGAGTTTGAGAGCACTGTGGAAACATCTAACCTTCTTGCTGCCTGTGGGAAGGTTGATTCTGTGAATGAATGCTGTGAGCAAGTTTGTCAGAATGCTATTCTTGATGCTGCGAGGAAGCTTGCCCAAAAAGCTTACAGTCTTCTAAGCCTAGATGGTTCTCATGTCCTGTCTGATCATACAACTAGGACTAATGACTGCAAAAGTATTGTACTTCGATGGCTTGGAGGTAAACTTGAGCCTTCTCGTGCAAAAGAAGTTCTTCGAGGACTATCTAATTGCAGAATTAACAAAGGTAAATTTGATCCCTGCATGATATAATTTATTTATAAGCATTTGCCAAACTCCGTTTTCTCTACCATTCTTTATATGAATTAGCTTTTCTAGACTCTCAAGTCAGTGTATACCTCACAGTATAGCTTTTGTTCAGTCTATGCATCATTAATGTGATAACTATTGTCCTATAAAGCCTGGACGCCTCCTTTACTCTTTATGCCCTTGAAGTCATTTTCTTAATGTTGGTTACTATTTTATCTTGGTTTTTCATCTGAAAAAGTGCATGCTGAGTTACACATTTTGGATAGCTTAGCTCATTTTCTTAGTTGAGGTCCTAAGACATGCAACTGATAAAAATAATGACATTTCTTGAATTTAAGGAAATTTGTTATTAGGCCCATATTTTATTTTTGAATATCTTCAACTTCTGTGGAGACTTTATGCTTCTAGATTCACATAACAGCAAAATGTCTGTTTATTGTCGACTTTGGTTACTGGAGCCTTTAGTTTCTGATACTTGGCCTAGACAGTGGACAAGCTGTTCTACAATTCTTTTTGCCCCCGCAATTTGATTAATTAATTACGTATTAGGAGAATTCCCTAAATATATTTGTTAATTTTAACTTCTCTTCTCCTCTTTCATTGCTACTGCAGTATGCCCTCTGAATTTTCCAAACATGAGCCATATCATAGAAGGGTGTGGTGCTGGAAAGAGTAATCAGACAGCTTGTTGCAGTTCCGTGGAAAGCTACGTCTCTCACCTGCAAAGGCAGAGCTTTGTCACAAACTTGCAAGCTTTAAATTGTGCTGCATCACTTGGAGTAAGATTACGGAAAGCAAACATTACCAAGAATCTCTACAGCCAGTGTCATATTAGCCTCAAAGACTTCTCCCTCCAAGGTTAGTTTAACCCCAGTTGCTATTTATACGTCATTACAACATAAATTCAGAAAGGGCTGCTGCTAATGCAAATTTGTTGTTTTGTCATGCTGATCTGATTGGGCATTATTGGTCACGTTGCTACTGCAGTTGGTATTCAGGGTAATTTTCTAACCTTTTGTTTTCACTATTTGTGATCACTGTAACCAACTTGATAGGTTTGATTGCATTTCTCAATACCTTTTCTTTAAAGAATCGATGCACAAACAAGCTTTTTAAACTTGTTGCACTTCAGATGCACGAATAAAGTTGATAGTGCTCCAAACAGATCTCCGTTCATCGCTTCTACATTCTAAATTAGCAATCTGATGTTAAATTCTTTTGGATAAAACAAATAGTTGTAAATGAACTCAAATCCAAATGCTATTATTGTGTTTTTCATATTTTTACAATTTTTCAATTGATTATAATCTCACTTGATCTCATTTGTTTTTGAGATAGAATCTGGATGCCTTCTTCCCAGCTTGCCATCAGATGTAGTATTTGATCAATCTGCAGGGGTCAGCTTCGTCTGTGATTTGAATGATAACATTCCAGCCCCTTGGCCTGCAACCGTGCAGTTGCCTGCTTCGTCGTGCAACAAAAGTATGTTTGCTAATCTACGTTGTGCTCAACTTAATGAGATACTGGATAGATGTTTCTCTTCAGAACTACTCACATACATAACTTTTTACGTGCAGCTGTCAAAATTCCTGCCCTTCCTGCAGTGGCTTCTGGGCAAAGCTGTAAGTCCACTATGTACACTACGAATCTACGAATATCCTACTTATTAACCATTCTTGAAATGTTTCGTGAATAATGATCATCATCCTCGTAAACTTTAAAATTTATTCACTTTTGATGGTAATTTGTCCTACTGCTGTTGCTGAGACGAATAGTTTCCTTGTATCAGATTTTCAGCGAACGGGCTCAAGCTATATACCGTCTTTGATTGCCTCTGTTGCCCTCTTGATTCTGATGTAGATCCTACTAGAACAAGCAACAAGCTCTGCTTTAATAGATGAGAAGCTAACTCTCTACACATTTGCTTGCTCAATCTGAACCAATGAGGTGAAAATGCTCAAAGACAAGGCAAGTAAGTGTGCCACCAGCAAGGTTCGGACCGATCCTCAGTCGAAAATTGACTCAGCGGTTTAAATTTCTTACAGTTACCATTTATATCTAGTCTAATAATTTTATTTGTAAAGAAGCTTCAAAGGATGATCAAATTCTTCTTGATTGCCTACCGTGTATAGTAGTTGGAATGAATTTTGTTGCCTTACATGTTGCCTCATTCGTTGATTTTTTCTACTTCTTCCTCTTACATGCAAGGAAATTATTAGTCGTTCCCAATTACAACAGTGATATAATGTGTAGAATATTTTTCTATATATGATTATGAAGTAAATGCATCATATTAATTCTCTGGTCTCTGTGAATTTTTATGAATTTTGATTCTTATTTTTTTAGAAACCCCAATTCTACATCGATTTTTATGAGATTTATAAAAGGATGATTCTATTTTCCCAATAAAAATCTACATTTAACTGGTGGAATGGTTGAATTTAATGTCACTTAAACCACACCATCAATTTGATTTGCCAAATAAATAATTTTGGCTAAATAAATTACTTTTCCAATTTAATTCGATTATAAAAGGAAATTTTTTGTATATACTTTTAAATAAGATTTGTATTCCACATTGATTTTTCATGAGATTTCATCAATTAAAATTCTAAATAAAACATAGTATGAATTTCACATCGATTTTAAATTGCATTTCACAAATTCAAAATCATAAAACAAATACATAGATCTTTTATTGAACTACGAGTGAATCAACCCCAAAAGAAATTATAAGTCACTTAGAACGAAGGAAAAACTATTTAGTCCATATGGATGCTTTTGTGTACCTGCACATCACATCAGTGTGTGTGAATGTGGATTTCATCCATACAAATTACATGGACTTCCAAGCACACAAATTTTCTATACTATAAATAAAAAATACAAGGTTTGTTATTCAACAGTATAATGTGACTTATATGTTCATGTCAACCAATCCCAATAATTATCTAAATCGAGCGGAAATCATCGAGGTATTTGTGTAAATAGGTATAATCCATGGAATCGCAAAAACTGTCAAAATAAAAGAAATGACAATAAAAAAATATAAGCATATGAAAGAAGCTTTTTCTAATTCCTATGATGCAATTCCTAGACTACTAATTACGATCCTGCACAATAAATATGACAAAGACGTCGCTACAAAGAAAAACAAAACTACTAATAATGGGTGGCGAGAGAGATGAATATGCTTCAAAATCGACTCTTAATATAAATGACGAGTTAAATACAACCGTGGTGCAACATATTTCAAGCAATCATGTGTCATGTGTACCCTCTTAACTTCATACCATATATGACATCAACAAAACAAAGATGACTGCTCAGCTTCTTTTTTTTGTACACTTGATCAAAACACCACATCATCATATTAATCTCCCTATATAAAGTAGCACTCGTGGAAAAATAATTCGTAAGGGCAAACTGCTATGCCTCAAGTATGTCAACAGTTGAAGGTTCAGCAAACGGCTACTGCAAATCGATGAAATAACCGTCAGTCAAGTGTGTCTAAGGTTAGCTTGCCATTACATCCCAAAAGATGGAAGAGAGAAGCAACTTACAGATTTTGGGTGAGAAGGATGGCAGACAATGCGAAAACACCATAAATCCACATCAACTACTTTCCTGGACTTGGTTCGTATAAATTGAAGTACTTTTCAAGGACACGTTAATCAACTTCCATATCGTCCCCTTTACCTCTCACATCTGATCCTCTGTCGTGCTTGGATTCTGTCGCATGTTTGTACACCCTGAAAACGCACTCTCAGGTAAATAGACTGAGATAAAGATATAAAATTAAAACAAAGCAATTCCCCTAATTATGAAGAGAATACATATTCCCCTAATTGTGAAGAGTACAATATCATATGTTGAAGCTCGTTTTACAAGAAAATGATGAATCTTATGCTCATGCCAACGTGATTATAGCCAAAAGAATATGGTGGTGTTTGCAGACTCGATCTACCTCTATTTAGCCAATGAAGAATCAAATTTGAGTCAGGTGGAAAATAAAAGAAAAATATTTAAGGACATGTATGAGTAGCCATTTATAACCAGGCATGAGCTATGAGTTGTCATTCATAAACAGGCATGAGCTATATGTTTCAGTGACTATAAGGGTTCCAGACATACGCATGTAGAGCATCAGCTTTCCTCGTGATTTCATTGGACCGAAGTATTGGATCTGCATTCTTAGGCAGTAAATCTTGCTGCTGTCTTTTCTCTTGGAGCCACAGCTCTGCTTTATTGCATTCTCCAATAACCTACAAAGATCGAAGTGAAGTAGTGACATTTTGTTTTTCAGAATTATACATGCATATTATCAAAAACAATATCCAAACGTTTTTATGCTAAAGGGACCCTACTGCATCTCTTGCACTTGGTGAAAGTGATTCTACAGCCATCCGAAACTCCTCGATGAAGTTCAATAGGTTTCTAGTTGCCTGTTCCCTGGCTGCCTCATCATTATATCGATATTCAATTGGATCCACCATCTGATGAATATTGGGAATAATAAATAAATAGCAAACTACAAATTTGAGAAGATAACAAACAAACTAAACAAACCTTTATCAAATTCTGTAACCTCTCAGAATAAACATATTCGGACTCATCAGCCCCATCTTCATAAAGCCATTCCTCAGTTTGTTGCAAGTTACTGGAAATTCCGTCCTTTTCAAAATCAGTGACAAAGCTCTGGTATGTATTTAAAATCTGTTCAAATAATGTCAGTAAAAAAATTATAGGACTGCCAAAAACGGACAATAGTACAGCACTAGAACATTGTTCGAAGATGCAACACATTATCAAGAATCTCATGCAAAAGTATTGCATACATGACAAGTAACCAATAAAGACAATAATATGTCAATATTCTACTGTCCCTTATAAAAGGTGCACACCAGCCAGTCTTACGTGCAGAAAAAGTATTCTAGGATTTGAGCTGCAACCAAATGGATATAGTTGTTTTTAGAATTATGGACCTTCTATTTCACGTGAACGGTGTGTTATGGAGCCTAATTAGCCATTCACCAGTGGCAATTAATGTTAAAGACCAAAAGCTGGTATATTTCACTCTGCTCCTCGAAAAATTCAATACTAATTCAACATTCTCATGATAACTGAAAAAATAAAAAATACATGTAACAAATAAAAACATCAGATACAAAACAATTAACAAAAAGAAACACCTCTGCACCTTATTTCGTGTTTCATATACATAAGCCTCCAATGCATTTTTCTTCTCTTTGGTCCTTTCCATCTTTATGTCTTGTTGGGCCATCTGTAGCTCTTTCTCTTGAGCTCGGCAGAGCTCATCAGGTGTCATTCCACCATATATATTCTCATCCACAAGTATGTCCTGCCGTCTGACAGCCTTTAGCCGTCTCATTTCATGACCCTACAAAAGTGACCCGTAATATTTTGACAACCAAATTAGCTTTATTAGTTGAAGAAAATAATAAGATTTGCATGATTAATCATTTGAACACTCAACATGCCCAAATTTTGCAGTACTTCCAAAAAAATCCTTTTATCATACTGCAATCAATTCAATATATTCATTAGTAAATCATCAGAACCGACAGGAGAAATGATTTTGTCATTTTGATAGAGAAAATTACAACATCATTTTTCAAGAGAAATGCAAAAACAGACCAGTCAAAGGGAACAACAAATGGCAATTTCGTAAGCCTGATGAAGCACTATAACACGGATAACTGAAGAGTCATTCCTAGTAATCCATGTTATATAAACTATCAAAGTGTCCAAAATTTTCTCATGAGCAGACTAGTATGCAGTTCAGCAATTCAAACAGTGCTTAACCAGACTTACAAGAGGACCATTTGCTTTCTTAGATGACTCAGAATTGCTAGGCTCTACATTTGAATGGGCATCAGTGCTGTTGTTTCCAGAAGAATCGTCCACATGATCACCTACCAGCTGTATAGAGATGTATAGTGTTCCCATAAAACTTGGCGCCATAGTATCAAAACTCCTAATATGCTTAATAGAGTGACACATAGACACAAACTTACAGAGGCAGAATTTACAGAAACAATTCCATGCTGATTTAGCTGAACTTTGACTTTAATCTTCTTCTTCTTCTCCTCATTGGGAACTCTGAATGGCCCAATCTGCATAGTGGACATTTTCAGATTAAGAAAAAGGTATCATGATATTCTGTTCAAAGCATTGATAAGAGACAAACAAGAACCTCAAATCTAGAAAGCAGACTCAGAAATATGTGAACAATCATCTTCAAGTGACTTAGAATATAGTAAGGCTATTTGCTCTAACTTTAAGTTCAAAAGCTTCACCTAATAGGCAACTAGTTAGGGATTCAAAGGCTCCCTTTTCTGATTCTTTCCTGAAGGTTCCAGTTTATAAGTCCCTCTGATTAATAGAATTTTCCATCAAATTGCACAGGTACATCGTGCATGCAACTAAGCTAGAGACCTGGCACTGTGGCAGAAACCCAATTCAAAGTTCAAGCATTGTCTTCATGAGTAGTTTTTCTGTCGTACATCATTATTATAGTGTCACACTAGTATTTTGACTATTTTCTAATGATATACCCATGATCCGGCAGAGTATGTCCAATTTATATATAAATAACAATTCAAAATAATTATACCATGTGAACACTAATTCTGAACGCAAATGCAACACATCATGAACAACCAAATCTCCAAAATCATACCATAAAACGGGTTAGTATTGTAGATTATTTACTGTAAGTAAGAAAAATATAATACATTCCACTCTTCTGGGAAGCAGCAGTCCGAGTCTGTGTTCGAAAGTAGCTATCTGACAGAGCTTGTCAAATTAAAAATCCTCTCACACTCTCCCTTGTTTAGTATTCAAAATTTTGATTGTTTTGAGTAGTTGAATAACTCGATGGAGCTATACCGTATAAGAGCTGATTCTTGTTGAGACACCAGAAGGCAACTCATTTTGATTTGCATAGTAAGCTTCCATGTGAAATATATCATTTCTGTACAATGTAAGAATCTTTGTACTTGGAAAAGGATTGCCTTTAGGAAACAACACTCCACCAGCTAAGGAGCAAACTGGCCCTTCATCTGATGCAAATGCAATTGAGAAAGGAAAGCAGTCCTCTACCTGCAAATAAGGGGAGGATATTTAGAGTCCTGTCAGTGACTAGGAGAACATTATCTTTTATTATCTCTATAAGGCTTCTACTCCTTCATCAGGACTATATGGCTTACAAGTGCGAGAAAATACAATTTTAATTAAGGCACCACGTATTCTTCTTTCCATTTTTCTCCATATGGTTATTTCTCTCTTTTTATTCAGCTAGCTTGCAGGTAGGATTGGTGGGTAATGGCCATAAGGCCGAAGGACAGACTGTTAGGACCCTAACCTGTGCCCAGCTTCCTAATTTATTCTTTGGTTACAGTAAGACTGTAAGACCACTGTTCCAGAAAATAACTAGAGGATGAGAACCTTATAAATCAACTTTCTGCTATAGGTTGGACACATCTCAACAATCTGTCCATGTCAGCTAGCTTCTTTTTATTAGCACAGAGGATACAATCATCAAAGTGTTAACAATCTTCTTGTCTGCAATAAATGAACTCCAGCAAAAATGATTCATAAATTACCGCCAGCTTAATAATCATCGTCAGTATGTAATTAGCACATATATTTATTTCTCACAAAAGTCATTAATTCCAGTAACTCCATTACTTTATTTTTTGTAAATTAGAAAAGACTAATGATTGCTGAGTTGCACGGAGCTCCTGAAAATAAGCACACAAGCCTTATTGACGTGAAACATAACCCTATTAATGGATCCGAAACCATTCAACCAAGATTTAAAACCACTAAAAAGTAAAAGGACATTCTATATGACTTACGGAACCTGTTGATTTCTAATGATAATTAGTATTCTGAACACTGACCAACAGAAGTTTTCTGCCTAAGAAATAGAACTTCCCAGCATATGCTAGTTATTTGCATAGATTGTTTTGGATTAGCCCATAAATTTAGCTAGTCATTCCCCCCAAAATGATTATTAAGCAGAGTGAAACTCCAGTTGTAAATGAACTAATTCTCACACCGAAACAGCACCAAACCTGAATATTTTCCTTACATATAGACTCAAAATCTGATATATAATTTGTTGTGTAATAATGGAAAATCTACAAGGAAGGCTTAGAAGATGAAGATTAGAAATCTCTGTTTCCTGAACCATTATAAGTGGGAACTGCAGCATTCATACAAATAATAATTAAATAGATGTGTGTGTGTGTGTGTGTGTTGGCATAGTAGTGGAATGGTTAATGCCTGAGATCAAAGGTCTCATGTTCGAATCCACCGTGACGCAGCCTTAAAAATTTTTCCAGACACTTGACCTCCCCCACCCCCAAAATAAAAATAAAAAATAATGATAATAATAAAATAGATGCATGTGAATAACTGATAAACAAACCTCATACTCTCTCACTCGGAATATGGGGCTTAACATTGCACACTGAAGGGCACAGCCACGTGAGACACACTCACTCGCATTCAGAGTCCTGCCAGGCTCCTTTCTAAAAAGTGAATTTAACATCTTTGTAATGGCAGGTATCCGAGAACCTGATCCGACAAGCTCAACAGTGTGAATTTTCTCAACACTCAAACCTGATTCGAGCAAAGCCTTGTGACATGGAATGCTAATCCTTTCCAGCAATGGAGAAGCCAATTTCTCAAACTCGTCTCTTTTGATGTATCCTTTGACGTCTTTCTCTTCCATCAAGCACTCAATATTCAGTGGTGCCTCTGGGTTAGCACTCAAAACTTTCTTCAATTTCTCACAAGCTGTTCTCAGCCTAATAGAAGCCCGAGTACTTGAATAAACATCTATGTTGTATTGTTCCCTAAACAGAGCGGCAAAATGTTTAACCAGGACTTCATCAAAGTCTCTTCCTCCTAAGTTGCTGTCAAAAGCATGGGATAATACCTTCATATGCCCAGGCTCAAATGATACCACAGCAACTTGTGTATCACTATGACCAACATCTACAAACACAACATTTGCTGGACCCCTGTTTGGGAAATCTGATTTGTATATACCATAACCCAGTCCAACAGCAGTACAGTCATGCATCAACCTTACTGGACTCAGCCCTGCAATCTCCGCAGCATGTAAATACGCACGTCTCTGCAAAGCCGTGAAGTAACATGGTACACCGATTACACAATTGGAAATCTGCATCTCAAGATTTTTCTCTGCGATCTGCTTTAGGTTTCCAAACAGCATCGCCAAAATCTGCACAGGGGTAAAAGTGTGTCTTTCATTCAAGTATTGCAGGTGAATCAGGATTCCTCCATCAGGTCCCTCCGATGTTTCAAATGGAAGCAATCTTAGGTCATGCTGCACAGAAGGTTCGCTAAAATTCCGACCAATCAATCTCTTCACCTGAGATATAGTCGACTTTGGATGCATAGTTGCAGATGCGGCCCCAGCATAACCCAAAAACCTCTGCTTCTCCCCAAGCGAAACCACTGCCGGGTTTTCTCGTTTTGACTCATCATTCAACAAGACATCAATTCCTCGTTGCTTAGCCACTGCTATAACAAGGTTCTCATTTCCGATGTCAAACCCCACTACACTCATCTCCATCTTACAGCAACCTCAACTTGTGGCTAGCTACATGTAATTCAAGACCGAAATCACAGTTTCAAAACCTACAGCCAAATACCCCAGCAAGACATTATAGTTAGACCTCATGATGCAAAATAAATCCAATTAATTACAGAGCATTATCATCATGTACAGATACCACTTTCAATTCTTTGAAATAAATTCTAAAAACTACAGCGAAAATTTAACTAGATAGTTTTTTCAATTTGCAGTATTAGCCTGAATGTTCACATGGTAACGTAATCAGTACAAGTATAAAATCGGTAATAATTGTGCGTTATAAATACGTGTCCCGAAAAAGCGAACGTGGTCGCTAAAATTTACGTTGAAAGGATTGAGACATGAAACATACCTCTGCTCCGATAAACGGAAAGATAAAATCGGAAACCCTAAAACTCTGAAGGAGATAAGAAGACGGATGATCGCAAAAATCCCCTTAATTTCTCGCAAATCCAGAAATGAATTTCTTGCAAATTAAGGGCGAAGAATATTTCGAAGATACTTTCTTATATACCTTGACTGCGTAACATCAACATGAAGGGTTTTTTTTTTAAGATTTAACGTTATTCCACCATTGATGTCTAAAATTATATTCTGGATGGTTGGCAGGCAATGCTGAAAAATCGTTTCTTAAAGGCTGAAAAACCGAATTCTAATAGTACAAAAGTTTGAGGTTTTTTATATTTTATTTTCACAAACTTTTACGATATTATTTTAGAGCAAAGTTTATGTAGTAATATCATTTGTTGGTTAAAAAAATGATGATTCCACCTGTGAGAGCCTCGAAATAAAATAATTGGGACTACACAGTCTATTATATTTATTTTTATGCAGTCGAATAAAAAATTCTTAACAATGACATAGTAAAATATCAAACAACCACACTTCCGTCAATACAATTTTAGGGGTATCGTCAAATAATGATTTATCTATCATATATAATTTATAGATTATTACACAATAATCTGAGATTTTTCAGTCATACCAAATAAAAAAATAGGGGTATCGAATAAATCATTAACTTATACACAGAATTAATCGGATAGAAAAATAAAAATAGATGTGGGGTCGGCAGCTTCGTCAAACAAATAAAATTCAGAAAGAAAAATTACTCGATTGTTCATCATATGGACACAAGTGGTGCTCTGTCATCGACGATTTGTTTTTTAAATTAATTAAATAACTTCACTTTTTCGCCATAAAACCAAGAGATAGAAAATAATTTGAATAAATTAATCTAATTAATAATAACTAATTATAGTTGCCCCCAACATTTAATACATATTTCAATGTTTAAACTGTGACATTTTAGTACTAATATGTACATACTACCACAACAATGTCAATGTCACATTTTATCGTCTATAAATTCAAGTGATGAGCTTACATGATTGTTGTTGTAAAAAACACACACCACAATTATGATAGAAAATAAACAACATAATAATTATTTACTCAATTCGTCTTGTGACTACGTCTGAGAATGATGTTAAGCCACAGATGTCACTATGTATTTCGAATACATATTACGGGGAGAAACGACTCTTAAATACACAATAATCAAACTCTAACCCTAAGCTCATTAGGGTTCCGCATGAGCAAAAAAACATGGACCCAAAAATATAGCTCATGTCTACCGTCCTCGAACCCCCGTCGCCAGTTGAATCACCGAGATCGAACTTGAGTATATAGTCCATTCAGACTTCATACTCCAATAATAGCAATCATCGTTAACGAGGTTCATTCTACTCACATGCGACAACAATATATACATTATTTTTAGTTGGTGAAAAAAAGACAAATCCTAAATTTCTCTATTTATATATAGGAAATTCATTATTTGAATATCCATAAAAAGTATCTAGATATGTTGAATTTTCAAGACCGAAACATCTTATTTGGAGTCAATTTTTAACACCTTAAAGGATCGGTAAAATTTTAACACCTTCAAGGATGGGTAAAAAATGGGTATGGTCAAACGGTTGGGACCGGCAAAGGTCTTAGACTATTAGCGACTATTAATTATTAATTATATATTCTATTACATATTAAAGACACCACATTCATCCTCAATCATATGTGGCATCACTACAAAATTTTATTTTTATTTTTCTAAATGCTCCAATATGTGCCTTCTCAATATGTATAATTGATTGTATAACTAAGGTATATAATCTAGCAATAAATAACTATTAATTATTCTTTATATTATCGTAATATATTTCCCAAATTTCATATTGATCATATAATTAAGATCGATAGTTAATGTAAATATTTATTGGATTATATGATGAATTAATATTGCATATAATATTCTTAAAAAGTAATTCATTATAACAAAAAAAAAAAAAAACAAAAAAACATTACCTCAAATTAAATTGCACCTAATTGACTAAATATCTACAAAAATAATTTAATTATAGTTTACGGAAATTTAATTATGTTAATTAATAAATCATTCTACAATTATCTTTTAATTTCCTATGATTATATCATAGATATCATTTTTTATCATTACATATTCTTATCACCATACTAATCCGATTTTTAATCATATTTCGAATTGAAATCTACCACTTTAAAATTAATATAATAATTACAAGAAAATTAATTATTACATGATTACAAATTTTAAAACTTTAACCAATTATCATTCAATTCTTTGTAAAATCATAATAGATTGATAAAATGTTCATTGACACTCAAGAAACTCTTGTGGTTGCGATTTCTCAATTATTTCATATTGTTCTATATAACACATATTAAATTGAATTATTATGTCATTTAAAACTATATCACGATTAGTACTTTATCAAATTAGAATATAATATTTATTTTATGCTATCAACAATGACAAGTTGAGATATGTGTCGATAATGTTCTAATAAAATTACTAGAATTGAATCTATCAAAGAGACATGGAAAACGAACAAATTTGTATATAAGAACATGCACAATTTTATTTAAACAAAATACATTATGATCGATATTATGATATAAGATTTGGAATTGAATATATGATTTTAACGTTGTTATTTATATTGTTTATTGTTTACACTCAAAATGATACGTGTATAAACTTATATATTAGATCCATAAATATCGCCATGATATAAAGATTTAGGATAATAATTTTAAATTTAAACATGTTTGGGCAATTAGCACTATTAGTATATGGATTTGGGACATGAACAAATAGTAAAATTATTTTTAATTGAGTTTGAGATAATTACCAAGTATGTATTCCAAATATATAATAATTCGATAATTAGCATACTATATATTTAATGGATGAGTAACACCAACCATCATTATATATAGGTTTGGATATTTATGAGTATCGTTAGATAAGTTCTCGTGGTATTTCATATTTTATCGAGTTTGGAACAAGCAAATGTATATATATTCGGAGGTCCTATTCTCTTTTGAGACGAGAAAGTTCATTTTAGTGGAATTACTATAAGATTTTGAGACTTTATCTAAAATAACTTTTAATCGAACTTTGCAGTCTATATTCGTATAATGTGATTTATCGAATGTATTACCTTTTTTCACTTCATCTCTCCAATATCATTTATTCTTATTTATCTTGGATACTTTTTGTACTTTCTAAACTCTTATATTCTAATTTTATTAATTTCATATATCCAATATTTTCTTAATTAAAGAGTATTTTTCTTAATTACTTCTCATTCTTTCTTTCTTTGGAATCATGCATTTTTTTCATGAGACTTCATTAATTGAAAATCTAAATAAAAATTATTTATTGCTTGAATAATTAGTTGATATTAATATCGAGTTTGAGACGAACATCAATAGTAAAATCAATTTTAATTCGATTTAGGACAAGTACAAGTATATAAATTCTAAATTAAGACTTTAATCAACATCTTTTTTTTCCTTTTTTATTTTTATATAATTTATTTTATGTTGATAAAATAAAAATAACTAATAATAACAACTTATAAAATAATGAGTTTAAAATAAGAATTAATTTTTAGCTATATTCGTGTACTCTATAAATATTTAGCATTTAATAACTAAATCTATTGTAGTTTTTAATGAGTTAGGATTTTGATCTCTCATTTGAGGAGATCTTATCACTTCGATTCCTTATTTTTAAATTTATTTTCTTATTTCTTTTTTCTATACTTATTTTCTTTTTTATTCATGCTATTTCGTAATTAATCCTTTTGGGCCCAATTAATGGGCTTTTTATAATTTATTTTATATTGATAAAAATGTGTAATCAACCATATATATGGAAATAATAAAGTTTTATACAGGATGCATTAGATTTAAATTAATATTACATCGAATCAAATTTCTAAAAAATTATAATAAACTCATTATATTATTAAATTATTATTATTTTATAATTGTATTTTATTACCTTTACGTAAAATTATAATTAGTTAAGAGTTAATAGATTTAGGATAATAAATCCGAATGAGTGGAAAACCATGCGACGGTTGCATATAAATATTAAGGGTACATGAGTAGGTGTATAAATAAATATGGTAACATGGCAATCCCAAAATTAAAATGGCGATATCCCAGTGAGAAATCAAACTGGCTGGATAGTTGGATATTATGATTTATGATTACTTAGCTGGTCAAATTGTCTGTACGGCTGTGCCTTCATTATTGACATTTGACTGCATCAACTCACCGTCACCATTATGTCGCCCAAATCCTCTACTGATTGTAATTTGTAATTTTTACATAATTTTTTTAAATTAAAAATTACAACACCATGTTTTAGTATTTTGGTACAATATCCCTTCTTTTATTGATAAATATAGATTATCTCAAATAGGCCAAACGACAGAGTTCTAGGATACAAAATATATGATCACTTTGATGAAAAAATTGGGATGTAATTACGAAAAAGAAAAAGAAAATATGTTGTTACAATTCCAGTGTTTCAAAAGTCGAGTAAAAATTACAAATTTAGGTAAATATTATGTTATTTCTGGAAATTATCCCTAATTTTTATTGACATAAACAAATATAAAGTTGAAATTTTGTGTCTTAAAAAGACGAATATATTCTTCAAATTGTGAAAATATTTCCGAAGATCTAGATTATCGGATCGGATGTTCCAATTTGCATTTGGAATCGAGACGTCACTATCAATAATAACGATTTTATAGTTAAATCTCTCAGGTGCGTGTGGCACAGCCGCACAGTTGCTGCCTCTTATGTTATTTTTTATTCCCTACATCCACTAAATTCGTGCATTTAATTCCGTTTTGGTTGGTCCACGAAAAATATTCACTTTCTTTTTTTGGAAACATCAATTTTATATTTTTATCCTAAATCTATCTACTTATTTACAAAAAACCACATATGGTATGACCCACCTTTTTACACTCAATATCCATTAATATATTCATTTATTATCTCCATGACATACCTTTTTATTCTTACTTACTTTACATTCATTACAATTTATTAAAACTCGTGCCACCAAAATTAATGAACGATTTTAGTGGACGGATGGAGTAATTTTTAATTTCTGAATGAAGTTATTTAGATGATAGCCAATACTAACTCAACCCATCTTTTGCCAAAAAGAAGAAGAAAAGAATCGATCCATTTCAGATCCATCAACTTGGAGTCTTGGACACATTTTAAGCCCAACATATAGGGTATTTGGCTAAGCTTATTTTAAAAAGCTTATAAGATGTTTTAAGAGTTTATAAGACATGATATTTGAAAAGCTTATAAGTTATCAAAGTTTTTGAATAATTGAGTATAAGCTAGAGAAATAATCGTGAGTTAGAGAGAAAAAATTTACGAGTGATGAAGTTAATAGTATATAAATAGAAAATAACGAACTATAGTAAGATTATTTTAGTAAATTTACTGTTATTTATAAACTTATGAAAAAATAAATTTGTTGGAGCTTCTTATTTTTAGGAAAGCTTATAAGTTGTTGGAGCTTAGTATTTTTATAATTTATAAATTGTTTAGAAGATTATTTTACCAAATATTTTATATAAACTTATAAGCTGTTTTGAAGAGCTTATAAGCTTAGCCAAATAGGCTCATATTTTGTATAAAACGTGATCCCGTTGCATCTTTTACAGGGGGAAGGGAAACGTTGAATGAATCCAAGTTTCAAGAGTAACGATATATATATATATGACGAAATTATATTGAACAAATAGTAAAAAAGAAAAATCTTTGGGAGCATGAATGAGCGAAAGTTCTAAAATGTTAGGACTTACGCAGATATTATTGTATTTGAAAGGCCAATTCATGGAAATTCCCCAAAAACCCAAAGGGGCATAGCACATGTCTTAAATTTAGGCCTAGTCTGAAAATTTGCAGCTGTCTAGGAAAAATGAATAATTTATGAATTTAAGATCACCGGAGACAATTCGAGTTGTATTTTAATATCAGAATTATGCTAGTTAGGTACATGAAATAGAAGACATTGTTATTGAAATAATGGGTAGGAGTGGTGGTGGACGCTGGTCATGTCAAGGGACTCCTCAATTGTTTATAATATACTGCATGTTGCTGTCGTTACAGTCTTGTGCTACTGTAATTGCTGTACCGACTTTGCTCGGTTAATACTACCAATTATCATGTCAATTTTGTTCGGTTTCTACCTATCACTACCACATGCAGTCATGTCTTGCTGGCGCTGCTATACCGACTTTGCTCGGTTACTAGTATCAACTGCCCTGCAGATTTTGTTCGATTTCTATCTGTCGTGCCACAATAGTCCTATTTTACTGTCACTGTCAATTGTACTGACTTGTTCGATTACTACTGCAACTTTGTCTTCTTACTATTACTACTATTGTTGCTTTCTTTTCTTAGCCTTGAGGAGGGTACCAATTCTCAAAAATTTATACCAAGTTGGATATGATCGATATATGTGCTACAGCTTGAGGGTACCAGTTTAAGAGAATTACCTCTAAATAAGAACTAAGAATCGATAACCACTGTTAGATAGAATAAGATCGGATAAGTCATAATTATTTAATGATAAAAATAGTCAAATCCTTAAATTTTTGCTATTTGGATCTTTCATATTCTATATTTCGTTGTTCATGTAATTCATATCATTGTCCATGTAATTGTAGTTCGTGTGCATACCATCACATTCCAATTAATTGTTATGTTCGTGTAATTCATGTTGTTGTGCATGTAATCGTAATGATTATGCATATATAAATAATTACCATAAATGAATATATAGAATCCCTTAATTATATTGATGATAATGAATTATTTATAATTAATCTTGACCGTTACATTATAAAAATTGATGAACTATATTAGTGTTTAGTTCTCAAAAAAGTTGAAATTCTATCTTAGTTATATATTTTGAGGAAAAACCATGTTTACATCTAGTTCCCAAATAAGTGGTCCTCAATGGTCTATGAGGTTCTAAAATTGAGAGTGGAGAAATTCTATGCAAAATTGGTCTAGTTTTATCATTTATACGAGCACTATATCTCTCTCTAAGTGTGTGGAAAAACTTTAAAATTAGGGCAAAAGTTAGTCAAAAAAAATTTCGGAACACGTCAACAAATTTTCGACTCTGCGGCGAACGCGATGGCCACTGATTCAATTAATTCAAGCACAAACCTCACTCATCATCGACTCAATCAATGCTAAGAAATATTAGTAGTATTTTTTTGTTGTACGAAACACAACACATTAAAAAAAAGTAACTACTACTTAATTAAGCTATATATATATCAACTTTGTACTCCATTCCAAGAATCAATCAGCACCAATGCCATTGCATTTATGTCTTCACAAAGTTTTGACAAAATATTTCAAAAAAAAACAATAGAAAAGAAAAAGAAACCAAAGCAATTAATAATAAAAGAAAATTCTCAAAATACTGGATGAAGATTCCCGGTTACTGGCTCCTGTTTGCCATGTATCAAATGCTTGCAAGATTTGAGCAGAAACGCAACCTGCTTGTAGAAATCGGCCTTAGCAGAAAACAAGACCGTTGAGGAGAAGCCCTTCTTCAGTTTCTTCAACCTCTTCCCAACCTTGATCTTCAACTTGAACATCTTCACTCGCAGCCACGACGGCCGTCTCCGGCCGTCGGCCTTCTGCAGCGACTTGTAGATCAAGAACTGCGCGCGCCGGTGCTTCACTTCTTCCAGATCTTCGTTCTCCATCTTTAAATAAGCATATGGTCTGTTTATAAGAGCCATTTTCTTTTCTTTCTTTCTTTTTTCTCTCTCGAGATGAAGAAACGAAGAGGGGAGTTTGTGAGGAATTTGAGGAAATAGTTTATTTGCTCATGTTTTAGAGGTTTGGTGCTGTATTTATAGTGAAATGAAGGCTTAGGAATTGGAGTGATCCAAGGGAGTCTCTTGTGGGGATGAAACGAATTCGAATCTTTTATTGTATTTTAGTATAATATTTTGTATTGCATTTATGAATTTTCGACACATATAATTAATAATAAGGTTTATAATTTATATAAGGAAAATATACACCATCATCTTTGACAATTCTAAATTCTTATAATTTACACATATCATCTATCTATCTATCTATAGAGTAGATAACATCTACAAGTTATAGATGATGCCATTTTGGGATGGAACGGTGCATGTGCCATACTCTCTAAAATATTTAGTTTAATGTGTTGAATTTTAAGTAAGAAACCGAGCTGGCCATAAGGCAGGGAAGAAGATGTTGGCCTGAAGTTTAATTTAATAATTATTTGTGTTGATGTAAGTGTCACTTTTTTAGTATAGGATTCTACAAACATGGTATCAAATATCAATAATGTAAATAAAATAGAGGCATTGAATCATTGACTCTAAATGCTAATTTTAGAAATGGTTAGCAAATCTTATATTATAAATTGATACTAGCAATATATAAGCAAAATAATTAGTAGAACACTGCACTACGTATTTCCATCTTGACCATTATTTGGTTTCTGATTATTATATGCAAATATTAGTTGGTGAGAACAACAGTTTTAGCATATACTATTATTATTTATTTATTTTTAATTTTTTTGGGGTGGGGGTTGAAAATCAACATTAAGAAACTCAATTATTCATATAAAATAATGATGTGAATCACTTTTAACTCTGTCAAACCTGATGCAAATTACCTAACGGAATGCTCTAAGATTTTATTATATTCACGACCGTAAATTTCAGTCAATTTGATATCTACACCCCTCAATTTTCTTTCTAGTTTTTTTTTTTTTTGAAATGTTCTATAGTTTATTTCCTATCTCATTTATAGTAATTATATCCCAACTTATTACCTTCAACAATATCATTTATTTACATCTTTTATCATCCATGATTCACTATTATTTCTCTTTCTTACTTCAAAAGCTCATTTATTTATATTTTTTACCACTTATGCTCCACCACTAACTAATTTAATATTACACTGATATAGGATCTTTATTCCACTCATAATATATTAAATAACTTTTATTAAAAGGCACTAGATTACTACGAAGGAATTTGGAGAACGAATGGGAGTATAATTTTAGCATTTTCCTTACTCCTGAGTCCTGAGGTCAGCAATTACATACTGGAGAGGGCGGCGGTATTATTACAAGGGGACGAAGTTATTTGCCAAAATAATTGAGCAGACTTATATGATAAATGAATGCAATATTAACTCATCCAACTAACGTCATTCTCTTCTCCTCTGCGTTTTTTTGGTTATTTGTGTTAAACTTTGAATTGGTAGATAGAGCCATTGCTGTTCTTGTTTTTTGTGCTGAGATTTCGAACCCACGGCCTCAAAAGGACGAAGAGAGAGTTGAGGCCATGCTTTTCCCATAGTCAACTGCAATCATTTTGTTATTCAATAAATTTATGCTGCCACATTATGACCCCCCACACGAAAATATTTTAATAACTATCAATATAATTAATTAAAATAATAATAATAATAAATTAATATGTTAATTATTTTTATATAAATACCATTTTTTCATCTATTTTTTAATGTAAAATTAATTTTTTAATAGATCGAATATTAAATAAACTATTTTTTTATTTAATAAAGTTTATTATGGCCGATCACATTATAGCCGAATAGCATCACATACAGAATTATATTATCACCAAATAATAATAATAATAACAATAATAATGGCTAAGCATGCCGGCATTTTTTTAAGCACCGCTACTGTTTTGTGATTGAAACGACCAAACTACCTCATATTCGCTTTTTAGGGTATGCCCCTGTCTTATCCTATGTCATTTTTTTAGGGATGTTTGATTTGCTATAACATGATTTAATCTAATCATATTTTTTATTTGAAGGTTTTGGCCCTTCGTGATGGATAATTTGACTGGTATTCCAATTGAATAATGATTTATTACCTCAAATTTAGATTGATTATTTAATCTCCATTTAGTTAATATGTAAAATTCAAGAAATACACTCACTAAAATTATTTTGGTCCTCTTTGTCCTTGATTTTCTGTGTTTCTGCTACAATATAGTTACATAAAGACAATTTTAGTATTATGCTACATTTTAATCATGATCATTAATTCATCATACACCATATCAAATAATCAAATATTACTTTTTCCTATTAATAAATTCTATCACATCCACCTAACCAAATGCTCCCTTAATAATTAGTGACGTTATTATCTCCAAAAATAGTGATTTTATTTATGTATTGTGCTCGTACCATACATGATATTGATAAATAAAAATATGTGAAATCATAGTAGATCAGCCTTATTGGAAAGGCCCGACACTGTACAGATGATTAGGCTTGGCCCAAAAATAAAGCCACCCATAGGCTATGATTCCACATCATTGACATCAACAAGCAGAGAGAGAAGATGTTTTGAGTGTGTGTGTGTTGGCCTAGTGGTAGAGTGGTTAATCTTGCGCCAAAAGTCTCGGGTTCGAGTCACGTGTGCAGCCTTTAAAGATTTCTGTATCAATTGACCCAAAAAAAAAAAGAGAGAAGATGTTGTGTGTGTATATTGGCCTAGTGGTAGAGTGGTTAATCTTGGGGTCAAAGGCCTGGTTCGAGTCAAGTAAAATTTCATTAGTTGACCCCAAAAAAAAGAGAGAAGATGCTATTATTGGATTATGAATTAAGTAATTTATTTCATATATCTTTCAACTGTATAAGAATATGGCTTATGCGTTTGTACAAACATATATCGTGTTTGCGACCATTTCTAAAGAAAGCTGACGATTACAAATCAAAGGATCCAAACTCACAAAGTTAGAAGATGTATACAGATTACAATAAAACCGGGGGGCATGTTGCTTTAACCGACGGATCCTTCGAGTTTCAAGCTCATGAGCTGGTTCACCTCCGCGCCAAATTCATCTGGTAGCTCATTGAACACATCCCGGCAGAAACCAGAGATCATGGCAGCCATAGCTTTCTCGTAGTCAATACCCCTCTGTTGGAAATAGAATAACTGATCTTCACCGATCTTGGAGGTCGTGGCTTCATGTTCAATGCGAGCACTGGGGTTTTTCGCCTGTTCACACAACAAAAACGAGGGAACTTGTTCAAATTATTCGTCGAGTTAGGGGACATAAGCGTAGATGTTTTATTTATTACCAGCTTCTATGTATGACCTAGCTACTTCTAAATACATCTATCAACATTAGTATCCTTCACTCAGATTTAGTATCACTGAGTACTGACATTGCGGAAATGATGAACGCCAAACATTAGATATCATCAAACAACTTTCCTTCATGAAACAGTATCATATTCACTATTTCAGAAAGCAATAATCAGGAGGGCTGTAGCCCAAAAGAGACTTGTTTATCACGTTCCACGGATATATAACAAGAACCAGAAGCTTAATGAAGACATCAAGACAGCAGATAAACAATCCCTATTTGATGTGACTTCGTATTATTAGCTATTTTTGGATGCTACTTCTACTCCAAGAGTAGAAACACCAGATGTTAGCGACATATATCATACAGAAGATGAAACCGATTCATAAGGAAGTTCCATAGACCAGCATATGTCAAACAAGCCAAATATAGAAAAACTCTATCAAATTTAACTGCTTAATAATGTTATATAGATAGATCTAATAATGAACATACAAAACAATCATTTCAGATAAAACATCTTTCATCATACTAACCAACCTCTAACGCAGAACAAGCAATCTTACTAAGAAAACTGGTGATAAAACAAAAAGGATAACACATAGATAAAGAGATCATATAGAAAAAGGGCATAAACAAAGAATTTACCTGAATGTAGGGATAGGTGTTGGCAGCAGCCTTGTCTCCAATGAGCATCGAGTCACACTGTGAGGAATTTCGAGCGTTATCTGCACCGGACATTACTTGCACAAGGCCCCTGTAGCAATTCCTTGAACGTCCAGCAGAGATTCCTTTAGAAATAATCCTACTCCTAGTATTCTTTCCCTTGTGTATCATCTTAGTCCCCGTATCTGCCTGCTGACAGTTATTCGTCAATGCCACAGAATAAAATTCGCCAACAGAATCATCACCCTCCAAAATTACACTAGGGTACTTCCAAGTGATGGCAGAACCCGTCTCCACTTGTGTCCATGAAATCTTTGATCTCGCCCCGGCACAGAGCCCCCTCTTGGTAACAAAATTGTATATTCCCCCTTTCCCATCCTGGTCGCCTGCATACCAGTTCTGCACCGTGGAATACTTGATCTCGGCACCAGCATGGCAGTACAGCTCCACCACAGCTGCGTGCAGCTGATTCGTGTCATAGGAAGGAGCAGTGCAGCCCTCCAAGTACTCCACGAAACTCCCTTCTTCCGCAACTATCAAGGTTCTCTCAAACTGCCCCGTCTCCATGGCGTTTATCCTAAAATAGGTTGAGATTTGCATCGGACACTTTGTATTCTTCGGTATATACACAAAAGAGCCATCACTAAAGACAGCTGAGTTCAAAGCAGCATAGAAATTATCATCAGCAGGCACCACTCTGCCTAGATACTTCATAATTAAGTCCGGATACTCCCTTATAGCCTCTGAAATCGAGCAAAAGATAACACCGGATTTCTCTAGAGTCTTCCTATGAGTAGTTGCAATTGAGACGCTATCTAGAACTGCATCAACTGCAACATTAGCTAATCTATTTCTTTCATTCAACGGAATTCCAAGCTTCTCAAAATACATAACCAGCTCAGGATCAGCCTCATCAAGACTATTCAAAGTTGGCTTCTTTTTGGGCTCCGAATAATAGCAAATATCTTGGAAATTCATTTTGGGGTACTGATTATCAGACCATGAGGGCTCTTTCATCTTAACAAATTTCTCATAAGACTTTAACCTGAACTCCAACATCCAATCAGGCTCTTTTTTCCTTGAAGAAATTAACCTAACAGTTTCTTGAGAAAGCCCCTTAGGGATTGTGAAAGAATCAATTTCTTGCGTGAAACCCCACTTATAATCTCTTTTCAAGAATTTCTGAAGTGGGTCATCGTCGTTGGATGATGAGTCTAAGGATTCCTTACCTGGAGAATCGACGCTGGTCTTGGGCTCATATCCGACATCAGCCCTAATCTTGAAGGAAATTCTTGAATTAGGGATTCTGATAATTGGGGATTTGGGGATTGAGTGCAATAGAGGGCCCTTTGGGAATTCGGAAAAGTGCTGCGACAAAAATGGCGAAATTCCGTTGGTGAGAAACGAAGCCATGCGGTCGGATTGTGGTTGTGCAGTGTGTTGATTATGGGCGACACAAGTTGAAGATGAAGATGGAAATATTTGACTCCGGAGTGTTGTTTTGTCGCAATTCAGCAGCTTAGCCAACTTTCACAATTTTCTGTAATTAATTTCGTTTATGTTTATGTGGCTGGCTACTACTGGTTGAGATTTTCCTTGACGTCGTATGCTGACCACGCGCCCTCGACCCCTGGGGATACTATTCATTAATTTTTTGGATCCTTTCTTTTTCTCTTTTTGGTAGTTTTAGTTTTTTTTTTAAATCAAATAAAATTAAAAATATTGAGTGTAAGAGGTACTCAAAACTCGAGTTAATTAATTCATCAAGCTGCAATTTTTATTTTAAGTTTGATTAATTTTGTAACATTAATTTTAAATGGCATTGACACGCAAAATTCCTCCTTCACTTAAGTCAATACTATACCTTATATAAAAATGAAATAACATGATAAACAAGTCACAAAAACTTGGCGGTCAAAATCCTATTTGACTTGGTAAGTCCCTATAGCACCTTCATAAACATCATTTTAAATTACATTTACCATTAAATTATGTAAGTGTGTCCATGTTATATTTTGAAGTCCTAAAAGTTTACTTGTTTATAACACCCACATGGTGCAATTATCTAGTTTCATAACTATTTCAAGGTCTTATGATTTTCCTTGGAGATATGTTATGATGCACCTGTCTTAATTAAATTTTAATTAAAATGAATTGTTGACTTCTACTTAACTATCTTCTATCTGCTTTTATTGGAGCTTATTTACACTTATTTCTATGCTTTTAAAATTAATTATCAAATAATGCACGACATTTCAGTCTGATTTAAAATTTAGATATTTTAAGTAAAATCAAATTTCTTTACTTTGTACAAATTCAACACCTTCAAAGTTATTTGTTGATTGAAAATTTGACGCAACGAAATTTCTTTTCCACGTGAGCAATATTTATGATATTTACAAGCCACACGTAGAACAAATAATGGCCGCCGAAATTTTTTGGAGCAATATAGTTTGACAAAAACTTGGGTGAGCTCCGCCTCACCGTGAGCTCACCCTTGTTTTTTGTTAAAATGATTATATATTATTTATGGTGAGTAAGAATAATTAGATTTTATTAATATATAATTGAATTTATTAATTTTTAATTTAAAATTAGAATTTATTAATTCATAATTATGGTTTATTAATTCATAATTGAGGTTTATTAATTCATAATTAGAGTTTATTAATTCACAAGTAGGGCTTATTAATTCACAATTAGGGTTTATTATTCAAAATTGGGGTTTATTATTTTCAATTAGGGTTTATTAATTCAAAATTAGGGTTTATTAATTTCAAATAGGGTTTATTAATTCAAAATTAGGGTTTATTATTCAAAATTAGGGTTTATTAAATCCAAATAGGGTTTATTAATTCAAACTTAGGGTTTAATTCACAATTAGGATTTATTAATTCAAAATTAAGGTTTATTATTCAAAATTAGGATTTATTAATTCATGATTATGGTTTATTAATTTATAATAGAGTTTATTAATTCAAAATTATTTTTATTAATTTACAATTAAAATATATTAAATTAATTAATTTTAATTATAATTAATTTGATTAATTAATTAATTAATTAATTAATTAGAATTAATTAAATGATTAAGACTTGATTAGGGGGGTCTCACTGTGCGCGCGCGCACAGGAGACCGCCCCATATAGTTTTGCGTGTACTCGCGCTAAGATTAGGATTTATTAATTTGTGATATAGATGGAGCAATATATATGTATACAGATTTATGATAAATATAGGGTTATTGTAGTATAAATACACAAACTTTAGGTTAATTTTGGTTTTTTCCACGAAATACACAAACTTAATCACTTTAGTAATTTTACCATGATTTCAAATTTAAGCCAAATTATATCTGACTTGACATTTCGAAAATATTCATAGATTAAACCATCAGTGTTATAAACGACTTTGTAGAGAGATGATATCGATTGTTTTAATCCCAACTAGAACCAGACGATGAAACAAACGAGAAGACTTGATTTTTGTAATAAGGATTGACGCGATGATCATAGAAATCAAAAAATCTGATTTATTTTGATGGAAGGACGATGTTTTATGTCATCTCTCTACGATGTTGTTTATATCACTAATCATTTAGTCTATAGTAAATTTTTGAGATACCAAGTCAGATTTAATTTGGTCTGAATTTGAAATCGTGGTAAAAAAAAATAAAGTCATTAAGTTTATGTATTTTGTGACAATTTTTAAAGTTCGTGGAAAAAATCCAAATTGACTCAAAGTTGATGTATTTATCTACCAATAACCCATAAATATATAACAAAGGATATTTTCGATAGAGCGATGGGTGAAGAGAAAATAACTCCACATCTCCGTGACAAATTAGAACCAACGCCGGAACTGCTATGGCCCAAACCACAACGGAGCATTCCACTTAGATGCTAAAAACATGCAACCAAACAGAAATCTGCGCTGCGGTCGATATTTGATTCATCTCCCTCCCCTTTTTTCTTTTTTTCCATTCCTTAATTCTTTAATGGTGTAGATTGATTAACAGATTCATATAACAGAAACACACACTCTTAGCACAACTGACTCTTTTTTTACTTTTTCCTGTTTCTTTATTTATTATTACTACTTTCTTTTGTCCTTCAAAATCGTTGCAGAAACAGAAAGTGATACGCAGAAACATATTTCAGCTACTTCCATCATCTTCATCCCTTATCTCGAAGCCTTAACAGAGGTAGGCTCCCATTCTTTAATGCTTTCGATTCTGGATTTTATTTATCGCCTGACTCTAATCCTTGTCAAGTTTGCTTCGTTCTGTTATTATTTGCAATAATGTAATTTTTTTTGTTTTGTTGAATTGAATGTTGGAATTAAATTGCAACGTTGTCTAATGAGATGCGTTTCCAACGGTTTCCTTTTGTATGTAGAGAGGTGACATGCACCTTTCTTTTGCCAAGAGGCTTCGATCAAATCAATCGACGCAGAGTCTTATCTCGTAATTGAGGTGACTGTTTATTAATCTGTCATTCGAATTCTGCTAAAAAATGTTTCATCTTGCCAAACATTAACGTGATTTAGAACCTTGACATGCTAAAATAAGGTTTGTAGACTATTGCACAGGACCGTGGGGTTTTCTTGCCTGAGGTAGCGGTGCGGGTTCCGTGATATAAAAAAAAAGAACCTTGACATGCTAAAATAAGGTTTTTTAGTTTTATTTTCCCAGGCCTAGGAACTTTAACATGTTCCTCTTAAACCTGCTCCATACTTAATTTCTAGCATGACATTGAACATACAAGCTATGCTCTTTCTAATTGATAAAAGGATTGTTACCTTTTTTTTATCACTTGTTTTATGAAACACAGATTTTGGATGATAGATTCTATTAACAAAGATCCACCAAGTTCAAATTGTTCAATACGTATGTGATAGATTAGGCTATATTATATTTAGGGTTAATAGTAGTTTTAATTTTTCTTTTTAGAATCCAGGATTAATACGTCAACTTTAATTTTTTCTAAATATCATGAAACTTTTCTAATTTGGTTAATTGTATCCGGTATCAAAAATACTAGACATGTTTCTCACATTGTAATTTCATTCTTGCAATATCCAAACTCGAGAAACATATTTTACGCGTACATCTAGTTAGATACCAGCGGTCCGGAGCAACAATAAATAATTTTACATAGTTCAAAATATCTTTAAAATAAATTAAAATTGACAGTCATAACTTGAAATGAAGCCAACCATTTACAGGTGAAACCGATCTTCGCTTGAGACGATGGCGGACATTTCAGTCCCCGTGAGGGCCAAGCGCAAGCGCGGCCGTCCGCGCAAGGACAGCAACCTTTGCAGCGCCGGCACCTTACCGTCGCCGGAGAATTCAACCGTGATGAGAAATCATGGATCCGATCAATTGCTATACCAGACTCCGGCAGCAGCAGCAGCAGACGCCACAAAGAAATGTCCAGATTCCAACAAAAACTTCACGAGCGACGACGGCATGGTGGGGAGCATGGTCTACGGCGTGGTGGAGGGCTCCTTCGACGCTGGATACCTCATCTCCGTCCGAATCGGCAACAACCTCACCCCATTCCGTGGCTTGGTCTTCCAGCCGCGGAAGGTCGTCGCCATGACGGCCGCAGACGACGTTGCTCCGCAGGCGAAAATGTATCAAAGGAGAGAAATTCCTATGCCAGTTTATGAAGATCAAAGATCGCCGCTCCAGCAGCCGGTTGCCCGCCCCCTCCTGCCGCCTTACGCCGCCCCCAATCCCGAGGAAATGAGAACCGGCAAAATCGTCTCGAAGCAGTTTTTGTACGCCCATTCCACCGGGAATCTGAGGATGGTGGAAGAAGACGGGGTGATGCAGGCTTTCGAAGTGTCCACGTCACCGGGAGGGCCTAAAAGTAATTTAGCAACCTACGGCGGAGACACAACCAATCAGGAACCGCCGTCGAATCTACAGATCTGCCACAACGCCGGCATGGCGCCGCCGCCGTCTGCATTTGATCAGATCCAGCAAGATGAGATGATTTGCCGAGAAACTATGGATCAGCTGCAGGAAATGAACACAGCTGCAGCTCAGAACCGCCCCGGTCCGGCCGAACCTCCGGCGATGAAGACGCCGCAGATCCGGCCGACTAATCTGTTCCAAGACGTTAATTTCCACGTGAATCTCTTCAGCGATCATCATAATTCACGAGAGCAGGAATCGCTAGCAGCGCAGAGTCCCAATCTGAAATTAGATTTGGCTTTCACAGTTCATGAGGAAAAGCAAATGGCGGAGGCGCAAGGCGGCGCCGGCAATATTTATACGGTGCTCAACGGTATGAAAAACCCTAATATCGGATTCCACCAAGCATTGGTGTCTGGGAATCCGCTTTTGCTGCCTCCGGATCTTATCGGTGAGCCGCTGGAGTTCATGATGGACAAACCTAAAACCCCTCCCAGCTCGCAGGAAACTAACATGGAGGTTCAATCGAGACTGGTTGGGGGTGGCGAGAGGTTTCACGGCGGTGGAGTGGGTGATGATACGATGAACAGTGCGGCTGCGGCGTCGCCATCGGCGTCGTCATACAAGCTGGAGCTTGCGACTCCACAATCGGCTCTGGACACGAGGATAGCTGACATGGATTTCGTTATCAGCAACGCCATGCAACAACCTGCACAATCCCACACCAATAACTAGTGCCAATCGAATTCTGCAGGAAGAATAATGTTGTGTAGGAGTCTACAGCAGCATTGGATTGATTCGTGCATCATCCACCTACCATTTTTTATTATTATTATTTTTCATTTAAATGTTAGGTTACTTTCTTTTTCGTTTTCCCTTTTTAGTTATTGCTTGTTTTTCTTTCGACATTCTTCGTAACATGGTCAATCTGGATCATTAATATTGCTATACGATACTTAAATTCGTATTGTATATATTAGTGTATCTCTTGTGTATAATTAAGAAATTATATGTAAAAATATTATTCTAAACGTACAATTTGTACTGATAAAACAAAATGCGGCACAATGATTACGGTTTTAGCCCCGGCATTCAGTTCTCACCGAAATCCTCGAGACACTTATAATCCTTTGTAGATTTATAATAGACTGAAGAACGCCTCCACTATTTCTTTTGATAGAATCCTTGAGACGCATACAAATCTTATGATACGCGAATGCACTATTAGACAGTTATATACGTTGTTTACAATATTTTAGCTCGATACAAAAGTACGATAACAACTTGTATGAAATTAATGAATTAGTTTTCAGTGTCTGTGTCGAATAGACAGATAAAGACATGATAATTTTATGAGATGTTCGTGTTTGATCATAGGGATGAGCAAAAAATTCGAAAATCGAATATCTGATCCGAACCAAACCGAAATTTAAAATTCAGTTTGGATTTATTGGATTTTCAGATCGGATCGGATTGAAATTTTCAAAATTTTGGATTTTCGGATTGGATTTTTTAAATCCAAAATATGAATTATATATAATTTATATATAAAAATAATATTTTATTCAAATATGTTTAAATTTAACATAACTATATAAGAATTAACAAAAATTGGTTTCGGATTTTCGGTTTTTTCATAATTTCGAATTTTTCGGTTCGATTCGAATTTCGAATTTTTGGATATTCGGTTCGGATTGGATTTTTTCTTTCACAAAATTCGGATGTTCGGATCGATTCGGATTAGGAAAAATCCGAACCAAAATCTGAATGCTTCACCCTATTTGATCATATCATTTTTGTATAACGTAATAATATATATATATATATTATTTTATTTCTTTGTTAGGGTTTGTAATATTTATCGTGCCATATCAACATAGATGATATCGTATCACATTCATATTCGTATGTAATCATATTTTATTATGTGGTTATCGTATTCCACCAGAATGACCTGACACATATAAATTATTAACCCTAATAAACATTACTAATCAATTAATATAGTAATTATGATATTCCACAGAGATGAAATTTGGAGCAGCTCGACTCATAAAAACGTGAGTCGGTTCGGTTTTAATAAACTCGTAACTTAATTTATACGAATATTTTACTAACTATGAAGATTGGAACATAGTATTTACATCACAGTTTATACATATATTATGTAAACAGGCAGCTCTAATAAATTAATTAAAAATTATATATATATCTCATGAATAATTTTATTTTAAATATTATGCATTAAGTATGCATATTGAACTTGTACTTATGCTTATTAATAAAGTAAATCAATAGCTAAATTAATTTATTTGGAAAATAATTCGAACGTATTCGTAAGTTAGTGCAATTCTCACTGTTTCTTTTCCTCTCATTCTTTTAACTTTATATAATTATTTTTCTATTTTCCCTCCTTCCCTTCTGTGTTCTACATTCTTCTTCCCTTTCTTCTATTTCCTCCGGCGCTCCGCAGTCTTCACTTCTCCCGGCCGCCACTATCCCTGAGCACCTACCCCAGTTGGGTTCGCCGCCTTGATCCGATCCGGAACTTTTTCTCCGAAGAACGGCCGCCCGTCCAGACAACCTCACAATCGAGATCAGGTTTCGAGTCTAATCGGAGGAAAAGATGGATATAATATCTCAATTGCAAGAGCAGGTGAACACGATAGCATCGCTTGCCTTCAACACATTCGGGACGCTTCAAAGGGACGCACCGCCGGTTCAGCTGTCGCCTAATTACCCGGAGCCTCCTGCTCCTGCTAACCCCCTGTCGAAGACGCCGCTAATCTCGCTGAACAGCCCAAACTTCTGAGCGCTGAATTGGTCAAAGCAGCCAAGCAGGTTTCTTTTGTCGTCTATTTATTTTTGAGAGGTTTTGTCGTCTATTTCTATATTGATGTGTTGGTTGGCTGACTCCCGTTGTGGCGTTCATAACAATTGCTTAGAAAATTTGCTGAACTGATTTTTTTAGAGGTTGTGCTTTTTATTGCTTTAATTTGATAATTATTTTGAAAATCTAGAATGTATGCAGATGAAGTGTTCTGTTCAAATATATGATGGGAGGTCTCTAGTGTTTCCTTAATTGATTTTGTGGCTGAAGACCAAACATATTTATTAGCTATTCTCTCAAACCCTTTTCTCTTTACTGCCGCTATAGAATGCGACGCCTCCGTTGCTCGATTGGCCTGACTCTGTCTCTTTACGAGACTCTAATTGTAGTTAATCAATGTTTTTACTTGTTATGTGTTGGTGACTTTGTCTTCATTCAGTAATTACTAATTAGTGATCAAGTAAGAAGACAGAGGATTTAGAGGGTCAGGTTGCAGACTAAGTATTTCGCAGCAATTAGAGAGAATCAATATATAATTGGGTTTATAAAAAAAGGAGGCGATAAATATTCCGAAATAAGCTATGCTGACTGTTATTGTTGCTTTTAAGAAAATCGTACCAATCTGTTGAATTATTTGATTTAACTTTCTTAGTCTCATCCTTAAACTAAAATCACAAATTCCACTTCTAATTCTTCTGGAATATCTTTTGTCCCTTTGGTCTAAAGTCTGCTTAAGTTTTTTATTGGATTCTCTTTTCACAGTTTGATGCTTTGGTTGCTGCACTTCCATTAGCTGAGGATGGTGAAGAAGCTCAACTAAACAGAATTGCAGAACTCCAGGTATGAATTCTTTTAACTGTCGAATGTGCTTCCAAAATGATTTACAGTCTTGTATCTCTCCTTTTTCTGTCGATAATATCATAATAAGACTTGTGCAAATTACTACCAATATAGCATAAATGTGTTGCTTTCAGCCCGAATGTCAGACTACCCCTCTGTGATGCTATTAAATTGCTTCTCACTGTGTGGATCAGGAATCACTTGGTACATGTTTTTGTGGATAATAACTCACTACTGATGTAATAGAATCAAGCCTTTCTAATCAAAATAATCACTTGCAGGCTGAAAATGATGCCATCGGGCAGGAACTTCAGAAGCAACTGGAAGCTGCTGGTAAGATCTTTACCTTCCTGATAGAAAACTATGGCTGATTTCAGGATTTGAGTTTTAATGTTAACCTGCTCTTTCTCAAGACAAAAACGGGAAAAATGTCTTCATCCTACTTTTCCATCATTTCGAAAAGAACATGTTATGAAGACATAAATTGCAGTTAGTCTAGTTCAGGCAGTTCGTGATCTTTGTTATCACTGTATGGTACAAAATCCTGCTTTGCCTGCATATGCATACTTTCTATTGATGGATTAGTTTATTTGATGCGCGATATGAAATAAAGAATGCGAATGATGTGGCAGAAAAGGAGCTTAGGCAAGTCCAGGAGTTGTTCGGCCAAGCAGCGGATAACTGCTTGAACTTAAAGAAGCCAGACTGAGGTAAAGGATGGCGGTATTCTGTTGAGGATAATCGCTTTGGCTGCCAAGCCCGTGGAGTTCTTTTACTTTTCAGCACCTACTGCCATTGTAAAAGTTTGTTACTTTAGATTTACTTTTGACAGCTTAATGTCGTCTACTATAGGAATAGGGTGTTATTTTTCGTTGTGCCCCCAATTCGAACTCTGATCAAATAAAATTGTTACCTCGTTTCTCTTTACTTCTTGCGGGACGCAGTTGGTGCCTTGTCTGAAATCCATGTTTAATAAAACTAAGATTCTAATCTATACATATGTCAAGTTCAAAATTAGATACAAGTATTGCTAGGAACCACATGTCTCGAAGTAATATTTGCTAGTGTAAGGATTTAATGCTCGACTTGTATCCAACCTATCCAGATGTACCGGAGTGTCTCATAGCACAAGGAGCTTGAGTACACATGATTCTATTTGTTCAAAGGAACGGAAATGAATGGGTGTATCAACCTCAATCTTGCATGCTACTTCATTAGAACTTCATTTTATTTAAGGTGCTTTAAAGATAACAACACGCATCAGCTAACCATAATATATATAATATGATAAATAGTGGTACGTACAACATAATGAGGAAGAAAATGCAACATATGATGAATAACAAGCGAGCAAACTCTGGAGAGATCAATTATCAGTGATCATACCATAGTCATCACGACAGGAAGTCAGATATGCTGATCAAAACCATCTAGCTCAAAACTTTACTTGAGGCAAAAAACTAAAAGACCATGTTCAGAGCAATCATATACTTCATCTGTCCCATTTAAAATGTCTCACTTTCCTTTTTAAATTGTTCCATTACAAATATCTCATTCCATTTTAAAAAGTAATTAATCCTTCAAAAATATGGGCTCTATCCATTTTTTAACACTTTATCTACTTTATACTTTTCTCCTAAATACTCATACCCAAAAGAAATGTGACACTTTAAATGAGACGGATGGAGTATTATTTAACCAAAGACAATAGACAAATAAAAAGGGAGGCACAAAATAGACATGAAAATAAAGGAAAAAGTTTGCGTATCCCGTTACATAAGAGAAACAAGTTTAAAGAAAAACAGCCCCAAACTTAGTTCAACTACTCATCCAGTTGAAAACACTATCTAGCAAAAGAGGGTCTCAAACATATCGTAACTGCTACAATCACATTGAACCAACAGCCAGCCCATCTTTGATAATCTTCATTGCTGCCACATCTGGAAGCTGCTGTGCATCCAGCATCCTCTGATTAACACAGATCACTGCGGACAAGAAACTTAATCAATAAAGATGGAAGCACTATTCAACTAACAGGTAGGCACTGAAATACAAGAATCAAACAAGATCACAGAATGCTTTGAACCCAGACTTTCTTGATATGATTTCTCAGAAAATTGAGTATGAATTTTTTAACTCTGCATCAGAAGTAACAATATTGAGATAAATAACACTCTGGCTCTGCCGCTCTGCAAAGAGCTTATCTAAAAATCTTATCATACTTTCATATGTTAAAATTATACAAAACAGAAGCATAAGCATGGATGTAGTCCAGCCATAGATCTGGAAAGCACTTGCGAAAAGGACCACCTGAAATTTAAATATATGCAAGTGCTAAAATAATAGACATGAAGGTCACCTATCATAGACCCTCCAAAACTAGAGGAAAGTAGAAGCTGAGAAAGGTAAACTAAAATTATGGAAAAAGCCTCATGTAGGTCATCATATAATATATTCTCAGTATTTTTCGCATATGCACCTGTGGTTGTTGCATCATCTGCTGTTGCTGTTGCGGTGGGGGTGGGTAGTTCCCATATCCAGGATATCCTGCATAGTACAAATTTGGATCCTGTGGTGCTGGAGCATATCCATAGGTTTCATATCCAGGGGCATATCCATAATATCCACCACCACTCCACTGGTTCGGGTCAACCTGATGCTGGAAGTTTAGACAAATAAGTGTCCTGCCAGTAGAAAGGTAACCTAGGATAACGAAATGAGAAGAACAGGTGGAATTAACCTGTTTGTTTGAAGGGCTACGGCCCCATGACAGACGAATACTCTGTCCTCCCAACGGGGTTCCATTTAGCATCCGAAGTGCATCTTCAGCACAGCTTCTGTGGTTATGCATAGAACATGAGAAGACTGGAATCCCTGAATACTTGACAAGTAAACAAGAGAAGAAGCAACTGGCAGACTTCTCAATTTACCTGTCAGCAAATTGGACAAAACCACATCTTTTGCCTACAGGTATCTTTACATGGAGCAACTGTCCGTATTGTCCAAACACTTGCCTTAAAAGCTCATCATTGACATTGGCGTCCAAATTCCCAACAAAGATCTGTAGGAGAGGAATTACAAAAAATGAATAAAAAGCTTACTTGTTTCTCTGAAAAAGAAAATAACACAAATCAATTTTCTCCAAATACTAACAGTTGTGTTAGTTGGATCATCCTCACTTGGAGTTCCTTGTGAAGTCTGGTACGAGGCTACAATTTCAGCACAGTCAGTTAAGGAAAAAATAGTGTCAGAGAAGGAAGTCGAGCAGCAGTGGTGCCTTCTCTTGATTAGCATTCTATCAACTAGTAGATATGTAAGAGTACATCCACTTAAGTGTAACTCCAGTCTAGTATATCACAAAATCAAATAGCAAAACAAAGTCAACAGTCGTGTCACGATCAATCTAAACAGAACAAACAAACATGGGATTTTCTAATTCTTTTAGGGTGCATTTCATGCCAAATCATTTTTGAGTGAAGCATTTGGTTATGTGTTTGCTCACAATGGAACTAATAAAGGGATGAACTTAGTAAACTTTCCTCCAAATGGTGTCAGACTTGGACCCTAAAAACAAAAGCAACTGAACCAAGCGAGAAGAACACTAAGAAAATTGTACAAAGCATTTGTTGCTGCACAAACCATTGAAATCTGCGTACTGTAAGCAGTTTCACTGACCTTAGATCATCGCCCACTCCCCATAGTGAGCCTTTTCTAACAGGAGTAGATACAGTTATAAGTGCTTGGAGAGTAACAGGACCAGAACAAAAAGAAAAAGAAAATCTAATAATCATCTAATGGCACAAAGGAAAGTGGTACAGGAGATAGAAAGTAATTCCTGCAGCTGTAATTAAAATCGTATATTAAAAGAAGGCTTGAATAAAAAGTAATTTGACTGGGAGCTTAGAAAGTAAAAGGACTGCTGGAGGAAAGAAATTGAAATTTGTAGCAAAATTAATGCCTGAAGGAACCAAAAGGTAAAAAACGTAAAATAAAACTGACCTACACAAAACCACGCACTAAAAGGTTTATCATTTCAGCTGATATTAGCTCCAGGCCCCTATATGATAGAGCCTCCTGACACCCTGCTTTGAGACAACCGGAGTTTTTTATGAGATTATGCAAGTTTTAATATTTCAGAACCTAAAACTTTTAAATACTGGAAGGAAATGACGTCTGTGAGCCCTGCTTATCTTCAAGAAATCAAAGAAAGCAACTTAATAGCATTGCTGAACAAAGAGACATCTATACTCCAAATATTCCGAAACAAAATAGCCACCAATGCATGGGAACTGCCAACTTAAAAACAAACAATCATAGCACGAGTGTGAAAGATAACAACACGAGTGGGTTCAATTTGGTTTGATGGTCTAGAGCCAAACAAAAGCTTGAAGAATTATGGATACCTTTGGTCTGGCCACCAAGTTTTTGTTTGTTAGCAGCTGGGCCAATTCGCATGGGCCTAGTGGAACAGAACCTTCCATTCATCTCAGTCATGGCACGCATCTGTTCACTTTCATCACCAAACCTCACAAATCCATAGCCCTTCGTGCGTCCTGTGACTCTATCTGTAACAACCTTTGCCCCTTTAACTGAAGGATAATTTGCTCTAAAAGTTTCTTGAAGCATGTAATCAGTGACATCAGCAGCCAAATCTCCAACAAAAACTGTGTACTCGGGAGCATCATCACGTTTTTCACCAGCACCCATGGATGCCCAGTTCAATCTGAAGGTTTGCTCGACATTTGGCATTAAGGCACCGTTATAAGTCTGCAGGTTCCTTTCTGCAGCAGCATGACTAGCAAACTCAATGAAGCCATAACCTTCTGATTGGCCAGTTTGCTTGTTGCGGATAACTTTAGCAGAGACCACCTAGCAAAATAAGGAGATTTAATGATTTCTAAGGAACGTAGAGATATACAACTCCTAAAAATTATTTTGCCAGAAAGCTACAACGCAAGCCAATGCTTCTTACACGGAGTACGACTTTGCAGGTTAATCACCAAATCCAAAATTTCATACTTCAGAAGTAAAACTTGAAAAAAAACATTATACCGACGCACAAAAAATATAGAAGCGCACGAATAAATCCGCAAACAAAAACAATAAAATTAAATAAAGAAATTCAACAACCAAAAGACAATAAATTGTGGAGCAGTACAAAAGCAAAAAATTAGAAAGGAAAATAAAAGGTCTCGCAACCGATTACTTCCTATATAAGAATCTTTACCTCCCCGGCGGTGGCAAAGCAGTTATACAAATACTGCTCGTCCATCCAATATTGCAGATCTCCGATCCACAGACTGCGAATCCCATCATCCGCAATCGCATGAGGCTGGGCCGTCGGCGCCACGGCGTACTGATGCGCTTGTTGCGGGGGAACAGCAGCCATCTGAGCCTGTGGTTGCTGATAGTAGTACCCGGCGGCTGGAGGTTGCTGCGGCGGAGGAACCTGGTACTGCGGCTGCTGCGGCATCCACTGCTGAGAAGGTTGTTGTGGTGGTTGTTGCTGGTATTGCGGCGGCGGAGCCATGGGAGGGGGGACCATGGAGTTAGCGGGCTGCATCATCGTCGTAGCCCTAGATTAGATCGTGGGGGAGGTGAGCAATGGGAGAGGAACCCTAATTAGGGTAATTTGGGGGATGATGGGAGGGAGAGAGAGGAAGAGAGGAGAAGAGAAGGCGATATAGAGATTTTAAAGGTGCGGTGGACGACCAATAACTATTATTTATTGATTTAGTTTAGATATACAATGTAAAATACCATATATGACCCTTGACCGTATTGATTATTAGTCTATAGGCGTCGGAAAAATTTCAAAAGAAATGCCAAACATACCCCTTCCTGAGGTAGAGATTCAATGTACAAAGACGATTCCGGCCCTTTACCTGCACCATTTAACTATTTTTGTCGAAACTAAAGTTTCTCCATGCAACCAATAACTGTACGTACTCATTTCTTAATAATACTTTATCTGATTTTTATTAAAACAAATATTGCTTTCTTAGAAAATTATTTTTTCAGATTTTAATTTTATATTTTCAAATTTAGTTTATTTTAAGTTTTTACAATATGTTTGTGATTTTTATTGAATCTCGTGAATATTATTTTGGTTGATTTATTTTATTATCATCCGTATATTTGTTCTTAATTACTTTTGCACGTGTAGTACACAAGTTGTTATTTTCAATTTCACTTTCACCTTTCCCTAAATAATATTCACTTCGTCCCATTAGTGTTGACTCGTTTTTTTTTTTACTATCCCATTATTATTGGTATGTTTCTAAAAAATGAAATAATTTTACACTAAAAAATATCTCGAATTTCGTGTCACATATTACTTTACACACAAAACACAATTCTCTTTAATCTACGTGTAAAAAAAATGAGCCATAAATATTGGGATGGATGGAGTATATTTTTCCATCCCATATTTGTTCCTAATATTTCTTTTTGGTATGTACTTTAAATTTATTCCTTTATTATTTATGCTAATTACTTACAAAATATTTCTTATTTATTATTCCCAATAATATTATTTGTTTACATATTTACCATCAATGGTCCACCATTGTCCCTATTTATTATCCTAAATAATATCATGTATTTATATATTTTATCATCAATGACTTACCATTTATTAATTTAAAATTACACTAAAGTGAGACCCTTAGTTCACTCACGATATTGTTTTGAAATAAAGCACATAACAAATACGAAAGCAAGAAAACATACACACGAGAATTGGATATCCAGTTAGTCTCCACGAGACTACGTCTGGGGCGTTGTCAAGCTAGGGATCACCACTAGAGATATTCTAATGGAAATATTGTATATTACAATTACAATGAAATGAGCTATTTATAAGAAGGAAAAACTTTAATAGACAGAATCCTAATTTGACTATAATTACTCCAAGCACATGGATTCTAATTCTAATCCTATCATGTCATTCTCCATATTCCAACAATCCCCTACTTAGAGACTGATCTCATATGTACTTGATATTTTTTTCATATCTGAGCATCAGCGCCAAGCATTCATCTTCAAGTTCCAAGGCTAATTGAAGCTATACATAGCTTCAAATTTCTCTTAGGTCGCAACCTTAGTAAACATGGACATTAGAGAATCCATCTTGTCCATTGTAAGTTTCCACTTGCTCGTATCTTCCACATGTCTCGTCTGCTCTCTAACTTGCCTCGGTGGTGGTGGTATGTCTGGTTCTTCAATAATAACGTGTTGATTCCGAATTCCATTGCTCACACCCGAGTTAGAAATATCTAACTCAATAACTTGGTTGCGTGTACTATGAGAATCTTAGGCACTTGACTTATGTTGCTTCAAGGTTCTGTCATTATTCGAAAAACTTACTATTTTTATATGTTTCTCGAAAACCCAATCACATTGACTAACATCAACTGTCTTGAGGTCTGTTAGCTCTTCCTTGGACCGTAGCTTTCTCATTCTATTCTCACTCACGTGGCCAATTCGAAAATATCTCAAAACCATATCACACTTTGCTCATGCAATAGTGATGCAAACTCTAGAGTTAGTTGTCATGTACAACATATCCTCATTCCTACCACGAGCTACTACTATAGTTTCCTTCACCATTTTCCAATTGTTGCAGCCGAATGTTACCATGTGACCTTCATCATCAAGTTGTCTAATTAAAAGTAAATTTCTCCTCAAAACGGGAATGTATTTAACACCACTTAATTGCAACACTGATCTGTTTGGTGTTGTGATCCGAATATATCATTTTCCAACGATCTTCAGAGGCTCGTCATCTGCAAGATAGACCAATCCAAAAATTGCCAGAAATATAATGCTCCATTATTCCAGCGTTACTACATGAATTGAACGACGCTCCAAAATCTAACACCCACGACTCCAACGGGCAGCTCACACTTAAGATCAACGTATCGGCTATCTCTTATGCAATTGCGTTTGCATAATCCTTGTCTCTCTAGTCCTTCTTGTCTCTATTTGGTGCTTCACACTGACTCTTGTAATGTCCATATTCATCACAATTCCAACATTTGATCGAATCCTTACCTCTGGACTTCGATCTACCCCGATTTGATTTTAACTTTGACTTCGAATTCGATCTACCACTGTTCTCCATATTCAGAGCTGACCCTAAAGCAAAGCCTGACTCATTCCTTCAAATTTCTTCACGGATGATCAGGTCTCTTACTTCGTCAAACTTCATCTTCTCATTCCCTGCTAAAGCACTTAGTGCAGTAACCATGTCACTCCAACTTCTGATAGGGATGATAACATAATCAAAGCTTGAACTTCGTCGTCAAAATCGATCTCAATCGCACTCAACTACGTTGTGATCATAGTGAACTCATTGAGATGATTCGCCACTGTAGTACTTTCTGACATCTTCAGATTGAAACAACGTATCATCAGGTGAACCTTGTTTGCCTTTGATAGTTTCTCGTACATTTTCAGTAATATTTACAACATCTCCTTCATGGTCTTGGCTTTTGTAGTATGGAGCGAGATGCTTTTGTACTTTTATCGTCTTTCTGTCCAACAACTTCCACTCATCCTATTTCATATCTTCTGGTGCTAAGAAGCTGGAACAAATTTTTACCATAAAGATAATCCTCGATCTGCATATTCCATAACCTGTAATCTGTTCCATCGAACCTCTCAATTGGTATTTTTTTCGCCAGCCATCATATTGCTTCCATCGAACCCGGAGCTCTGATACCACTTGTTATGAAATAAAGCACACAAACAAATACAAAAGTAAGAAAAAATATACACAATAATTGGTTACCCAATTCCTCTCCACGAGACTACATCTGGGGGCACTGCCAAGCCATGGATCTTCTATTAAAACTCGTGCCAAAAATTACTAGTAACATAAATGGGGACAAAGAGATATTTATTTTTCATTATCTTAATAGTCTTTCTTTAATATATATGTAATTTGAGATTGTCTCCTATGAGTACGCGTACAACAGTACCTTAAATTCCATATGATCTCCACGTAAAATTATAATTATAATAGTTTTCATGAGTTCTCAAATAAAGAACTAAGAAGTCCTCGTGAAACTCTGTCATGTAGTTTAAGTTTTTATTAATTTCTCCTGCTGATTTTGTCGAGTTTTTATGAATTATATACAAACCACTTGATCGCTTTGGTTTTATTTCATTTTTTTCTTATGATTTTCTATCACCAAAACATTGTATATTTTCACCACTAACCCTTTTAAGTTTTTCCAACATACGAGTTTTTGTAAAAAATGTTTAAATATTTAAGAATTTTTATTTTTACATTTTACAACACATTTTTATGTACCAAATAACTCAGGTTTAATCTGATACACAGCTCTCAGGGCATGGTAGAGTATTTATATTTTAATTTTTTAAATTTTGAAGTAGGATTATATGTGCAAGGATTAATAATATTTGTTAGAATTCCTAAATACTGAGAGTACAAAAAATATATTTAAAAACATTAAAATATAGTTTTTGTAGGTACAAGTATTTATTGTATATCTGATTGTATTTCCTTTCTATATTCTGACTTCAAACGGACTATAATATACTGCTGCATATAAAAACAAGAACCAGCAGGCCCAAACGCAGGCCCATTACTCCTACTCTCGACAAAGTTGACTATGGCACTTTCCCGATCTTGTTTCAGACAGGAAAGTATGGTATGAAGCTATGACCCCTTTACACTTGTCACCCTCCCTCTTCTTCACTCAACAACTGCGCTTCACAGTGCACCTTCTTTTTATCTAAAACAAAAAAAAAGACATTATTTTTTTTCTTGCTAAAAGATTTGATCATTTTCGAGTGAATTTAAAGAAAAGTTGCAATAGATCTGCTCGTTGGGAGTGTTTGGAGATAGGAATGGACGAGCATTTGAAGAATATATTCGGCAGATTTCGAGAACAGTTCGGGTCGGGTCCGCGGCTGGGACCCGGATCAGGAACATGCCTAATGAAGATCGACGGAGTCGGGTCTCCATTCATCAAGTCACTATCCAAAGCCGCTGCATCTCTGTACCGCACCGATCCGTGGCGGCGGCTCCGGCCGGAAGCAGCCGTTCCCGTGCGTCCAATTTATCAGCGGCGATTTGGGGATTCACATGTTCTGGTCGCCGGAGGATGCTCGGAAAGCGACGGCGGGCGGGTGACGATCAGAGTTGGCAACCTCGAGCTGCTGAGGGTGGACGTACGAGGTGGAATCGCTGATGTTTGCATCGAATAAGCGGATGATCAAGTGTTTTGTGTTGGAGAGTTGTGGTGAGGATCGGTTTCCGGTGTTCGATGTGGTGCGTTGCAGGGCTGAGGGTGGGCTGGAGTTTAGGAATCCGACGTTTGAGGAGCTGAGGATTTGCTATGGCTGCTGCTCTGGTGCATCCCCTGCTGCTGCAGAGATGGTGCAGGGGCGGCCAGCTACTGTAGAATGGCGGCGTTTCAGCCGTTAATTGAGACGGTGGACGTTGAGTGGCCTGCGGAAATCGTCAAAGGGACTGAGATTGTTGCCGTTACCGTCTCGCACGTCGCAACCGCCCAATCAAATATACCAGGAAAAGATCACCAAGCATTCAATAAGTTTGATGTCTCTTTGCTTTATTTTTTTTTATTTTTTTTTATTTGGTCAATTAAATGCAGAATTTTAAAGCGTCGTTCGAACAAGGGCACCTTTGTGCCCAAGATTAACCACTCTACCACTGCACCAACACACACACACCTCTTTGCTTTATTTGACAAGCCATAATGTACGCGTGCAATTGTACGTATCAGTGAGCACGGTAAAATTCGTAAGTGAGCAAACTCTTGCCTACTTTATATGAAGTTTAAAAGGCAAAATAAAATTCAACAAATAGATTGAGCAGAAATAAAAAAAATTGGAAATTAAATTTTTCCGGACTTCGATTTCAATGCACAAATTATTTGAATTCACTAAAATCATGCAATTATCAAACTCGACTCCTTTATCACAATCACAAGATAAGCTTAAAAATAGTAATAATCATATTTTGTGTAATGGCACAGCTAAAATCTTTAATGCTAATCTTATTAGAAATAGTTATGGGTCGAGTATCTATATATTAAGCATTTTTCAAAAAAACTGTTAAAAATTGATCTAGTCATACCCGTCCAAAACTCATTATGGGTACTAGCTTTATTATTTATATTCGTCTCAAAGTTGTATAGGAATACATGCTAATGATCAATCCAATCCATTTATATTTACAAAATATCTAAATAAAAATTAAATATGAGTTGTTATAATAACTAAATTCTCTATCCCAATAAAAAGTTGAAACTATAAAGTAAATGTTAATAATAGTTAGTACTCCCTCCGTCCGCCAAAAAGATGCATGTATTTCCTTATTGGTGTGTCAACCAAAAAAATGCATGTTATAATAACTAAATTTTTCATCCCAATAAAAAGTTGAAACTATAAAGTAAAAATTAATAATAATTAGTACTTCCTCTATCCGTCAAAAAATATGCATGTATTTCTTTATCGGTCTTTCAGTTAAAAAATGCATGTTCTATATTTAGTAATATGACTCATCCTTTTTACTTTAATATAATCCTCCATTCAACCTTATATTTACTCATTTGTCATTGTTTGGCCCACGAAAAGCAATTAAAACTGTATAATAAGTGATATCTTTATTCCACCCATAACAAACTAATTTCTTTATTAAAACCCGTGTCCAAATGATTAAAAAATGAATTTCAAATATAAAATTAGGAATTATATAATTTATTTTAATATCTCTCATATCTAAAATACTAATATTTTAAATTATCAAAACAAATATATAGATAATTATTTGAAATAACTGCTAACTGAGATATTTGATGGGACCTAAGGGGGTGCTTGGGAGTATCAGCATAATTAGATTTGATAGAATTAGGTTTGTTGCACAATTTTTTTCAGTAGTTCAACAGTAGAGAATTTTTGAAGGTTTGCCACTCAAAATCTAATCTAACTGGTCAATATGTTTCTACTAAACTAAACAAGGTGACCCACCAATCCCGTATTCAAGGGGGGAAGACTTGTTTGACAATTGGCTCTACAATTATAATAAGCAACAAGAATCTCTTCATCCCCAGCCCTCAGTCGTCCTTCGTCTATGTTCTGAAACTACTTTATTTGGAATAAAATTAATTAGCTAGAGAATGTAAATGTAAAAAAACTACTTTGTTTAGCTCAGAATTGAAAGAATTAAGATAACATTTTTTTATTACCTAAAGCAATATTTATCATTTAGAATCGTCACGAGCTCGACTATGCAACAGTGTAAAAGTAGCAAAAAAAATTAACAGCTCTCGCTTCCCAGATTTACCGCCACTTGCTCATGGTGCCTGGCAACACGTTATATATAGTAAGCCACAAAATGAAAAGCAAATCATTTTTGTCAAATGGAGTAATGAGAAGACTCTAAAAAAAAAAAGTATCCCGAAGAGACTAATCCAATAGAAGACATATTCGAAATTGAGCCTGGCTCGAGTCCATCAACGTAAAAAGTTCAGCACAACTCAAATTTCTAAAATCTCATCCAGAGAAAATGAGAATTACACCTTTGTTACTTGAGTCATTGCTTAGAAAATATCTTTGCAACCACCCAAGCTCAAGTACATCTTCATTCTCTCCTTCAAGTCGTCAAAACTACATATCTCCTGCAACGAAGCCCTTAATCCAGAAAACATGGAATTTCGGAACCCATTTTTCTCCAACTCATCGTTCCCCTCCTCTCTCCAAAGCAAATCCCTGCGCTTCTTCGGTCCTCTTCAAGGCTCATCAACTCCCGCGCTATGGCTCGGCCAGCTCTCTCTCTTCCCATTATTCACAATTGCTTCCTTTTTGCTCACCACCTAAACTGGAGCCAAAAATATTAAGTTATCCAGTAAAAAGAGCCGGATCACACCCACATGAACTAGGGTTTTCGAACAAAAAGTTGAGCCATAAAGTAAGCGATCTCGCAAGTGATCGGAACGATTTTTCCTTCTCAATCTGAGCATTCCGTGCAGACTTGGTTTGCTCGAATTCAAAGCCGACGTTTTGGGGCCGTGGCAGAAAGAGGATGAGGGGGTATTTTTCAGAGCAGTGAAGAACTGCAGGGTAGGTCCCGCAAATAATGTCTGGGTGAAAAAACAAAATGGACCTTTACTATGGAGATACAATTTAATATGTCTAAAAGATGCACAATATATTATTTATAAAATAATTATTTTTTACAAATTTGGGCCCCAAAAGTTTATAACAAAATTTTGGGACATTAGATATTTTATTTTTGAAGGAATATTTATATTAATATAAGAGGATATATAAAATTTTAGGCTCCTAAATGATGGTACACATGGTCGCTTTCTCGCCCGCCTCGTGACGGCCTTGATCATGGGGAAGCCGGGAAACTCAGGTTATTACCGTTGGTGATTTGAATTTAAATGTTGAAACCATTGGCGGTTCATTCATCCAATGAGTTGGAGTTATTACGGAATTGCCCTCGGTACATTCTTTCTTATTAAGGATTTGGGACCATATTTTCATTAGGGTAGTGTGACTCCTATAAAGAGAATAATTAAGGGGTTAATAGATTTTATTTATTCATAACTATAATTTAATTTAATTTTAATTAGAAAATTAAGTTGTCTGTACCAATATTATGTGGACGTCTGATCGGCAGTACAATCATTTTTCAATTGAATATGCAATTAACTTTCTCACTTATTCTCCTATTATGTGAAAGCTAGCTGTGTAGGATAGCAATTTCTTCCATGAAGTAGATATACCATTTTATATTGAATAAGAGGTAAGTAACATCATTAATTAACTCATGCTTATTATCTTATTGGTATGAGTTTCCCAGTGTTCTTTTTTTTATGGTGACTTTCTAGTATTCTCAAATTTATGAATACAAGTAGGCGAACACACATATATAACTTTTGTGATATATGTTATTTTAGGGCAGTACTCAAATTTGGTATCTTCAACTCTTCATACTGCACAAATAACGAAATATTTTGCTTCAATTATAGAATAAAATTATTTTTACTGAATTATAATTCGTTATTTTGTATGTGTAAGTAATATGTACAGTTTTTATGACGGAATTAATGGTTAGGAAGTCTAAATAATATTAAAAAATATTTCTAGTTTTTCTAGGGGAATAAGTAATAGTATTATTTAATATCCAAATGTACAAAATACATGATGAATCTAGCTACGTGAGTGTCGAGATTTATATGAAGCAATAAAGAACACCTGTGCTTTTACGTGGTTCGATCGTTAATGAGATCTACGTCCACGGAGGAATGATTCCTCAATACTTTCACTAGAGCTTTTCGCATGCAGTATTGTTTACAAGCCTTTGTATTCAAGAAATTGCTAACCCTTCTAACATCGCTTTCCTTCTATTTATACACTCGACCTTGCCCGCGCGCGCCCGACCTCCCATTGGTCGTGGTGTGACTCTTCCTCCGCACGCTCTCCATTGGCGGAGCCGGACCGTTCGTCTTCGTCGCCATGTGGAGGTGGCGCCGACCTGGTTACGGGCGCCTCCCATTGGCCGAGAACAATGGTTCGGGGGCTGAGGCTTGAGCAATGATTAGGGCTCTACACCGGCTCAACCGCGTGGGCTCATGATCAATGTTGGGCCCGGCTTGCTTGGGCTCATTAGAGGCCCATTCGGTTGGGCTATATCCCATCATAGCCCCCGAATAGCCGGGAACAATGAGGCCGAGGTGGAGTGAAGATAGCGCTTCGAAAGGTGAGGTGTGGCACGGTCAAGTTGTTTCTTGACGTGAGGGTCTTCAGTGCCGATCCGAGTTGGGTTGTTTATTGTCCGCTGCTTGGAGATGGATGTGGCACCGGCAAGTCAAGCCCGACACGGTAACGCGCTCTGCTACCGGTTATGCCGAAAGCGGTCTCAAGATGTATTATTCTGCGGTGGCTGCCGGTGTCCGACCGATCGCCCGCCTTTTCGTGAATTTCGGTTTGTCTCCGCCGCACAGACTCTGCGGCCCGGTTAGCCGAGGTCCGATCTGAACGGGCTGCGATCTGAGGCGCAGCCATCTGGAGGACTCCGGGGTCCGCATGATGATTGCTAGGTCAGACTGGCGGCTCGTCCTATCGTGGCGTCGCCATACGCGCCAGCGGTAGTTGGGCACTCGAACGCGTGCTGCGAAACGCGACGTCCAATCGCGTGTAGGCACGTGTTGAATCTGAAACGGCGATTTGCAGGCGCCCTTAGTCTTATAAATAGGCGCAAAAGAGGCAACTGTTCACTTTCTTCTTCTTCGACGCTTAAAAATCCTGAGAGAGAGAGAACTTCTGAGTTGATTTTCTGAGTTGACCCCGATTTTTCGCTGAAGTAGCCGTATACCCGCCTGAAAAGTAAGTATGCTTTCCTCAACTTCTTCTCGTTCTGAAAGTTCCCTTTCCGCGTCGGGTTCTGGGCGTGAGTTGCCCGGCGTTAGAGACTATCTGTGCTACAACGGTTTGGGTAGGTCTGTAGGGTTAAGTTCTAGCATTCCGTCGGTATCCTCTGTATGGGATGGTCTGAAAGTGGGGTCGGCGAGGTCGGATTTAACCTTGGAGGAGCTCTTTGAGGTTGTGAGGGAGTGCCGGATTCCGGTGGAGGCGTGGTGGTGTCTGCCGCATGAGGGAGATAGGGCGATGGCCCCTCCGGAGGGTTTTGTCACTGTCTATGTAGACAGTTTGAGGGCAGGTCTTAGGTACCCTCTGTCCTCCATTTATCTTAGCCTTCAAGAGTACTTCCAGATCCCCATTTGTCAATTGACCCCGAACTCCGTTAGGTCATTGGTGGGGCTGGGGCTCTCTTGTTACGGCATTGCCGAGGAGTTGACCTTCGAGGTCTTGATGCGCTTCTTTAGCGTGAAGACCATAGGAGGGGTGTATTACACCGTCACCCGGCTCAATTTAAGGTAGCCGCCCTCAAGGTGTCCCATCGCGAATAGGTATTTCTTTCTCGGGCCGAGGGAGCGGAGGTATGAGTGGGGTATCGCACCGGGTGGACCCGAAAATCAAGCCCCGGGCCATATGGAGGATTTGTTGAGCGACTGGGTGAGATCTTATCCATAAGTTACACCGAGGACGATCCACGGCCGGGCCGAGTGTTTTGGTCGGAGCGTCGGGACCGGTCCGACGGGGTGAGGCATCCCTTTTCTTAATCTTTATTTGTTTTATGTTGCTTTGTGCTAATATGTCTTTTCTTCCGACGCAGTGAAGCTACTGTGACGAGGCGGGCTTACCATCATCGCAAGGCGAGGCCGGCGAAAAAGTTAGAGGCGGGCAGCCTAGTAGGGCCAGAAGAAGGTTGACAGCGTGGGCCACCGATGAGTGGGCTCGAGCCGGGTCGGCCCGGCCGAGTCGCGACCTCGTGGCCGCTCTTGACGGGTGCCGCCCCAAGCTCGGTCGCATCCCTTCCCGGCGTACGTAGTTTCTTCGCCAGCTTGTTTGCCTTGAGATGAGTTATCGACTTGTGCATCTCCTTTGCGGGTGGGAGCTCGATGATGGGGCCTGCAGCAGCTGGCTGGGAGCCGCAGTGGCCGCTGTGTTTGCACCGAGAGCTCGGCCGCAAGAGGCTGAACGTGAGCTTGCCGCTGCTGGCAAGCCGAGGCCGCTGCGTCCACGGCGGGCGAGGCCGAGGCCGCCAGGCTTCGAGGCCGGGAGGGTTGCTCTTGCCGCCCACGAAGAGGCACTGGCCCGGAGGCCGCCTGGGGAGGTGGAGGAGGAAGGAGAGCTGGCCGGGCGGGCGAGGAGAGTGGCCGGGCGGGCATGAACTCACCGACGAAAGGAGTGCTGGGTGGCCGACCGAGGACCCTTGTTGAGGGCCTTTGCCACCGGCTCATCGAGTCGGAGAGCTTCTCGCTTTCATTGCCGATCTTGCCGCCGTCTTTGGCCGAAGGTGGTGTCGGATTACACTGGGGCGGGCGGCCACCATGCCCGATTTTGATAAGGTGAAGCATGGGTGGACCGAGGTCGACCCGAGAGGTGGACAAATCTTACGCCCGGTGCTCGACGGGCCGACTCTTCCCGGTGGTGGAGGCTCGCATCCGCTCTTCCTTCGATCGGCCGAGGCCGTCGCCCAATGCAAGGTGGACGAGGATCGCGAGCCTGAGGGCTCCTTGCCGAGGTCCCGGCGAGGCGAGGAGGAGGAGGCGGAGGCGAGGAGGAGGCGGGTCGGAGGTCCCGGCGGAGGCGGGCAGCCGCAGGGAGCATCGTGAGGTCGTCGAGACCGCCATAGCCCGAGGTCGCGGACCCGATGTAATAGCGTGAACTAGGGGTCGATAGGACCACGAGCCTTGTAATAATTTCTCCTCTTGTTGAGTAATAAACGCAGATTTTGAAAGTTGGTGTTGTCTTGTTTATTTTCGATTACTCCACACCCGATTGGGTCGGACTTGACCATGACTTGTTGACAAAGTTAAAGAGGTCCGGGTTCCTGGCCGATAAGGAAGAAGAGGTCTTTGTCTGGAGAAGCCGGTGTCTGCCGAGTGACCCAAGTTTTAGCCACTATGGAGGTCACCGGCCGTCTGGCGATCCGAAGAGAAGTTGGACGGTCGACGACCGAAGTGGCCCGCCTCCCGGCCGAGAACGAGGCCCGGTTGAAAGTTGCGCAAGGCGAGTCCGGGCGGACATATCTGCCGACGAAATCCAAGGACGCTGATGCAAAGGCGGTGAACGACTTGAATCGACCGCGGAGAGGCTCGCTCGGTTGTCGAGGAGCATGCAGTACGAGAGGCGCGTCCGCCGCTGGTGGGACTACCATATCCGGCCGACGACCGAGTCCGAGCTTGCTTGGCGGAGGGCATGGTCTTGAGGATGAGGAAGGGCCCAACAAAGCAAGAAGTTCAAAGCTGCGTGAACTCCGTGGTGAAGTTTATGGAGATGTACGACATCGTCCGAAAACGTCGCATGCCGGAGAGGCGGCGAGGCAAGAACGGCTCTGCCGACCCGATCATAGAAGAACCACGGAGGAGGCGGATACTCCGATCATGCCGTAGTCTTTGAGGTTGATGGGCCCGGCAGGGCGGATTATCCGAGGATCCTCCGGGGCGGGCGACGACCGAGGACCTCGGTCGGCGGGGAGAGCTTGGCAGGGGCGAGGTCGCACACGGGCGGCGGTCCGGTCGGGGGTCGGGTGTGACCTCGGTGCGTCCCCCGCCCGGATGCCGTCTGATTGCGCCTTCGCCACTGGAGTGTCCCCGAGGCGGGCGGTGACCACAGTCGATGCTTCGTCCGGCCGGCTCAGAGCCCGCCCGAGCGCCGGGAGCAGGACGTGGTGATTCCGCCTCATCGATCGGGTCGAAGGCACCGAGCTCGTTCTGCATACATCGTCGGCCCGGGATTTTGTAGAAATTGGTGCGAGCCGCCGGTCTGGCGAGGCGAGTCTGAGGCCTGAATGAGGCCATGTATAGTATAGGACCTCAGATGTAGATATAAATGTATTCGACTCGTTTGAAGTGTACGCTTTCCCTTTGAGAGGTACAAACATAGCTTAGGACTTCGTTTTGGTCATAAATGTATTTATATCAGATACAACGATTTTCCCAAATAAAGGGTAAACGAGCTTTGAAGCAATGTTGTCTTGATATGGCTTGGTACTTTGTTTGTAGTCGTTAATGCATTTAGACTTTGTACCGAGTGCATATCTTCCCAAATAAAGGGGTATGAGGTGGCGAGATCGGTCGGATGTCGCTTGCATGTAGACGCCCAACTTAATGGGTAATCAGATGCGTTGCATGTGTAGACGCCCAACTTAATGGGTAATCTGTATGCTTTGCATGTAGACGCCCAACTTAATGGGTAATCAGATGCTTTGCATGTGACGCCCAACTTAATGGGTAGTCAGAGATGCTTACCCTACTTAGTGGGATTTTCATCTTCGTAGGGCGCCCCTCGAAGGTTTAGATGTGGTATATCCGAATGGATGTTCACATAGGTGTAAGACGAACGAAGTGAAATACTCATTAGAAAACAGATGTTTTATTAAACAAGTAAACAAAGATCGCATATCGGTCAAAACAATAGGAGGGCTAACATGTCGCGATCTAAAATCAAAGCTATGTAAAATACCTCCTTAGATGAGTTATGTGCCGTGTTAGGGAATAAGTGCCGGACGGTGGGCGAGCTTATAGGCCCTTTGCCGAGGTCCTCGTGAACGCGGTAGGTCCTTCCCATGTCGGATCAAGCTTGTTAAGGCGCTCGGCTCGGCTTGCTTCATTATTCAGTAGGACGAGGTCGCCCACTCGGAGCGTGGAGGCCTTTACTCTTTGTTGTAGTGCCGACCGGCTCTCAGATTGGCTTCGTTTATGAAGCGAGCTCGCTTCCTCGAGGCGCCAAGGTTGGCCCGCAGTCTTCCTCGCTCCCGGCCCGGTTGAAGTGGAGAGTCACGAGGGGCTCATGCGCACCGATCTCGGCCGGTATGACGGCCTCGATGCATCAGACCGTGCTAAAGGGTCTCCCCGCGCCGTCTCGAGGTGTGGTCCTGTGGGACCGAGGACTTGAGGAGATTTTCACCCGATCGCCCTTAGCTCGATCCACCTTTCTTCAATCCTTGTACGATCGTGCGGTTCGTCACCTCGGTCCGACCATTTGCTTGCGGGTGTGCGATCGGTGAAGCGTTGATCGATGTGAAGCTCTTCGCACCACCTTGAAGTTTTGTCGACGAATTGGGTGCCGTTGTCCGAGACCGAGATGTGCGGTATGCGCGTCGCGGCACTATATTTCTCCACACAAAGGTTTGAATCCTTCGCCGTGATGCTCGAAAGTGGCTCGGCCGACCCATTTTGTGAAGTAGTCTATGGCCACGACTAAATATCGGAGTGACCGGTGCTCGGTCGAACGGGCCAACAATGTCGATCCCCACCGCATGAAAGGCCACGGACTGCAGTCGCTCAAACCGTTTGAGGCGCCTTTTACCGTGGAGTGGATCCGCACTTTGGGCACTTCTTGACGAGCTCGGCCGAATCTTGCACGGGTGGGCGGTGAGTATCCCGATCTCGCGTCTTCTTTGAAAGTGCTCATGACCGATGTGGCTTCCACAAGACCCCGGTGTATTTCGTTGAGCACATAGTCGGCTTCTTCCGCCCGAGGCATCTCGGGAGGGTCAAGGTAGGACTTCCGGAGAACGCCTCACGCATGAGATACTCGACTTTGCCATCATCTTTTTGGCTTCGAGCCGATCTGAAGGTAGTGCGCCGTGTTCCAGGTAGGCCTTCAGGGGAGACATCCAATTCGGCTCTATCTCGGTGATGATGCCGACGTGGGACTCCGCTATGCTTCTGGAACGGATCTCCTCCACTGGTGGACTTGTTGATGACGCAGCTAGCTTACTGAGGACGTCAGCCCGGCTGTTTTCCCCTCGGGGGATTCGGTGGATGCTGAAGTATCTGAACGAGGTCAACATCTCTTTTGCCTTGTCGAGGTATTGTTTCATTCGGTCCTCCTTGGCCTCGTATTTGCCTAACACCTGGTTCACGACGACCTGGGAATCGCCGAAGATTTGGATCTCACCCACCCCCAGCTCCTTAGCGAGGCGGAGTCCGGAGATTAGGGCCTCATACTCCACCTCGTTGTTGGTGGTCGGGAAGGTAAACCGAGTGCGTGGGTGACTTCCATATCCGGGCCGAGGAGAAGGATGCCCGCCCATTGCCTGCTTTGCACGAGGCTCCGCCCACGCACATCCGCCAACAACTATCTCGGTGGATGAGGTCCGGTTCCTCCGTCGGGCCGGGATGACCGAGGCGAGGCGTTGGAGGAGCTAATCTTAGCGGTCCGACCGAGCTCGAGAAACTCGCTTCTACCAGAAATCGTGAGCTTGCCTTTATGGCGGTCTCGTGAGTACGAGATATCGTGCTCGCCAAGCCCGTGGCCCACTGCTATCCGTCCGGATGACTCGTGTTTGATAAGACTTGCCTCGGGGTAGGTCGGTCAAGACTGGATGGAGTGAGCTGAAAGTAGGGTCTGAGTCGTCGCTAGCATTCACCGTGCAGTGCACCTTTTCAAGGCGTACCTTGTCTCCTCCTCCTTTGAGTGCTCGGCTGATGAAGTAGATAGGAAGTCGCCGTCCGACCTCGTCCCGCACCAAGATCAAGACTTTGATTGCCTCGTCAGAGGCTGCCAAGTACAAGGAGAGGAGTTCGCCTCTTTTGGGGCGGTCGAGGTGGCGGTCGGCGAGGTACTCCTTCACCGTGTGAAGGCGAGGTGGTGCTCTTCCGCCATGCGAAGTCCGGGCCTTCTCAAGATTTTAAAGAATGGGAGCCGCTTCTGCAGCCGGGAGAGAACCCACCGAGGCGGCCAGCACCCGTAAGTTTGTGGACCTCGCGAATGGTTTTGGCACTTGCATTTGAGCACCGCCTTCACCTTGGTGGGGTTCGCCTTCTCTTCTTGGAAACCCAAGACCCCAAGAATTTCCGCCTTTACCATGAACGTGCATTTTGGGGTTAAGTTTGAGGTTGGCCGACCGAGGAGTTGGAGGACGGTCGAGGTCGCCGGCAGCAGCTCCGCTTTCGACTTTGACCACTATATCGTCGACGAGACCTCGACAATCTCCCGATGTGGTCTTTGAATGTTGCATCCACCATCCTCGGTAAGTAGCCCGGCGTTCTTGAGGCCGAAGGCATCTTTCGACGCAAAGACGCCAAGTCGGTGATGAATGCAGCTCTTTGGTGCATCCTCCGGCTCATCGAGATTTGGTGGTACCCATCGCATGATCCGTAGTTCAACATCTCATGGCCCACCAAAGCCTCCACCTTCTTGTCAATATCGGGGAGGGTAGCAATCTTTGGGCGCGTTTGTTGAGGTCGGTATAATCGACGACACGCGCCACCCCCACCGGCTTTTGACTACGAATCGGATTAGCCATCCGTGTCGGTATTCGACCTCGAACAAGATCTCGCCTTGAGTTGAGTCACCTCGTCCCTAATGACCGGCCGCGCCCGCCGCGAATATCCTTTTCTTCAGCTCGACCGGCTTGGTGGCCGGGTCGATGTTGAGGCGATGAGTTATGAGCTCGGGCGACACCCCGGTCATATCGAAGCGGGGACCAGCGAACACGTCCTATATTCCTTCGAAGTCGATGACGTGTCGCGGATGTCCGCCGCCCCAGGTGCCGACCGGACGACCTCGAGGATCGCCATCGATAGTTGGAGGTCTTCGGTCGTCATCCCGGGTGTCGGCCTCCGGGGCCCGTAATTGCTATGCCCGGGCGAGGCCGCATCCCGAGTTGAGAGCCGTAGGCATTCTTTTGCACCGTTTGGTCCCTCGATCTTGAGCACTCCCACCGGGGGGGATCTTGACGGTGAGGTGGTAGACCAACAAACGGCCTTGGTGGCGTCTGACCAATCTCTCCCGAGGATAATATTGTGCGGAGAGGAGCCCGGACTGGGAAGAATCGGACGGCCTTGGTTACCGACACGGGAGCCCGCCCCATCGCGACCGGAAGGGTAATGACCCCTGGCCGGATCGCTTCGAGTGAAGCTCCGTGGCGGGAGGCGCGGAAGCACCAATGCCTCCGACCTCGCTTGTCCGCATACTACGGAAGATGATGCCGACGGAGGCTCCAATGTCGATATAGACCGGTGGACGTTTTGTTGCCCACCGCACACTGTATGGTGATGGCGTCCCGCGCGGCATGATCTTGGGCACGGGTCCTCTCGAGAACGTTATGTTCTCGCCATCCCGAGTCGCTTGTTCTTCTGGCTCTTAGGGCCGGCTGCGGCGTCGTTCTTCGAGGGACGACCTCGCCGTCCCGAGGGCAGTCCGGTAACAACATAGACCTGCTCCATGGCGTTGGGACCTTCGTCCTCGCCGCCTTCGGGTTGGGTCGCCGGGGTCGGCCCAGCTTGTTGCCGCCTCCTTCGCCTTCGCTTTCGCTCTTGCCCCGCCGCCCGAGGTATTTCTTGAGGCCCTCCTTAACGAGCTCGCCGATCCGTGAGCCTGTGTTTCGCAATCCTCGGTATCGTGACCATACCCTTGGTGATAGTCACAATACTCGTCCGTGGACCTCTTCGATCCCCTTTCATGGGGCGGGTTTCGGAAGAGCTCGCGTGAGCTCGAATATTTCCGCCTGATTTGAGCGGGCGCTTTCCTCCGGGGTTGGGCCGAGGTCCGAGCCCGGATTCCAGCGCCCTCTTTTGATTCTCGCGAAGGCGCCTCCTGCGGTCTCGCGCTCGACTTGGCCGTCCGGCTTTTTCTCTCGGACTTACCGTCCCGGATCTCCCGCTTCTTCCGATCCGACTCGTCTCCTCGACGAAGTTATCCACCGTGTTCCAAAGCTTACTCGCCGCCTTTGGTTTCTCCCCGTGATTTTTTGTTGAGCGCCGGCCGGATCCCGCTTTGAACGCGCTGATAATGTAGAGATCGTTCGTCGCCGATTTTGAGCGACTTTTGATTAACCTCGAGACGAAGTTTGACATCGCCTCGCCCCGCCTCGCGGATTGTGAGCAGTCGGAGGAAGGGTCTGCGGGGCGGCATCTTCGATAGAATCGCCACTGAATCTGCTCCACGAGGTCCCGGAAGCAATGAATGCTTTGATCAGCGAGCGAGGTGAACCAACGCCGTGCGTTGAGATGAAGACCTCGGGAAGATTTTGCACATGTGAAAATCTTCCATTCCTCGATTCGCCATGTTGGTGGTGTGGCGAAAAGGAAGTCGGAGGGTCTCCGAGGCCATCGTAGTCGCTATGTTGGGTGCCCGTATCACGGGGCGGGCGTGTCTAGAATCTCCACGAGAAAGGGAGATGATTCTCCGCATCGGTCGAACCCGGAGATCGTTGCCGTCTCTTTCGGAGGGTGGGGATCGATAGCGACGCCATCGTCCCTCCGAGGAGTTCGACCGCCTTTCTTCCTTCATTTCGCTCGACTCTCCGGTCGGCATGACGAGGTGGAGGCGGCTGCGCGAATGGCGAGGCGACCGTTGGTGGCGGCTCGGCAGCGGTGAGTGCTCCGCGAACGAGGTCGGCGGCTCGGTCGCGGTGGCGGCTCCGCGCGTCGGGCGCGATCGCGCTCTCCCGCTATCACGCCGAAAGTGCGCCGATCGCTGTTCGCATGGGGAGCCGGCCTCGGGAGCCGTGGTGTTCGATCCGGGGACCCTAGAGGACCCGCCTCGCTGGTCCTCTGGTTGAGAAGCTTTGGAATTGGCCGAGATTAGCGTGGAGGAACTCGCCACGGCTCGGCCGAGGACCTCGTGGGACGAATGAGTTTTGCTCGTCCTCGCTGAGGTCGACATCTTCCCCACGCCGTGGCGCGGTCCCGGGTGTATGGAGACATTTTCCATGTGGCCCTCGTGAGTGTGACCGCTCGTGGCGCTCGCGATCTCCTTTCCGTGACGCCGAGCGACCACCGGTCGCCCTCCGCGCGGTTGTTGCCGCGTTGACGGCGGTTGTGCGTGTTCTCGCCATTTGGTCGTGGGGAATGAAGCTTTCTTGTTCGCCTTCCCACGCACGGCGCCAATGATGAATCTAGCTACGTGAGTGTGCGAGATTTATATGAAGCAATAAAGAACACCTGTGCTTTTTACGTGGTTCGATCGTTAATGAGATCTACGTCCACTGAGGAATGATTCTCAATACTTTCACTAGAGCTTTTAATGAGAGTATTGTTTACAAGCCTTTGTATTCAAAGAAATTGCTAACCTTCTAACATCGCTTTCCTTCTATTTATACAACTTCGCCTTGCCTCGCGCGCGCCCTCCTCCCATTGGTCGTGGTGTGACTCTTCCTCCGCACGCCTCCATTGGCCGAGCCGGGACCGTTCGTCTTACGTGCGCCATGTGGAGGTGGCGCGACCAGTTCCCGGGCGCCTCCCATTGCCGAGAACAATGGTTCACTTGGGCAGGCTTGCAGAATGACAGGCTTACTTAAGCCAACCGCCGTGGGCTCATTATCAATGTTGGGCCCAAATTGCTTGGGCTGTTAGAGGCCCATTCGGTTGGGTTATATCCCATCAATACACTCATAGTGTATTTTGGATGGTGGAAATGTTAAGTTTTCACTAACTATTCACGTGGATTGCTTATTTTGATTTGTTTCTTACTACAATATTTTCAATTAATTAAAACTGAATATTTCATTTAAGATTTACAAGAAATGCCACCATCCTATCAACAATTATAAATATACCACTATTTTATTTATTGATTTAGGTTGGATATGTAACAATTATCAAGGTAAGACTGGTTAACCCAAGTGTGTCCCTTTTCTGCAAAAGCTAATATCATATTATTAGTGGTAATGTCATCTCAATTAACTAATAATAAATTATTGTTCAGGTGGTCTCAATGAGGACCTTCCGCGCCATGCGAGCGATCTGATCCAGCCAATATTTAAGAAAAATAAATAAAAAATATATTTGCTCAATTGAGATTTTACTTAAATGAAAACAAACACTCTTATTTATAAAGAGTGATATAATGAATTATGTTATTTATATACTTTTTCTTATTTATAAATGATTTTTTTTCAAAAGAGACTTATTTAAAACAAGTATACAATGAATGTTAATCTAAATCAATATTTGTATTATTCGTAAATGAAGTTTTGTTTTAATGAAAATAATATTTTTATTTATGACAAGTGATATAATGAATGTATTTTCGTATTTGTAAATCACATTTTACTTTAAGAAATTACACTTTTATTTATAAGAAGTCGAAATGTTTTCTTATTTGTAATCGAGACTCTCTTTAATATAAATTATTATTTTATTTAAAGCATACAATGAATTATGTGTAGGTGGATTATATCGGGTTGGATCAGGATGGATCCATCCGACGTGTGGACATCGTCACCAGATTTTTTGTGATTATTATTTTGGCTTCTATACTATGGAACATATTTACTAACAAATTGTTTTTTATGATTATCGTTTCATATTGCATAGTACATCATATCATATAGGGAAAAATCAAGACAAATTTGAACACCTTGAAAAAGTTTATAATATGTCATATGTGCATACACGTTTCAATCATATAACAATTTGCATGTTTAGAGGTGTTTAGTAAAAAATATTTTTCAAACTTAAAAATAAATTATAAAATTGTTTTTGAATAAACTCACCAAACACCTCTTATTAATATATTTTATGAATACATTGATATTTATGAAATATGTATCATGAAAAACATATTTCAGCTTTAAATATCTCGAAATGTATCGTTATTAATATATTTTATGAATACTCTGCATTGATATTTATGAAATATGTATCAGGAAAAACATATTTCAGCTTTAAATATCTCGAAATGTATCGTGTATGCGATTTACATATTTTAAACGTGTAAGTATACAATAATATATTTTGATTTTCTTTTGTCAGATGTAAAATTGATATTTGAAATAATACCCAATATAATTATTATAATATTATATGCCAAATTATAACAAAATTTTCTGGACAATTACAAGTAAATTGTATTATCGATTGTATCCAGGGACGCGTGAATGCTACTCTGGTACATATTATCATTAATTTTTATACTATTTTTGTGTAGAAACATAAATTTCTTTAATACACAATGAAAATAGCAATTATAAGTTTTTGTGAAATGAAAAAATAATCTCTTATTTATAAAGATGTTAGTTTATCAAATGTCACAAAAAGTAATGGTTACGAATCCATGAATTCATAATAAAAATAAAAATAAATCTCTTTTTCATATTCATACAATAGCAAATCATTTAGTATAAAAGTCGTTTCTTTTTTCTATCAATTAAATACAAAAATTTAAACATCATATTACTATAAATTCAAATTCAAAATCTTTAAACATTAATCATTCTAATATAGACTAACACCAGCTCAAACAAATCGTTTCTACATATTCAAAAGCGTGATAACTCGGCCAAAGAATCGACAGCCAGCAGGAGAAAATTAATTTTTACTCTCGAACTAGTCTCAGTGACATCACCGCCCCCATAAGTATGCATCCTATTGGTCAGAACAACTGGAGCTTGCATCTATTGGTCCGTGTCTCACACTCGATCCCTACACGCGTGTTGACAACCCCCACGCGGTACATAGAAACATCTAGCTAGTATCTAAGCGGAGGAGAAGAAACAAACAAGCGAAAGCAAAGAGAGAAATCACCGTCGTCTATTTGTTCTTAAGTTCTTTATTTCGCACCTATACGTATTACATACGGCACAACATGTATTTCTACACACAGGCTGAGATACACTGAAATGTATAAATGAATTTCCGGATTCAAATTACTGCGTGTTGAATCAGCCCCCTTCGTTTTATTGGACTGCTTATCTGGTTTTTAACGTTTTGCTGCTATTTGTTCTCTCCAATTTCGCCAGGAAATTTGGGCTAGGGTTTCTTGTTCTACTCTTTTGGTTGGTTGGTTGATTGATTGCGTTAAATTTGAAAAGATATAAAGGATGGCGCAAGCAGTGGAAGAGTGGTACAAGCAGATGCCGATCATTACGCGTTCGTACCTCACAGCTGCCATTGTCACCACCATCGGTTGCTCTCTCGATGTAATACTCTATTCCTTCTCCTCCATTGAATTATTGTGTAGTGGATTAGATAGTTGTGTTTCTAGATCGAGTTGGAAGCGAGCATGAAGTTTCTGCGGAATAGTGTAAAAGGCTATAAGTTTCTTCATTCTCTGTTTTTGTGCACCGAGATCGTTGGGTTTACTGAATTAGTTTTTTCATGCTGCACCGGTGCAAAATTTTGGGGTATCTCCGTGTCGAATATTAGAGGAACTTCTTATTTGATATTGCGGTTCTGCTTTCTTGGTTATTTTTGGGGAGGGCACTTGGCTGAGTGGATTTTCTTTTATCTGGCGATTTGCAGATAATATCTCCATACGATCTTTACTTGAACCCGAAGCTTGTGGTGAAGCAATACCAAATCTGGCGCATCATTACCAATTTTCTGTATTTCCGCAAGATGGGTAATTATCTATTTATCCTCTAAAGTTAGGGTTTACTTTGATTGATTGGTGAGTGGATTAGGTGTTGCTCTGTTGATGAATGGATATGATTCATTGTCTGAGATAAGATATTGAGTACACCACTACAATTTATTGTCAAATTTCTACTACATATAGAATTCGGGAGTATAATTGCTTTTATTATAGTTCTACAATAGGCTTGTGAAAGTCCGTTTATAGATTTATTAGAGCCTGAATGGTGGTACCCTGGATATTTTCTATCTAGGACTCTGAACTGTCATTTTTTTCTTGTATTGCTTCTGCAGCTCAATCCAAAGAAAAAAATAATTAGAGAAAAATGAAAGTGGGCTGTTTTGGTGGGAATACTGGTGGCTACATGTTTTTTGATGCAATCCTTACTTATATGTGGCATGGTTGCACACACATGGATGTATGTGCATACACCATCTGTTATTTATTTGACGATACAACAGAACTAATTGGTAAAGCATTGTCATTTTACTTTGGGAGTTATCTATGTACTGCTGATGTGATTAAACATTCAGGTTTCAGACATGATAATTTGATAGATTACTCTAGAGGGAAAACCATCACGCAGGAGATGATGATTTTTTGTGTGGATTATTTTTCCTATTTAACACAATTTAACCTCTTTCTCTACAGATTTGGACTTTTTGTTTCACATGTTCTTTCTAGCTCGATACTGCAAGCTTCTCGAAGAGAATTCCTTTCGGGGGAGGACTGCAGATTTCTTCTACATGTTGTTGTTTGGTGCGACTGTTTTAACTGGGATAGTACTTCTTGGAGGAATGATCCCTTATGTCTCAGAGTCATTCGCTAAGATAATATTCCTTAGCAATTCACTAACCTTTATGATGGTTAGTTGCATGTTATTAGGAATTGTGATTTAACAATTTTGTCATACCTTTTCTCTGATTCTTATCATTTCCTGTTATTATAGGTATATGTGTGGAGCAAGCAGAACCCATTCATTCATATGAGCTTTCTGGGCCTTTTTACTTTCACAGCTGCCTATCTCCCATGGGTAAGTGGCTTTACATTCATTGGCCATTGTTTGTGGTGCTGCCCTATACTCATGTCCACATAACATGTTCCCATAAATATATGTTAGTATCTTATGGGCCACTTCATAAATATGTGGACATAAATTATGCTGCTTTCTTGCTTTTCATATGATTGTTTTCGTTCGATATGTTGGTATTTGAGTGGGTCCAGTTATGTGCTTACTGTTGTGATGCTTCAGTTCCTGCTTGTTAGTTTTTATTTATGATCACTAATGAATTTTTTGTGGCTGATCTCATTTATTAAGAGTTTGGCTGTAATTTCGTCACATCTGCTATATAAGTCATATGTTTGACACCTTAGATGAGTTGCATTATATGCATAAGGAAATGTAATCTGGCCATTGCACGCTTCAACAGTCTTTAACTATTTATTATTTATTTACATGCATTGTGTAGTGATGTGTGCAACTTCTGATGCTGACCTCAACAGGTTCTTCTTGGATTTTCTGTCCTTGTTGGTGCTAGTGCTTGGGTGGATCTTCTGGTACGTCTTACTGCGATTAAGCTTCCTCTTGATCAATATTAATCTGGACTACATACCATTATCTGAGCGTTTACAGGAGATCTTTGCGATAGAGATCTTCAACTGGGTTCTACATATTTTATCTGGGGCTAAAAGCCACAGTTCTTTGGGTTATCAGATATTCTTTTGACTTTATAGATAGTATATAATCACCACAATATACATGTCTTGACAAGGTTTTCAGTTAATAATTTCTTTGCTGATGCATGCCGTAGAATGTGCTGGTGTACATATAAGTGTATCTGTGTGTGTGTTTACATTGAAAATTATACAGCCCTACATTTTCCTCTGAATTTTACGGATGGCGAGCTATACTTATGTTATTCACACTCTTTCCTTGGCTTAGGGAATGATAGCAGGCCATGCTTACTATTTCCTTGAAGATGTATACCCCGGAATGACAGGCCGACGACCCCTGAGAACTCCGGCAATTATTCGGTCACTATTTGCCGATGAGCCTGTAGTTGCGGCCAGGCCAGCAGCTGTGCAGTTTGCTGCTCCACCGGTGGACGACGCTCCACCTCGGTGAAATTCTGAGGTGATGGGGTGTCTGATGACTGATGTTGAGCAAATGTATCAACTTCCGCGAGGATCAATTTCGGATCCCTTGTCAATAGTGTTAAGGACATTGATTGTCTCACAGTTAGCATGTTAATTACATTGGTGATCCACCACAGTTAGCAAATTAGATGTGACTGTATAAACATGTTGAGTTTTTAAAGGATACTCTTCTATCAAACTAATTAAGTTTTCGGGGAGTTTTATGATTTATCGATTCACCTCCATTTTGTGCTTATGTAATATATATAATACTTCATAATAGAATCCGATGAAACAAACTTGAATATAAATCTATTTTGACGAGTGTTACCTATCTTTTTGGATTAAACTACTTTAGAAAACTCAGTATAATATAACGATTGATCAATTTGAGTCCATGGAGCAAATCAATATGAATATCTCACAAATACCAAAATAATTCCCTTCTTTGGTCTCAAATTGAGAAAACATATTTAAATATTCATAAAAAATAGCACACACATTTTTCTGCCGTACTGCTATTCATAGATAAAACAGGGTTAATCTAAAAGGATGGACTACTTGTTAGAAAAAATAAAAAATTCTGTACACATTGAACAATGGTAGCTGACAACAAAGAAATACGATTGAGACCTGCATCAGAATTCAGAATACTATTACTGGGAACTCTAAATCTTCACAATTATTAAAACTTAAAAAACATTAAAGCAACTACAAACTAAGCTGACAGAAGGGCCAAATTCTGCAAAATACAAAGCAACCGTACAAAATGCAAACTTCTCAACACCATGAAAGCCAAGAATTTAATTAATCGCCATCGTCAACATCAGACTCCCGAAAGATGCACGCAAAATGAAATCTCTGACCAGAGCCAACCCAGAGTGATAATAAATCTGATTGCTTCCAGGCTCTAATTTGGTATTTCCCAATAATGCCAACAAATTCATGTATATGGGCTTTTCATGCATCAACTACCGAATAGGGTGATATTGTGCCGATGGTACTCTTTTTGGAGGCAGCTTGCGCAAGATGTACAGGACAAGAGCTGAAGGAAGAATCTCAACCAACTGTTTTTGCAGGACGACAACGTATATCAGAATTATGTATTGTTATACAGAAATTTAGCTCAGGCCTGGAGAGAAGATGTCTGTACCGTGTAGTAAATTACATTCAGAACTGGATGGTCCAATACATCAAGGTCAGCATCTAAATCAAAGGCTGAGAGCATAACCTGAAGTAGAAAGCGAATGACAGGGATCAATAGAGAAAGATAAGCGACTCAAAAAAAGAAATAAAGCATCTTAATATTGAGGTAAATCGAGCAACATGGGAAGTAATATCCTATCACTAATGGCAATTCGAACTTCGGTCTTTAGGCACGAACAAATTTTCCCTAACTTGGAACTTTTTTTCTTGTCTGTAAATCTGGATAGTCATTCAACTCAGTATTAATGACCAAATAGAATTCTGGAGGAGAAAAACTACTCAGATAACTAGTCAAACTAACTGTACTAAAAGGGTAGCTGCTCCAGATTCAACACTGGTGTCACAGAGTCGCTCAGTGAATTGAAGATTTGGAATATTCAAGAACTTTTGACTTCAAAGATCTTTTTTTGGGTGTCTCCGTGGATAAGATGAATAATATTTCACTTGGCACATCATATTGCCAAATGCTTCGTCCCTTTGTGAGGTGATGGGGCTTTTCTATCTTGAATGTAGAATCTTGCAATTAATGATTTTTCTCATTGACTGAATCCCAGTACTTGTGTTTAAGAAGAAAGGGTACTAAGTGGGTGCCTTATGACCAATTGACCAGTAACAAAATCCAAACAAAACTAATAGTATTCATAGAATATAAAAGAACAAGGTGAAGGACAATCGAAGCCTTACCACAAAACACCTTACAAGGAAACAAGTGAAGCATATAGCAGTTACAGATCCAACCTGTAAATGGATACCAATCAGTACACATAACTCACCACACAACAACAAAGGATAATATCAAAAGCACAGATAAGTGCCCAAAGTACATTCTCATAAAGACGCTATTTATTAAATCAACAGTTCACTTCGTCACTTCATAAACCTTTTATCCTGCATGATTGTCTAAATTGGACCAAGATTTCAACAGTTGAATGAAAGATGGGTTGTTTATTATAAGTTTTGAGCAATAACTAACCAAAACTGATTATATAGAAAAAACTTCAATTGCTTCACTTAAAAAGCCATTAACCAATTCGACTAGCCACCATAATGAATATAAATTTATTTCAGGCTTCATATTCTCATTTTTAATGAAACTTTGAGCCCGTGGCAAAAAGATGCAGAGCAAAAACAAAAAATCAAATATTTGGTGCAAGTAGAGATTCAATTGTGAACCCTGAAATATTTTCTCGTATAAATATACCAATTCTAAGTAAATCCATCTAACAGTATGAAAAACTCTGTCTATAGATAAATAGGCATAAACCTCATAAAGTTTCTTTCTCCTCCCTTTAGATTCAATAGGGAAGCGTCTTAGCATGGTAAATAACCTGCAAAAGAAAAACAAGTATGACACACTCAAGTGCAAAGAAATTTAAACTTAAGGTCTGAAGACAGCAAAAGGAGTGTATTAAATTAGCTTCAAAAGACAGCCGACATGAAAACTTTTGGCATTCACCTTCCTCCATACAGCAGAAATCCTAATGCAGCTGCAAATGACACCACTGCAGAGACCAAAAGTTTTTAGGAAGATCAGACCAGTGGCCTATGGATAAGGCAACGGCTTCAACTTTTGCATATCTGGAGAAGAGAAAAAATAGGACTAGGAATGGTTAACCTGCAACAAATATCTTTCCAACGAATTCTGCAGTGCTGTTATCATCTATCCAGAGGTAAACCCAAATACAAGCCTGATGAGAGAAGCCAAATTACAAGTAAACAAAACTGATGCGCAGAAAGCTGAGGCGTAGTAAATGAGTTGAAAAAATAAAAGCCCATCTAGTGGGGAATAGACCAAACATGATTCAAGAGATCTGAGAAACATCATAAAGACATCTATAACTGATCTAGGCAAGATTTAATATATGGTGATCCAGAAATAGGCAAGAACGTAATTCAAGAAATAATAGCAGTAAAATAGGAGTAATGTAATGAACCTGCACAAAGTATACTCCACTGTTGATAGCAAAGTAACAGATTCTTAGTTTATCTGTCGGCAGACTTCTAGCCTGAAATGACAAGGATGGAAATGTTAGTGATTCCTCATGTGACAACTGTATTTACAACTCGTAAGCAATAAAATACCAGCAAAGCTCTAATCAGGGTATAGGTGTTCTGGAAATTGTTGCACCTAAGTTTTCAATCTTTAATTGTCAGAATTTTAACTAGAATAATAACTTATACCTGATGATATATCTCTGCCCAAAAAAGAACAAGAAGAGTATATGTAGAGAAGAAGAGCAGGCCAGGAGATTCCAGCAATACCAAACTCAGCGCCTGAAAAGGGAGAAATTAAATTGCAATGGGATATAGTAATGAAGCATGGAAAATGTTTAACTAGCATCACCAAATCACTTCATAGCAAAAGGGCTATGCTGCAAATCCATAAATAATGATTTCCATTGAGAATCCAGTACAGGGAGACCCTAAAAGGAATTGTCTGTTATCTAGAAACCGACATCTCTTAACTGAATCAAACACTCCTTAATAAAATGGAAAGAACATGTTCTCAGTAAGACAATGAGTTCCTCCCAACCCTCATTGCAGTCCTTCCTGTTCAGAAAATTTGATAGAATTTTGCCTGCTCAATTTATCTAATGATAGCATATTAAAATGGACATTGTATAGCACAAGTCAATCATGAATATTATTAGTTATACTATATCATCGGATTTTTGTTAATATAGGACTGTTCCTTTAATGATCTAGAAAGGCGTTGTAATGCTCTTCAAAATTCTTACTTCCCCATAGCGCAGAATCTAATAGGGCAGTAACTTGAAGCACAGAGTAATCAGGAGGATCACAATTCACATCAAACAAAACAGTACACAGAACTTCAGGACCTTACCTTAGGATGGAGAAGAAAGACATTCTTATGAAATCCAAACACAATAGCGCGCACTGCAATGAGCGACTCGATGATTAGTCAAACAGGTATAGGTAGAAATATGTATGATGCAAAACTGTAATTTCATATCATACCTCCATTTACTATAAAGTTCATGAGGTGGAAAACCTTTTGTGTGGTCCAACCATATTCAGGCACCCTAAGTTCAATTCTTATCAATTGAATCTGCAGAAAATATAATCACATCACTCTTGAAATGAAGTCCTCACAGCCCAGACATGCAATCATGCTCATATTACATAATCAACAATATTTTTAAGCTGAAAAAATATGATCGAGAAACTCACATGGAAAACATTAAAAACACGCAAGAAATATCATATAAGTTTAGTTCCCAACTTGAAACATGGGCTGGAAAAAATTACAAAGAAAAAAGAAATGAAATCTATTTTGAATTGTTTTCCTCTTTCTTGTTTCCTCAACTATATTTTGGTCCAAATTGAGAAATCAAACAAGTGTAAGGTACGGAAAAATGACTACTCTTAAATGTTGTTCAAAATAAAAACACCTTTGGGAAAAGGTTCAATAAGTGGTTCCAAATTACATACAAGAAATGTATTCCAAAATAAACAAAAAATATCTGATATCATCATGAGCATAGCATAAGTGGCTAACGATATAGTTCACTTATACATCTTGCGAATCAAATTGATAAAGGTAAAGACAATGAAATCAATTGTAATCTCCGATGACTGGGTAGGTACAAGTCAAATCAACTATAAACTTATATTGCACTCGCGACAGCTGTAACTTAGAGGTTGTCATGTAGATAAGAAAAGGCTTGACCATGGATACAGAGTGCAAAATATAGATTGCACAACCACTGGACAGGTAACTTCTCTCTCTCTTTTATTTTTTTTGCTCTGCAACATTTAAACTATGATCAAAAGATAAGCTAAGTCCCAATATGATATCTGACAAATAATCAACTGTATGTTTTTGAAGGAAGAACATAAGGTATTGAGACTAGAAACCTACAGGGTTTTCAGCCACTAAAATCTACAACTAGCAACAATCGAAAACTAAAAATGTCCAAAAAGAATTAAATCCTTGTATTATCAAGCAAATTTCATTATCCAATTAACCCCAGACGTCTTAAGTAACATTTCAAAATTTTCCATAACATGGATCTAGTTCGACATGATGCCAATAAGAATTGGCCAAGAGGAAGCTCTATACTAGTTTCCTCGAAAGAGTGATTAGATTTAGCTTTGGGGGAAAGTTCCATCGAGGGGGCGGAGCCTGAGAATTAGTGTGATGCTAAACTAATTAAAAGTTGGTAGTTTAAAAGAAAATTCTAAATTTTAAGGCAAATACAAGTGGAATTAAGAAAATCGTTGAAAAGAGCTCCCTAACAAATCAACAAGAAAACGCCCTTGGACTTGCATCTCAAAAGTTATCCTTACCGTGGGTCACAAAAGAAGAGAAAGGGGCAATAAATTTGAGAGAAGCCATACATCAGTTAAATATTGATTAAATACATCGAAATTAACGCAGTTAGCCCAGCGCAAACTAACCCCAAAATTTTAAGTTCATAATGTCCCGATATTAGGGAGGAATAAACGCGACAACTGGATAAGAAAACTACCGATACATATATGAATGCGCTATGACAACAAAATTGCATCAAAAGCTAGTTAGCTGAGCTGATTATAACAAGCTCCGGTGTTTCAGTTTTTAAGCTTCCGTGTTCCAAGAAGGAAAAAAAGCAAAATCACAACATGAATTCAAACGCAAGCACAAATTCAATAAAAAATACTTGAAAATAGCAAGAGGATTAACGAAGACTAACGAGGGCAACGGAGGAAACGAGAGCATAGGCGGCGCAGAGAGAGTAGAATATTCCGTCTTGCCATTCGACGGACTCGTTGATCTCATCCCACCAGTTGGCCGGCAGCACTCCAACGCCGGCGTCCGTGGCCGGAAAGCTCATTAGCATTCTGGTCATTGCAACTCAGTGCTCTCCCCTCCTCCTCCTCTCTCTGTATATCTCTCTCTCTACTTGAGTAGGTCAAAATTGATTAGCTGTTGCGTACTTGAATAATATTATTTCCAATCAGAGCAGACGAGATCAAATCATAAAAGATGACTGCAACAAGTAAAAAGCTTCAAAAAAATTTAAAGAAAGAAACGTGCGGTAGGATTTTTAAATTTAAGAAAATTGTAAGTAAAAGAAAAGACCCAAAATAGTTAAATTGAATTTAGAAATAAATGAATCTACTTTTTTCACTTAGTTTTTCATATATTAATTAAACCTACTGTAATCTGTACCAAATCAAATTTAACTTAATTAAAAAAAAATGTACTAGATTATTTTATGATATACCGTAGTTTTGAAAATTTTATGAATTGAAATCTTAATTTCATTTTGAATTAAGACAATAAGACCCGTCTAATAATTGCAACTTAGGACGTGTTTGGTACATAGGATAAGCTATAGATAGGGATGATATCTAACCTTATCCACTCGTTTGGTATCCAAGACAGTTAACTCGAAGGCCTGTTTTTAAAACCCAACTCGTCTTTATTACACTATAGATAGGGATAGCGTTATCTATGACTAGGATAGTGTTATATATGACTAATAAGTTGTTTGTCGACTTGAAAATTGACCTTTGTGTTTGAATAGACAATACGAGGCGATATAATAATATAATATATAGTTCGTGAGGAAAGCAGGTGGATTAAACAGAGAGTTTTTGCATGATTATGAGATATGGAAATATAGAAATATATTTTTCGTTTACTACATTTTCTATTTAATTATTTTGAAGATATCTCGTTTCATTCAAATATTGTATATCTGATACTAATTTTTCCAAAATTATTTTCTCAACTATTCCTCTTAGTTACTTTTTTGGATTCATTTTTTCGATTAAATTGTGTAAAAGCATATGCAATGGTGTTTCGATAATTTATTTTAATATAAAAACATAAAATTAATGAGAATTCGAATGATTTAATGTATATAAAGATGATAAAATTAATAACTGCTTCTTCTTTTTTTCAATTTACAAGGAATATTAGAATGAACAATAGAGAGACAAGCACGTCTTGAGAATTGGCGTCAATCATATTAATTTCCTTTCTTTTTCTTCGTTTTCGATTAGGTGAAGAGGAGGGTATATACTATATGGTGAATCCTATACTTCTTTTTTAACATAGAAAACGTTGCAATGCTTGAATATCCTCAAACGGACATCATGTTAATCTCCTTTTATCCCAATGTGTTTTGATCTTTTTTATAATAAAGTTTAGGTAGTGTGTAACTAAGTATATTTCATATCTCAAGTAAGATTATGGAATCATTATTAATAGAAACTACTATGTATTTTTTCTTTTCCCAAATTTTTTCTTGGGAATTTTCGGTATGAATTTAAAAAAAATGTTGAATGTAGTAAATAAAGTGAAGGTCACACATTAAATTAGTTAGTGGTAGATCATGGATGGTAAAATATAAAATAAGTGATATTGTTGAGGGTAAGAAGGAAGAATAATAGTGGATCATACGTGCTAAAAAATGTAAATAAATAATGTTATTGAGGATAATAAGTTGATAGTATTTTATGGATTATTTTTCATAAATGAAATAGGAAGAAGTTTATAATATAATTGAATACTGCATATAATCACACGTGTCAATTCTATAATCGCATGCTTAAAGTAGTAGTATCAATTTTAACTATTTATAATTTAGGGATGACAATGGATCAAATCTTCATCGGATTTTGTTAGGTTTAGATTCATATCTAAATTTTTTTGCTTGGATTCGAACCCGCTCCAGATCTATTGGGTCAAAAAAATTAAATTGAAACCCAAGTCCACAACATCCGTAGGATCCAAGATCTAGACCCAGATCAATATATTTTATCTTCTAAAATAAATATCAAATCAACTATAATTCATAGTAACATCCTAATAATAATAATAATCTAAATACACAATAATACTATAATAATTATTTAAAATTTCTACAATCATCACTATACAAGAAAATATTAGTTACAAATTTACTTTTGCTTTCATTACAACAAATAATATTACAATAAGAATAGAAAAAGTCTCACACATATCTTAGCAAATAAACTACTCATATCTAATTAATATGCAAAATTTCTCAACACAAAGTACAATTTTATAATGTTATTAACATATCATTCAATTATGTAATATGGATCTAAAGATCGGATTTGGATCTCATAAATCAGGATCCATATTCAGATTTGAATTTCAAAAGAATGATTTTGATCCGGTCTAAATCCGTGGATCCTATTTTTTGAAGATCTAAATCCTAAAAAATAGATTTGGTTATGCTAATCTGAACTGGGTCCAAAATACATTGCAATCCATATTAAACTTGTATATTGGGCGCATAAAACAATAGAAATAAAAGTGAACGGCTAAGGTTTATTCCATCATTATTCCTTCTCAATCTTTTGGAATATATGGGGACCTTTGGTAATAACTATAATTATTTATCTCTTTCTTGATATATTTTGACGAGGGTTTAGTGAGGATTGCAAATTTTATAACTGGACGCGTAATATATTCGCACCTTTATATTTCATGGTAAATAAATAATCCAATAATTTGACGTATAAGATATATACTCAATTACATATTAATTAGGGGTGAGCAAAAAATCAAAAAATAATATCCGATTCGAACCAAGTTGAAATTTAAAATTCGATTTGGATTTTTCGGATCGGATTGAAAATTTTCAAAATCTCGGATTTTCGGATCGGAACGGATTGGATATTTTAAATCCGAAAATTTCTGAAAATTCAAATTATATATAAATTATATATAAAAATAAGATTTTATTTCAATATTTTTAAATTTAAAATAAATATATATAAGAATTAACAAAAATTGGTTTCAGATTTTCGGTTTCTTCATAATTTCGGATATTTCGGTTTGGTTCGGACTTTTTTACAAAAAAATCGGATTTTCGGATTGGATTTTTTATTTCTCAAAATTCGGATCGATTCGGACTAGGCAAAAATCCGAACCAAAATCCAAATGCTCACCCCTGATATTAATGGTAAATAATTTGTTTAGGTCTCCCCCCCATGTGCACGTATGGTGAAAACATCGCCCATATCACGATAAACTTTTATTGTTTGGTGGTCATCTAATTTGGTATGATAAACATATACGAGTTAAGAGTTTACCGTATAAAACTTTGTGCTTACTTTGCGCACGTGCAAATGAGATTTTTTTCATAAATAATTGGTAAATAATCAATTCAATTAAATAATAAATATTTTATATATAAATTAAGATATCATATCTTTCACCAAGGATCCGTGGCGCAATGGTAGCGCGTCTGACTCCAGATCAGAAGGTTGCGTGTTCGATTCACGTCGGGTTCAAATTTCCCCGATCCAAAACGGTTCCAATATTTTTTATTTTATTTTCCCACATTTTTTAATTTTAGTTAATTTCATCGGCAGCGTTGCAATTTTATGAAACCTAAATCTCAAATCGCGATGGCACTCCGCAGCAGATCCCAATCAGTGATGCTCCAACACCGCCGCCTATTGTCTCCAGCTCAGACACCAAAACCCCACGCGGCGCCAGCCAACCCTCGCCGCCCTCCGATTCAAGGAAAACCCAGAACGCATCCTCGACCGCTGCCGTTCCGTCGCCCTCACGCCGGAGTCACATCTCGACCGCATCGTCTTCTCCAAAGCCATCTCAAAGCGCAAACAATTCAACCACCACGACGGCATCCGCGCCTTCATCCAAGACTGCACGAACCACCTCGGCAACCACTCCGAGCGCTACGCCGCGCACTGCATCATCCTATACGGCCAGGCCGGCCTCATCAACGACGCCCTCAACATTTCGACAAAATGCTTGAGATAGACATCGAGAGAAACTCAAATCCCTCCACTCCCTGCTCTTCTCCTGCCTCCTCGGTCGCGAATACGGCCAAATGAGGAAAATCTTCTGGGAATTCCCTAGGAAATACGGTCTGGAACCGAACTTGGAGACATACAATACAACACCGTTTTGAAGGTGAATGCAGCTTCAGCGGGGGGAGGGAATCGCACTCCATACTGGCGGAGATGGATCGGAAAGGCATAAAAGCGAGCAAGCAAACGCTCGCCAGCGTGATCGAGGGGCTATACACCGAGTAGAACTTCGACGTGGGGAAGATGCTACATTTGATGAAGAGGTACGACATGTCTCCATCGATAGGCATCTACAACGTGAGGATTCAGAGCTTGTGCAAGCTGGGGAGGTTGGCGGAGGCCAAGGCGTTGCTTGATGGAATATCTTCGAATGGTATGAAGCGGAATTGCCGGACGTACGGCCATTTGATCTACGGCTTCTGCCGGCAAGGGAGACGAGGCCAAGGATTTGTACGTAGAGACGGTCGGGAAGGGTTTGAAGGCGGAGGCTCAGTGTTTCTTCACATTGGTGTATTATCTGTGTCAGTTAAAGGATTTCGAGGGTGCGTTGAGCGTCTGTGACGACTGCATCCCATCGGTCGGTTCCGCAACGTACGACCATGAGCACGCTTGTGCGTCGACTGACCTACATAGACAAGGTTGATGAGGCCACGCGAACTGTTGGACTGCTCGAGAACAGATTCGGTAAATGCCCAAATTTGGGATCAAATTGAAATGGAAATGCCAAAGGAAACAGAGGATTAATGCCTTCTATAATCATCTGGTACCACCTAGCTTTGCTTTCTTCTCATATTATCACTCAGCATTTGCTGTATTTTATTTCGTATAAGATCATGTCATCAAAAGATTTGGATATTTGGGTCGTGTATTTTGGTCCTTGACGTTTATAACTCTTTGCACAAAAAAGAAGATGACATTTGTGACTGCCGGCAAAGTACATGCTGACTAGCCGTCGGCCACCTTAAACAAACCAATTGAACAAAAACTGTGCATTAACCGGGCTCAGGCAACGACATGTCATCACTACAATGACTATCCACGTTTACAATACACCACGTGAGATTAAACAAGAAAAAGATGTCATATATGGTGCGCTACCATCTTCTTGACATTTTATTCATTCCTTTGAGCCAAACTACAAAAATGTGATCTCTAACAAGAAGAAAGCATTCCTAGACTACAGGCAGCTATGCTTCCGCTTTCACGATTGGAACTTAATCGTTTTTGCTCCGTTTCTCCAGTGTTGTACCCCGTATGCTGCAGTTGAAGCAATTGTTGTAGAAGCCACTAACCAGCTGACCACATCCAAAATAACACGAATGTAAAATTTCACACCCACGAAAGCAGGTCTAAACAGAGTCGAACAAACTACCTCAAGTAATTAATATAAAGTTGAGTTTCTTCACTTTCTAATCCTGGTTGAAGTAGAGCTGCTGCAACGAGAGCCAGCTGCAGAACTGTGTTAACCTACTCACAGAAGATATTTAGAATTTAGCGACCGTAGCAATTCCAACATGATTCAGAAACTGTTGTGTTACATCATCATTCCAGCAAGACAAACACCCATGTCTGAGCATGATCAACATTTGACCTCTTAATTTCACACTCAGATTCATGATAAACTAAAGATGTATAGTGTTTATGTACCTTACTGATGAACAGAGGCTTCACCTTTTGGGCATGAGCCCCATCGAGGCTGATGAAGTCGCGCCAACCTCCCCACTAATAAGTAATTAGACCAAGAAATATCAACAAGACATAGATAACAACTAATAGGATATGAGGATATCTTAACTGATAATAGCCCTTCACCTTCCAATTCAAACTGCTAGCTCTTATATAGGCTGCACCACTAATAAGAGCAACATCGCGCAGCACAACAAGTGCGACCAATCCAGCTACATGTAAAACAGACTATATTTTAAGAAACTAGGTGTACGTACAAATAATCTATTAAGCTATATGTTTGTTCCAGTTTCCAAGAGAACAAATACAACGCCAAATTGTCATTAACGCACAAGATATTAGAATACCATGTCAGAATAACATATAATCAATTAACAATCAGTCAACAGACCCCTCTGAATATATACTTATATATATAAACAGTCAACAGACTTATCTGAATATTTCCCATCCATTCTTTGTTATGCCACAACAACCACTATTTTGTCCTCATCAGGCAAACACACTATGTCATACATCAAAAGGTTAATTTCAGGACATGAATAAAGAATAATCTGAAACCAGTCCACTAAGCAACCTCATTTAGTTGTACCATTGTTCATATAATTTTCTACACACATGCCACTCATCACCTTGTTTCTTTGTGCCCATGTATAGTAAGCTTGCAAATATTTGCAGTTACCATATGCTTTCATGTTAATATGTTATACATAGGACTGACAGCCAAAAAAGCAGAACATTTAATAGTTTTTTTTAAATATTATACATTTTGGTAAGTCATACATATCGACAAGCACAGATAGCAAGAAATATCCAAGAACAAAAAAAGAACACTTAACATCATGTACTTACAATGTAAAAGCCCCTTATCCACCATTGCCAGAGCAACAGATACGATTAAAACCTACAAATTTTTTGTAACCATCAAAGGTAAGTAAATTTGAGTGAGTAATCAGTTTTCTCATAATCAAATGAAACGATTTTAGATCTTGAGAATTATCGAAGATTTGTATTTACCATTAACAAAAGGGGTTGAAACTTACCTTGTCCGCAAGAGGATCAAGGTAGGACCCAACAACAGAATTGATTCTCATTTTTCTAGCCATGTAGCCATCTAACTGTAAATCAAATAGAGATATTAGGCGAATCCTTAGTCATGAGTCTCATGTATCCATAAGAAGAATAGCATCATACCCAATCAGTTGCTCCAGATACAACAAGCCCAACAAATGAATATGAATACATATCTTGTACAATCATCCTGCAAAAGAGTGTTCCAATCAGTTGCATGGCATGAGATGCTGATACTAACATCAGATTAGGCAATTTTTCAAGTTTTCCCTACAAAATAAAGTGAAAAACTGAAACTATACAATCATATATCCACCCAGATAACGTAAAAGAGGTGGCCAGCACATAGCCAATCATAAATCATACATCACAAGTTTTCAGAAACTTTACGATCATGAATTATAGTATCGTTTATCCTTCATTCTAATTTTGGATCACATTATGATATACCATGTTGGACGCTTCACATAAAGACCATCCTTGTAGAGCAAAGTACTTATATTTACAGTCTCCGCTCATCCCCTCGCCCCCACCCACCAAGGCTCGGCCACCAACCAATGATTACATCCATTCTCTTTACAAGTAAAACAGCAAATTACTTCCATTCTCTGCAAATTATCTAACCAATATAAAACATACAAAAATTTATTTAATTCAATTAAATTAAGACCTCACCATCCAAGCAACGGACCGGAAAGCATCCGACTAAAAGAAATAAAATTAGGGAGATTCAAGTAACTGTCTGTGATCGCGTCATCGCCACCACTAGCTTCAACCTCTGCACCTGTTTCATATTCCTCTTTAACACGCTCATTCAGCAAATTCAGAGCATTAAACCCAAGATTGTACCGGAATGCCGGTTGATGAAGTAAATTTATTGCACGCAGTTTCAGGAAATTGAGAACGATGTCGGATTGTTGTAGGAGAGGGGTGGAGGACTGGGAGAGCTTCCACGGAGGATTGAAGAGGAAGAGAGGGCCGCCCACCGGAGAGAGAAATCTCGACCGGAACAGAAAGTGGCGGCGGATGTAACCGTTACTGGGCAGTGAATATGGAGCTGAAATCGGGGAAGCGGAGGCGAGAGACAGGGAAAAGAACGTTCTAGAAGGAGCCGGGTTGGATAATTTTGTCGAAGATTGAGAAATTAGGGCTCTGAGTGATCGGAAGATGGCCATTAACGAATCTTTTTGACATTGCTGGGAGGGTTTTCGACAGGGATTTGGAGAGACGGAGACAGGTAATTTGGGTTGACACGTGTGAGGACAGGCTGCTGCACGTGTTTGACTTGTTCATAACGTCGCGCTGATCGCCCGCTGCTTGTTATGTAACAGTAAATATATTTATTCTTTCTCTTCCACCTATCAATCCACACACCCTTTTTTTTACTCCACATATTCTCAAAAATATTAAATTATTAAATTATAAATTTAAGTTTAAAATTTTTATTCGATTTTGAAAATATAAAAACATAATTCATAATCATATAAAAATGTAAACTAATTTTTATGTAGATAAAAATTAAATAAATGAGTTTTTATTTAATAAAATTGATTGTTGGTCCCACAATGCTCGAATCTTGTATGCACTTTTAGCATCAATCTTGTATGCGATTATTAAATAAATGTAATTTTAACAATGTAAATTAAATAAATATTTGTTAGTTTCAAGTGTGATTCTTTTGATTTGGGTTGGCAAAAGTAAATTTAATTATTTTTTTTTTAATTTAATAAAAATTGTTTGTCTTATAAATAATCGTGTCACGATGTAATCTCGAAATTTGTTAGTCTCAAGTTGATTTTTTTGATATTAATCAAAAAGTAAATTTATTTATTTATTTTTATTGATTTAATACCAAAATTTATAAATCGTCGCGAAAAAGTAAATTATTTTTGAAGGAATAAAAAAGAAGAAATTAGTTGCAACATTTTCCTACTAGTCTACAGAGGCCCGACCAGTGCATAACCAGACCTGTCTTTGCCAGAGTTGGCATGAATCAGAACTGAGAATGTTGTCAAACGACTCAAACCCGAGACAGATCGCATTAAAAGACAAAGTCCATGGTTAACGCAAAACGCTTGCATCCAGTGAATAATCAGTGAACATTTGGATTTCAATTTAGATATTTACTTAATTCGAATCGATCTGAAAATTTAAATTTTGAGATAAAAAAAATCCAATCTTAACCGAAAATTCGAAATTTGAAATTTAATAAAAAAAAATCTAAATCGAACCGAAAAATCCAAAATTATGAAAAATCTGAAAATCCGAAACCAATTTTTGTTAATTCTTATATATATTTATATTAGATTTAAAAATATTTAAATAAATTATTATTATTATTATAAATCATATATAATTCGAATTTTTGGATTTTTTGGATCTAGAAAATCAATCCGATCCGAAAATCAAAATTTTGAAAATATCAATCCGATCCGAACCGAAAATCTGAAAATCGAATCGAATTTTAAATTTCGGTTTGGTTCGGATCGGATATTCGATTTTCGGATATTTTGCTCACCCATACTTAATACACAAGAACACTATTCACAACCCGTGATTCAGGAGCATTACCTTACGTGGTCATTTCCCATTATTGTCTGCACTTTCCTATTTTTCAGTACCACTAATCATAAATCTCTATAAATATCCCCATAAAAGTTATGAGATACGTTATTTTTACGCACGAATATTCAAAAGACACCGTGCTCAAGCAATATGTGATCCACTCACACATGAAAAACATCTCTCACATATTCTAATTTGAGTGTTGAAGTCTCTTCCAAAAAACTCATCCAAATTTGTTTTGCAGATTGATCCCAAAATTGTTCTCATGTTCTTGGTAAGGAGTATTCGTCAATCACATTCTCATCAATTTGAACAATTCTGGTCCATTGAGAAAAATAATATTTATTGTAGATCTCAAACCTGGATCTATTGATGTGTATTTTGAAGCTGCAAAGTAAAATAAAAGACTCAAGATATTTAATTAGTATTGATTACTTTCGAAGAGTATTTTCTCAGACATGTGGAGTGTTTTTTCTTTTTTGAAAATCATGTGGAGTTTTTAGCAAACCAATAGTGTGGAAAGGCATTTCAAGTTCTCCCAAAAAAGTTATTTTATGAATAATTATTTTTAAATTATTTATTCGATAATCAAATAATTGTTCGAATAAAATTCAATTGCAAAGAGTGCCTAATAATATATTTATTAGTATTAAACTTTTAGTTAATTAGCTTTTCGTAATCATGATTTAGTTTCATATTTTATCCTATCATCTCTATAATGAGTATTAACTAATAAAGTAGACGAGCTTGTACACGCACTAAAAAAAGTAGACGAGCATATCATAGTACTAATTACATATAACCCGAATAGAAAAACGCATAATCAAACTAAACAGTCCGTCCTGATTCACAAATTTAACAAAAAGCAATTAACAATAAAAATAGTAATAATTAACATTAAATCGAAGGAATTATGGTCCAGAGGACCCCACACAGAATTGAGTAGGGGTCGTTCCAATCTTTGCAACAACCTGTCGAGGGTTCAACAAGTCATCGCCTCTATTTTAATTATTACTTCCAAGTAGATTTTAGCTGTCACCAATTACAATTAGTGCAACAGCATTAAATCTTCATGATTAACACAGTCACAATTTTTCTCCTTCCAAAAGCATATCTAACTCAACGATAAACAGTTGTTACATTGTTGATTGTTCCAAGAAAATGCGACCTTCAAATATCCCAGAGTCCGACGTAGTATGATGTCATTAAGGTGGCCTGAAAAGTAGTTGTTCCCATGATTTATTAGTCGAGTTTTCGTCGTATTCCCAAGATATATATCCTCATTCAATCCTCTCTAAATAAGTCTTAAATTTCCAACTGTATCTTTATAAGGGCCAATCTGTACCCAAATTCTTTAATGACCAATAAGTCTGTTTTTGAAGTTATTCAAGTCTCTCACCCTCCTTTGATCATCTTATAATACACAAGAGAAATAAGAAGAAGGGTAGCATAATCTTTGATGATTTTGGAATTCCAGAAAGAAGAGAATTGAGTTTGCTGTATTAGCAGGGGGAAGGAGATGAGCATTCTGTCTTGTTGCAGGATCAGCAAAAGTGATGCAATTAAGAAAAAATCTCTTAAAAGCTCAAAGAGTTTGGTTTATGATGACGCAGATGCATTCTCCACTGTCCCGAGAAGTGTGTCTTTAAAATCCGGTTAGAATCCACAACAAATATAATTTCCAATTGTAATATTTCTTCTTCCAATGTTTTGATTGCATGATGCAGCTGCAATCAAGCAAAGGATTTTAGCAGAAGACGCAGTTAAATATGGAAATGCGAGAGTTCCGGCGGAGGTCTTCACATTCCGGGAACTGGCGAGCGCGACGGAGAACTTCAACTCCGAGCTGCTGGTTGGGGAGGGAGGATTTGGGAGGGTCTACAAGGGATACCTCCACAAAACAAATCAAGTAATTAATACGATATATACAGGGATGAGTTCAAAACAAAACATTCTTATCGCTTTGAACCATTTCCTATATATATATGTAAGATTAAAGTTTGATTCTGCAATCTTGTTTGATTAACTTATTTGTGCAGATTGTGGCAGTGAAGCAGCTAAAGAGGAACGGCGTTCAAGGAAACCGCGAATTTCTGGCCGAGGTTCTGACATTGAGCCTCGTCCACCACCTCAATCTCGTGAACTTGATTGGATACTGCGCTGACGGCCGTCAGAGGATACTGGTATATGACTACATGCATAATGGCTCTCTAGAAGATCACCTTCTGGGTAGAAACATCTCAAACTGATGAAACAAATTAACTAGTGCTGCTGTGTTTGATGAACATATTTTTTCTCCTTTTCTTGTTGTTTCTGCTTTATAGATTTACCTCCAAATAGGAAGCCTCTGGATTGGTACACAAGGATGCAGATAGCGAAAGGCGCAGCTCAAGGGCTGGAGTACTTGCACGACACAGCAAATCCGCCAATCATATTCCGTGATTTCAAGGCGTCCAATATACTGTTGGATGATGATTTCATACCTAAGCTCTCTGATTTCGGGCTGGCTAAGCTGGGTCCCACGGGAGAGCAGGATCATGTGTCTACGAGGGTGATGGGGACGTACGGCTATTGCGCGCCTGAGTACGTGAAGACGGGCCAGCTCACGACTAAATCTGACGTCTACAGTTTCGGGGTGGTGTTTCTGGAGATCATCTCAGGAAGAAGAGCTATTGATGGGAGAAAACCACCTGAAGAGGAGAATCTAGTTGATTGGGTAACTTAACATATAATTTCCAATCAAGACTTTCTTGAATACTAAAATTAATATAGTATGGATAGATAAATATAATACTATAAGTTAATCTATAATGTACCTTGATGCATTGACTAATTTTGAACTTGGTTGATCATCTTATTCTTCAAATACATAATTATATGTTTTTATCCATCTATCCTATCACACAAAGTGAAGGCCCTCTAATTGTGAGTTTGCAGGCAAAGCCACTATTCAAAGATAAGAGGAAGTTCACTATGATGGCGGATCCACTGCTAGAAGGGAATTATCCAGTGAAGAGTCTGTATCAGGCTCTTGCTGTCGCAGCCATGTGCATCCAAGACGAGGCCAGCACGCGGCCCCTCATTGCAGACGTCGTGACTGCGCTCGAGTACTTAGCCATCAGGACAGATGAAGCTGCTGCTCAAATGGATGAGTTTGTATAGAGCAAAGCAGGTTTTGATTCACCAGTTTCTTTTATGTCAACATTTTGACAGATCGATGGTATTAGGAAGTGTGTGCCTATGACGTCGGTTGCAGAGAATTTGTGAATTTCAATTGGAGTTTGCCATGTAAAATCAGTTGTACAAAGACTAAATATCTTTTAGAAGTTCAGAAACTTGGACATGGATTGCCTTATCACAAAATGTAGTTAAATTAAACATGATTTGAAACTTGAAAAGATGGTTCAAGTACTTACACTATATATAAACCAAAGATTGGACATCAAATCTCTGAGATTTAGGTAACCAAAACGATGAATCTCACCGTCAGCGACCTCGACCACCAGCAGATCCCGTTGAGAATCTGAAGTTAGGCCACGACCTACGCCCTCCCGTAGCCGTTTCTTGAGGGGTTGTCGCCTCAGCATGCTCCAAGTCGACTTTTCTGAAGTAGTCGATCTCCCTCTTGAGGAGCGATCCGATGGTTCCGCGTATGCCCACCTCCCACTCATGCTCAATGCCTTGCGTTTCTTTTCATCTTCTTCTTGCCTTGTTGAGTTCGAAACCTTAAAGTGGAGAGCGTGGGACTTTTGAAGGACAGAGAAGCATTTTACATCATCTATGATCTACCACGATGGTAAATTTGATTCTACACCCCACGTGTTGCATAGCTACATCATATACGAATCCCTATCAATGGGAATCAATCTTAAGATGTATGCACTTAAATATCATGATTTTGAAGGAGAGAAGTACTGGTCCACTGGAGGTATTTAGAATTTATTATCTCAAAGGCAGGGGTAACTGTTTTTTTTATTGGGGGACATATTTTCAAGTGCACAGACCATATAGGCATAACATGGATAATGTAGCCCACAAGTTTGTTATGATATTCGTGCTTGAATTACTAGGAAGAGACCATGTGGAATGACCTCCATTGTACCTACGGGTACAAAACAGTTATAGGTGAAAATGATAGAATAACTATGTCTAGTAGATAGCTCTGCCCTATGGTAGGCATAGTTATTGGAAGAGATCCGGGTATTTCTCTAATTATGTCGTTAGTTAGCAAAGGGAAGTTCTGCTATGAGCTTACGTCAGAGCCGGTTGTGAGGAGTGCTTTGTCTTGAAATGAAGGTGGTCAGCTCTCTTCCGACGTGTGAATCTTGGTTTGTTAGTTATGACTTGAAGGTTATAGGCTTATAGCGTGTGAGTTCAATCGAGGAAACTCCATCAGGTATGTTCTTTCATCGGAGCTTTGTCGGATAAGTTCTGATGCGCAAACTCCATCACGTGTGAGCTCTGCTCTAAATGTTTCATTGGTGTAGGCTATGACATACTAAATCTTTGTGAGCTTCGCCACATACGCTTTTGATGTATAAACTCTATGACGCACATTATACAAAATGGGTATCCTTCTGTTCTATCATGATTCATGGCTCTCTTTAGCTCATGTATATTTATCCTATATCACCTTCAAAAGTTCAAGTAGATAATAGCAAAATATCTGCAATGTAGATAATGCTTAAAGCTTGAGTTGTGAGATTACCTTTTGAAACTTGGGGCAGAAAATAGCCAGCAGCTTTGATAAATTTGGTGTAGTTTGTTGGGAATTTTTTAAGTTGAAAGTTCGGAATAGTTGCCGAGAAAATGGTTCTTGGCGAAGTAGAAGTTTTAAAACTAAAATCCGGCCCAAAAGCAACACACAAAAAAACTTCAAAAGTCCAGCAATTAAATTGGCCCAGCCATGACTTACAGCTCTTAAGAGTACAAATCAAAGGCCCAACAATTTAACTTGGCCCAGAGATTAATTCAAGTTCTCTAAAATGCATTCAAAGGCTGAATAAAAGCCATTCTTTTAACTAGGAGGCTAGCTAGACTACAATAAGCTCGACATATAATTTTGTCATAAATGTCACGAGCGAAATTCCAATAATTCGAAATAAATAAATTTAAATCAATAAACAGATTAACGTTGTTAAACAATCAATGAATGATTGATAATTTCTCGTCGAAACTTTTGTAGAAAATGCGTAAACTTTACCATTTCAGATGACTTTTGTAGATTACTAATTCACATAATATGATCACATAAGTAACCATCAGGATGTCACTAAATATACACTACATGTGTAGATGATACAGGTGGATAATTATAAATACATGTTCATGATATGTAATTATGACATCGTTATACATCTATTGCATGCATTGCCAGAGATAAATTAAACCTCCATGTGATGAACTAATCTATTTTTATCATGGCTACCAAAACCACTCTTTCGAAAACCAGCAGGGAATTAACGACTTATAAAAGCCGATAATACGTCCAAATAAGAAAAACTTTTAATTGAGAATCAACACATTTACAGATTTCTCTCTATTTTCTAAGTATTATTGGAATATAGTCTGACTCAAGAAAAGAAAAAGGATCCAACAGAGTTCAGATAATAATCCTAATTCCAGTATGGAGTTTATTTATATATTTTTTTGTTTCGTCCAATTTATGATGTCTCGACAACGAAGGAAAAAGAGGAAGCAAAAGAATGGAGGGGCAGAGACGACTATGAATAATTTATTCTGAAATAATAGTTTTTTTAATTAAACCCCACACGCAATCTCAGACTGGCAGACAACCTGCTCTCCTCCCCTCTGCAACACACTTCCTATAGTGCAAAGCGCGTTTTCTTTCTCTGTAAGTGCTTCTATCTCTCTCTAGGGATATTCCCCCTTTGTAACTTTGCTGTGTATTTTAATTTGTTGCAATTCTATTTGTTTTGCTATGGTTCTTCCGGTGAAACATATGTTTTGAGGTATGTTCGATCTGGTTTAATCGCTTTGTGGTAGAATATTCTGCCGTTTCTTGGCGATGATTTGTTTCTTCGTCGGATTTATCAACTACTCTAATCTGGGGATGTATAGCTAGATTCATGCGATGAAGATAGGGTTTCTAATTACTGACCTTTTGAATATAGATTTTGAGTGCACAACTGTTGTTTCGTTGATCTGATACGAATATTGCGACGAATTTTAGTTCTGCGCTTGATGATTCGCTCATTTGATTTGTGTTATTATCTTGCCACCTGCAAATTGGGGATTTCTTTAACATATGTTTCACCCTGTGCTCAAAACATATGTTTCACCAAGAAAAAGAATTACAGGAAATCACAATTAAAGAAATCCCCAGTTTGAGAATTATGAATCTGATGTTTGGTTTTTGATCAGTGGTGAGGGTGTGGTTTCTTTTGCGCGTGTCCCGTTCTCTTCTCCAATCCGATATCTATATACGTATATATTTATATAGATGGAGGTTAAGCTATGGAACGACAAGCGCGAAAGGGAGATGTATGAGAATTTTGCCGAGCTCTTTGCGATTATAAAGGCAACCGAGAAGCTCGAGAAAGCTTATGTCCGCGATGTAATTTCTCCTGCTGAATATGAGATTGAATGCCAAAAGTTGATTGCGCATTTTAAGACGCTGTCTTCCACGTTGAAGGACATTGTACCTAGCATTGAGAGGTTCCATGATACTTACAAGATGGACTGCTCTGCAGCCATAAGCCGCCTCGTCACATCTGGGGTTCCTGCAACGGTTGAGCACAGGGCGGCTGCTGCAACGTCAACCACTACATCGGCTGCCATTGTGGCCGAGTGCGTACAGAATTTTATCACTGCTATGGATTCCTTGAAACTAAACATGGTTGCGGTTGATCAGGTCCACCCATTGTTGTCTGATCTCTCTTCTTCTCTCAATAAGCTTTCTATACTGCCACCTGATTTTGAGGGGAAGACAAAGATGCGAGACTGGATTGCCAGGTTATCGAAAATGGGTGCTGCAGATGAGCTTACTGAGCAGCAGGCTCGACAGCTCCACTTCGACCTGGAATCATCTTACAACTCATTCATGGCAGCTCTGCCGACTGCAGGGACATAGATGTTGTGATGAGGCCAGGCTGTACATATATCGGTACATTAGTTTTCATGTCTACTATATTTAAAAATGTATGTTTTGGACTTCGTAGTAAAGCCTTGGTCGGAGCAAGTATTGTTCAGCATACAGTTGCTGATATTTTGATCCTATTGTGTGCTTAGAGTAGAGGGATTTTTTGAATATGAAGTGTTTCTATCCGATTGAATACACTGGTCCTTCATTATGGAATGAAAGCATTAGAAAATTGATTGCAGCTGTGTCAACATTATTTCTTTCTGTATGCTGCTCTTAACAAATCATTACTGTAAACTATTCAGATTTGATCAAATTTGTGTTAGCTTCTTGGATGTTTTGCCCTTTGATGTAGAAACACTAGATTGGTCTTCCCTTGTGCACATTTTGGTATATAAGATGATTGCTTTGTGAAACATAGAGTAGGTTTTTTTTTGGAATTTCCTTGATCGTGGCAAATGGAAGTAAATGCACAGTTGAATCCCATTTAATTTGTTTTGTGCTGTAGAGTTTCTATGCCGTGTTTTCATTGTCTTCTTGTCAGCGTGAAAGGTATTGGTTCTCAGTTTGCTTGAGCTATGCTGTATCTGTTGGAAATTTTTGATTAGTCGTAAACCATTTCAATGATGTCGTGGTGTTCATTTCTGTGTGACCTGTATATGGAGTAGGATTGGGATCTCGGTGTCTTGGACATCACATGTTCAAATTTGTTTTAACTTTAATTTATTTACTGGTTCAGTTATTTTTTTTTTTTTTTTTTGATATCATGGGGAACCCGCAGCCGCTACTTTAGGTGCGCACTGGGTAAACCCACGTGCCTGTGCAATAGCCTGCAAACCAAACAGTTATTTATTACATTTGAAGTGGTTTAGGACTAGGAAGTATATGACTGTGCCTCTGTGTTGATTAAATTTGAGTATGCTTTGGAACATAGATGGAGGCATTTCAGCATTTGTTTGCTTACAACTTTGTTTACAGAAACTAAAACTTTTTTCTGTGAAATTGATGCGTCCATTGGGTGTCCAAACTGTCACTTCTTTGATCAAGTATTTACAAAGGCTACATTAGTTGCTAGGGTGGTTTCTCCTATCAGAAATTGGTAAAGCGTCGCACCATTCTTTTCTTGCTGATGCTTGAACACCGTCTCTACACCCTTATCGCCTTGGCCACTGCAGCTGACTACCACCTTGGTGCCACTGGGTAAGGTCGAGCAATGTTTTCCAAGATGTGCCAGTGCGTGCGCTGGGATAGACTACACGAATGAGCACACAGTATATCTAACCCTCCCTTTAACTCTAATTAATGATTACTTGGTGCTAAAAATAGGCAATAATCATCAAGAGCTTCTTCATCCGGAACTGTGTGAAACTCTGCATGTTCAATCTTCTCTCAGAAAGCTGAGCTCCAGGCTGATTCCAGGATATTCCAACCTGCAATTTCAAAAATCCAATTTATAAAACGAGAAACAGATCATGAAATATAGTGAATATACTGCAGATAAAGTGTACAAGAGCGGAAAATCCAAGATTGGGTGGAATAGTTAGGATTGTACATAATCATTCAATTTAATATTTGTATGGAATGAAAAGTGAAATGTTGCTCACCCAACACCGACGGTATGGGCCCCAGTATCTGGCCCTCATTCTCTTGCAGTAAATAGGTCATGGCACCATGATACACCCATATCTCTCTTTTAGCAAAAGTGGCAGAGTGCCTCCCTCCGTCTATGCCGGTCTCGGCAGCCTCGACTCCGGTCAACCGGACATCCTAGTCTCTTACAAACTCGTGAAACATTCCGAGAGCATTGGAACCACTCCCCACACAAACCACCAAAACATCAGGCTTCCCACCCCATTTCTCCATCGCCTGTTCGACTGGAACTCACGCACCAACACCGGCCACGAGTGCGGCCCCACCGCCGTGCCGGCTAAGTAGTACTTGTTCTCCAAATCCCCACCGATTGTCGTAATATGCCTCTGACGTCGCATCCTTGAACGTGCCTTCATCAATATCACCTATAATTATGGATTTCAATGAGTCGTCTAATTATGTACATTATATATATACAAGTGAAGTGCATGATTATTATTTGCTGCCTCTGTCCCCCCAATAAATGTCTCCAAATAAGTGTTTTATTACATAAATTCATAATAATATATTACAAAACTTCCATTTTACCCTTATTATTGTTACGATTTTAAAATTTTTTATTCAATAATTAGGAATAACACAGTAAATCCACTATTTTGGTGTATTTTGAGGGTATTAATTAGATTAGAACCTGCTCGCCGAGGTGTTTCATCAAGCGCACGTTGGAAGACTGTCTCGCCATATCAACGTCGCCCATGATCATGGTGCACTCCATCGCGAGCTTGGTGCAGGCGGCGTCCATGGCGACGCCATGCCGGCCGGCGCCGGTGGCGGCCACCACGCTCCTTCGGCCTATGCGCTTGGCGAGCATGGCCTTCTTCCCCTGCTGTTCTTGTAATGATCGGTGAGTCTTTGAGTGAAATAGAATGGAGTTTCGCGGCCAACGTAATCTCTCAGTGTAGTCGCAAGCTCACCCTATATAATTACCAAATATGTAATGCTACATGTAATAATTCTCAGTCGTAAATTCTATAAAACTATTTCATTCTTTAATTATCAAAGCCCACATCTAACTAAAAATAATACTCCCTCCTGTTCATATTATATGTCATTCCAAGCTTTTGCACATAAATTAATAATTTTTTTACCCAACTTAACCTTAATTATGATAATTAATACTTAATGAGATATTCATCATCCCATCTAGATAAATGATTGCTAATACAAGGAAGAAGGGTGAAAAACATTAATAAATTACAAACGAATGATGATATGGGATATAAAGCAGAGAATTAATAAATTACTCCATTGATTAATGAGGTTAATTTTGATATTTATTTCTAGAACGGCAAACAAATTGTCAATACATTATATATACAAAACGACATACCATGAGAATAGAAGGGAGTAATATTAAGTAAAAATCAATTTTAACAGTGATTTAGTGGTGGGATGGATGAGTTTGTGGATAAATGTAAACTCCATTAATACATTCTCGATTGAGCTTGTCGCACTTTGTTATTTGTTATTATATAAAATTGACGCTCACCTAGGATTCTGATATTGTTAACGAATATATAAAATAAAAATAACTATTAATAAATCATTTAAAATTGAATATGATGTAATTTGATATGATTTCTAATATAAATTCCAACAAAAAATACAAGCTATGTCGGTATCTTATATATTTCTATGACATGGTTGTCTATACCGATGTTGACCTCACAAACAGATGTTGGTATTTACTGACAGTTTTCTACATTTTTGTTATATTTCCAAATATATAATTTTCTACTTTTTAGACAGTTCCCCAATATCTTCTCCTGGCTTATTTAATTTACATTCAAAACTAACCATTATTAATATCAAAATCTCTTGAAATTGCGCAGAAAAATTTCTTAAATCTTAATATCGACCATTATTTACACAAAAATACGATCCTAAAGGAAATCAGAATTTCTCAATCTTTAGTTTCAATCAAATCAATGTAGAAACGGGACCACGATACCTTACGTTTTCAATGCAGTTCCTCTCACACATAAAGCGTGTGCTACTGTTACGACCAAAAAAGATAAAAATATGTTACTAATCAACTTGTCTGTTCAATTTTTAAAACGTTTCATCTGATGTTGAAAACGTGTAGAAGGTGGCTTTTTTTTTTGTGTGGAAAGCCCACTCGTAGAAATGGGCCTACTGTTATGAAGCCCAAAGAATCATTCTATCGGACATAGCCATATTGATATTGGGTTTTGATAGATCTTCATATTGGGCTGGCTACACCTAAATATGTTAGGATAAATCATGAAGTATAGTCTCTCTAAGTCAGTTAGGGAACTCGGCAATCCAAACAGTTAGCCGCAAATAATGTTTGGAAAACAAATCTTTTTTTTGAAACTTAAACCTTATAATTATTGAATTGTACGGAATTTCGGTCCTTTTCTCTTGGAATTTGATGTGATCATGTGATACCTAATACTCCTCCGTCCCCCAAATATAATAATATTTGATTTCCCAAAAATATAATTAATATTATTCATTATAATGTGTTAGAATTTATTTTCCTCAATATACACCTTATGTTCTTTTCAATTAACAATTTATCTTTTGTTTTGCATAGATAAGTAAGAGTGATGTAGAAAAATTGCGTGTCAAATTTTTCCAGTTAAATAAATTTTCTTAATATGCCTAGAAAGGGGAGGATGATCTGGAAAGGAAGTATATAATATTGTCCTAAACTGAAAAAGAAAAATTCCGAAGTTGCATCAAATATGATTTTCAACTAGTGTAGAGTAATTTGAAGGTCACAAATCGTTATAATTCTCTTCTCAAATTGGATTCTTTAATCGAAGATCCAGATTCTATGAGGTGGGGCTTGATGTTCCCCGTCGACAACAAAATTAATTCAGTAAGAACAACCGGATTTAATTCGTGGAGCCATCAACTTTTCTCCAACAGTTGTCGTTTCTTAACTCTCCATAATCCTATCTCAAAAAATAAAAAGAAAAAATCAATAATCCACCCTGTCATCCGCTGGCAAAACACGTTTTTTGTGATGATTTTAGCCTCATTTCCTCCTTCCGTTTTTTCAGTTGGTAAATGCAATAAATTCACAAAAAGTAAGGTTCAACAGCTCCACAACCCCCAACCACGAGAATGTGAAATCTACACCAGCACTACAAATGCAGTTTCCCTTCACATTCGTATCATCAAATCTGAATGTCACAGGCGTATAATTATTCAAAAAAATAGACTTACTGTTGAGCTTATACTTCACCCAGCAGCTGAGAATAATAAACACACTCTTCTTCGGAAAGTAAATACGTTGGTGCATGATACAACCATCTCTTTTAATGAAATGAGTCCTTGGGTTGATGAAACTCATTATTAGGAGGCCGATTCATGGCCATATTTACGCCGCTGCAGATTGCAATTACATCATAGAAATAATTGAAATCTTAAGAATAAATGACTGCTGCATGCGCGATGCTCTCTGTTCGTCCCCAATTTATTGCAAATTTTTCCCTTCATTTTTCAGTTGTTAAATTTGTGCAAGCTACTCGTTTCCTTTATTGGATCCCTGAGCTCAGCCAAACACCCTCTCCGTCCAATTAATATGATATTATCCGCTTTGGGTCAAAAGTCCGTAAGGATTTGTTTTTGGGCTCAACCACCCAAAAGGTCTCATACTAATTGGTGGTGGTCTTCTTAATATATAGAAGACATTTTTCTCTTCTATCTTCGATGTGGGACTTTGGGTTTGCCAACCCCAACAATGTGGTGATGCCGGTTGCCTCAATTTTGTGTTTCCACATAATTAAGCCAGCCACGTTGCAATTAATTAACTCATCCATATTAAGAAGCGTCTGGCTACGATGAGTTCCTCCTAATTTCTCTTTCTACTACATAATTTTGGGCAGTATTATATGCAAAAATTTCTGTAAATTCGAATATACGGTGAATCCATTTTAATTATAACTTATCGGTCTCTAATTAAGATTTGTTAATTCATAACTAAAATTTTCTTAATCACAATTGTACTTTAATTAGAACAGATAATGTACATCTAGATACACCAAAGTGTGCCTCATTGTTATATGTAAGGTTATGTCATTATAAATCTCATTTTTTTTGTCAATTCAATATAGAAATTTTAAAAGTCGCATCACACATGACTCGAACCCAATTTTTATTTTAAAGGATGCGTTACGATGGATTAACCACTCTATCACTAGGCCAACACACACACACTATAAATCTCATTTTGTTTTTTTGGTCAATTTAATATAAAAATTTAAAGGCTACGTTACGATGGATTCGAACACAAGACCTTTGGTCTCGGAGATTAACCACTCTACTACTAGACCGACACAGACACTATAAATCTCATTTGATAATGTCTCAATGTTATTTAACAAATAAAAAATTTGGTACTCAGTCCTTTAATATTTTTATAATTATGTCCCATCCCATCGGAATGATAACTTTGGCACCAAAAAGTTTATGTGGTATGCCGGAGTTTGGTGATTAAAATACATACTTAATAATATGATGTTTTCACGTGAGTCCAAAATGATAACGTGTCAAGTGTCAGATATTTTACGTTAGGATATAATTAAAATGTTAATTAAAAAACGATAAGTATAAATTTATAATTTGTGAAGTATCGGGACATCATTGCGAAAAGCCTCAAGTTTTGGTACATTAACTATATTTGCCCATTTGTTTGGCACAATTTTATCTTGGTAAAGTAATCCGATTGTATAATTTTAGTTTTCTGTGTTTGGTTGGACTTGGATCTTTATTAAACAAAAAATGTAATAAGAATCCTGAAAATAAAAAAAATAGTGTAACTTTCCAAGATTCTTCTTCTCCAACTTTTATTAGATTTTCTTTTTCCTCACTTTTAAGATTCTTACATACTTAATTATATATTTAATATTATTTTATTGAAATACAAACTATAATTTTTTATGTAGTAGTATCTTGCATTGTGTTTTCTTATTTGTATTAGTATTGTTGTTACTACTATCATCTAAATTGCTAATTTATATTTAGGATCTTAATTTAATTTTATAATTATGAATCATGTGGTATGTACCTTAATAATATTTATACATTGTTACTAGAAACATGATTATTGAATTTTTTTTATGCATGCATGTCAATTATAGTTTAATTATTACACCTATTGATTAATTATATTTAATTAATCAATACAATTCAGAATCCTAACAGTTTATTTGGAATTTTTCAAACACATGACACAGAAAGATTTATTTTTTGCGGAATCATTTTTTTTAAGAATAACATTGTCGATTAACATTATTATTTTCATACCAACCAAACAAGACCGAATTTTATATATTTAAATCTTCCATTAATTTTTTTACTACTAGTATATATATATCTGGTAAAAATCCTTCCCATTCTAGAAACTCTAGAAATTGTGAATCAAACATAATTTTAATATTTAGAAACATTATTTTATACGTAAAAGAATATAATAAAGCATTATCTTATTCTCGAATAGATTCTATCTGATCAATATATATATATATATATATATATATATATATATATATATATATATATAAATTGGCTCATGTACATACAATCATTGACATACGTAAATGATAACAAATCATTTCCATTAGATTTGAAAATCACACAATTATTTTTAAGTGTGCATCGAGGTAGTTCTATATATATATATATATATATATATATATATATATATATATATATATATATATAATGTGCATTTGTGCGTCAGTATCATAATTTCTATATTGAATCTGCAACGTCCATATTGATTTATCAAGAGTTTATATTTGTTTTCATATTTATAATATAAGGAGTATCCATACAATAATCACTTCCTATATATATATATAAGCATGTACTGTAATCATTATTAGTCTGTACCTCTATTTATTTTGTTCAACTTCATCCAATCTTATATACAACATATATATGTGTGTGTGTGAAATACAAGAAACTATGTGGGTGCTTTTTTACCGGAAACGACTGTAGTTATTGTAACAAGTACCGCATCCCATCATTTTCTCATATTTATTCAATTGCATAAATTCATAATTTTGAATGGTCACCTTCTCCAACAACTTAGGATAATTAATTTGGTCCCGTTGTCAGTTATAATTTCCACTGTTTTGGTATTTCTAGATAGAGTTTACAAAAATATATCGACCTTTTTATGACTAGCAAAAACGCGGTCGCCGTTATCATGTACCATGGACAGTCAAAGTTCAAACTTGAGATGACTTTGTGAATGAAATACAAAGAATTTATTGATTTATCAATAAAATAGAAAATATGATAGAAACTTTTTTTGGGTGGATAAAGTGATAAAATACAGCAAGGAGGCAACACTTATTTTGTTTTTAATTTAAAGATAAAATTGTTTAAATAATTGAGATATTAAAGTAAATGCAGTGTTACAAAAGGATTAGGGGTGTGCATCGGTTGGTCGGTTCGACCGATCGACCGAAAATTTTCAAATCGAAAATCGAATCGAATATATTTTTTTGAACCGAATCGAACCGATTTATAGTTTCGAACCGATCGAAAACCGAACCGAAAAAAACTATCGAAACATATTATATATATATATATATATATATATTTTAAATAAACATATTTTAATCTTAATTATTTAATTAAAAAATATATAAATATATAAAAATAATATTTCGGTTCGGTTTGGTTACCGACCGAATCTAAAATAAAAAATCAAAAAATCGAATCGAAATCGATTTTAATTGAAAATTGAACCAACCGAAATCGATTTTTAAATCGAATCGAACCGATTAAAATCGATCGGTTCGGTTCGGTTCGTGCACACCCTAAAAGGGATTAGCTAAATTAATCTGATAAGGACGTCAGACGTGTGGGTGAGGAAAGCTACAAAACAGCTAAAAATGAGTTATAACGTTTCTGAGCGTGTCTGTACGTAAGGAACCTTGCCGGGACCCTTCATATACCGTTACGCCTCTAACTAAATATACTTGTATCGTCTTCATAAATATAAGATCAACTACCACAGTCACCACATCACCTTCAATTTTAATTACTAGATCAGTATTCATTTCTGTAGATTAAGTTCCAAATTAAATGACCTAATAAATGGGGAAGGAGAAATTAAAGAATCTTAAATTACACTTCCTGTATTGAGGAGTGAAAAATAACACCCCTGTCAGAAGGGTGGCCAAGCAAAAGGAAGCTTTGTGAAGCAAAAAAACAGTTCCAAATAAACAAATCGCAGCAGCTGAATGGCAACTACTCAGTTTGATATTTATTTTTCAACTACTCTTTCTAGGCAGCGTCTGACCTCACATAATTTAAGGAAATAGTCATAACACTCTACTGCACTTATTTCACCCTCAACTCGTTTCGTTGCCATATCAATGAGCTTTCTATTACCTCCTTATTTCATATTCTAAAATTAATATAAAGTATTTTACATTTCAAGCTTCCAGATCAGTTTTATATATATGGGGTTATCTTGTGAACATTTTTTATAGTGTAAATATGAGAATAAATATCAATCTTGATAAATCAATATGGACGTTTCAGATTAAATGCACAAATTATGACGTAGAGACATAAATACACAATTATATGTAGAAATGTATATATAAATTCAGATGCATACTTAAAAATAACCATTAGATTTCCAAATCTAAGGGATATGATTTGTTCTTATTTATGTATGTTAAGGATTGATTGTACATGAACTAATTTATATATATATATATATATATATATATATATATATAAATATATATATATATTAAATATTTGTAAAGTAATTCTAAATACAGGATCAAATCGATATACTTGCGCGTCCCATATAAGATAGTGGATTATGGGGGTGTTTGGCTGCTTATTTTAGAGAGCTTATAAGCTTCAAGAGCTTATAAGATGTTTCAAGAGCTTATAAGAGGTAATGTCTCAAGTGCTTATAAGTTGTTAAAGTGTTTGGATAATTGATCTTATAAGTTAGAGAAAGAATCGTGAGTTAGAGAGAGAAAATCATAATTAAAGAGAGAAAATTGACGAGAGGTGAAGTTGACAGTGTATGTGTAGGAAATAACGAACTATAACGAGATTATTTTGGTAAATTCATGATTGCTTATAAGTTTATGAAAAAATAAGTTAGGTTGACCAACTTATTTTTAGAACTTATAACTCTCTCTATTTTCATATTATAATTTTAAGAGCTTATTTTGCCAAACACTTTGCAACAACTTATAAGCTCCTAAACAGCTTATAAGCGTTTTAAAGAGTTTATAAGCTCAGCCAAACACCCTCTATATCTAATTTGAAGGTGGAGTATATTAATTTTATTTTTGCAATTGTATTGAGAAGATTTTATGCGTGTGTGTGTGTGTGTGTGTTGCTCTGAAGGGGGAATTCTCTTACTGTGGGAAGAAGATGGAGTGTGTGATAACTGTGTGCTGCATTTGCTACTGAATAAGTTTTATACACGTTTTTGGGAAATCAAACTCCCTTTTATCATCTTATTGAGATGCACTATTTAAAATAAGTAATGCATTTTTACTCTAACATTATCAACATGTATATATATTTATAGAGAAATATATGTAAAGTAATGCAGTCGATACATACACAACATTTTTTAATCTTAATGCTACTTCATATAAACAATGATGCTTTTTTTACAATCATGTTTTTATATATTGCAATGATTTTTGTAAGACAATCGTGTATCATAAAAAGATTAGTGGTCCGAATTGGTTCTTATTTCACGCATTATAATTTAATTCTAGATGAACCATTCTATATATATGATTAGGATTTGTTTTTAGTTATTGAACGATTTATTATATCTAAATATATCAAGATCTGTTTTTATATGAATAATTTCTTATATGAGATGGTTCGTAGGAAAGAATAATTTGGTAGGAAATAGGAATGAATCGAGCCTTTGATTTGCTATATCAATGGTTGAGATTTAATTTAAGTAGCTTTGATTTTCGTTTCGTGCTACATGGGTTAATGTGCAGATTAGAACCTTTCATGTGCTACATGAAATGAAAGATGTCTAAACTAATATATTTAGATATGTATACGAATGGATGAAATATATGCTAAACTAATATATGCAATATATTAATTCGATTGTCTACACAAATATGAAATATGTCTACTATTCTTATTTTCGTACATTAAGGAGCTTTCTCACCATAACCAACCCCATTTCTTATATATCTATATATATCCATATTTATTCAACGATAATATCAGTGAGTACAATTAGTACTAATCGTGTTAGAATAGAAAATTGAGGGGTTTTGCAACAGAGCAATTTAGTGTTGAGAGAGTTCTTGCCGAGCAAACGAAACGATGACCTTGTTTACGGATAAAGCAGCGTACTTAATTGAAAACGAATACACTAATAAGTAATAACTAATTATGTCGTCCTTGCTAATTTAAAATGACACAGATTTAAAACCAACTAATCTGTCAAACAAAGCTTATTTTAGCAAACAAAAATATTTGGTACAATCATAACATGATAAATTCGTAGCTACTTTTGAGGACGCTGTCTCTACAATTAATTATAGGTAAACTATTCTAGATATAGGACTATTTGATGCATTATTATACGTGTAACATGAAGTAACCGGGCCTTACAATGTTATCTACTTATACTGTTCGATTCGATCAACAAATTAAACATCAAAGTGGAGGGACATAACAATAAATATTCCAATTGTTATGTGTATGTATCGATTGCATTATTTTACAAATATTTCTCTAGGGCGATCTGCCTGGAAAGGAAGGTTTGTTCCGAGGAGGCGAGAAAGCTATAATAAAATTTTCACAAAAAATCATGTACATCTGTGTGCATCGTGCGCACTGATAAAAGTATCATTTGTTGTTAAGAAAAATATTATTTACATTAAAGAAAAGTATCATTTGTTTTTTACCCTATAATTTAGAAAATATCATTTTTATTAAAAAAAGTATCATTTATACTGAATAAAAATATCAAAGTCTGCATGTGCGAACAGATGTACAAGAGATCACCTCTAAAATTTTTAGGTATATTCTCCCTAAAAGCAAAATCACATATACCACGTAACACACTCGGAATGAGTGAATGTATATAATATAATTTGGTAGTAGCAAGATCTTGTTTGGTCATAATCTAAACTGATGTAATATAACATAATGTATAACACAGTTAATGCTATAAAACAGGATGTTTTACATTCCTGTCCAATTAATTTTATCTTCTAAATATATGAAGTTGACAAATCTGACTCATATTTTATTAGCTATATATGTGCTAACCTAGATATTGAAAGCAATTACAACTTAATTTTATTAACTATAAGACATTTTTTCACTTTTCAATATTTAAAAATATATATTTAAGTTTTTGGATCTATGTTGCAGTTACATATTGTTTCTATTTTCTTATTGCTCCTGTTCTGTTATACCAAATTAGTAAATGATTTGCAAATTGAATTGTGCTATACAATTTATTTTTTTAATATTTTCTGATCCATTTTTTAGAATATCAGTATGAAGAGTAACTCTTATACAAATGAAATTTTATCCATTATTATGGGAGGAATTTAATAAAACTCGATAAGAATTTCAATATCTGTAATATAGTATATGGATAAAGAGTTTTTTACATATTATGTAATTACATAATACCCCTAAATTTTAAATAAATAAATTTTATAAAATAATTATATTAAACCATGACTAATATACCCTTTTCGTAGTTAGAGAAATATGTTATAAACTTGAATTTTCGTATATCTCTAATCATGTTGAGGAAAATATGTATCATTCTTGAGGACAACGTTCTGACAACTGTTCTCTAATCATGTTCTATAATCATTCTGGAACAATTATCTATCATTCTTGAGGATAATATGTATCATGTTAGAGAAATATTTTCCTCAACATAATTAGAGAAAACGTTCTGGAAAAAAATCGTGATATCATGTTTCGAAAATTGTGTGATTTGAGTATATCTATTCTAAATTATTGCAGAGGTTAAAAGGGTAAAATACAAATCTAATTAAAAGGAATTAACGATTTAATTTTGAAAATATTGTAAATTGACAAAAAGACCCCCATTATGTAATTACATATTGAGTAAATGTATAAATACCCATAGTATATATAGATAAGTTAGAATCATAAACAATTAACTAATGTAATAGTATGGGAATAACTTAAATTATATTGATTTCATGATGATTAGTTTTGCTCCATTTTATCGAAGTAATACGTTCTCTTTTCAGTATTTCACTAACTATGCATAATATAATCTTCTTACAATCATTTAAATACATTTTTTATTTAATATATTGGGCTCTTGTTTGGGCTTATAATTTTATTATATCTTTTTGGATTAACCTAAATCTTTCGTCGAAATTTCGCTGTTGTACACTTCCATTTACTTCTGTCAATTGAAATCCGCTTTCGTAGAAAGGAAATTGCATTCTCTTTCCTTAGTCTTTCTCTCTTTTATCTTTATTTGTGTTAAAGTGGGTTCATACAGTAAAATCACATCACACCGATCAAGAAGACTTAAATAAGCATAACTTTAACGTAAATACAACAGTTAAATTTTATAATATGAATGAATTATAAAGACTTAATTAGTAAGTGTCCGTTGCTTTTCCGAACACTGGAAGACAGAAAAGAGGCCAAAATGTTGACAGGCCAAGGTGCGTGCAACTAAAAAAAGACATGAAATGTTGTTGGTTAAAAAGAAGCAAGATTGGAGGCTAAACGATATCCCTTTCAACAAAACAAAAGGAATTAGTAGCTAAACAAAAGAGATAATACATAGCAGCAGCAGTTTTAGCATACACAATTAAAGCAGGTCTTTGTTTACTTCATCTCAATTTAACGGGCAGAGTCAATACCCGAACCCTAATCCCTTGCAGCAGTAGTTCTACTGCAAGGATCACGCGAGGTGCGTTCTTGACTTCTCCACTTTACTCCTTTCCTACGGTAAACAAATCCTCGTTGCGCTCATCCAATTCCCCTGCACATTTTCAACCTTATCTCTAATTAGTCACTAAATCAGCGAACAAATATATGGTATGGTTAAGGAAAGATGGAGGTAGGTAATTCATTACATGGATACCTTGCTGCTAAGCTGTGTCGCAGAGGACTGCGCCCTTAATCCTCTCGACGGTGCATTTAATAAGGCTATTGACAGTTGCTACTGAGCCTAAAGAGAGCTTTGCCGTGGGAACGGAGTCCACTAGTATCTGGAAGGCCACCGTCAGCAGCGATCCGCCCGAACCGACCTCAGGAATTCCGCCCGCTTCGTTGTTGGGTCCGTCGGGGAGTATGGCGAAACCTGAGGGGAGGAGGGCGACGTAGTCGGGGTCGCCGCCGCTGAGGACCACGTTCATCGCGTGGATATCTACCGGAGCGTAGATCACGTACGATCCCGTCGAGTCGGTGCTGCTCTCTTGCAGTATTAACATGTTGCTCTGGCTCGAATTCGCGCTCTGAAATTCACAGCTTCGCGTTTCAGTTTCAACATAGAGAGAGAGAGAGAGCATTAGCTTAATTATGTATTAATTATTCATTAATCTTACATTGACGCGGAGCAGGGAGACAGAATTTCCTGGATCGCGGCCGTTAGCGATATGTGCCATTTCTTGAACGAGGCCGCCGTTTGAGAGAATATCCCACTTTATTCGTAGCAACAAATTAGAATAGATTGGATTGGATTGACGCGCACATGGAATAATATAAATAAATAAAATACCTCGCTTCTAGAATTCTCGTCGCGTAGGAAATCGAAAACTCGTGTGGGGGGAACGGGAAGCCAGAAAGAAGTAGCAGCGCTCAGCACAATACCAGGCGGCCTTCCCGGATCGTCCATGCTCTTTCTGGTCATCACCCGAACATCATCCGCGCCGCTCCCGGAGAGCGTCGTCCACGTATGCGCAGTTGAAGCTCCGACGCCGGTACAGAAACTCATCACCATTCTCTCCGCCAGCTTCAGCATGCTCTTTCTACCTTCTGGTGACGATATCACTGCAACATGTATATATATATACCCTACATTATTAGGATTACTGTCTGAAAAAGATTATTAATTAAGAGTAAGTGCAAAAGAGGGGAATTGCACCTCCAACATCTCCTGCCGAGATGTTATTAGCCATGACGCTGGCTAGCCGTTCGCATTGTCTGTCGAGAGTTGCGACCCAGCGCTTGGCCCCGAATGCTAGTCCCGTATTAACCAGTGGCTTGTAGATGCTGTGGACGGCTCTGTCGTCTACCTCTACATGTTCAACCCATGTCACCTACAAAATAAACATGTACGTTAAGAAAAGTGGCTCTGCTAATTAATCACACACGTATATAACAATATACCTTAGAGTAACCATTAGGCAGCTCCTGAATCAAACAACCAGACGGCCGCCGCCTGCATCTTGAGATGGAAGTAGGCCTCAAGTTGTCTAAAGAAACATCGACCACTGCCCAAGTCCCGTCGGTGTGTTGCTTGCAGTATCTCACGAAGTAATTCTCGCGCGTTGGGACCAAAGGAGATGGCACTTGGAACTCAGCAGTCATCTAAAGTGGCACCACATTACTACCCATACCTATAAATAATTAATCAACTAACTAATCATATATACATACCACTTGTAAAGCTCCGTTGTAGTTGCCTGCGACACCAGTAGACAACACCTCCAAAGTCACTGATCTCGAAACGATGCTAGCAAACACACTCGACCATTGGTTCTGAAATCGCATGTCCAAATTAATAAAACATTAGACGATGCATTTAATTTTCTATCTAAATAAAATATGAGAGGCTGAAGAAATTTATCCTACCACATCCATCAATATCTCGACAAGTTTGATGTGGTTCATGATGACGACAGCCGACTCCCGCGATGCCTCAGATTTCAACCCTAATGGCTTGGGGCCGATCCCACGGGGGAAGATCCTTCCATACTCCTCCTCGCTCAAAAGCTCAGCAGCATTTTCAGTGCTTGGCATCCACAAGGGTTCTCCACTTTGAGCCATTCTGATGAGTTCCTCCATTGCTGCAACGGCCAACTCGATTATCACGGGCTTATCAGCATCGGTAGGGCCTGACACTGACCTAAGAAGATCGGCAGCTCCATAAACTTCCCCGGCAATGCCCGTCTGACCCCCAAAATTCCCCACTCCAAGATCAAGCGACCGCGATGCCCCAGGGGATAAATAAGGATACGAAAGCATAGGTTTCCCAACATATTTTGCAGCTATCCCAGATATTCTATCAATCTGCATATTTAGATCGGTTCATCATTATTTCCCAATGTAGACCTAATTAGATATTGAATGAACAAACTGGATTATCCTCTTGTTTCCCCGTTACCTCTTCCCTTAATCGAGCATTTTCTATCCTGAGATGCTGCTCGTCAAAGGACATCTCGCCGATGGCCGCTGGGCCTCCGCAGTTAGGGCAGGTAGCATTGCTGAGAGCCTCTTTGTAGCGTATATTCTCCGCTCGTAGCTTCTCGTTTTCGTTTCTCAGTTGGGTGTTCTCGTGGCGCTCGTGTTGGGCCTGCACAGTTAAGCTTCTTCAAAATAGCATAGAAAGATAAATGGGAAAAAAGAAACAAAATATATTTGTAAATAGTTCACCTTCATTTGGGTACGTTTGTTCTGAAACCAAAATTTGACTTGCAAAGGTTCTAATGCCAATCGTCGGCCTAGCTCTTTCCTCTGTTTGTCGTCGGGGTGAGGGCACTCATTGAAGAACCTGTTAAAGTATTCAGTAAGGCAAAGAAAAGAAAGAAAATTGGGAATTAGTGCAAATTTAGCAGTGAGCTTACGATTCCATTTCCTGGATCTGGTGCTGTGTGTGGCGATGGTATCTCTTCTTCTTTGGGCGTTGATTGGGATCTTGATCATCGCCAGATGGTGCTTCCATTATATCAGTCCCCGATTTACTCTCATACTCGTCTCTAATCAGGTCCATATCATTCTCCGGTGTTTTATGCGACATATCCAGCAGGTGATGATGGCTATCAAACATATTTGGCTGAAACATCTTACTACCAGCTGCTTTACTACGATTTCAGTCGCCGTTGCTCAAATCTTGACTTGTCCAATCTGTCACTCAAATTAAGCCTTACTTATGTCAGGATTTTTAATTTGGAGGAAGAGAAAAATGTGTGACATGAATTTGATGAGAAGACTTCAAATATGCTTGTTTATGTATATAGACATTTCTCGCAAGCAAGCAATAAATTACTCTGACAATTTTGCAGCCAAAAGGTAAGACGGAAAAATGTAGCTAAGCAAAAGGTATTGAGTCTCTTTAACTAGCGAAATGGGGCGACAAAAACATTAAAGCATAGAATATTTGATTAAAAATGGAAACAGAAACCCAATTTTGAATATGAATGTGAGTCAAGGTCGCTGATCTATCTTTACTGACCCTGGTGAAGAAGATGCAATGGCTTCGACCGGTCTATAGATACATCTCTAATGTATCTACATTGAGAGAAAGAGTGTACAATGAAATCAATGATAAAGGAAAATTGAATGGTGGCCGATTTTTTCAACCCAGGTCTTTAATCACATCAAATTCAGGTACAGAAAATTTATCGAAAAAAGAAAAGAAAAGATTATTCTAATCTTACATCAATTTTGAAAGAAAACCCTAAAAACTCACCGACTAATCTTTGGGTCTGGGAATCGAAATTTTCCGACTCGTCGGAGAATTCATTCAATCGGAGATGGCATGAAGCATCATATAAACCCTAGAAACTATTCTCTCTAATTCTGGCAAAATGAGGGTATATAAAGTTATGTTTGGTTTCTAAGAGTTAGTGCGTTGAAGTTTTTGTAGATTCTCTGGCAGAGTGAGAGAAAACAAATGGGATGGTTACATGTAACAACAGACTAGCAATGGGCTTTTGTTTTGTTGTTTCTTTTAAGGTTTGATATATGGATTTTTTCAGTTTCTTGGTTTTTGGATTTCAAACAGGACTTCTCATATCCGCTGTCGTGACGTGCCAAAGGACTAAAAACGAGAAAAAGAAATGGAGCGAAGGAGTTGACAGTGTAAACTGGCATTTCACACTCTAGCTGTATCTTTCTTTTTCTTTCTTTTTTTCCTTTTTTTTTCAAACCGTTGTTACATATAACGTCCACGAGATCTTCGGTGGTGTCCAACTCAAATCTTTTCGCTCTCTGTCCAAGAAATAAAATAAAAACAAAAACATAATGGAATAAAAAGAAAAGGTAAGAAAAACAGCTAAATTGGAAAATCAAGAATTTAAGAAGAAAGGCGAGAATTATGGTGATTTTTCCTTTCTTTTTGGGAGAAAAGAGAATTATGGTTTTAGAGAGCGCACAAACATAGAACATGCGAAGAATATATACACATACACGAGCTAAACGTGTGAGTGAGTAGACTTACTTTCGTTGAAACTTTGATGCAGGAAAGCCCTTATCCTGAATTAGGGTTTGGCGGAAGAGATGAGGTAGAGATCTGGTTTTGGGAGATTAAAGGGATTGCAGAAAAGCAGTTTTGGGCACCCAAGAATGAAGGGTTTTATTGCAGATGGTGCCTTTCTTGTGAATAGAATTTAAGGAGAACTGTTGGAGTATGGTGATGAAAGGAAAGAAAGGAAAAGGAGACAGAAAAACCCATGAGAGAGAAAGGAGGGGGGGGGGGGGCAGAGAAGAAAAGGTTAGAAGTGGGTGAAGAAGAAGAAGGGAGGAAGAGGTGATGAAGAGGATGTGGCAGGAATGGAGTAATTGCAGAGCGTATAGAGAGGGTGCGATAGCATTTATGGCGGGGGTTGGGGGTGGGGGGTGGGGGTGGTTTTATTGCAAGGCCCTTGGGGTTGGTATCTGATGTTTAAATTTCCTCTGCCTGTATGGTGAAACCCACTTAATTAATTAATTTATTTATTTATTATTATTATGAAAGAAAATTCTCACTCCTCTCACTCTCCATACAACTCACTTCTTACTGGATCCTTTTTTATATATAGTGGGAATGTTTCGTTTATTTATTTCTAGTTACGCACATTTCTCCAGATACATGCATGATTAAATGGATGGCTCAATGTAAATTATAATTATCACAACGCGCATTAATTCAAATCTCGTGTTTTATTTTATAATTATCCGCGCAATTATGAAATTTCTATAGATACGTATGTACTTAAGCTAAAATAAAAAAGTAATATTCTAGTATAGTAAGAAATATAAACTTCGGATCGGATGCATGAAGTGAATGTCTGTAATGCAAAATAAAATCATGTTCTGGATTACTTTCAAATCTCACGGTCTATTTTATGTGCGAACTATACTGTGCGCACAGATGTACTTACGATAAAATAAATTAAAATACTGAAATATATTAATAAAGAAAAAAATTGGGTTGGATGCATGGGGTGCATGGAATGGATGTTGCAATACAAAATCTTATTATGTTCTTGTCCGCTTTTAAGTCTCGCATTCTAATTTATTCTTTCGTTTAATTCATATGGAAGTACATAATTACAGTCATTATTACAATAATTATTTACATCACTAACTGTACTTAACCATGGCATTTCATTTCATTACTTCACTTAATAAAGTGTAGTATACTCTATGAAGATAAAATAAATAATTTACACAAACTCTTTTGGCTAAACAATTGTAGAGTACTGAGTCTTCAGATCTTGCCAATACCCCACGTGCGATGACTTTTGGTGCAGTTTATTAAGTTTTTGGTAGTGAGGGAAGTTCTAGTGCAATTTATTTATTTTTTGGTGATGAGAGAATCTATTTAATTTTTAGTGATTAAAAAAGTCTGAAGCCACTATTTAAAAGTGCATTTTGGATACAACAAACTACCTGAGGAAAAGTAGATTGTACTAAAAACGACATCGTCGGACTACAAACTTTTGGTGATATTGGAATTTGAAATGTTTTAGCTACAAATTATATCATGATCTAAATTATGTTTAACTTTCACAATGGCTCATGGGCTATTATACAAAAACGAAATTTAATCAAAACATATCAAAGTATATCAACTAAGGCTTTATCGCCTTGACATTAAAAAAAGGGATTGTTATACAAAATTTGAAACGGATACTTGGACATATATAGGGTTACACAGAAAACAGTTCACAATCTTTCACTAGATGTATTATCAATTGCAATTTTCAAATAAACATATCAACAATAGAGATTTTAAATCGAAATTTGTAGGTTAATTTGATGATGTGGAAGTCCGATTATATATTCTTTAGCTAGTATCTGTCACATTTCATCCATGTTGAGAATTAATATATCTACAATAAGAAACAAAATCTCAATTGGGTAGATTGAGTCGATCGCCACGGCGGAGATGGAAAGGGAGGCGGCGGCACCCCAAATTTAGCGTGAGTTTAGGAAGACGTGCGAGCAGCGAGAATTGAGAACAAATAAGAGAAATAAGGCAAGAGAGGCGACGACTCCAGTTGTTAATTTTAATTTACTTCTTTTTCTGTATTTGTGGTTGGGGATTGGGTTGAAATGGGTTGTAATTTGGTGTGATGATGGAGGTGGTGTTGTGGTTGAGGTGATGCAGACAACTTTGGCTACGACATATGTGATGACGGCTGGTAGTTCTTTGTTTCAGAGGCAGTGGTCGGGGCAAAGAGCAGCGGTGACAGCCACGAAACAGAAGCAGGCGTCACGGTGTGAGAGGAAGGTGGATTCGAGGAAGACAATAAAGAGTGAATGGCAAAAAACACAAATTTGGGTTTCCTCGCCAGCAATTTGTAGCATAAGATGTTTTGATTGACTCTTCTTATAGTTGATAGGATGTTTTTAAATGTTTGCGTTGCAATTGAAAATTGAGCCAATTTAATAGAATTTTTTGTATTATATCCTTTATGTATGTATATTTAATAGTTGTGATAGAATTCCCATCGATCCGTCATAAAAAATAGTAATTCGAAATTCAAAATGAAGCTTAGACATATATACGGTTAAATACATGTCACGAGACGATTATCGTCGCGGTGAATTATATCTCTGATTTATGTTCATAAAATACTTATAGAAACGTTTTATATTACAGATGATGATGATGATGATGATGATGATGATGATGATGATTGATAGGATACGGCCAACTACTGCGCCCAAGATCGTGCCCAATACAAGAAACTCGACATCATCGCTCGGCCTGACAAGTTCGGCCCATGAAGACTCTGAAGCCGGTATGAACGCAGAAAGCTCACCATATCCGAAAGAATCCTAATTCAAGAGGATAGGATCTCGAATCCTAGTTAGAGAAGACTTTGGATTCGAGATCTGGTCAATACATTGTGTATAAATAGAGGCTAGATTAGACAGCGAGGTCATTCACTCTCTTTGTAATCACTTCTTATACTCTCAATACATATACTCTCTCTCTGCCCGTGGACGTAGATCTTATTCACGATCGAACCACGTAAATCTTGTTTTCAAGCATTTATTTCCCTAACTAATTTAGGATCGATCAATGATGTAAGGGCATTTATTTTTCATTCATCATTTGGACGCAGATGATGAAAGGGCATTTATTTTATACTCCAAATATTTTTTCTATAAATACCAGGCATTACATAATTTCATTTCCAATTTATAATTGGAGCCTTAAACAAACACAAAATAATTATATAGTGATTTCCATTTAATAAATTTATCTATGCAGAAATAACTGTGTTTTAATTTTCTTTTTACACTAGTACCGTTCGAAACGTCGGAGGTCGCAAACTTTCCTCCCTTCATTTTTTTTTGAGTTTGAGGAAAGGAAATTTGAGAATATCCCAAAGGGCCGAATTATTCTTCATTAATATTAATCCAACCAATATAGGGATCGACTCCAAATAAATGGTTTATAACTTTCCTTCACATGAATAAGGTATACTAGTAGTATACTAATGTAAAGACATTTCTTTATAGACAAATCATAATCGGTGACAATATTCCTAATAATGTAAAAAAATACTTATTTAATACTAAAGCAGGATATTGTTATGCGTTTTGATTTTCATTTTAAAAATCCTGTCTCCTTGTTTTTTGGATAAATAAATAATTTTAAAACATTATAATGATATACTCGAATCTGACATTTTGACTTTAAATATTAATCTCTCTATCACTAGGTTAACACATGCACACTAAAATCTGCTACTTAATATGCATATGCAGTGATGTTGCTAATAGGTAATAGTTCACAACATAGGATAATTAATGCTACCTCAATCAAGGCCTAATTAAATTTTATGAAAATTTTAGCTTTATTTTTGACGGTAGAAATCACAGTTGGCACCGGAAAATGACATATGAAAAGCACAAGTCAGAAATGATGTTGAAAGGACTTACTGACTACATGCCATTTGCGGTGCCAATTAGACTTTCCGGCATCGAAAAATCACTTACAGACTAAAATTATCATAAAATCCAATTTATTAGATTTGATTAAGGTATTATTGATTTTTTAAATTAAAATTACACAAAATCAAATTATTTTGGTAAAATGGTGCATTTTACCCTAATTTTATTGGAATTTGTGCACTCTTCAGCATATTAATTATTACACATGTATCCAACCCTAAAAAATATATTATATATACATGTATCCATGCTGGTTTATAATTTTCACCCTTCCTGTATGTGTATGATTTGTATACAATTTTTTTTACTTAATATATATATATATATATATATATATATATATATATATATATGTTAATGTTAATACATCATTGAAAGCGTTTGAATAAAATATATATCCGGGCATGTAAATACTGCATAAATCCTTCATTATGAAATTGACAGATTGGCTATTGTGTGACTGGCGACAATAAATTACGTAGAAATATAAATCTTATAGAATCTTAGTCGGTACGATATTAATTAATAATAATTAATAATGCATGTACATAGGGTGCATATTAAATAATGTCATGTACATATATAAAAAATATTGTAACAGCGGCGCAGTAGCCCTTATTTATTGGCATCTTTAAATAACATGGTCCCGGCATAGATAACTTTGGTTTGAGCCAACAAGGTCCCCAATCATTGTGGTTGGCATGTAAGAGTTTAGAGAAACTCCATCATAATTAATAATGGTACTCTACATTTTCATGTGCAGGTAATTCGTATGATAATCTCAAATTATTTTATTTCAATAAATATACATGTCTACATCGCTCTGTCAAGATTGAGAACTATTGGCTACTTTACATTTAGGCAAAATACATTTTTTGGTTTTATGGTCAAGTCCTCACGTATATAACCTTTGGGTTTAATTAATATATTATCCTCAGAACTTTATTTAATTTTATCAAATATTTATATTTTTCATAAGATCATTTTTATCTATCAAACCTACAAACAAAATATGGGAAGAAATCCGATTTACAAAAACATTATGAACTATGGCTAATTTCATATTGATCCTTGAACTTTGAACTATGTCGGGCCACAATGTAAGCTGGACTTTTCATCGGTAATACCTAAATAATGCCGTTTTAGTAAAAAATATATTTTGTTAAAACACAAAAATTTGGGATCCACGTCCCATAATGGCGTTGTTTTGGCCCTGCTGGGAATAAAACACAACGATCTACGTTACAAAATTCTCGATAAACATTTACTTTGAATGATAGAATATATTTAAAAATAGTTTAGATTAATTTATTGTTTACTTTGAAGTATTCATTAATTTTAATATTCAATTATATATTTCATCAATTTATCGTATTAATCAAGATAAACAATCCTTGAGAGCGTGATTGGTATGTATATATGAGTCATGTCAATTAGGGGTGAGCAAAAAATTCGAAAATCGATTATCCGATCCGAACCAAACCGAAATTTAAAATTCGGTTCGGATTTTCGGATCGAATCGGATTGAAATTTTTCAAAATTTTGGATTTTCGGATCGGATTGGATTTTTTAAATCCGAAAAATACGAAAATCCGAATTATATAACATATATAATATTTTATTTAAATATGTTTAAATTTAATATAATATATATAAGAATTAACAAAAATTGGTTTATGATTTTCGGTTTTTTCATAATTTCGGATTTTTCGGTTCAGTTTGGATTTTTGTATAAAAAATTCAGATTTTCGGATTTCGAATTTTCGGATATTCGGTTTGGATCGGTTCGAATTAGGTTCGAATTCCAAAAAATCCGAAAAACCGAATGCTCACCCCTAATGTCAATTTTCTAGTCCTATGATTGATATAACTTTTGTAATATGAATCATCATTTCGATCAAGAAATGCTCGTTCCCATGAATATGAGATTAATTAAAATTAAATTTTACTACATTTTTTTAATAACTTTTTCTTATTTTTTTTGGGGACAAATTTAATCTCTAATAATAATAATAATAATAATAATAATAATAGTTATTATGTTCATTTCATTTCATTCACACTTAATTTAATCCTAGGAATGTCTATTTCATTCAATTTTCATCTAAATCCATTCTTGCATATACAGGCATCACCTAAAGATATCGTTGTACGCACTACGCAGGTGTGGATCCCTAATTTTACTTTTATTCATTTATGCCTTTAAATAAATTCTGTTTACACGTCAATTTTTATATTATAGCATGCCATGTTATTTTCTAGATATCAAAATGTGAATTTATGACATAAATGTTAGTTTGTTCACAGTCAATATGTAATTAGTCAGAGTGTATGATATTTTGGTGATAAGTTTTATATTTTAGATCATAACCTAATATCTATTAATATTATAAAAATGTATATTTTATAAATTTTGATATACCTATAATACCCTTAATCATTCTAATTTTTGAATATAGTTTAATAATTTAATATCTATAAGATACGAAATCCTTCTGCATATGAAATTATTCCAACTTATGATAAAAGTTATCATTTTAATATATATTATTTAAATCCATAACTTTTACTTATGCCACACGTACCAACTCAGTTAATTTTTCTAAAATCATATTAATCAATGTGAGCAATAATAAAAAGTTGGATAAATAGATTATTAATATAGGCCTTGATAAAAAAAAAGTTTGCAAGCTCAATATATATATATATATATATATATATATATATATATATATCCATGGGATCAAGAAACAAAACTTGACATTTGTATTTCTTCCATTTTGTCCTATTATCCTAGACATAACATCATATATACTTCATCAGTCCCAATATTCATGACTTCTTTATTTTTTGCACGTAGATTAAGAAGAATTATATTTTATGTGTAAAGTAGTGTGTGATACGAAATTCGAGATATTTTTTAGTGTATTTCTTTTTTTAGAAACGGATCAACTTAATGAGATAGTCCAAAAAAAGGAAAATGAGCCAACAATAATGAGACGGAGGGAGTATATAATTTGAACTTTAGATGACATAAAACTATATATATCCATGGGATCATGAACAAAACTTCACATTTTATTTCTTCCATTTTGTCCTATTATCCTAGACATAACATCATAGATATATAATTTGAACTTTAGATGCTTAATGCATGAAACACAAAACCGGATATAATATATCCATGGGATCAACAAACAAAACTTGACATTTTTATTTCTTCCATTTTGTCCTATTATCCTTGACAGTAAGATGTTACATATTCTTAAATTTACCATTCCTAGAAATCTATCGGAGGGTAAAAGTACACATTAAAAGTCAACGTAAATATAACTTCCGTAAGAATATCAACTGAAAAGACACATACTGTTTTCAATAACTGAGTCGTCTAATAAAAATTTTATGTTTTTCTTTGTTTTGCAAATAGGTGTCATGTTACAACTTACAATGACATATGAGGGTGTTTTTTCAAAAGAGCCATAAGTTTATAAGCAACCTCTTCAAAATAATTTTATTTTTATAAGTTATCTTTTCCTTTTTTATTTTATTTATCTTTTCCTTTTTAAAGTATTTATGTCATTTATTAAATTATAATTATGATAAAATAATTTATTTATTTTATATTATTTAAAACTAAAATTAATTATTACAAAATTATAAACTCCCTTAAAAAAATAAGTAGTTCAACCATGTCAACTTATTTTTTGATAAGTTTGCAAATATATGATGTATTTACCAAAATAATCTTACTATGATTCGTTATAATCTATATATATACTATCGACTTCACCCTCAAAGTGTTTTCTCTCTAACTATGATTTTCTCTCTTAAAAATAAGTAGTTCAACCCCAACTATTCTTTCTCTAAGCTTATAAGCTAAATTACCCAAACACTTTGATAACTTATAAACTCTTCAAACATTATATCTTATAAGCTCTTATCCAAACATCTTATAAGCTCTTTAAAATTATATACGCTTAGCCAAACACCCTCATATTTAATCTAGCTAGTTAATTTTTTTTTGTTTTGGTAATTTAATACGAAATTTTAAAGGTCACACACGGTGGACTCGAACACCGAGACCTTTGGCCTCGGACATTAACCACTCTACCACTGCGCCAACACACACACACCCTCATATTTAATCTAGCTAGTTAATTTTATTCAATGCAAATGTGATCAGCTGTAAGCACGCCAAATAAACACACGGGCAAACGCAGGAGCGGCCAAAGGTTTCATCACACCATATATAATTTTCTAGATTATGGTAAAAGTCAAGCTTATTAAATAATTATTGTAATATAAGAAAAGTATCATTTTTTTATATTGTAAAAATCCATTTATATGCAATATCATGTAAATTACATAGAAAATGTAAACTACAGACTCAGATCTCATGGTGGAATAATGCAATAATGTTTGTTCATATGATAATATTTTTATGTAGACAATACTCTCTTCGTCCCAAAATGTTCGTTCATTTCTTTTTTGGTTCATCCAATTATTGTTAACTCATTCTAAAAAATGAATCATTTTTATACATCAAAGTGTCTCGAATTCCATGAGTCATACTACTTTATTCACAAAACACAAACAAAATGAGGAAGGTTTATATTTTAACAACCTCTACATACATATATCCATGCACATATAAATAAAGGATTGGTTATGGTGTAAACACTGAACACTGTTTATAGTGTAATGTAAGAATAAATCACAGCCTTAGATACACAAAAATTAATGATCAGGACTACATCTTCAATAATTACGTGGATTTATGACGTAACACGTTGATGATAGGAATGTAAAATTAAATACTTTCTCTACAAGATCAAATCTTCAACAATCCCTAAATTTATGGTTCAATTTACTATCTCTCTTATTCGAATGTCCATTTTCTTTCTCTCTCTCACACACACACACACGCACTATCTTTTTCAATTTTCTCTCTCTCATTCGATGCGCATTTACACAATTACAAATGTGCATTTCGACATATTAGTTAAAAAATATGTAGTTAGATAATTGCACGTGTTTATGAAACACAAAATTAAATAATGTTGAGTTTTATTATTATCGAATGTGTATTTAGTACTATAAACGTGTATTTGGATATTTCGCAGCTATAACAAAGTAAATAACGGACTGAAAATAATAATTTATAACTGTAATGCATACTTTAAACTCGAAAACATACTTATCACTCATGTAGGCCAATCTGTTTTAGTCTTGATTTGTAAAATTAATGAGCTATTCAAAAGCATAGGGTGAGCATAGCTCGATTTAGTTAATGACTCGAACAGAATTGTAAAAATTAAATTAATCAAAATTTGTACTATAACAAATCGAAACAGTATAGTCCAAAAATCGAACGTAACCGAACCGAATTTTTGGATTTGATTTCATTATAAAGCTGAATAACCAAATTTTTTTATAAATTTTATTTCCTAAATAAACATATCTACCAAACAAATGATATTTACAGCGAATGGGTTCTGAGCTATAAATTATAAATAAACATTACTAAGTAACTGAACTATAAAACATAAATATATATTATATAATTAAATTTTATATGTAATCTTATAATTCGGTTCGGCTTTCAGTTATTCGATATTTTTACCGCTAAAACTGAAACCGAACTCAAAAACCGAAATTATTACAATTTAAACCGAAAACATACCAAGTATAAAAATAACCGAACCGAGAGTGTGTATTTTGGTTTATTTCTGCTCATTTTTAGGTTATTAAGGGGTTATCATAACCATAATATATATTACTGTCAATGTGCACTTCTAATGACTCAATCATCCCGAGCATGTATTTTATAAGGGGTTATCATGACCACAAATCGTTAAAAAGGCAGGGTAATTAAAAAGGTTATAATTGTGTTGTAATTGTAAAATGAAATAATGTTATGAATTTTAAGGGGTGTTTATGTTTGAAGATTAGACTAGATAAATAAAAAAAAGTTTAGTTAATCCATTATTTAATTACTTAGATGGATTGGAACTTTGGATTTTAGCTAATTTTGTTTGATTCATATCTCATTGAAATAGTGAGATTAGAGAAATCCTAGTAATGGGGATAACGTTCAACTATTTATCTTATCAATCATACAATACGCTCTTAGGGATTAATCCTATTTTATTTTATTCAAATTTGATGTCAAAGCAACTGGCTAGCTTGAACCTTAAATACTTACTGAATTATGTGTAGGATCCGTGAAATAGTCTTGATATATTGCCCAAGTTCAGTCATCCTCATTAATTATTATCATATATATACTTGTAATAACAATACAATTTAGATAGACTTCCAAGTATGCGAAAGTGTGAATATATACAAATTGGTTTCTATTAGAAGAACATGATCTTAAATAATGTAATACTTTTCACGCATCGCTATGTCAAATGACATACATCCAATCATTTTAAGAAAATTAATAAATTAAAACAATTGTGATTGATAGGTAGGCATTGTGGATATTGTGCACCGTGCACCCACAAGCAGTGGCGGAGCCACGTTGGGGCCCCCCATAATTTTTGAGTATTAGTAGTATATATATAGTATTCAAACCAAGAATTTATTATAGTCCAGTTGGGTTAGTTGATTTCGTTCATTGTGAAGAGTTGAGTTTGAAACCCAGCTCCCTTTTTCTTTTTCTTGTAATTTTGTTCTCTTTTCCTTTTCATCATTCTACAGCTTTCATTCTCTTCTCTTTTTCTTTTTCCTTTTTCCTTTTCGTTTTTCCTTTTTTGTGTTTCATTGTTTTTCCTATAATTTAGTTATATTATTTTCTCTCTCTACTTTGTACTCTTTCTTTTCTTTTCTTTTTTTCTATTATTTGTATTATGTTGATAAAATAAAAAATGTATGTAAAAAATATAGCTTTTTATATATGAACTAATATGATCAATCTAATTTCTAAATTTTTTATGATAAATTATTCTAACAACAACCAATTGAAGGCATCTAAATTATTTAAATTCTTATTTTAAGCATCTAAAAAACTTGTTGATGATAAAACAATCAAAATATAGATCAATTGAATATATGATGACTATTTTAGAAATATAAATGTTGAACCAAACTATTGAATGAACTTAATTTCGTATATGGAAAATGATGTGTTTGTTAATGCTACTAATGAAATTATTATGCACGATTTCAGAAAATGAAGAATATAAGATAAACTTATGATGATGATTATATTTAACTTTTATTTTTTAATATTATGATGTAATTTAACTGTTAATTTTATTTAAAAAAAATTGGGCCCCAGAGTAAAATTTCTGGCTCCATGTTGCTATTTGTCCATGTCAAGTCCCTCTCTAAGCATGTAATTATCGCAAACAGTTGATGAGCATCAAGGTCACTGTTTACTTTATCGACCTTAATTCTTGTGCTAGTTAATATATATATGCAGATATAAATAATTAAAGCTCATATCTCTCACATAGGTTTAAATCTCAAAAGGTTAAATCATAGATTGATATAGGCTTATGCTCCATAGGTGAATCTAGATAATATTAATTCTCATTAAGTTTATAACTATTATTCAAATATATTTACGTGTAATGTTATTGGCCACTTTATCTACATTCATATTCCATTTCATTGATTAGGTATTAGATAGGAAAATAATGTATTTTTTTAAATTTATTCTCACTTCTGACAAGTGCACTCTATTTACAAGTTCTTCCTTTTAGGCTACTTCTAAGGAGTTGAATTAATTTATCTTGACTTTAGAAGTCAAGATATCAAAAAAAAAAAAATATAGCTACGATATTTATTCACACCCTTACAAATTAAAGATAGTTATAAAGAACTAACTACCCTCTCAATTAGGCGTCAAGGGTAGAAAAAGCCTTTATTGAGTTCACATTGTACTACTTAATTTAGTTAGATATATCAGTTATATATTTATTGTTAATAATACTAATTTTATGCATATGAGGAGTAATTAATTAAGTACTTGTGTTACTGGTGCGACAACAATAAAATGGTAAATGTCTCACTAAAGGCATACATTGCACACCTTCGCATTAATTAAGATAGGGCCTTTAATAACAGTATAATTTGAGACATATATTGATTTTGTCTTAATATTATAGTGGAAGAATTGATGTGATGAGGCGATCGACATATATTGCATATGGGCAAGTTGAATCTTATGCTATTTGGAGTTTCGGAAAATCACCTTTTTTAGAAGAAAAATAAATCGACGTATATAGGTACTTAATTTGAGCATGTCGAGCGAGCCACAAAAATTAATTTTGATCATTAAATAATATTATGAAGAATTTATTATCATGTTCTTTGCCCCACGGCCCACCCATAATATAATATAATATAATAGTGTAGGAAGCATTTAACTCCACCAAAATTTGGCATCCCAACTGCACGACGATGCTTTGGATTTTTCAATCTTTATTATACCCCCAGTTGAAAGCTATTCTTAGTTTTGTCGTTAGCGTTATTAACTTTTTTTATATATATATATATATATATATATATATATATATATATATATATATGTCTCAATATTTAACACCTATTTCGAAAAAATTCCAATGTTTAAACCGTAATATTTGTATGTCTGACCTTTGAAAATGTAAAACAAATACCCCTAGTCGAATGTGTCCTAAAACTTCGATTTATCACGCCAGAGAGACATGAATTACTAACCTAAATTCAAAATGCACAAATCAATAGTATTTTCACCCTAAATGCACGTATAACCACATTTTTCAAACTCGTAAAGTTCAATTTGATATTATTATAAAAAAATTGAGTATATATGAAAATATTATGTTTCGAATATCACATTTTTAGAGAAAAATGTTGAACATTGAAACATTTTGGTATACTTTCCCCCTTTCCGTACTTCTTGTTGATTTGCGCCTTAATTTATGTAATTTGATATGAATTCTGAACTGGACATTTATATTTATATAGGAGAATTCACATCAACCGAACTAAATTGTCATAGCTTTATCTAAGTTGGTTTTCTTCAGCCATTAAATCATACTGATGATAATATTTCTAAAAGTTGGTCAATAAAGTTGCTAAAATTATGAGACACGGAACCAATGCGTACGAATATAAATTGGAGTTGGAGGTGTTTACTGAAACATATAAATTCTCAAAACAAATTTATAAATTGTTTTTAAGTTTGAAAACAGATTATAAACTGTTTTTGGGAGCTTATAAGCTCAGCCAAACACCCTCTTAACATGACGGTCGATTGAGCTCTAGGCGAATGGGATACAACTATTAATATTATGATAATAATTTTATTCACTGCATCATGAAATTAGATTAGCAGCTCCAACTAATCATCTGGTGGGTCTCCAATTACAACAGACATGTATGTATAACCTATATATTTTTCTTATTTAATAAATTTGTGCGGAAGGATCAGGTCCACGTACATGTTTTAAACTTTAAATCACAGTCACAAACATAAACAAATAAATAAATACAAAATTGCAATATTTACAATTGTTTTTTTGCTCTCCCCTAAATGACTTGTACCTTCAAAATACTTTATATTTACTTTTTACGCCATATATACGAAAAGCCGATATTGAATTAATTACAGCACCCAGAAAAAAGTTATAGCCCTTGACCAACATATGAAGGCAATAATGATAAATGAATATGTGAAAATTGATCGCCTCATTCTTTTTCAATTAATACCACGATACATTCTCCTACTAAAAATTACATACTTAATACTATGATACGCCCCGTACTCTAATTACCTAACCTTAATACTATATTATTATTATTTTTAAAATTAAGGGGGGGGGGTCAGTCTAGAAGCTTAAAGAAAATAACATTATAATTAACATTTATATTATTGTACTTAAATTGCGTGTAGACCACTGATAGGATATGGTCCAACCTCTCAGGCCCAACAGCAAGGATATGGCCCGATCTCTCGTGGTCCAACCTCTCGTGCCCAACAAGAAGGATATGGCCCGATCTCTCGTGCCCCAAACGAGCTCCGCCCAATTTTGTTGCTCTACCTTACACACCTAAATGACGATTCCTAAACCCTAATTATGGGTAACGTAATGAGGTAACGGCAATAATCATGGGTAATAATGGTGGAGATCATGGTCGATTATGGGAGAGTTATGGTTCGCTAATCAAGGGGTTCGTGGGACACGATTTACGCTTGTATATAAATAGGAGTTAGATTGAAGGTAAAGAGGTTGGCAAATTCATCGAATCACGGAATTTTAGAGATACTTGTCAGAATCAAATTATAGTAAACATCTTGAGGATCATCTCTCCGTGGACGTAGATCTTATTCTCGATCGAACCACGAAAAATCTCTAGTGTTCTTTATCGCTTTCATAAATCTCATTTACTAGATTTATCATTGGCGCCGTCTGTGGAAATTTTTGAACAAAAGTCGTGTTTTCTACAATCTAATGGCGAGGACACGTGCAAATGCTAGCATCTTGTGGCGATGTCGGTAATAACCGTGCGGAGGATGATCGGTGGTCACACAACGCCGGGAAAGGGAATTATGACGCCACCAGCGGTCACACACCGATGGTCACATGGAAAATGTTTCCATACACCCTCAGGATCGCCACCCCCACGAAGAGGAAGACACCGACCTCAGTACCGGTGAACAGGAGGTTCACCGCTCCCACGAGGTCCTCGGTCGAGCAGTGTCCGAATTCCTCAACGTTAACCTCGATCAATTCCAGAGTTTCCTCAACCAGAGGACAAATGGAGCGGGCCCCTCAAGAGTGCCCGAAGTGGTGGTAACAGGCAATCGAGGTCGCTTACCTCTCCGAAACAATCAACGTTCATCACGACATAATGATCGCCCCGATACTAGGGTTCATTCGTCCTCATACCTCCGCGAGTCGCTCTCCACCTCGACGTAATACCTATGAAGGACGGGAAAGAAGGGAGGAAAGACGAAGTCGAACTCCCCCTCGAAGAGATGACAGACGTCGTTATCGATCTCCCACTCCCCCGGAGAGGGATGGTAACGAACTCCCCGGATTCGACCGGCACGGACGAATTATCTCACCTTTTCAAGGAGATTCGGATACACCCTTGCCACGCCGATACCGGGCTCGAATATTGCCGCATACGATGGCCTGGAGATCCTTCCGACTTCCTATTTGCTTATACCACCAATATGGCAAACCAAGGGATGGAAGATTTCCATATGTGCAAGGTCTTTCCCGAGGTGCTAGTATCCAACGCCGACGTTGGTTCACCTCACCGCCGTAACAAAGATCCATTGCTTCAAAGACCTCATGGATCGGTTCAAATGGCGTTTTACCGAAGATGCCACCTCAACAACCTTCGTCCGACCGCCATAATCCGCCAAGGACGGGACGAAACAATGTCTAATTTCGCCTCCAGTTCATCATGGAATCTCTTAAAATAGATGAGAGTAACGATCTCTACATCATCAACGCATTCAAGAATGGGATCCGACCGGAGCTCGAATAAGGAGATCACCGTGAACGACCAAAGACAAATAGTCGCTTTGGACCCTAGTCGACAACTTTGTCAAAGGAGACGAGTCGGATCGGAAAAGAGAGATCCGGGATGAGCGGATGAGAGAAGAAAGCCGGAGGATAGGGGCGAGGTGCCGAACGCCAAGCGTTCGAAAGAATAAAGAAGGACCAAGAGAATCAAGGTGGGACCTCGACCAAACCCTCAGTAATAACGATCGCCTTTATTTAAATCCGTATGAAATATTTGAGCTTCACATCGAGCTCTTCCCAAAACCTCCTCCTATGAAAGGAGGATCCAAAAAAGTTAACGGAAAGTATTGTGACTATCACCAAGGGTACGGTCACGATACGTAAGATTGCAAGTCCTTGGGCTCACAGATTGACGAGCTTGTGAAGGAAGAGGCAAGAAATATACACCGCCGACCTACGGTAATAAAAAGCGCAGAGGGAAAATGGAGGTGGTAATAATCGTGGACCGACCTCAACAAAGAACCCGACCAAGATGACGAGGACGAAGGTCCCAATGTAATTGAGCAGTTTACGCTATAACCGGGTTGCCAGTTAGTACGACGGTCGTCGCTTAGAAATGAAGCTCGGAGGCCGACCCAAGAAGAGCCAAAAATAAGCGGCTCGAGATGGAGAAAACATCGATTCTCCAAAGACGACCCAAGACTTAAGATCATGCCCCACCGTGATGCCATTACCATACAAGCCGTGGTGGGAAACAAGAATGTACATCGGGTCTATATCGACATCGAGCTCTTAGCATCCTATTCCGTAGTGCTGGATAAACTTGATGTTGGAGGAATTAGTACACCCCGCACCTTCCCGCCATGAGCTTTACACAAGAAGCGGTTCAGCCCGGGTGTCATTACTCTTCCGGTCGCCGTAAGGCCCTGTGTCGGTCACCAAAGCCATTCAATTCTTTTTGGTCCGAGCTCCCTCTCCATATAACATTATCCTGGGGAGAGATTGGCTATATGCAACCAGAGCCGTCTGCTCTGTATACCACCTTACCATTAAGATACCCACCCCCGTGGGAGTGTTAAGCATTCAGGGTGACCAAACGGCAGCTAAAGAATGCCTACGAGTCTCAACCCAGGATGTGGACTTGCCTCAGGCCTAGCAATTACAGAACCCTCCGAAGTTGCCACCTCGGGATGACCTGACTGAGAATCTTCAGCTATACGACAACGACCCTTCCAAAGTTGTCAAGGTTGGTACCCAAGGTTCACCAATATTCGCCGCAGTCATACGGCTTCTAAGGAATATAGGGATGTATTTGCGTGGTCTCCATTGGATATGACCGGGTCTCCCGAGCTCATAACTCATCGCCTTAACATTGATCCGCTACTAAACCGCCGCGGAAGAAAAGAAGTTTTGCATGAGCGGCCAGTCATAAGAGATGAAGTAACCCAACTCTGCGAGGCTAAAATCAGACGAGGTTAAATACCCAACTTGGATGGCTAATCCCGTTGTAGTTCGAAAGCCAGGAGGCGGATGGCGCATGTGTGTCGACTATACCGACCTCAATAAACACTGCCCAAAGGACTGTTATCCCCTCCCCGACATTGACAAGAAGGTGGAAGCATTGGTCGGGCATGAGGTATTCAGTTTCCTGGATTTATACAAGGGATACCACCAAGTCTTGATGAGCCCGGAAGACGCCCCAAAAACAGCGTTCATTACTGACTTCGGTGTCTTTGCCTATCGAAAGATGCCTTTCGGTCTAAAAAACGCTGGAGCTACCTACCAAAGAATGGTGGATGCGATCTTCAAAGATCACATAGGAGAAATTGTTGAGGTCTATGTCGATGATATAGTAGTCAAAAGCAAAAGTCGAGAGTGCGCCATCGACTCGAAACTATTCTTCACCTCCTCGGTCGACCAACCTCAAGCTCAATCCCAGTGCACATTTGTGGTGAAGACGGGTAAATTTAGGGCTTTGGGTTTCTCAAGAAGGACTGAAAGCCAATCCCACCAAGGTAAAGACGGTGCTCGACATGCAAGTGCCAAAAACCATTCGCGAGGTCCACAAACTTACCGGGTGCCTGGCCGCCCTCAGTAGGTTCCTCTCCCGGGCTGCCGAGAAGCAACTCCCTCTTTAAAATCTTGAGGAGCCCTGACTTTGCGTGGCGGGAAGAGCACCACCGCCTTCACACACCGAAAGAGTACCTCTCCGACCGCCCACCTTGACCGCCCCAAAAAGAGGCGAACTCCTCTCCTTGTACTTGGCCGCCTCAGACGAGGCAATCAGTGCGGTACTGGTACGAGATGAGGTCGGACGGCAGCTTCCTATCTACTTCATCAGCCGAGCACTCAAAGGACCGGAGACAAGATACGCCAGCCTTGAAAAGGTAGCACTGGCACTGGTGAATGCTAAGCGACGGCTCCGACCCTACTTTCAAGCTCACTCCATCCAGGTACTGACCGACCTACCCCTGAGGCAAGTCTTGTCAAAACCTGAATCATCTGGACGAATAGCCAAGTGGGCCCTGGAGCTTGGCGAGCACGATATCTCGTACTCCCCCAGACCGGCCATAAAAGGACAAGCTCGCCATAAAAGGACAAGCTCGGTCGACCGATTAGCTCCTCCAACTCGGTAGAGGCAGTCACCCACCGATGGTTCTATCGAGCTCGGAGCTCATGCAAAACGCACCGCTTCTTCTCGGCCCGGAAGATTAGCTCCTCCAACCAACAACGCCTAATCTCCTGACTCTCGCTAGGGAGGCATTCCAAATCTTCGGTGATTCCTGTCGTCGTGAACTAGGTGTTAGAAATCGAGGCCGAGGAAGACCGAATCAATACCCACCGGATGGTTGTTCGGACTTCAATCCACGTGGGAAAACATCCGGCCGACGTCATGCAACAAATCCACCAGGGAGAGATCCATTCCGAGCATAGCGGAGTCATTCTTCTTCTCGGCCCGGAATACGGTGCGCTACCTTCGTGATCGGCTCAAAGCCAAAAGATGATGGCAAAATCTCGTAAGTATCTCATGCACGAGGGCGCTTTACCTAAGTCTTACCTTCAACCCTCCCGAGATGCCTTGGGCGGAAGAAGCGAAATATGTGCTCAACGAAATTCATCGAGGTCTTGTGGAAGCCACATCGGTCATGAGCTCTTTCAAGAAGACCGAGGTCGGGATATTATCGCCTACCCTAGTGCAAGATTCGCCGAGCTCGTCAAAAGTGCCAGTGCGATTCACTCCACGGTCAAAAGTTGCCTCAGGCCGATCTAAGCGACTGCGAGTCCATGGCCTTTCATGCAGTGGGATCGAACGAGGGACGCCTCACGAAGATAAAAAAAAACCACTAAGTAGGGTACTCACTAAGCGCCGCACTCGTCAGAGATTACTCATTGAATTGAACGTCTCGGTCAGCAACGCATACGGACTACTCACTAGTTTGAAAGTCTACATGCATACATACGATTACTCATTGAGTTGAAAAATCTACATGTACAAGACATCCAATATCGGATATCACCAAATTATGGCAAAGTATACGATATACATACATTTACGACCAAACGAAGTCCTAAGCTATGTTTATACCTCTCAAGAGGAAAACGTACACTTCAAAACGAGTCTAAAATACATGTATACCTACATACGAAGACCTACACTATGTACGCCATTCGGATTTCCTGCTCCACCGCCGAGACTCACCGGCGAGATAATTTTGAGCAGAAGTCCCAGTCGGCGATGGATACCGGATAAACTCGCACCTTCCACCCAATCTACGAGGTGGTCCCACCTCGCTTGTTCCGGAGTAGTTTGACTCGCCGGGCGCATTCGCTGAGGAGTTCAATCCACACCGCCGCATCTGACCTCGTGAACTGACGCCGGACGGGACTATGCCCTTGTCCCCGAGCTCTAGCCCTTCCATCGCCGATTGGCAGTCCGCGCGTCCTCTCTCCGAATCGCCGAACGCCGCCCTCTATACGCTCTGCCGCCGATGGACCCATTTGACGGAACACTCGGCGTGATCGGTGTAGCCACCCACGCCTTCAGCTCTTCAATTATGGGCTCGGTGTTGCTCACCGATGATGCTGGCGAGGTGGAGGCATGCGTCGTTTATGGACGATCTCGTACATCCGTATGTATTTCGTGATAGAGTCGAGGCGCTTTAAAATTCTTGCTATTTGGACCTCCTCATCCTCAATACCATGCCTTCCGCCAACAAGCTCGAACTCGATCGTCGGCCGGATATAGTCGTTCCCCATCCGTGGATGACCTTTTCATACTCTTCATGCTCTTCCGAGATCCGAGCCGCTTCTGTTGTCGCCTCAGTCGCTCGCAGCGGCATCAATCGTCCGTGGATCGCATCTCGCGGATAAATCGCCCCGAAACTTTAGCGCCTCATTTTCAGCAGGAGGCGAGCCACCTCGCGTCGACTTCATGCAACTTTTGTTTCGATTCGGTTGACGATGCCGAATCGACATCCATGTCGGCAATACCGAGTCACCTCGGCAGACCGACTCCTCCGTGTGTCACCTCTTCATCCTTCTCACCAGAGCACCTCGGACTTCTTTCGCTTTTGTTAGCGCTCATGATCTAGTCCGGCATCAAGTGAAGAACACAAGAATAAGACAATGATGCGCGTTTAAAAAGGGATATGTCTATTATTATTCAAAATGGAAGTTTGTACAACACCGGATCCTATCGATCCCGCAAATCAACTGTTACATTGGGTCCATCGACCTCGTGCTCATTAGTGATTGCCGACCCTCCGACCTCCTCGCCGCTTCCTTCCGGTTGACGATCTGCGGAAGGACGTCCGAGCTGGACCGCCGCCCGGTTTCGGTCCTCAACTCGGCAAGGAAGGCTCAAGCTCCACGCCTTCATCTTCCTCAGATCGAGTTACGGCCCCGCCGTGAAGCGAGGCGAAGACGCCAGCATCCACCACGGAAAGCGAGGTCGCCCAGCCGATTATGCGAGCTGCACTTGCATACCTCCGTGGTCGACCTCAACCCAACCGTGTTGGGCCTTATCAAAATCTGGTCTCGCCGCCAACTTCTCTAGGTGGCCACAAATCACCTCCGGCCTCATCACATCGCCTCTCCATGGTTTCATATTGCGGGCGCCTCAACGATAAGCCCGCGATCGAGGCGCATCTTAAGCAACAAGTAACAACAAGCTTAATTGACTTATACCTTTGGGAAGGACAAGAAACTCGAAGCCACTCGGGTTGACCATGGACCTTCTGTCGGGGCCGAGGCCGCCCGAGGTCCGGCTAAACCACGGGTCAGGGTGGACTCGCTTACATCGAGGAAGCAGGCGCCAGCGAGATCGGCACTTCTAATTCACCGCATTCACATGAGAATTTCATTATACGGGAAATAAAGATAAGAAGGTTGCCTCACCCAATTCGCACTCGACACCGGAGCTTCGACCTATAAACACTCACCAAGATCGCTCGTGTCGTCCTCTCGATAGGATCTCACCCATATCGCTCACCTAGGCCTGAGGATTAATTTCCTTAATACCCTCACCTATATTATTATTGGATTCCGGGCTCCACTATTAATTTTGAAAATGGGATAGTTTGACTCGACTTGCGCATTCGGCTGAGGGTTGAAATCCTCACCGAAGCCGCATCTGTGACCTCGTGAACTCGACGTCGGACCCGGACTATGCCCTTGTCCCAGAGCTCTACCTTCCACGTCGATTGGCATCCGTCCCTCTCTCCTCCGAGCGCGAGGGCCGCGTCCTCTACTCACTCTGCTGTCGAGATGGACCCATTTGGCGGAACACCTCGGCGTGATCGGTGTAGCCACCCACGGCTCTTAGTGAGGCGTCGGTTTCTAAATTCTTGCTATTTGGACCTCCTCATCCTCAATACCATGCCTTGTAACAAGCTCACGAACTTCGATCGTCGGCTTGGATATAGTCGTTCCCGGTCCGGCGGATGACCTTTTCATACTCTTCATGCTCTTAGAGATCCGGGCAACCTGCATTGTCGGCTCAAATTGTTCCTCATGATCATCAATCGTCCGTGGATCGCATCGGATAAATCGATCCACGAACTTCGAGGCGTGTAATCCTTAACTGGCGCCTCATTTTCATGAGGAGGAGCCACCATGATCGACTTCATACAACTTTTGTTTCGATTCGGTTGACGATGCCGACGGCATCCATCTTGGCCAATACAGGTCCATTCAGCGAACCGACTACGGGAATCCCGGCAAATCAACTGTTACATTGGGTCCATGACCTCGGGCTCATTAGGTGATTGCCGACCCTCCGACCTCCTCTGCTGCTCTTCCATTTGGTTGATGGTGATGAATCCTCCTAGGGCCATCGCCCTATCGTTGGGTTTTGCGAAACACCACCATGCATCCTCCGGAATGTGGTATTTATCAACAACCACCGAGAAGATCCTCCATCGTCAAGGTTGATTTCGCCCACCAATCTTGAGGCCATCCCATACCGACGACATCGGTGAAACCCAGAACTAAGTCCTATGGATTTACCTGGCGGTTATGACATATATAATCCCTTATATTGGGGTCTTGGTGACCGGGCACCAAGTGAACCGAGTTATCGAGGCGAGAAGAGGGTGAGAAGGTGAAGAATTCATACTTACTTTTTCCGGAAATGGATTTGATTTCTTCAACAAAGTGTGAAAGAGGAATGGGGATTTCTAAGGTTGTATTCTCTAGATTCAAGCGTCGAAGGAGAAAATGAACATTGCCTCTTTTAGACCTATTTATAGGCTTATATATTCATGTAACGTGATATGTCCATTTATAAGCATATTATTTATAAGAAAGATGCAACTGAATTGATCAATCTAGCTATATATTTACTCCTATGTTAATCAAAATCAATATGAGCCATTGATCTACAATTATCATAAAAATAAATATTAATGGAGTATATAATATGCATATGTCAAAATTTTGGTAACTAGACTCTACATTTTAAATATATAATTAGTATTACTCATATAAAATAAATCATTTCAATATAATCTTCTAAAATTACTTTTTCCATATATAATAGTTAAAATAAAAACTAAAAAGTAGTAGTTTCCAATATAAGTCTCGTATATATTGTCTAATTACCTCTGACATTTTTTTTCCGTTTCAGTGAATCGAAAAGGAAAATGGATCATGAGGCGGTATCAACGGTAATGGCGTATTTGATCATGATTCATGAGTCATGAGCCAATTTCATTGAAGAGTTATTCATTGTTTTCTTAAGTAAATGAATATATATGCCATCTACAAAAGTTACCAAGTTGGCTCTAACCTATTGATCAAAAGGCCGCTATGAGATTTTAAAGCCCTGTATTGAGGCCCATCTTGCGTAACCAACAATTACATAGTACTCCATTCGTCCACTAAAATCATTCCTTGATTTTGATGGCACGTATTTTAATAAATTGTAATGAGTGTAAAATAAGTGGATGTAAGAAGGTGTACCATGTGAATAATAAATAAATATATTAATGGATAGTGGGTGTTAAAAGGTGAGCCATAAATGAGTTTTTTTGTAAATAAGTGGATATGTTTATGGTAAAAATGTGAAGTTGATGTTTCCAAAAAAAGAAAAGTGAATATTTTTTATGGACGGATCAAAATGGAATTAAATGAACGTATTTGGTGGACGGATTGAGTATTTCCTTTCATATTTAGACAAAACAAAACCATCATCTAACTTAGAAATTAGAAATTAGAATTATGATCAAGGGAAAGTCAGATTGATACTTGATATTGGGTTATTTCATTGTTTATTTACAAATTTAATTCACTACACAAATCAGAATATATAATCCGGTCCCCAGAAATTTGAAAATCTGAATATCTACGTATTTAAAATTTAAAATTCAAAATGATCCAATTATTTAAAATTTGAACTACCGATTAATTTTTTAGAGAACTAGTGACTTTTATGTAATAATATAAACTCTATCGATTATAATAAACTGTATAGAACTGGAAATCGAACACAATGTGAAAATAAAATCTCCAACTAACTATAATAATCTGGAGGATATAGAACATATATATTGAAAATTTTGATAAAGTCTTTGGAAACTTATATCTGAGAGTAGATGGTTGCAAATTAGAATTGGGCTAAATTAACGATCTGATTCCTTTTGGAATTTTGCAAAATTTTAAGAAAAAATATCCGGATGTGAATTCCAGAACCTTCAAAATATCGAAAGAAAAGGATCCCAGAAGAGTGGGGAGAGAAAAAACTTGCAGATTTGAGATAAAAAAAACAGAACATAATTGAATGTAATAAAAATAAATAAAAACACTCAATTTTTTTTAGAGTTACAACCAACTGATGCAGCGTGCGTGCATGGAACAGAAAGAACAAGATCAAAACTCGTTGATTCAACGGAATACCGAGAATTGACGATAAGAGATATATCTCGATTTATCAAAAATGTCAAAAGCTGCCAACGAAATGAAACAAACGGAGATTAAATACTAATCATAATCTCCGAAAATACAAGAAATGCCAAAAAGGCCCAAACAAAAATCCGAAATTGCAAAATAACCCCGTAAAACACTAAACTGCGAATTTGACCCTCTAAACGATGGAATTTGTCCGAAATCCGCCATCAAACATCGCAAAGCGATGACTATTTTTCGGAACGTCGATTACACCCGAAAAACACTAGGTTTTCCTCGAAATCTAAAACTTCCCAGAATTGCGGTAATTATTCGGATAATCTGCGCGTTTCATAAAATCATCTGCAACTTGCGCCGCATCACCAACACACCCGTTTATTAGTCGGGTGAAACGTTTTACTAACTAGTTATTTTAATATTTGATCCATAACCTTTTTGGTGTTTGCAAATTGATACATTTTCCATCAACAACTTAATTATCCAATTGTCCTCCAATTCATTGTACACATTAGTCCAATTTGTATAGATTTAATTTTTTCCCCATATATCTCTTAGCGTACCAATTTGCAACACTTTTTTTTTTTTTTTTTCATGTAACCCGGAACCGCTACCTTTCCCCACGGTCTATGCACAGCGCGCAAACCACACATGACACCACACTTGGAAAATCGGTGTGTGACTCAAACCCATAGAGACACTTTGTTTTCTTCACAGACATGAACCGCTAAAAGCCTAAAATTAAGAACTACTAGAAAAACTATTAAAATTATTATTTTATTTATTTTGGAATTTCTACCCAACAAAGTCATCATTAATTGCATAAACAATACATTTTTGTAGGATTAATACAAAAATGAAGCTAGTACTTAAATTTGGAATTACAAACAGATGTTGCATTATTGGAAAAAATATAAACGGAGATGTCACAGGTGCTATAAGTGGTGGCCGTTATCTTGAACAAGTTGAGCACCTTGGCCCTGCCGTGGAGGGTGGTGGTCGACGTAAAATTGAGGCAACCCGCCCCCACATCCCCCCAAAAACCAGCATTTGCCACCAATCTGTCCGCATCCAGCACCAAATCCGAACTGATGTTGTGATCCCCACGCGCCGGTATGGTGTCATGCTGTATCGGTGCCTCAGCGATGGGCGAGCCCCGATAGCTTATGTAGGCCGTCGTGTTCTCGTACCTGTAGCTCGCGTGGTTCGGGTTCTTCACGGTCACCAGCAGCCCCAGCGTAACGTTGATTTGCCAAATAGGATCAGCGTGTATATGTTTCAAGGTGACTTGTTGCATACTGATTTCGGGTTGTTTAGGTTTCAGCACTGTCAGCCACAGAACTAATACTACCACAAAAATAATTACTATCAAAAATGCTGTCACACCAAGACATATTTTCAAGGATTTTGAGATTTTCATCATCAATCTTTTTTTCTTGTGGAGGTTGATCAAGGTTGTGATATATAGTAGCATTTGTAAAACTACCTTTTTAATTTGTTACAGAAAAGGCCAAAGAAAGGGGGGATAGTTCTTATGCAGTCCCTATCACAATTTGAGAAAGACAAGTCTTCATGTGTTCATTACAATGGGAGATGCAGCACCTTATTTTATTTATTATGTCCAGACGGTCAAAAATTTAAAACTCAAATACCCTCTTTTCTGTCGAATTTTGTATTTTATACATACCTGTTTTGGAAAAAGCTGCTTGAAATATAGTTAGAAGTTAGCCTATGCAAACAAAGTGAATAAATAAACAAACAGTTGTGTTGTACTAGAAAATGATAGCCAAAAAGGTGACACACGCTAACAATGCTACAGTCTTAAAACTTGCAGCACAGCAACAAGCGCCAGCTTCTGGAAGGATCTGAGGAAGCGCACATTCTTCCCCATTAAAAACAACTTGGTAGGAAACAATTCTCTGTCTGCAGTAGGTCTATTACCTAAGTGCTTCTTGTGGAACGAGAGAACAGATTGTTGCTTACCAGGCACCCTAGGGTCCTTTCCAGGGTGCGTTCCGTTCATCTCCGCCACCAAATAGTTCAGACCGGGCAAGCCGGTCATGAAAACAGTGCCGTTCAGCTCTTTCAAAAGCGTGCCGTTGAAAGAATAAGCTTTCTGGAAACCAGCCGCAGTCGTGTCCAGCTGAACAGCGACGAACCAATCCGCAAAATCAATGTCTCCCCAGTTGAACAAGGTGACATGCACCGACCAGCCATTCACGTGGTTTGTAGACAGATGCCAGTTTATGCTGACTCCACAGTTGTCTGGACAGGGCAATGGTCTGGGAAGCTTGAAATGCTTGATTCTAGCCCAAGTCACAGCCTTCTGCGTTCTATTTGCAAAGGGAACTAGTAGTGTCTCAGGAGGGAGCAACAACTGTTCCTTGGCGTTGCATCTCCTCGTGCTCGAACAGCCGCATGCGCACGCGCTGCACGGGACGACGGAATCGTTGTAGTAAGCGGAAAACGACGCGCAGCAACGTGTCTCCCCCTTCTTGGGCCGCGTGATGTTGCATACGACTTGCCACGTCGCGATTGCTGTGGTCACGGTCTGGAGGCCGCTCGGGTCCGGAAACTCTGTCGGGTCGACTCTTATTATCTGCCCGCATTTGTATTGCGGATTGAGAACTCCCACAATTCTCCACTTTTCAGGAGGGTATAGAGCTGTGCGGTTCAAATCGGGCGGCATTTTGTAGACCTGCATCTGGAAGACAGCCTTGGATTTGGTGTCATTCATGGTGGTGGGCAGCAACGTTCCGTTTCTGCAGCAGAAGGGGATATTACCAACGTCTTTGTCTTTCTCTCTCGTTGGGGGCAGATCGCCTATAATGGGCTTCTTCTCACACGTCATCACTTTGGAGAAATCAAAATCTTGATAATACTGACCGGCAGCACCATAGGTGCACTCTGAGATATCCTTTTTCCGAGTGTAGGCGCCTCTCATGGAATTAATGAACTCTCCTCTCTTCCACTCCCATGTCAGATTCCAGTGATCCAGCCGCCCTAGAGGGTTGTGGTTGTCCATAGTCACCTGAGCAAGATAGTTGTTCCCGAAGGCTTGCAACACATCGTACGTGAACATGAGGTCGCCTTTCTGCCGCGGCTTATATTTTATCGTCTTGTTCTTCAGCTTCACCTTCAAATCCCTCACGCAGCAAGCAGACATCGTCCCTCCTGTTCAATTCATGGCAACCTATCACTAACTTATGTAAACTAGCAATGTATTTCACGAGTTAGGGCTAGCCAACTTGTGAATTCATGTGAAAACATGCTAATTCACGAAACTTGTGAATTTACTATCAAAATAGGCTAATTCACGAGTAAGGAGGCAACTCAGTGATTCACACCTAAAACAATAAAGGTAATATAGTAAGAGTGACTTTTTTATTTTTATTTTTCTTTTTAGCTAATTTTTATCTTCACTGTAACAAGACTTTTTATAATAGGTATAGATTGTGAAAATCTGAATGAGTGCAAACCTTTTCGAGATGGAGCAGGGCACTTGTATCCGTCATTCATAAGCTTGAGAGTCCGAGGCATAGGGAATTCGGGCGGCTTGATCCCGAAAACTGAACCTTTGAATTCAACTTTGGCCTGAATTTGATCCAAATCGCCGGCGGTTAAGACGGCGGTCTTCAAATCTGTCTGAGGAAAGCCAGAGAGTGTAGTTCCATTCCCCACGGCAGCTGGGAGCTCATCAACATCCGTAACAACAGCATTACTGGCAGAGACTAGAATCTCGTCGTTTTGGAAGCCGATGAAGATTTTCCAGTTTTTGAGTTCATGAAATCCTGCGTTGGTGATTGTGGCCGTGGACTTGAAGGCCCATGGCTGTGCAGTCACGTTCTTCAAATACGGATACTCTCTGGTGCGAGATTCGAACGTGTAGGTGAGGTAGATGCCGTTGCAGTCCAGTTTTTCTAATTGTTTGGCAGTGTTGTTATCGTTGTCTTGTGCTCTTATCAATTCAACTGCGAGAATGCTGAAGAAAATAGACAAGATCACCATTCTTGTGTCCATGTTGAGAAGGCTGTATAATTCTTAGATTGAAGTATGTTTAGAATTGTGAGTGTAGTGGAACAAAACCCATCTGAGATGTGGAAGATGGTAATGGATTCAGTGAAGAATTAGTCAAGTATAATTTCGTCCTCTACCTCACCGAAATTGGCGGTCTAGTTAAAGTACCAACCGTCACACAAAATACTTCACCTTTTTTCCCCGTTAAAATGGTTAAAATATTTCTGCATTACGAGACGATCTCACGCAATCTTTTGCAACAAACTACCAAATTGTTTGATTGATTTGATGAGGATCTTATATTAAACAAGAAATTGAAAATTATAAGCTTGTTTATATATGAATGAAAATTTACATATCAAAGGACACTTTATTATAAACAGATGAACTATAAGCAGTAAACACTCATCAGAAAGAATATGATTTTAAGTTTCAAGATCTAGAAAGCAGGCCTGAAAAAAACCAGATAAATAAAAAGGCTTTAATAACTAATGATACAGGTTTATCCCCTACTATATATCCAAATCCCACAATTTGCATCTGCACAAACCAACAACTATCTTACTCTTTACAATGCCCTCCTCATCTGAACCAAAAGAAAATTCAGCTGTTTCTGGTATCTTGCCACGTTTAAACTCAAGACATACCTTGTTTGCCTAAGATTTCCTGGGCCCTTTAGTATAGGCAATTCACCAGGCTAAAACTTGGGAGTTTTTCCTACAGCTTCCTCTATTCTTTGTGAAGTCTCTGCATCTGGTGGGGGACGTTCTCAGTACAAACGGAGAAGTTTTCATGAACTAAATAAGCCTGGTCGCTCTATCTATGATTTTATGCAACTTCAATATTTATTGGTCCCTCAACAAATTTGGCGCTCGACTTTGCTGCTGCTCTTGCTGACCTTGACGAGGAGTCGGAGGTAGACTTTGGGGAGGAAGTTGATTTGCACTTCTTCCGTTTGTGCTTCTTCATTAGGGGAGGAAGTTCCGAGGGCATGTCCCTAAACATCTCGGATCCTGATTGTTGCCGCATGGACTCCCCAAAATCTGTTAGAAAAAGAGAAATGAGGCCATAGAAATAGTTGGTATAGTTTCCTTCAGCTTTCAGAAGCACATGTCAATACATCAAAGAACAATCAATTCATCTGTTACCATTGGCCCCAAAAGAACTTCAATGAAAGTAAGTTAAGGCGAGAAATGCACATTAATCATTTACGGATGAACTGTCTTATTGTGATAAGGGACAAACGGTAGGCACAAAACTAGAGATAAGATCTCTGTAAGACATGCATACTAAATGTGATCTATTTCACTTTGATACTGACGTTATAAACTAAACTGGACTTCATAGACAAAGAGATACCCAATGAATGATACAACATACACGATGAAGGTGCATACAGATACATAATGAAGGAGCATAAGCAGAAACTTAACATATATCAAAATTTGCATTACTTTCCCAAATCTGTTTTCATGATTGTGCGATGAGTAATGAAATCTGTTTTCATGATTGTATGAGTAATGAAGGAGCATAAGCAGTTTACAAAACGGCAAACACAACAGGCAATACATGATTGTGCGATGAGTAATGAAATCTGTTTTCATGCAGGCAATTATTGTCCATATAACTAAATGTCTGTGCCCAAAATTCCTCTAAAGAGATAAACTTCTTATTTTCCTTCCTTTCTCTTACTCTATTTTCTTAATAAATTATATAGTACTTCAGGTGTTCTAGGACACTAGCACTGCTGCAGAAAATCCACCATGTGACCCATACCAAAACAAGTCTTTTTCAAGCCCCATTTTCAGGCACACCTACACCAATCTCCAAACACCTCATGACAGATGAGCCAAAACTTCCCCTGCTTTGAGGTAAAGAATCTTATGAACTAGGCTTCTCTCCAAAATAATGTCCGAGTAGTACAAACAACACATAGGACATATTGCCATGTTCCAGTCAATAATTTCATCCCGTGACAAGGCCATCAGATTTGTCCAAATCGATATAGCACATGATACGAATACTACGCAGAAAACTGCCCCTTTTTGGCCTTCACACACCTTCTACCAATACTCAAAAAAAAAAATCCCCAATTCTTTCTGCAGCTGTCAACATTCTGCAATCTTAGCACACTCTAACGATGGCGTTGACCACTTTATAAGGAAAACATAATATCAACAAACAAGAAATTGGAGAAGAACATACCTTGAGACGACCATGGAGATAGGGCAGAAGAATTTCCTATTGATGTTGCCGCGAAATCGGGCCCCGTCTTGAATTCACTCATCTGCAAGAAGTTCTCCAAATTTGAAAAAGGATTGTCAGAACACGAAAATTAGAAAAATACAAAAAATTAGGTTGAGACATACCCAACTGGGCGCCGTTCCGGAGGCGCCATCCCAGCCAATATGTGCCACATGCTTAACATCTGTTGGATATCCAATCTCTATTTCACGCTCCTTCACAACTGCAAACAATTATGGAAACTTTCACTTACCCCTTAACCACCATAAATAAACAAAAAAAAGCTTACTAATAAAGAACGCAATCAAGATCTGACAGGAATTTTACCAAAGAATTGAGAAATGGTATATTTGAATCCTTTGTAGATCCCTTTCATTGCTGTCGCCATAGGTGAAGTATGGCTCCAATTCAGCTCTCAGACCACAATGCAGAAGAAAACACCCACAAGAACTAACTCAATATGCTAGGCTTAGAAACCTCGGAATCTGTAAAGGGCAAAAACAGAAGAACTTTAGCATTAAATTGAACGGGTATAAGACACAACAAAGTTCATGAAACTGCAAAATACTCTGGCATTTTCAATCAAGAATTTATACGTTCTAAAAGAAAGGACAACCCAGCATGCAAGATTGTTTTTAGTTTGCCCAGAATCCTACAAGCAAGAACTGGAAGAAGAAGAAGAAGAAGAAGAGGAAGGACTGGAAAAGAAGAAGAAGAAGAGGCTAAAATTTACCTTTTAGATTCCGTAATTCTTCCCTCGTTATAATTTGGACATACAGTCACATATTTAAGGTAAGCATCTCTGTCTTGAGCATGCACGCAAATCCGAATTGGACAAACTGGAGTCTACTAAATTATTAAAGAATCATATGATAAACATAAATTTCATGAAATGTAAAAAGAAAAGAAAAGAAAATGTGGATTATTGCTTAAGACTCGGATATTAGAGGGTTTTGGGGGCTTTGGGGATGGTTTTGATTGAGGATAGAGAAAGAGAGGAACTTAAAAGAGAGAGAGAGAGAGAGCAGGACAACCACCAAAATCTTTCAATGAAAGGGTAACGGGTGGATTGGAGGGCTTGGAGAAAATTAAAGAAAATAGATTTGGAGTAAGAAATTAAAGAAAATACTTTACTAGTTATAAAAAATTAATTAGAAAAGTACAAGTACAAGTCCAACTGCGAGTCCAATACAACTATAATTATAAAAGTGAAATACGTATATATAGTAATATCCAGTTAAGGAATGTCAATTATAGTCACGAACATAAAACGTCAAATTATAGTTAAGTTGTTGGTCCTATTGGATTATTATCACTAAAATAATCGATATGACCATTTTAATCCTATTAGTCTTATTGGTAATATTTGGTATAATTTGACATTTTATGTTCGCGCTATAATTTGGCATTCCTTAACTTGGATGGCTATATAAAGTCCGCGCTCATTATAAAAATACCGTGAAAGTCAATTGATTCTAAAGAGTATATAAAATTTTGGAGAATGAGGTTTCCAATATCTTTCAGTACAATAAATGGAATTAAATGAGGATTCCAATATTTTTCAGTACAATATTTATTTTTCGAGTAGCTGTTTTCTAAATAAATCTTAAATAACTCTATTGTTTAAACAGCTGTCGAATTAATTTTCTGATACTACCCATAAATTACTTCATAGATTTTGAAGCAAGCGAAATGACGATTGCTTTGGTCTAACGATATATTAGGGTTGATAATTTTCGATACGACACGAGAACACGACACGAACACGCACGAAATTAAAGGGTTAGTATTCAGTCTTATCGTATTCGTGTCCTTATCGTATCGACACGATAAGGACATGATAATTTCGTGTCGTGTTCGTGTCGGATCCGTGTCGTATTCGTGTTGGATCCGTGTCGTATTCGTGTAACCCGATAATTTTTGTGTTGCATTCGTATTCGTATCGTTTTCGTATAATTCGGTAATATTTTTATATATTTAATATTAATTTAATTATATATTTTATATTTTTATTTCTTTTATTTATTTATTTTCTAATTTTGATTTAAATTTATCGTTTCGTGTCGTGTCAACACGAAAAAAATCATGTCATATTCGTGTTCATGTCGTGTCGGTCCGTGTCCGGTGTCGAAGACATTTCGTTGTCGTGTTCGTGTTCACGTGGGATGGATCTTTAAATTAGTGTTCGTGTTTGGCGCTTATCGGATCGTGTCGTTATCGTGTCGATAATAATAACGGCCGACAGCATAAATCTTAAATTTCACGATAGATAATTGACTGTTTTTTCTATCTTAGTTTTCTTAGCTCTTCAATTCTCATAGTTTTCAAGAATCTGGATTTATATAAACTTCTTTCACTTTTTACCTATTGCCTTTGCAACTTCTATTTTTGTAATGTTCTCTTCTGGTCGCACATTGATTTTTTTTTTTTATCTCTTTTATACTCTTCAATGGAAGAAGATATCAAATGAATTTACTTTTCATACGTGGTTTGTCAAACTATTATATAATTTTATGTGATTTGTGGGATATTGTATAAAATTTTGAAATTTATCCAATCCACACCAAAAATAGTTGTTACAGATTTCCTATAAATTCAAAAAATAAAATAATAATAACAGTAATTTATCTCGTATGCATAAAAAATAACGGCCGATGGTTCCCACTACCCAAAAAATTTCAAATAAAACTTCGACTATGATTTCCCAGCTCAAATAGATAAGACCATGGTATAAGTATTTCGAGTCACACTGTACATTAGGCATCTTTTATATCTTGCCTACAACTTAAAAATTTCTTGACACGGTCTTGTAGATAGGAACAGTTAATAAAAATAAAATATAAATTAATAAATTGTTATTCTATGAAGAGAAGATCGGATTTATATCTTCTTATTGAGGAAAACTGGAAATATATTAAAACGAGATGTCTTTCAGAAATAATTAAAAAATCACAAGCTCTCTCCACTCTCCATTTCTGGCAGGGATATCCAGCTTCGATAGAAAATGACATTTACTTATAGATTACAAGAAATAGGGGTTGTTAGTAATTAAAAGTCTTTTATGTTCCTTAAAGCGTGTAAAACCAATTGACTAATTGAAGTTAATTTATTTTCTACTGATGATCAGGTCAATTATAATCACTACAAGGTCAATTATAATATGATAATAAGAGTTTGGGACGAGTCTAGTGAGATATGACCCCACCATTTCTATGATGTAAGCCAGGTAGTTAAACAAATAAGTAATTAAACACACTTTCCGGAAGGAAATATATTTAAGATTTTCTCTTTTTTTTTGTCAATTTAATGCAGAAATTTATAGACCGTGTCACGGTGGATTCGAACCCGAAAACTTTGGCCTCGAGCATTAACCATTCTTCTACTAGATCAATACACACACATATTTAAGATTTTCTCGTTATCAGGTAATGCTACTAATAAAAATAAGCGACATCCATAAGCTTGAAGATGATCTCGTTAATCAGGTAAAACTGAACTGAATATACATTTCATTAAGATAATTAGATGCAGTCTAATATACCATATGATATATGTAATGATTATGCATTTCATAAAGATTAGATGCAGTCTAATATACTGAATATACATTTCATTAAGAATATATACAATGATTATGCATTCTGAACAATGTCTAATTGTGCAAGTTGTGTTTGAAAATGAATCATGATTCGTTATAAAAAGAAATAAAATGAAATTGTATGAATACAACGGATGAGATAAAGTAGAACGAAAAGCAAAGCTGATAAAATTTATAAATTATGAAAAACTGCCCAAATATGGTTTAATTAATTAACCATCTAAAAATTTGGATTTAAAATCGAAAAATGACTTTTTAGAATCTACGAAATGAAAACTTTTCATATGTTTCCTCCATCGTATAAAGCATAGTTTACAATTAGATACGTACAAAGTTATTTATGTATTAATTGAATGTAAATACTTTATGTAATTATATATGACAACATATGAGATAATGATAAACAATACCAAAGAATGATAGATTGTTGCCACTAAAATGCGAGCAGCAAAGAATATACAACTGTCAGAAACTAACATGATGTTGTTCCTGATGGCCACCCATTTTCACTTTTCTATGTTAAATTCGTGCCATGCATGCCTACATCACCAATCACCATCCCGTTTATAAATTCGTCCTCGCCTTTTAATTTCTACACAATAATTGCCAGATTTGTAGCTTGTTCAGATATTCTCTTATTATTTTAATGATGAGGATTCAGATTACAAGTTCCATTGTTGCAACCACGTTATGGTAGTTGTGTTGCTTGCAGTGCAGCATACATAAATTTCGATTTTCTTGAAATGGCAATTTGTTGGTTACATTCAGACACTGATCCGTATCTTGGATATTTTCATTCTAGATAATGATCATATTTGTGTACAATCTGCAGTTAGTAGTTCGTATGTTTTTAAAAATATACGTTTGTGTATCGTACAATTGTTTTACTATTGATGTTATATTTGATATGCACATCAACTCATAGTAGATGCACATCAAGATATATATTTTTTAAGACACAAACCAGTCTCACGAGCATGCTAATCAAGGTGTCGCAGACGATCTTTACGGGTAAATTCCATCCAATTCAATGTCATAATTGTATCTTGTAATATTAAAATATTGTATCGTGTAACTTTACTTAATGACATAAGAGTATAGCGATGTGTGTGTGTCATAATTCAACGTCTAGTGGTAGAGTTGTTAATGCTCGATGCCACAGGTCTCGGGTTCGAGTTCACCATGACACAGCCTTTAAAATTTCTGTATAAATTGATAAAAAAAAAGAGTATACCGATGTATCTGTATCCATGTGTGCATGTGTTGGTATAGTGGTAGAGTGGTTAATGTCCGAGGCCAAAGGTCTCGGGTTCGACGCGGCTTTTAAAATTTCTGTATTAAATTGACAAAAAAGAAGAAGATGTATCTGTATCCATATTGCTCAATAAAATTTGTTTGGTCTAAGTATAAGAAACTAACAATATAATTATAAATCCAAGAAATGTTTTCTCAGACTAAAATTAGAAAATATTAGATATAAATTAAACTCCAATTACTTGAATAATTTGTATAATAAATTTACGGATGCCCTAATTACTTGACAATTTATATAATAAATCTATAGTTTCATAAGATATAGTAATATGCCCGCAAGTAAACAGGCACTGTAAGCGAACCCGGTCAAATAATGGACCTTTTAAAACTATATTCTAAGATAAAGGAGGCCCAATTGGCTAATCCAGTGTCCAGTTTATGGACAAGTTGTATGTGAGATCGTAATTTAATATATCTTGTTTATAATAAATATATAATTTATATTGTATTTTTAATTCTTAATACTTATCTAAGCAGTAGTATCTATTCATCGTCCACATAAATTACTATTTTTTTATTTCTATATTTAATTTTAGAATTACAATTCAAAATATTTGTAACTAATTTTATTACATTTCATTTATTGTTCATTTCTCTTCATTCCTAGTTAGGGTGGGATACAGTTCGACGCGAATCAGATATTAAAATCAGTTGTAAAGTATTTTTTTCATTTTTGTTCAACTGATAATAAGGATCCCCCCTTTTCGTGAAATAAATAGTTATATATATATATAAAGAGAGAGAGTTTGGTTCAAATAAGAACCATTCTTATCCTAAAACCTAACCAAATGAATTAGTTATGAAAGTTGATGAATCCGTTGAGAAAGTTAATGAATTGAAATTGAATTTTTCACCCGGGTTCGAATCCAATGAGAGCGAAAATTCTATTTTTTGGATTCGATATTTTCCCAACGGATTCATCAACTTTCACAGTGAATTCATCGCTTTTGGTTCCGCGTTACCATGATAAAATGGTTCACGTTAACCCTCCCCTATATATATATATATATATATATATATATATATATATATATATATATGAGAGGATTAACGTGAGAACCATTTTATCACGAGAATACGAGAACAAAAAATGATGAATTCATTGGAAAGTTACTGAATCCAAAAAAATTGAATTTTTGCTTCTCCTATGATTCGAACCCTAGGTGAAAATTCTGAATTTTTTGATTCAGTAACTTTCCCAGCATATTCATCAACTTTCATAACGAATTCATTTTGTTCGTAACTAATTTTCGTGGTTCTTAGTTCTCACGTTAAAAATGATTCTTATTTGAACCATGTTTGTATATATATGTTGATCCAGGCTTAATTGTTTATTTTTCAGTTTTATCTTATAGAAAAAATCTGAAAGATAACCAATTCGATCGCAATGGATGGCGAGCATCGAATTTTTCTTCCTGATGGATAAGAAAGACATTGTTCATATATTATGGATTCTTTTAGTTGATAAATATAGTAACAGTTGTTTGATTTGGCTATCACGTATGCACTCAATGAAGAACATATCAAATAAAATATCCAAACAAAGGCAAAGCAATGAAGTTGAGAAAAAAACTAATTAGATAATTCACAAGAATACAACAAAAGACTGATGTTTTTTTTTCCACAGAGAAGAAAGATGACGATGAACATGGAAGCTCAGGAAGATGGATCAAGCAAAACCCACACACCATCTCAGAGCGCCCATTACATTTAATTCATGTTCTATCTCTGTTTATTGGGACAACTCTTTTTATGCAAAACTCCCACAGCTTTAAGCATCTACCACATCGGACTCCGCCGACGCCAGAACCAATTCCGGTTGAGCGGCTTCTGTTCCATCCAAAGCATTCGGCAGCCCCAATGCCCTCAACGCCAAGTGGGCCGCCTTCTGCCCCGAAATCATCATCGCCCCGAATGTGGGTCCCTACAATTAAAACACAAATCCCAATTAGAACAATATTTTGAAGCTCAATTGAAGGAATTAATGGCGGTTAATTAACTACCATTCTCGGGGCTCCGTCGATCTCGGCGACTTCCATGCCGGTGATGATCATTCCGGGCACGACCTCCCTGGTGAGCCTGACAATGGCGTCCTCGGCCGTGTTCATGTCGAGGGCCTTCATCCCGGGCACGCTGTCGATCATGCCGATGCTCCTGAGACGCTTGACGCCAGTGGCCCCGAAGGGGCCGTCGTGGCCGCAGGAGCTGACCACTACTTTCGCCTCCATCACGTTGGGGTCCATGCACGACTGCGTGTCGTGGTTCATGGAGACTAGGGCCCAGTTGGTGACGACGCCGCCCACGCGGCCGCCCTTCACGATGAGGTCCTCGGCCGCCACGGCGTTGAAGAGCTTGACGTTGGGGCGGGCGAGGAGCTTGCTCATGATGGTGGAGGTGAAGAGCGCCGCATGCTTGATCACCACGTAGTCGTCCTGCTCGTCGTACTCGATCTCAAGCTCGTCGAGGAAGCGGTGGGCCGGCTTACGGACCACCATGGCGGAGAACAGCTGCCCTCCCAGCCAGGCGCCACCGCCGGGGCTGACCGACTGCTCAATGATGGCGATGTTGATGTTGGGGTTCTTGCTCAGCTCGTACGCGCAGGAGAGGCCGGCGGAGCCAGCCCCCACGACGACGACATCGGTGTCGGCGTAGGTGATCATGTCGGTCATGTAGCGGCGGGTCATCTCGCGGGAGACCACGGACTCCTTGATCGGCTGGAATTTGAAGTTGTCGAGGTTGTAGGCGGCGGACATGGAGATGGGGGCGCTGTGGGGCGCGGATTTGAGTGGCTGGGGGGCGCGTGCCGGCACGGGGGAGCCGTAGAAGGAGGACTTGTTTTCGAAGAATTGGGTTTTGGAGACGGAGGAGGTGAGGGTTGTGGCCATGGCTGCAGCCATTGATGAGATTTAAGAGAGGGAGAGTTGAGTAATGAGTGTTGATGAGGAGTGTGCGCAAATATGAATATATATGGAGGAAACAAAGGCTGCTGAAAAAATCTGAGGAGAAAAGATCTGAAGGTGTGGGGTTTTAAAGTGCGACGAAGATAAAATTTGAGCGATTCACAATGCTTCGGCGTCTCGTTCTACAGACTGAAGCATTGGCATCACATATCTTGCCGTATATATAAATTCGAGATCTTTTGCACTTTTTCTTTTACAGGTGTAACGGTTACTATACACTTTAACATGACCTGACCTGACCTACAAAAATGAAACATTATTTTATAAATAACTGTTGAAGATAACAAATTGACGTTTGCCAAATATCTAAGGCCATCCCAACTAATAATCAAAAATAGAGCCGAATCGAATTGGAATACAAATTCGGTTCCGCTATTTTTATGTTAAGTTCGATTTGTAAAAATGAGGTGATGTGGTCAAAGTATCGTAGGTTTGAATCATACTAATGTTATATGAGATTGAGTCTATTATACTTGGTTTTTCAAATGTAGTTTATCCGTCCTGTGTTGTTTGTATGTTAGTGTACATAAACATAGAGTTTACCTTGTGCACACCGAAAAGTAGCGACTACGGGTTCCTCATGAATTAAAAAAAATGATTTTTTCTATTAACTTTTGGTTGTATATGTGAACATACTGAAAAACGGAAAACCAAACCTAATTATAAGGTTATAAATGTAATTCTAATAATATAATATTTATTCATGTTTTATAGTTTAGAATTCATTCACTGTTTTATCCGTTCAATAGAGATGTTTATTTAAGAACTAAAATTTCTTAAAATTTTAGTTAATTCGGTTTTATATTGAATCGATGATTTCAGTTCGATTTAGTTCGATTTTTAGAATATATGATCGGTTTAGATTTCTATTTCTTTATTCAGTTAATTCGATTTTTGCAATTCTATTCTCACCCCTATTCCCAGCAATAAAATCCAAACTCAAACTCATTTATAGTATCTTTCACATCAAATACAAGCTCCATGATAAATTTATTCTCAAATTATAAAGAATATTCTCTTTATATTCATTCTTAAGCAATTTATCATATTTTTTCAACCATCACGATATGTTTTTCAAAATACACTACTAACCAACAAAATTTTGCAACCACTAATTTCACACAAAATAAAATATTATCATACTCTTTCCACCAAAAACTTGAATTAATTTTGATGACACAAATTTTAATAAATTATAATAAGTATAAAGCTGGTGTTATTATACGGTTATGCCCCAACATTTCATTACTTGCTCAGAATTATCACTAGATTAAAAATTTTGGTATCTGATTTCTGATTTAGCACGCTGGAATCTCGCACGTGTGTCCATTTTTAAAGTTAGATGTATAGTTACAAGTGAGACTCCAGCCTCAGAAATAAGATGCCGGAAATTTTATTCAGTAACATACATCTTTTTGAAAAATTATTGAAATGTTAAGATATATATCAATTGCAAAAAAGGAAAGTCAAAATTCAAGCTATAAAATGATAGTAACATTGGCATTCAATATACAGGTACGTAGCAGTTAGCACTATGAAATATTGTTGGAATATAAGTTCATTTTTATTTTATTTTTGAACAGAAAATCCCAATTGAAATATTGCATAGTTAATCTTATAGTGTGAAAATTACTAGGAGAAATTAGTTACATTTAGTAATTAATAAAAAAATTATTAGGAATATATACTATCTAATCGACGCTCAAACTTTTCAAGATCTTCGTGTAGCTTCTTCACGTCAAGTTTCCGACTCTTATTCAAAACTAAGTGGGTAAATCGCAAGCTTATAAGTTTTTAAAAGTAGTTTAAAGTTATTTAAGAGTTTATAAACTCTTGAAATGTTTGGAAAAATAAACTTCTGAACAGCTTATAAGCTGTGAAAATAATTAGTTCCAAATAGTTTATTAGCTCCCACAAAATAAACTTATCAACCCCAACTTATTTTCATGATTTTATAAGCAACAATTAATTAACAAAAATAATCTTATTATGGTATTTCCTATATACACTCTTTCAATTTCAACTTTTTTTTTTTCCAATTTTCTTTCTCTAACTGGCAATTTTCTCTCTAACTTATAATTTTAATTATCCAAACATTTTGATAATTTATAAGCTCTTAAAATATTACATCTTATTAGCTCTTAAAATATCTTATAAACTCTCTAAAATAAACTTTACTAAACATCATCTAATTGTGGTTTCGTACTCATTCAATTTGATGCATGACAATATGTACACGTGAATGCTTATAAAGTTGGTGAATTTTAATTGAAGATACATTTGGCAAATCCGTTATAATGTTTAGTCCAGCTAAATGTAGATTACTTTCCTAGATTTAATTGTACTGCTTCTTTATTGGTGCTTACTTGAGGTTCGTTATATGGGCTCATCATGAGTACACCCTTCCTTCATTGGATTCAATAGAAAGGCATATGGTTTATAAGACTATAAGCCCATTTTATCATAAAATGCCATTAGACTTTTTTTTTATTATCGTCGTCCTAGTTACAAATTCTAGATTTTAAATCCAATTTTTATTTTATATGGTTTCCTTTTTTTTGGTAATTTAATACAGAAATTTTAAAGGCTACGTCACGGTGGACTCGAACCTGAGACCTTTGGCCTCTGGCATTAACCACTCTACCACTTGCTGTAAGCTAAGCTTTTATATGGTTTCCTTCTACCACATGCTGTAAGCTAAGCTTTTTCGTGACCTATTTCCTTTTGCACGGTAATAAAGGGGTGGTCTCATGTGCGCAACAGGCAGAGACCACCAATTATTTATTTATTTAATTATTATTAAATTAATTTTAATTATAAATTAATAAAATTCTAATTGTGAATTAATAAATTCTAATCATGAATTAATATATTTTGAATTAATAAATCTTAATTTTGAATTAATAAACCCTAATTGGAATGAATATTAATTATGAATTAATAAATCTAATTTTGAATAATAAACCCTAATTTTGAATTAATAAACCCTAATGAATTAATAAATCCTAATTTGAATAATAAGCCCTAATTTTGAATTAATAAACTCTAATTGTGAATTAATAAACCCTAATTGTGAATTAATAAACTTTAATTATGAATTAATAAACCTTAATTGTGAATTAATAAATCATAATTATGAATTAATAAAATCTAAATTTGAATTAATAAAAAAAATAATTATAAATTAATAAAATCTAATAATACTTACTCACCATAATTAATATATAACTATTTTAACAAAAAACAAGGGTGAGCTCACGGTGAGGCGGAGTTGGTTGCAATTATTTGTAAAATTCACACGTCTTGAGGTTCAACGATATTCATTTATCTTTCAAAAGATGAAAGATCGTATTTCTACTATCATTCTTCCGGTATTTAGTTTTCTTTCCCAACTCAAAAAAAGTAGTTTGGACCCGTTTCTATAATTCTTTCTTCCGTTTTTTCTTTTCTTTCTAAAAAAATTCTTTCGTAACTGAAAATAAAAATAAATATGTAACTCTACAAATTTAAATTCCCAAATTTCTATACATCTATTTCTTCCATTATAAAAAATTCTTTCTTAACCAGAAATAAAATAAAATTGAAAATTTATTTCTTAACCAAAAATAGAAATTGAAATAGATGAAAATATAACAAAAAATAAAAACCTAAAAATTAAAATAAAAAGAAATAGACAAAAAAATTAGAAAAAAATTACAATTCCAGTTCTTCAGTTTTAAAAGTTTCTTTCTTAACCAGAAATAAAAAGAAATAGAAAATTTTAAATCAAATTGAAATAGATGAAAAAACCAAAAATAAAAAATAGAAATATAAAAATTAAAACTAAAAAGAGAGATAGAAATAGACGAATATCAAACAAAAAAATAGAGATAGACTAAAAACCCTAAAAACTAGAAAAAATAAATAAATAGAAATAGACAAAAAACAAAACAAAACAGAGAAAAAAATAAATTGACAGCTGTGGGATTTGAACCCACGCCCTTTCGGACCAGAGCCTAAATCTGGCGCCTTAGACCACTCGGCCAAACTGTCTTTGTGAAAGAGAATCGCAAGTGCACATATTAGTTGATCGTCTCGCACCGACAACTATGGCACGTGAATTTCTGCTGTTGGCCATGTGAGAATTTGAAATGTCAAACTGCTTAAATTAATGATCGCGCACACCTCTCCAACTATTGTCAATTAAATCCAACTAATTATGCAATTTTTATAATTTATTTTGTGTCCACTAAATTCCAAATGAAAGACGATAGATAAACACAGTCGTATGATATCTAATCTACACTTCTCTGCCACTGACACCAAAACCAGCACAGTGATCATGAAAAAATAAAATAAAAGTAACAAAATAAAAGTAAAAGAAAACCTGTTCCCTAAAAAATATCCTCAATTATTTTCCCCATGATGGGGACTCAACAGTCGACATTAGTCATCTTCTATCGAGATTCAAGAATGAGACTAAGAGGGTGTTTGGTGAAAATAATTTCACAAAAGCAGTTTATAAGTTGTTTTTAAGGCGAAAAATAAACATAAAATTGCTTTTAACTTATAAGTTCACCAAACACCTCTCATCTCTGAAAATAGTCACGGAATACGTTCCAAAGAACCGTTTCATTTTACTAAAATGTAACGCATTAGATAATTCAAAGTATAATTTGTAACTTCATAGGTAATAGAGAATCGATTATAAATACTATAAGATAATGGTTGGTACCAAGGTATGAAATTAGATAAGAATGGAATGACTTTGGAATGGACGGATGATAGGAATGGAATGGAATAAAATATATGATTCATATAGTTGGTACGTACAATGTATAAATGAATATGAATGAAATAAAATAAATGAAATAACCATTATTTTTATAATTTATGTTATAATAATAATAAAATAATTATTATTTTAATAAAATATTTATTGGTACTATTTTTTGATAATATTTTTAATAATATCATTAATTAATTAATAATATTTATTATTATTATTATTATTATTATTATTATTATTAATGTAACTATTTATTATTTATTATTTATTATGTTATATTATTAAAACTATAATTTTTCACTTATTAATTATTATTATTATTTTATTGTTGTTGTTATTATTTATTATACTAATAATAATATAATTATTTTAGTGTAACTATTTATTATATTAATTATTATTTATTATGTTAATATTATTAATAACTATAATTTTTATCACTATTATTATATTATAATTATTATTGTTAATAATTACTATTTATTTATTATCATAAGTATTACTATTTTATTATTATTATTATTATTAAGATAAAAATAAATAGGAATAATTTTGTTAGAAAAATTAAATAAATTTGTCTAATCTTGTATTCATGGGAATAACTAATATAATGTGGTAGAAGAGGAATAATTAATCTTATGTTTATGAGAATAAGCATTTATTCGAAGATAATGATTCCAACCGTAAAAACTTACCAACTATAGGATTGGAAATGAAGGCATGAATCATTATTCCATTTCTGTATACCGATCGGTACCTAAGAGCTCCATCTTATCATTTACTGTGATTGGCAATGACATGTTTGGTCATTCCCTCTAACCTATCTCTCATTCTTAGTACTGACAATTCGTGCGTGTGGGGTCGTTATCGTGTCGACACGATAATGACACGAACACGACCCGTTAAGGATCTGTCCGACACAAACACGACACGAACATGAATATGACACGATTTTTTTCGTGTTGACACGACACGACACGAAACGATAAATTTAAATCAAAATTAGAAAATAAATAAATAAAAGAAATAAAAATATAAAACATATAATTAAATTAATATTAAATATATAAAAATATTATCGAATTATACGTAAACGGCACGAACCGACACGAACACGAATGCAACACGAAAATTATCGGGTTACACGAACACGACACGGATCCGATACGAACACGACACGAAATTATCGTGTCCTTATCGTATCGACACGATAATAATCTGACACGATAAGGCGAACATTAATCAGTTAATTTAAATGCGTATTTATATTGTGTTCTCGTATCGTGTCGAAAATTGTCTGCACTACTCATTCCAACCCAAGTTTTGGTACCTTTCTGGCGAATATTCACTTAAATTCAAATATGAGAACCCCAAACATAAAAGTCAATAAATAGAGTCCTAAACAGGAAAGTCAAAAGATAAGTAGATGCCCAATCCCTTCATTTAAGATGAATTTGATCCAACCATTATTTACTGCGAAAAAGTGTAATACTTTAAATAACCGATGTAGATCCATTGTCTGTCCTCACCAATTCCAGTTGTCAAATCCAAGAACTTTCTGATTAATATAAACACCAATCAAATACCCTCACGTTCTTTCATGCAACATGTTGGCCACAACCCCACCTTTTATTCTTCCACTATCAAATTTAAATGTTCCCATTCGAATTTCTACTCTCGGTATAACAGTGAAAGTTTTCCAAATTATTGATTCTCATATAAAATACTAGTACTTCCTCCATCCGATTATTATTGATTCATTTTCATTTTTGGGTTGTCTCATTAAATTGATCTATTTCAAAAAAATAAAATAATTTTATAATAAAAAGTATCTCGAATTTCGTATATCACATACTATTTACGCACAAAATATAATTTTCTTTGATTTAGGTATAAAAAAAGAAACATGGACTGAAGGAGAATATTTTAATTTTAGCCGATAATATTTTTATTTTCATCAGCTTCTAGTGGTATAATTTGACATTTTAAATGTCGTGAAAGTAGAGAGCGCATGAAATTAAAGCCTCCCCTGTTTCTGAGAAGCTTTTGAAGCTCTGAAAATGGAGAAAAGCGCTATTTTCTTCGCCGCATTTTTGGTGGCCGTCTTTACTCCATTTTCACGGGCAACTGACCCGATAGTCTCGTTCGATGATAATTTTAGCAAAAGCTGCCCGGAGAAGAACTTCAAGACTTCTGAAGACGGGCAGATCTGGTACCTCTCCCTCGATAAGGATGCAGGTAATTTTCACATATCTATTGCATTTTTTTTGCATATAATATCATCTTCATCACTGTCCTAATCTAATCTATGGTTGATGTTGAAAGGTTGTGGGTTCATGACGAAACAGAGTTACAGATTCGGGTGGTTCAGCATGAAACTCAAGCTCGTCGGAGGAGATTCCGCCGGAGTCGTCACTGCTTATTACGTAAGTCTAGATTTCGCGGCAGTTCTTTTATTTTTCTTCATTCTACCGAATATTGGTTGACGATGAGAATCCAAATGCAAACACGCTGCAGATGTGCTCGGAAAACGCGGCGGGGCCGGAGAGGGATGAGGTGGACATCGAGTTCTTGGGAAACCGAACCGGGCAGCCTTACGTCATCCAGACCAACGTGTACAAGAATGGAACCGGCGGTCGGGAGATGAGACACAGCCTGTGGTTCGATCCCACCGAGGATTTCCACACTTACTCCATTCTCTGGAATAGCCATCAATTAGTGTAAGTTATCTTTAGTAAGAGGTCTTTGGTTCGATTCTATTTGGATATGATTAGTTAGTACTAGTTTGATTGTTGTACGAATTATTTAGAATTCCTTGCAATATTATATATTAATATATGGTATCTCTAAAAAAACGCCCTGTGTTGAATTCTCGGGCGATCAGGTGGTTCGTGGACGCGGTGCCGGTGAGAGTGTACAAGAATGCGAACTACAGCAACGACTTCTTCCCGAATGAGAAGCCGATGTATCTGTTCTCGAGCATCTGGAACGCGGACGACTGGGCGACGCGGGGCGGGCTGGAGAAGACGGACTGGAAGAAGGCGCCGTTCGTGTCATCGTACAAGGAGTTCAACGCGGACGGGTGCGCGTGGGAGGACCCATACCCGGCCTGCGTCGCCACCACGACGGAGCGGTGGTGGGACCAGTACGCGGCGTGGCACCTCAACGACGATCAGAAGTTGGATTATGCGTGGGTGCAGAGGAACCTTGTGATTTATGATTATTGCAAGGATACTGAGAGGTATCCTGAGTTGCCTCAGGAGTGTTGGCTCAGCCCGTGGGCGTAAATAATTGCTTTTGGCATTCTTCTTTTCACATTTTATTGATTTATTTACTGAGGTTATGTATACTCCGTTGCTGTTGTTCGAACAGGGAGACGAACTCGTTTCCTTTTTATTATAGTAGTAATCTATTGTCGGTTGATGGCGAATGGCATACAAATTTATCAGATCTGAACTTTGTTATCTATGATTATTGCTCAGGAGTTCAATTTACTTGTAGAGATGAAACTAAATGTAGGTAGTAGCATCGCAAATACAGTCTGATTAATATCGTTATTTGTGATTTAACTATGTTCCGTGTGCGTACGTAGTAATTAGTAAAACAATCTGGTCATAATAAGAAAAATAAAGGAGAAGGGATAAATAGGTACTACTTTTGGCAGAGTGATTTCACCTTAATTTCGTCGCTAAATCAATACTTATAAGCACCAATGTCTTATTACGAATGTTTGTTGAAATAAAAAAATAGACTTGCCTAGCTTTTTTTTTTTCTTTTAAATACATTCTACCTAGATATATACTTACAAATATGTAAATCATAACGGGTTGAAACAAACAGAAAACATTATGTCTTATTTCTACATATATTTGTCCATCGTAAAAAATTTGGGGTTGTCTAGACAATGGTTCCCAAATATTTCCTTTTATTTTTTATGTCCGGCGACTGGATTTCTCCTCTAGTTGAACTGTGGCATTAGGGGTTATATATTTACGATTTTAGCTTCTCTTTTGGTTCAAGTACTTTAAAATGAGAGCAACACTTACCATCAAAGGTTGGAATACACTTTCCAACAGTTTTGCATGGCCTAGCTAGGGATTCATGAAGGACCATTAGATCCTCTCTTCACCCCTCCACTCCATTATGTTTTTATTTACTGTCGTATTATATATACATATAGCCTATAATATTTCTTAGAAATAAAGATGTTATCTCGTTACCTTCACATATTTGAGAATAAGATTTTCCCTAAAAATAGTGGTTGATATGCAAACACAAAAATAGTACATGTACCTATTATACTAAAATAAGTTAATTACACTTTACATAGATGCATCTTTCTACAACTTATCAAGCAAGGATTTTGGATAAGGCAGAACTTCTGGGCCCAGAAGTGAGTGACATCATATGTGAGGATTAAAAGCCGATGCCTCTTTGGAAATTAAGTAGCCTCTCTTCAATCCCCTTTTCCTTTTAAGATTTCCATGCATCACTGTAATTTATTACTTACAACATCTAAATTACATTATAAAATATTAATGTTCGATTTGAGCAGGAGAAGTAGTCGAAAATATTTCATGTGTTAGTGCAATGCATCTCATCCTACTTCCTATCAGAAAACCGAGTTGCGCAGTACTGCTTGATTTCCTCAGCACTTCTTCCAGGAATTCTTCCAGCAATTATGGACCATCTGATGCCACATAATTAAAGAGGATATAGATTCAGAAAAATAAAAATAGGAGGCACATTGAAGGGCACCAAGGTAAATTCCTATTTACCTATCTCCCACCAGCTTATACATCCTCAAAATCAGATCCTCTTCATCTTTGGAGAAGTACTCATCCTCAGATTTTCTCCTTCTTGCTTCTGCAACTCACGTTATCTTATTAGCCACAGATATGTTCAAAACGATCATCACCCCAGAATGTTCCATAGCTTCCATCTTATTTTATTTTTAATTTGTTTTCTAAAAATGGTATGGAATGTTAAAACGAAGTTACCTGTATTTCCAGAATGATCATCAGAAGAAGACGTTTTTGAACTCGCCATTCCACTTCCTAATGGAGGTAGGTTATACAAAGTGTGATGATGGTGATTTATAGAAATCTCAAACAAGAAGGCCCACTAAATAAAGTCTGCTTTACCAACCTGAAATCTTATATATAGATGTTAAACTTAGAAAAGTGATTGGGGTAGTTTCTTGTTCCATTTCACTCCTTTGTTTAATACTCCTCCATCCCCCACAAGACGATCCATTTCTTTTCGATACAGTTATTTAAGAGAAGAGTATAAAGTGACAAAAGATAAGTAGGTCCCACAACTTTTAAAGTGATAATTATTTTCTAAAAAGAAAACTGGCCATCTTGAATGAGACTGTCCAAAAATGAATACATATCATCTTGTGTGAAACAAAAGTAGTATAATTTTTTTTAACAATCATCATTTCTACTAGATTAGGCAGAGTCATTCCTTTCTCAACACATACTATTAGCCATTTCTTTCTTACCTCCATTCCGTTTAGACATGTTGACGGGCCGGAACCGCCGGTTTAGGGCCGGGCCCGGCGATCCGGCGGTTCCAAATGTGACGGCCCTAGCCCGCCCTACAAACTAGTTGGCGGTTTAGGGCGGGCCTGAGCCCAACGGTCCCGGTTCGAGCTCGAACCGCCGGTTTAGGGCCGAGCCGGCGGTTCGGCCTGTTCGCGCAGCGATTTTGTATCGATCCGTTCTCTCTCGTCGAGCTCCGATTTTCGATCCGTTTGCGCTCACGAACTCGTATCGCGATATACTTCAACTCTTATGAAGGTAAAATCTCCAATTCTATCTCAATTTTCTGAAAATTCAATCAAATATGCAACAAGTATCAAAGTCCAAGATTTTAACAAACTTTTAAGTTTTAACTTTTAACTTTTAAGTCTAAAGCTTAATAAACTTGTAAATATTTTTAAAGTTGTAAAATTTGTAAACTACTAAACTTGTAAATATTTTTAAATTTGTAAGTGATTTTTTTTTATGTTTGAACTTGTAAATACTTTGCATTTTTGCATTTGTTAAAATACGTATAAATATAAAATATGTGTCAACACTTTGCATTTTTTAATAAATGATGAGTAAAATTACATAAATCCATTTATGACTTTTACATAGGGATGAAAAAATAATAATAATAAAGGACTTGAGCTCAATTTAATTTCTAAAATTGAGTTGCCTACATATCCTCATAATCATAGATGAATCAAAGTCCATGTAGTTCTTTTTAATTTCTAAATGCTCTACTCCGTCTCCGCACCCGATTCCGATCGATCCGTTTCGGTGAAGGCCTCGTCTTCGCTCTCGTTACCATCTTCCCATTGTGGTTCTTGAGCTCTAAGGTCGGCCCTACACCAATCATCGAGCAACATTGTAGCTTCAATGTTCGCGGCTTCATGTTGCTTCTTCTTTGATCAAGCATTAGTCCTCCAATGCTAAATGCTTGTTCAACGGATACTGATGGATGCGGGACGACAAATAACTCCTTTGCCATGATTGAGAGGATTGGGTACTCTCTTTCGACCACCACTTCAAGACATCGATCGAAGGACCGCTATCTTCAATACCAAAGATAAAGGAGTTTGCAAATATATATCTAATTCACTATTACCTTGTCCTCTCGGCCTTTCGAATGTTCTATTTTGGTACATCAAGTCATTTGTTGCACCAAAGGATCAAACTCATTCATATCAAAAGGAAAATTAATCGAAGACATCATAGAAGAAGGAGGTGGAGTTTTAATATCATCATCACTACCATATTTCGACTATATTCTTGAAAAGACTTTAAATTCTTTTCAATATTATATTTGATTTGATCTACATCCGGAGATCAAAATAAACTAATTCTCCTTCTATACTAGCACCTTGAAAATCCATTTGCCTAAAAGCATCATAATAAACATTAAGCATTTGACAAGTACCATCATATTTCCATTTAGGATCTAAACACTTAGCAAGCAAAAAAATTGTAGGTATCTCCTAAAATATTTTAGCCACTTTTGAACCATAAAATAAATTACACCACATAAAGATGGTTTACTAAAACAACTACGAAAAGACATGGCAATATGCATGCAATGTTCTAAAACCATAACGAAGTGCAATAATAAACTCCGATAATTGTTTCGTTGCACCATGAAATACCTTTAACAATCGATATAAATCCATGCAAGCATCCCAATGAGACTCATTAAGATGTAATTGAATAGATGTAAACTCTTTTCTAAAAATCACATAAATGACCCTTATATGAAATAGTACTATTAAGCATTTCATAAGTAGAATTCAACGATGAAAACATCCAATTTGAAACATGTATAAGCAATATTTTTATACGACAATATTTTTGCCATTTCTTCCCATAAGTTTTTGAAGCATGCAAACATTTGATAGCATCTCTAATAGGACTAACGGATTCTTGAAAATACTAAGTGCATCTTGAACACATAAATTTAAAATATGACAAATGCATCTAGAATGAAAGTATTTTCCTTCAAAAGAAGGTCGCATGCTTGATAAGTTGAGGAATACTAGCGGTGTTTGCAAGCATTATCAAAACCAACGGAAAAATTTTATTAATCAAAGTATATTCATTTAACACACCAATTATAATATTAGCAATACCTAAAGCATTATGAGGCTCTTCAAACTCTCGAAAAGCAATTAAACGTTTTTGCATAACCCATTTCGAATCAATCCAATGACAAGTAATACCCATATAAGAATTCTTATTATAAGCATCCGTCCAAACATCGGCACAAATAGAAACTTTATGACCTAAACGAACCAAATATTTCTTTAAATCATGTTTTTTTTCCATGCATTGTCTCCTAATCTTCTTAAGCATAATACTTCTACTAACTTTGCATGCATTAGGACCAAGTCCTCTTTATAACATTCTTCATACGTAACTCTATCGGCATAATTAAAGGGAGTTTTCCATAGCACAATATCTAGCCATCGCATCTTCATATTTTCCTTATCAAATTTAAATAAAGTGGACGTACCGTTGTAGAATATTGAGAAGGGTTTTAATTTGAGCTTGGTTCGTTGATATTCCATACTCATGAGGATGAGAACCCTCCATGTGCCTATTGAGCGTTCCGTAACCTCCTTTCTCGATCCATTTGTAGGTTTCGTGCAATAGTTGCAATAAGCAACGTATCTCTTCGACCGTCGGGAAGAGGTGCTTACCTAGCACTTCCACTTCTCTAAAGAAAATATAACAAGATATTGTAAGAACTATGAACATGAAATTAAAATTGTGAAACTAATTTGTAAGAAACGTAAAATTTACGTACCTAAAGTGCTTCACAAAACGTCGGACTTAAGTTCCTTTGATTTTGGTGGTTGTGACGGCGTATCTTGGTCAAAGTCGTCATATTCTTCGTCGCCTTCGTCGCCTTCTTCATCGTCGTCTTGGTCGTTCGAGCTCACGTCACCGAAATTGGGACTTCTTTCCATTCGATGCACCATTTCATAAAATCGAGCATCTTCTTCGACTTGTAACCTTTCGACAACTTGCTTCGAGATTTCCTCCGCCGCTAAGGCCCTTCGTGAACGTTGAGTTGGAATGTTTCCTCCTCACTGGAGCTCCTTCATCGCGGCCTTTCCTTTCCCTTGTTTAATCGTTTAAAGAAAGACATGATGATTGATGAAGTGAGAAAGTTTGAGAGTTTAGAATAAGAATGAGAGATTGAGAGAGCTTGAGAACTTGAGAGATTGAGTTTGAGAGTGAGAATGAGAGCTTAAAGCTTGAAAATTAGATGTAAATGAGTGAATTAAGGTTGAGAAATGAGAGATTGAAGTGAGGATAGAGTTAGGATGATGAATATATTTATAGGAGTGATTTTGGGGTGAAAATCGAAAATAGCCGTTTTCTAGCCGTTTTAGCCGTTGGAACCGCGGTTTAGGACCGGACCACGGTTCCAACGACTCTAAAGCCCGCCGGTTCGGCCCACGGCCCCAGGCCCTTGGTTCGACCCTAGGCCGTCGGTTCCGGCCGATTCGCGTGAACCGAGCCAGCCCCTAGCTCACGGTTTGATTCGGGCAGATTGACCATCCGGTTCGGGCCGAACCGATGACCGCCGGCGGGCCTAGGGCGAACCACGGTTCAAAAAACCGTGCATGTATAAAGTGACAAAAATAAGTAGGTCCCACAACTTTTAAAGTGATAATTATTTTCTAAAAAGAAAATCGTCATCTTGAATGAGACAGTTCAAAAATGAATACATGTCATCTTGTGTGAGACGAAAGGAGTATAATTTTAACAATCATCATTTCTACTATATTAGGCAGAGTCATTCCTTACTCAACACATACTATTAGCCATTTCTTTCTTACCTCCATTCCGTTCCTACATCGATTTCATTCCCCCTTCATTTTATTCCATCACATCAAGTACCTCTTAAAGGGTGTTTATTTTGGATTATAGAATAGATAGATAAAAACAAAGGTAAATATCAGTTAATGTCTGAACGTTTTGTAAATTGTCATTTAATGTCACAACGTAAACATATTGTTATTTTGATCCTTAAATTTCACTTAATATCCCGCCAATCAATTTTTGATAAACAAACGTTTACGTGGTACGTCGAATCCATGTTGACTCTACGTATAAAATAAATAAAAATATGAAAAACTCCTAAATAAATCCATTTTTTCACACCAATATGGAAAAATAGAACTCCTCGTTTTGGAAGTTTTCAATTTAATTTTATATTGGCGTGAAGTCCGATTCGACATATTTTGAAATGTCGATGAGATATTAAGCAAAATTTTCTGAAATATTAACAAAATAACAATATGCTTATATTGGACATTAAGTAAAAAATCGCAAAACATTAAGAAATTAACTAATATTTACATCGCCCTGACACCATGCTACTTATTCCTTTTCTGACATTTTTCCCCTTATCATGACTTGTTTATAGTATCTGAAACCAAGGCCAGTGTAATTGGATTATTCACTAAAGGTTAGTAGTATTTTTTTTCAAATAAATGGAAACAAGGAGAAGATATTTCCACAAATAGGAAGTTGAATTGGGAAACATGCACCAGATAATTTGTGGGGGACCCTGAAAGAACAAAATCAATAATTATATCATTTAAGGGGTCCAGTTTTCTCCACCAGATAAATTCATCAAATTGCAGGATATGAAGAAGATGATAATGGAATTTACAATTGGGCCACACAGATATTGATGTTACACTAAAATGCTGAATCAGCTGAGCCCTAAAAAGTAGTATCAACAGGCACAGGGTACATAAAGGTGATGAAACCATAATATTGCTAAACGAAGAAGACAAAGAGTGGTAGCATGTTCTGAGCCTGCAGAAATTGCATAGAGAGAGAGCACAGTATCCTCTCTATACAATAACAAAATGGCAGTATACAATATGCAGACACACACACATAAGAGAAAATAAAAGCTATCAGTTTATGATTAGACAACGCGTCGAGGCTGTTTGTTAAAGCAGGCTAGGCAGCAGCAAACATAGGGAGTTCAGTCTCGTCGGTGGCGGCTGCTGATAATTTTCAGAAACCATGAATCTTGATGTGTTCTTTCTTCACAATGCCTGCCTGAGATAAATATGGAGAAACATTTATGCTTTCACACATTATCTAAATACAATAGAAAAGTGTTATTCGAGAAATTACTCAAAGGATACCTGAACAAGGAAGGTCGACACATTCTTCCTCTGATCGCCTTGGAGTTGTATAACCTGTAACCCACACTCACATACAATGGATGAGGCATTAGTCCCAGGTAGCACCAATACGCTAAAATAGGCTGAATATTTAGCAAATACATATTTAATACGAATATGTTTTAAATACATCCGAAATACCTATTAAAAATTTTTCATTTTTTTATCCTTTCCAACTTTTTAATATTCTTTTTACACCTTTACCACCTAATTTTACAACTTTTACCACCTATGACCCACCACTAACTAATTTAATATTATATTAATGCAATCCATATTTAATACGGTCAAATACAATTATTTAATACGGTGAAATATGTTTTGACAAAAGTTAAATACGTAAATTAGGGTTTTAATAAGATATTAGATATCAAAATCAGCATAAAAATTTAACACCCATTCATTTATCTCACGGAGGAGAACGCTGCTGCCTAAATCGCTGCGCTGCCATCTGCTTTGCCGCTGCTCAGGCCGCCGCCTCACTAAGTTCTTGAGTCGTCTTTTTCGTTTTGCTGTTTTTTTTTCTTTCCTGTTTTTCTTTTCAGTTTTTCGTTTTTGCAGTTTTTTTTCTTTTCTGTTTTCCTTTTGATTAGGATTAATCTTTGATGATGATTCTCTTGAAGATTCTAAACGCATCTTATTTTGAGCTATGTACTGCCCCGATTCCAGTGGCTTCGCTGCCCAATTGTGAACTGATCATTGGATTAATTAATTGCAAAAATAATAATTTGTGAATTTATAAAAAATATTGTGTTTTGGGATTATTTAATTGCATAATATCGGGTTGGACAACAGATTATTAACCTGATTTGGGATTTCTATAACCATTGAGATTAATTAATTGCAAAATGATCGTTGTGAACTTATCAAAATATTGCGCTCTAGATTACTAGATTACTACATGAATTTAATAATTACAATATTACAGAAATATAAAAATATTATAAAAAATATAAATATATTTTGAACGTATTAGTATTTGGATTTTTAGAAAATGGATGTATTTTCGTATTGTATCCTATTGCGTATTTGCAGCGGTGCTTCATAGGGCATTACACGAAAAAGCACAAAGACGAAAACCAGATGCAAATGTGATGTCACAATACTCACCTGCCCTAGCTCAGGGTCCTGTACTACCGTACCATTGCAGCAAAACTCCTTCTTCAAGTCCTTGAGGATTTTGTTGTAACTGAACTCCTTGTTCAAACCCTGGACGGTCGTCAGGCTTTTCCTACCATTGCGCTGCTGGACGCGAATATGCACATATTCTTTTGACCCTGCACCCGAGTTCTCGGCTTTTGCCTCGGCAAAAGGATCTGGTAGTCACCAGGCAAACACACAAAAATCAGGCCAATGAATAGAGAACAGGGAACAGGGTAGAACGAATATGACTAACACACTTGAACACAACCTTCTTTGCTCTTCCCCAATCATACAAGAAATAAAGAAAATGATACGATAAACTGCATATTACTTGACTTACCAAAGGAGCCAGGGATTTGGACTTCAAAATCAGACATGAAATTTAGCTGTCGGGGAGTTCACAGAGACTAACACTGTAACATTAAAAAGTCAAAAGATTGTTAAAGATGGAAACAGTTGATTTATATAAGCAAGTAAGTAGTAACAATGGTTCTTGATAATTTATGCACAAAATATCACCAAAAAGTCCTCAAGTCTGCTATACAAAATTGAGCAAAATGTATATTTCCATTAGGCTTTTCAATTTAAGCATTTGTTACTAGAATCACTTAAAACTTTAAGAAAGAGCTTCATGTGGTCTTTACAAAATCAGCCGTAAAGATCTGTCCTTTCCTTCTAATTAAATGAACAGCCCTGTTATGTCTTGTTTTGTCTAGAACAGTGAAGGACCTCTGCTCACAGCAAGAGTATTTAAAGATGAATGAACAGAAGAAGAAAGACATTAACGGCAGTAAAATACTGAGACAGCTTTCAGACATAACAAATATGAGCTAGGAGATATAATAAAACACCACCAAACTTCAGACATATTTAACAAGCAAATTTGCATCATCGTAGTTCCTTGACAAAAATTGGAACTTCAACTTCCTGCTATCACATTCATACAGTAAGTTAGTAACCCCAAGTTTCAACTTTTTTCCATTAGTTTCTCAATTGGCATGTTCATGCTAAAAGTTAAATATTGCAAGTATCAATCAACATTATAAAATGAGTTCATGAAGCTTATAGAATGTTCAAAATCCATGAATAGTCAAGATTGCAAGTCTATTACCCAACATATTCACAAGCTTCACAAATAATGCCTATCTTGAAGGGGGCTAATCAAGACCACTTATTTCACGTAGGTCTAAAACTAAAAGATAATCGTTTTCTGTATTTTGCACATAAGGACTTCTTCATTGCAGTTCTCAACAACATAATCAGCTCATATACGTGTCCTCAAAGTTTAGCAGGTCAGCCTATATTTTAAATCATGCATATGAAAATATTGATCTCTGAAGGTAATCCCACATTATCAGATGAATAAGGTGTTTGAATAATGGACAGGGCCATAGAAAATGGGATCATGCTCCAATTGGCATTATACGAGTCAGCCAACCATTACGCTAACACACTGAAGTAATCAGCATTTTTTTAAATTGATAGGCTGTCGTAAGACACCCTAAAGTATCAACAAACGAGCTACGAACAAGAACATAATTTACTTCATATGACATTAACAAACTCTTCCTAGCACATTATCTATTACTATTTAGCAGACAACTCAAACAACAGAAAATAGGAATCCCCTGAATTGATGGTTCTGCATGTCGACTACAAAGTTCTAGACAGTAACAGAAAGCCTGATGATAGCATCCAAACATGTCCAGAATCAACAAACGCACACCTCTATCTCCCCCAAATAGCAACAGTCCTCATAATACACTCCAAGAAACAATCATAATATTTGAGTCTACAAAGAATAATTCCAAAGGCCAAGATCAAGATATATGTAAAATAATAAACAACGTGTCATTAGGGCGCTCTTGTTTGAAAAGTTTAAGCATTTCTTAAGCTCTTCGTTTATCCCAATGAAGAGGGCGTAACGATAATACGTATTTATAATCATGCGTCCTTTCCATTACAAGGAATTCCCGTATAAACAGGATTAAACCACTCAAACTTCAGTTTTTAACTAAACTTGCTAAAACAACAATTCAATAAAATCGTAATTTCAAGAATATAGGTCGATTCTCCAGGAAATATGGCATTCGAGCAATTGAATAAACGAAACATAAACAATCAACGTCGCCACAAAATAAATGATAAGACTACAAAACAGGACATACAGAAATCATGACGGTGGCGAGAGAATTACCTATCAGATAGGGAAATGTTTTGGTAGAGAAATCGGATGCAAAAAATATCGAGAGAGAGAGAGAGGGCGAGAGAGATAGAAGGGGGAATGGCAATCTTTCTCCTCTCTCCTTCTACATATAGATGTGTATGTATTATATATGGTATTTAAAGAGAACGCAGATTCTACATATAGATGTGTATCAATTATATATGGTATTTAAAGGAACGCAGATTGCAGTATTGGAAAAACGAATAATTGATTTGAAAATTACTAAAAAAGGATGAAATCTGCTCCTCAATCAACATCGGGCCAAGTAATTTCCAATTTTCTTCTTGTTAAATCTAAATCTAAATTTGAATTTATAATATAATAATTATTAAAATCTTAATTCTTAATCAATTATATAAATGATGTTGTCAATTAGAGATGAGAGAAGAATCAAGATACCAACATAGAGAGAATAATATTTAGTTTATTTTATTATGAAGTTCAAATGTGTCTATTTATAGAATATAGAGCTAGACTTTTTAGGATTTACTTAATCATCACTCTTCCTTGAATGACCAACCTAAAAATGTATTGTCTCATTAAAATCTTGATTTATGATTCCAATACAATAAAATATGTTCGAAGGAAAAAGAGTACACCTACTTCCCTTGCAAATAATTATGGTAGATTTTTGAGTTGGTGCATATTGATCTTATATAACAACTTTATGAACATTGATGTGGGTAATGTCTTTGTAAATAAGTTCAATAGATTATTACTTAAGTGAATCTGTGATATATCTTTCTTTGAGATGCTTGACACATATGGCATTATCATCATACAAGACTTCTTCTTGAACATTATTGTTTCGATGTTCATGTCTCGTTAAAATTTTCTCCACAAAAATCATTTAGAAAAAATCTAGTAGAGCAAAAAATACGTGACATACATTTGTTCGTGTGTTGCATTAGCCGCCTCGTTAAAAACTTAACTAGAAAAACCCTGTGGAAAAAGAACTAGGAAGGAAAAAACAGTATAACCATTTCATCTTCAAGATCATTTGACCTTCAAAATATAATCTTCATGATTATTTATAAGTTATTGCTCCTCCTCAATATAACAATCTTCAAAATCTACGCATTTCAGGGTCATGAATATATATTATACATAGAGAGATTTAGTAAATGCATATGCTAGATTATCACTATCGCTCTTTTGGAGCTCATGTGGGTAAAAATATTTACATAATATATGATTCACTATATTTCTTTTTATATACCGACGACTTATTTGTGCAACACAAGTTATATTAATCTCATAGAGGACAGTGGAGGATATATCTTATATCACTATACACATAACTAGCTAGGAATTTAGTATTATGATGATCATATAAATAACCAACCACTACAAAAAAGCGATCGATCGTGACGGAAAATTCGTCAAAACCTCATCGATCCGTCGCTAAAATGGATTAGCGACGGATTAGCGACGGAATTTGGGGGTCGCTGGAAACCTGGTTGGTAAACGTTTAGCGACGGAATTATGTCCGTCGCTAAAAAATAGCGACGGAACAGCGACGGAAAATTCAGTCGCTAATCTGCGACCTAAGAACGGTCGTCTGATATAAATACCGTCGTTAATGCGATGCTAATCCGTCGTAGTTAGCGACGGATTAACGACACACTTATTCCGTAGCTAAAACGTCCGTCTCTAATCCGTCGTTATTCTGACTCTAATCCGTCTCTGATCCGTCGCTAATTAGCGACGGAATAAAGTCCGTCGCTAAATTTATAGTTTTTTTTCTATTGCGTAAAAATATTCCGTCGTAAATCCGTCGTAGAATCGTCTCTAGTCCGTCGCAAGTCCGTCGCAATTTACTGTTGGTTCAGTTATTTCACGTTGTTAATCCGTCTCTAAACCGTCTCTAAACCGTCTTAATTCCGTCGCTAATCCGTCGCTATATTAACGGTTTACATGCACTTCAATTTCAATTTTGATACCAAACGTTTTCAAACAACCAACCCAAACAAATATACAAACAACCAATTCCATCCAATTCGATCTATTCATCCAACCAAACAAACCAATTCCAACCTCCAACCAATTCCATCCATACAATACAAACTATGAAAACAAACCAATTCAATCCATATAATACAAACTATCGAAATAAACCAATTCAATCCTGGACAAGAAGCCATTCCAATCCAAACAAAGCATTTCAATCCAAAATACAGTAATATCCAAACAATCCCATAAAAAAACAATTCTAAATCATGCGATAAGTTAACAAATTCATAATACAACCCGAATATGACGAGGTGAGGGGAAACGGGAGCTCATATCACGAGGGTGGGGGGAAACGGGAGCTGGCCATGAAGCGCTCTAGGGCCTCCTGCTGAGCGCGCACCTGAGCCTGAATCTGTTCTTGCACGCTATCTCGCGCTCTCAGCTCAGCTTGCATTCTGGCCTCGTATGCCAGGCGCTGCTGCTGCTCAGCTGCCAATCGGGCCTCCAGATCCAATATCTGTTGTTGATAAGCGGTGGGATCAGCAGGCTGGGCACTCTCCACCGAATGAGACTACGCTTAGCTCTGCATGTATGCCCGTGATAGAGAACCGACTCCAAACATCCTATTCTTTTCTTTGAGGAGCTCCCAAGGACATTTTGAGAATTTGAGTCCTATCTGGCGTCTCATCACTCCCAGATTGGCTCAACTGGTCACCTGTTCCTCAACCCGCCTCGTAATATAATTTCATACAATTATTATTTAATTAAATGCTCGTTGTTGCGCTAACGAATATACTTACCGCGATACTCCGAGCTTTCCGTGCATATAGCTCCCGTCGTCGGTGGCATGATACTTGGAATACATCCCATCGGACATCTTCTACGGCCACTCCACGCTTCGCTATAAATAAGTCAAACAAATTAAATAATTAATAAGTATCACGATTCTTAAATAAATTTACTATATCTAAAACTTCAAAGTACTTACAATCTCTCGCGTACTCGAGTGCGGGCGTGAGCCACCCCGATGCTTGACTATCCCAGTACCCTCGCCATCTGGCTCGGACATCCTGTTGCTGCGGGCCTTTGCCGCCTTCTCTTGGACGTCTGTCCGAGCCCAATATGCCTTCCAATTATCCCAATCTCGCTCAGGGATAAATGGAGGTGGGTTGGGCGAGTCCTTCTGCCGCTTGATCTTGTGAACAAGATCTTTATAGCGTTCGGCGGCCTTTGCGCACCAGTAGGAATAGACCAGGGCATCATCCATCGTATCATCCCAATAAAAATATTTCTGCAAAAAATATATGATTACAATATGCAAATTAAGGTCAAATCATAAATTACTTCGTATAAACAACACGAACCTTGAATTGATCGAAATAAATCTGCTTGAACTCTTGGGGTACCAATTTCCAATTGAAGCCGTTGTGATTCATGAATCTACGGAATGACTCCGTAATCACGCGGGCTATATCATTGCTCGGACACAAAATGCTTCAATTTATAGGAAATAAAGACATCAGAATGCTACAATTTATTTAAACCGAGACATCTGAGAGATAACGTCATACCCATTCACAATGGCTATCTTCTTCATCCTCTCTAGATGGCACTCCACTTCTTGCTCGAGGGGCGGGATGAGAGAGTGCCTCCATGCCTTCTTCTAGGTGGCGGGTGAAGGCGACGGCGTGTATGACCACAGTGCCTCCTACGTGATGACATCTGCAAACAAATGTAAAAATATCGTATTAAAATTCACAAATAATACATATCATAACGTTTTGTGTGCATACTAGAAAATAAAACGTTTCTTGTGCATACTAGTGACAATTATCGTCGTCTTCATCATAACGTTTTGTGTGCATACTAAAAAATGCTATAAATTCACAAATAATGCATATCATAATGTTTTGTGTGCATACAAAAAAATGCTATAAATTCAAACCCTATTCATCGTCGTCGTCATCATCATCATCCAATTCAAGCCCAAATCACAAGACTAACATTCAATGCATCATTTTCACTATCAATTCGATAAACTCAATTCAATTTTCACTATCAATTCAATCCATCATATATAATATTTTCACTATCAATTCAATATCATATATAATATTTTCACTATCAATTCAATACATCATATAATAATTTTAACTATCAATTCAATATATATAACAAATATATAACAAAATAAAAAAAACCAAACATACCAACACAGACGGACGACGGTGGTGAGGCGGGCAGCGGCATGGGGCGGTGGGGCGGCGGCGGGGGTTAGGGCTGTGGTGTGGGGGTGGGGGTGGGGGTGTGGTGTGGGGTGAGGCATGGTGTGGGGTGGGGCATCTTGTGGTGTGGCGGTGGGGCGGCGGGGCTGGGTGGCGGCGGGGGGGGGCGGCGGCGGCAGGGGTGGAGGTGGGTGTGGGCGGCGGGGTGGGGTGGGGTGGGGCGGGGTGGGGGGCAGGGGTGGGCGGCGGCGGCGGCGGGCGGCGGTGGTCGAGCACGGCGGGCGTGGCGTGGGGGCTGGGGGGTTGGGGAGGAGGTTCAATTTCGAGATATGAAATGGGGAAGGAAAACCCGTCTGTAATTAAACTTTTAGCGGCGGATTAGCGGCGGAATGATCCGTCGTTATATTTAAAACCTCAGAACGACGGATTAACGACGGACTAATGAATTTAACGACGGTATAAGTTTAACGACGGAAACATATCCGTCGTTAATTTACGTACAGAATATAAAAAAATCAAAAACATTTTAATTTAACGACGGACTACATTCCGTCGTTAATTAGCGACTACATTACGACGGATATTCCGTCGCTAAAATTTTTGGGAATAAAAAAATTCAAAATTAAAATTAACGACGGATTTTGTCCGTCGTTAAATTAAATTAAAAAAACTAAAAAATCCGCTTATTTTACGACGGATTAGCGGCGAATTTTTATCCAATTTAAAAAATAACAAAAAAATTAAATTTAACGACGGATAGTGCCGTCGTTAAATTTAACGACGAATAGCGACGAATTCCGTCGTTAATACTTCAGAAAATCCCGCCATGATCCGTCTCTGATCCGTCTCTGATCCGTCGCAAAAAAAATTCCTCTTTATTCCGTCTCTAATCCGTCGCTGATTCACGACCCGCATTTCGACCGTCGCTAATCCGTCGCGGATCGGCTGTATTTTTGTAGTGAACATTCGATTAGCCACCAATATCAAATCTCGATTTCTTTCCTAAAATAAACCAATATCATCTTTGTCTTGAAGATAAAAAAGTATATGATTAATACAATTCCAAATTATCCTTCTTGGAGAAACATTAAATCTTGCTAGTAAGTTAATTTCAATTATATATAAGGCCTCATAGAATAGTGCTCCAATGACACGCAAGTAAGGAACTTATAGTCATAAAATAACTTTGTTATCTTCTTTTGGTCTATATGAGTCCATATCCATTTTAAGTGACGGGACAACCATTAGGTAACTAAACGGATGAGATATAATCATATAAAATGTCTTTAAAAATCTTCTTTATGTAGGTTGATTGGTGTAAAATACTCCATTTCAAAGATGACCGATCTACAAGTCGAGAAAATACTTAATTTCACCCAAGTCTTTCATTTCAAACTCGGTCTTTAGATATAAATTTATTTCATCAAGTACTTAATTTGTGTTCCATATAATTATTCATATCATCTTCAGGAAGAATTCACTTAGTCGATTGTACTGTCAAACGGTTTTAACATATAAAATATATGTTGCGATTCTAGGAGTATTGAGTCCATTAGAAACTTTCGTATAAATATCTGCGTCCAATGACTTATACAAAATTACGGCTACAATATCCACCATATGGATTTCTAAATTCATAATTACTGCCAGAGATATTTAAATCATGGAACATAATGATATCCATAATATGATAATAGATTTTGGATATCTGATTTTAAATATCGAAAAATATTTAGGAATAGATTTGAAATTTTTTCATAAATTATGTATTAGTTGATAAAAATCAATTATTCAAAATAAATTTGAAACACTTGTGATTGTTCGAATAAATTTGACTTTTTACCAAAAATGAAATACAATTGAAAGTGATAGAAAATAATCCCAATGTCAATTAATTGGCGCTGAAACGAATCTGTATTAATACATTGTGTTATTATAATAGAAACAGTCTCACTTCTCAAAATTCGATGAATCTTAATTACATAATTATAAACATACCATTTAAATATGAACTCGAAAGGTTTCGAAACTATATATGAATATGGCAAAATTATCATTGTCATATTTAAACATTTAATTCATTCTCCCTCAATATATCTATAGATCACAAAACGAAATAAAATTATATATAAATATATTATTAAACATAGTTTTTAGAATAAGTGAGCAGTGGAGTAATTTTCAAATCCATACGGTAATCCCGATTCTATATCTGTGCTTATTTAATTTCAATCACTTGAGCTACGCCCCCAGTTCTAACTTCTGAAAACTTCTTCTTCTTGTTTATCTCGCTTTTCTGTCTTGTGCATTGCACCGAACCCTAACAATTCAATTTTGATTGATCATATTATTCTGATCCGATTTTGATTGTTTCCTTGTTCGGATTTAAACGAGAAAATGGGAAGTTCTTGGGCCTGCCTGTTCGCAGGAAGAGAACGATGGTCCCCGACAATTCATCAGGTAACATGGAATGTACGTCGTGCGGTTTCACGGAAAAATTCGACGGTCGTCAAACGCATATCGGCGGCAGTACTGGCGACACAGGTACCAACATCCATCTCGGAACCGCCGGCTGTGGCACCGTCCACACTTACAAGGAAACTAAATTCTATCGTGCTCAAAAGTTGATTGAGGATTTCATGTTAAAACTAGGTTTTTCAGTCCAGAAATCTCAAGAGGTTAAGCATTTGATTGAGAAGGTCACCGATGGAGAATACAGCCAAGGGGAATGGTTTCCTGTTCTGGTTGGGGCGTGTTCTTATATAGAAAGGATCACAAGATGTTGCCCATTGTTGAAGTAGCGGATACAGTTGGTTGCGACGCGTATGAATTAGCCCAGATGATTAGCCGCGGACGTAGTTGATTTCGTTGATTTGAAGCTGCCGGAATTTGATATTAGGATCGCTTTTGAGCGTGCGATCAAGTTTGGTTACTGTTTTGGAGGATTTGGTTGAGAGGATGCTGCAGCAAGGGGTGGTTTGTTACAACGGGAATACCTGTGGTGGCTGCAGTCTTGGTTTTTGTTGCAGAGTTGAATCAAGTGGATGTGAAGATTGAATAAGCGGTAATGGAGTTGCACATAGCCGTTGGTACGTGCAGACGGAGGTGCAAAAAGCTTCTGGAGAGGCTTGTGGAAGTTGCAGAGGTGTTGCCTTGGGGGAAGGATGTCACGGTGAAGAACGCCCGCCCCATCTGTGGTGAGGTACATGGAGATGAAATCGCGCAGTCGGGGAAAATGGAGCATCGAGCATTTTGAGTGTGATGTGTATATTGAGGATTATGCATCCTAGAATTGCCGGCTGCAATGATGTTGCTGTATTTGAGGCTGAAAATTCCAGGAAGAGAAGGAAATTTTGTGTGGATATTGAGTGGGAAGACCTCATCATTGAAACTCTCCTCCTTCATAACGTGAAGGAAGAGGAGATATAGAAAGGACATTACAATCCTTTGCCTGCATCCCAATGAGTGATTAGGTCACCTTTTCAAGAGTTCAACACCATTACTGGGTGATTTCTTGACTAATATTTAGACCTCGGGAATGTTGTATCGTATCCATAAGACGAGTTAAAATTTGAATCAAACGTTGTAAATACCAACAGAATTATAAATATATTTCCAGATATATGAGAACTTGACCTAGTCTGGCACAAGTATTTGCAATTTATATTGTGTTATTATGTTGCTTTAAATATATAACCAGTCTGGAACCATATAAATTTTCTTGTATGAGGACAAAAAACAAAAGATTGTATGAGAAAGGGTGCGGATATCATATATTCTAGCATATTATTTATGTTTGTTTACACGAATTATGATGCTGGATTCTTTCCAGGTCAGAAATCAAGTCACGATTTGATTTCCATAACTGAGACCACAATCATATAGTGATTACCTCTAACCTGTTTCATACTTTTCTCTTGATTTTCATAACTGAGACCACAGTGAATAACCGACGCAAAGCAAAATGGTGAAGATTGATCATCTTTAATAAATAATTTGAACACAACACACTCACTGTAGCTAAAATATATATTCAACCGGAATGTTCTAGGGCAACGGAGCTAGAAGCATTACGAAACAACTTGGCTTTTGAAGTCGGTTTCATAATGATAATCAACTTATTAAAAAGTAAAATATGAGTCGTAACGTCTGTCCGCCGAAAAACTGCACACTATTCACGCCACGATGAAAGCCGGGCAGTCGATGCGAAGAGCAAAGTAAGCCATTTGCACTCATCACCCATAAGAATAAAATTGTAATTATGTCATCAGTTTGTCCTAGCAGGAGCATCATGATTTTACGACATTTATAGTAACCATGATCATGACATCCATTTCTGTAATATGCGTAGGGCGAATAACTTGTTCGTATATTAGTTAGCGGACTGAAGGGGATCCTGCCCAGTCTTGTGCATATAATAACGATCAAGTTATTGCTACAGGGACTATCAAGACATTCCACCAAAATTCTTCTCCAAAGGTCAACCAATGCTGCAGTTGTATCTTAAGATTCTCGGAATTCTTATGTATCTCCTATCTTCGGCGCTTTGATTCTTTACGCATCTCAGCTAGGTAGCTCTCCAAGTTGGGTTTCAACCACATACGTCTTTGGATAAGATCATCCTTTGTTGATTCATCTGATACACACCCAAACTCAAGTATTAGAATCATCGCTTCAAATCAAAAGTGGATAAAGCTCTTCTTTGGAAAGCAGAATGCAAAAGAGAACCCGTTACCATATGTCTATGTTGCAAATCCATCTCACAAATTTATATCAGATATTGAGATAAATTTGCACAGGTGGAGCAATATCTAGAAGAAATCAGCATAGGTAGATAATACCATATCAACATACGCTCATACAGTAACCCTTCTAGTAATAAGTAAATTCATAGCTATTTGTCATGGACTTCAAGAGGAAACGAAAGTATCATTACCTATGTCTCTCCATGAGACAAAAGGTACCCCAAGAGATCTTCTAGTAAGATAGGATGCATCTTCCCAAGAATATGGTTCTTGTTTCACCTGGTACCGCCAAAACCAGTGCCCGTACCATAATAACAACTGTATACAAAATGAATCAATATGTATTTAGCAATATTTTTCTAGTTGTGCTTTAGGTCAACCCTATTGGAGAACAATAATTAATAAATTAAACAGGTTTTTCCTAGTAATGCTAATGGTTTTTACATATAACGTAAATAAGGAAAAGACAACTGTAACAAGTAACCTTTGCCACAGTGTAAGGCAACAAAATGACACGAATAGCAAGAAGCTCCCAAAGAGAAGGTTTTTCAGCTCCCTTTATCTGCAGTTCAAGTTCCTTGCTAAGATCCTCCACCATTTGCCTACAGAGAAAGAGAACTTCATTTCAACTTGGATGGTTTCTGACAAAAAATTCTTTTGACACGATATTTTCCACAATATTAGCAGCAAAGGCTATAGATATAGCCACCAGAGAAAGAATAGGATAAGAATTCATTTATGATACAGAGAAAGAAAAATTATAGGATAGAGAGATCTGCTGAACGCACAACTAACATAGAATGAATAAAAGACAATATAAGGCAAGTCATACTTGTTTATCTGCTTGTTACCCTTCTTCTTGTTTGTTACTCCTCCAGTGCGTTCAAGTTCCATAGCTTTTAGCTTATTTTTATAAGCTGGAGTCTTCTTCACCATGTCAATGGCCTAAAACATGAAAACAATATTGAATCAGGGGCAGAGACTGACTCAGTCATTTCAGTCGCTAATGCTGTAAGCTTAATTACAGGCACTACAAAGTGACAGCATTTCTTCCGTAAATTTTATCACAAACTGATGTCCTTTTATATTACATATAGCAACTTCAGTTACCTGGTTATACCTTGTCCATTGGTTAAGATACTGAAATCCTGAGAGAATCAAAAGAAGACCCACAAGGACAGCACGAGTATCCTAGGAAAAAGAAATAGTTAGCATCCAATATGCTTGATGGAAGCATTACAAATAAAACAAGTTCAAAATTCAAATATTAGGGTCAATCTGAAATAACCGACCAAATAAAATAGCATACATTATCAAACGTAACTTACTGTCTTATGGCCGTAGTAAGCATGGTAGTACCGTGCTGTATTATAGAATACCTGAACAGGGTAAAGTATTAGCACTGATGCATTAAAAAAAATACGAATTTATACAAGAGAAAAAGTTAAGTCTCTGGCAGTGGATTACATTAATGACAACAGTTTCATCATCTGCACTTTTGAACATTCAAGCATGTATCACAGATTCACAGAGGCAGGGGAAGAGCAGTAATACCAAATAACATTGAACCATCGAACATTTCATAGACTGTTACACTAAAATGATATAAGATCTTCAAGTCAAGGAATTGACAATGAAACATAGTTCACTTTGGACGCAAAATAATAGATATTGTAAACTATGATCACCTAAAACCTTTTGCATGCATCCCAACCAACACAAGAACAAGAAACCACTGTAGCTTCACATGATCAGAGAGGAGCAAACAAACCTCTTCGGGATGTTCAATTGCATAGTCATACTGCCCCCTGGTGGCCTCATCTTTCAATATCTGGAAACTAATAGAAGTGAGTGCAACTGTGAATAACCTTCAGATCAGCTCAAATAGTACTAACGCACGAAAGCAATGTAGGAACAACAGTTTTACATCTTGAGAGAACCTTAATTTGTAAACCCAGTTATTCATTCTCTCAATTTGATGGGCTAAAATAGCCTCAAAATCATGTACAACACAGAAAGATATGCTTAGCCTGATTTGATACCACAAATATCAACCTCAAAACACAAATATTTGCACGGCATACAAATAGCCAAGTAAGTGCATGATTAAATCAAATACCATCCACTGAAACTTCTAAATCTGAATGTACCTCATAAGCATTTGCAATCTTCACGAACAACTTCTTCGATTCGGGATCCGGATTTTTATCCGGATGACTACACGACAATTAAAAGAAACATATAACATAATCATAAGAACTAAAGAATTTAACGAATCAAGCCAGAAAATAATCACAAAAATAAATAAGACTTACTGTTTAAGAGAAAGCTTGTAGTAAGCTTTCTTGATCTCGGAGGCATTGGCGCTTTGGGTGACCCTTCAATTACAATTGCATTCGGAGAAATAATTAAAAAATTACATACATAATAACTAATAAGCAAAAATGGAGAGATGGATGCCGGAGCGAGGATTGCATACCCTAGAAGATCGTAGCAATCGTCCTCGTCGCAGTAGATCGATACGGATGGTTGAATGAGGAGGAAAACCACGAAGAATAATGTGGGAAGGCTCCATGGCATAGGAGCTAACGACTCCATTAGCCGCTGTTTTGACTGGGAGAGGATCTGCGCCCAGAACTTAGAATTTGTTAGTCGTATTTTTCTCGGCGCAAACGGGCCGACTAGTCCTTTCACAAAGTATAAGTACGAGTATATCCTTCTTCAAAAATCGCTCTTTCTCTGTGTTCGGCTAATCGCGCTCCATTATATTTCACCGAAATATATTTGCGTCAAAAATAAATTTCATAACAAAGACCATATATACATGTTCAGAGAGAAAACACATTATTAAAAATAATAATAATAATAATAATAATTTATACCCTGAGTTCAATATATTGATTTCAGAAAAAAATATCTTACCAACACATGTCATGTGCTTCACCGTCACGTGGGTTTTAGTTGTTTTGGAAATTGGAATAGCGAGATAAATGGACAGCGCCAACTAGATTGTTGGCCCATTAACTAGAGCATTTCCCGATGATGCCTTACATCTTGGGCCCAGTTTTTTCAGATAATGCTATGGATCACATTAATAGAAACTTCCCTTTGATTAGAGGGTAGAGGTTGGGCTTGGGCCACGAATAAGTTTTGGGCTATGGGGCCGATTTCATTTTCATTTCCAGAGCCAATTATGAAATAAATGTACTTAAATATTTTCAATTTCAAGAACTTGGTCGGAAGAATAAACGTAACGATTTCATTTTCATTTCCAGAGCCAATTATGAAATAAATGTACTTTGCATAAACGTATCACGTACTCTTCCTTTTCAATATGCTTACTACATTATTGAAATCACGGGTAATGCTGTCTGTTTGGTAATGTTTCGTATCCTTGCCTGTTTTAAACGTATCACTATTTTTAGGATTTGTAACCCACAAAAGTGGTGGGTTACAAAACTCATTGAACTTTTAACAATAACTAACCTGCTTAATCTATAGAGCAGATGTTTGCTCGCTGTCCGTGTGACGTGTACGGAATAATATGTGATATGTTTGGTACAGAGGATCCCCAGAGGATCCCGCTTGCAGTAACAAACAAAACTATTACTACTATTTTTCTTCATGAGATTTCTTATTAGCTTGTATATTCAAACAAATTAATATTGTTTCTGTTAGATTCTTTACCATGAGATTCTATAAATTATTTTTCATATTTCCCAATGGCTGGCGAATGAAAAGGAGAACATCTCCGTAACATATGAACAATTGCATCACAATCAATCTAAATTATTGCAATTATTTTCATTGGTCATTTACCTTTCTTGAGGGGTTTGTCATTATCTGTTTCACAAATTCTTCTCTACATATCATTTCCTTCTAAGAAAAATATCATTTATAACAATGTCCTTACATACGGACATCCGTACATGAGACCACCTCTTATCATTTTATTCAATTACCAATATAATTGTACTGTAAAATCATTCATTTATAATATAAGATATGAATTCTTTGATTGTGGGACAATCAATCTTTATGTCTAAACTGTGAGGTCTAGAATTCAAACTCTATCGTTCCTCTTCCCTCAAAAAGAAAAGGAAAGAAAAGAAAAGAGAGAGAATTCTTTCATTGTGGAAAGTTAACGAGACACCCTTAGCTACCACCATCATCCATGCCACTTATTGATTGCATTTGACTCAATTATCATTTTAGATTGTCACATTTCGATTCGTTTTCTATTTAGTGAGTCACTAAAATAAACTACGTAGTTAACTAACTAGGATGTAGTTCATCTCTCAATAGGATGATACGTAGCGCTTCCAGAACAACATTACCTTTTATATAAACGATTGGTTTTAAAAATTAAATTAAGGCGAGTGATAAAAAATAAAGAGAAGTAATTTGAAAGTGTATATGATTAGTTTTATCTTCAAGTTTTATATACATAGATTACATACGAATAGTCAAATAAAATATTATAAGTTTTCTATAACAGGCAAACAAGATTTATGAACGAGATCGGATGTTATTACAACTATAGATCATGTACCATCTAATGTATATATGGTCGAAAATATAAAGCAAACCGAATCAATTACTAAATATTAATGTACAATAATACATATGTATAATCAATATTTAATTGATACAAAATGCAAAATTTATTAATTTACCAAGTTATAGACATCTATAAATAACTTTTGAAACCAAATAATTAAAAGTGATTAAACTGCCATTTCTCGTACATGATGCTCATTGTACCAGATTTGACATTTGAAAAGTTGATTTTAGACCGTATCCTTCGAGTATAGCTTATGAATAAAATTTTATCTCACCTCGTGCTTTTATGGCAACGGAGTAAATTTCTTTCCATGTAAAGAACAAAGCAAAACGTGTTAAATAAAATGGAAGGAATTTCATCAGTATTTGCATTCTATGCCTATAAAAACGAGCTCTTTCTTCATTCGCAGACCACCAAATATATTGTGTAATTTGTTTCCAATATTCGATTTATTTATTCGGGCAAAAAGATGAGTTTTCTCCCAATCGAGGTGAGGTGAAGTTAGGGTGTGTCTCCCCGAATCGAAATCGGATCGATTTCGGTCGATTCGGTTCGGTTTTTGAAAAAGTTCAAATTTTCGATTAAAATCGGTTTCGGTTCGGTTTTGGTTTTGGTTAACCGACTATTATTTTATATAATAATTAATTAATATTTTAATTAAATAATTAGGATTAAAATATGTTTATTTAAAAAATATATATATAATATATGTTTGATCATATAATCGGTTCGATTCGGTTCAAAAAATATGTTCGATTCTGTTTTCGGTCGGACCGATGAACATCCCTAGGTGAAGTTCAATAACTATCGACTGATGCATTGCATGCTTTAGAAAATATTACTGATCGATCTTGTTTAGTTCGATTTCTTATTGATGTTGAATCGATTTGGATTAATATTTTCCGTAAAAGTATAGGAGAAAAACAATATAGGATTTCTTTTTTGGCCCATTCTTTTCTATGGGGTGGGGCATGGGGGTTCAGAATGTCATAGGAAACTAACACTTGTAGACATTGTTAAAGCTCAGGTGAAATAGAGGTATTTATAGAGTGGAGACATTATTAATTTATTTGTTATTGGAGACAATAATTAGTATTACGTAAGGAGGAGATTGAATAAACTATGGAGTGTTTATTTTTCATGATTAATATTTTGAATGATTGATTATTTGATGAATTAAATGTGTGATAAGATAATTTTTATTTATCAATCCTTTATTTACTACAAATGATTAAAATTGGGATAAATAATTTTCTATTTATTTGGAGGATTATTTAAATCCCACCTATATTGGTTGGATTAAAATTAATGAAAAACAATTCAAAAGATTAAAATAATCCCGGGCTTTGGGATATTCTAAAATATTAATCCTTAATTAGATTGTATTAATTTTATCTATTCAACCTAATTATGCAAAGTAAACATCACCTAACAGTACTATAAAGTTGGCTTTTTCTACCGTCAATTCATGTTCATGAAAATAATGCCATGAAATAATGCTCCTCAGATTGATATCATGTAAAACCTGAAGCCACACGAATTAATGCCTAAGCCTACATGTGGCCTACGTTGATGTGATACATATTCAATCACAATTTCACAATTTCGGGAGCAATTCCCACCGTTGATTTGTGTGTTATTAGTGTGATGCAAGAGGGAGAAGGGAAATACCCGTCTATTAATTTTTGCATATATGGGATGTTATTTATAGAGGTATACCTTCAGGATGGATTACTAATTAGGGGTGAGTATTTGGATTAACATTCGGATTTTTATCTAAGATCTAGCATTGATCCTTTAAAATCAAAATTTTGAGAGAAAAATTCGATCCGAATCGAATATCCGAATTAAAAACCGATTTTTAATTAAAAAATCCCGTACGAACCAGAAAAATCAAAATTATGAAAAAATCCAAAATTTGAAACCAATTTTGTTAATTCTTATATATGTTTATATTAAATTTAAAATATTTAAATAAAATATCATTTATATATATAAATTATATATAATTTCATTTTTAGATTTTTGGCTCAAAAAAGTCAATCCTATCCGTTGGACCCAAATCCAAAATTTTGAAAAAAATCCGACAATCCGAAAATCCAAATCATTTTGCATCACATCTCTAAAATTTATCTCCAACAAATAAAATAAATAAAAATATTGATCAATTTAAAAATCCCCGAAAATGCATAATAGATGCAAAAGTAAAATGTTAGGATTAGAGTGAGACCGGTACACTATAAAAGGTGATAGTGATGAAAAAAGTACAGTGGGATAGTGCTTAAAAGTTGAAATCGTAGAGGGCTATACAACTGACACGTGTAAAGAAACACATTTATTCTCTCGAAGGGTCGCGTGCTACTCTCCTTTCAAGTGTTGGATGTGGTGCATTACTATGAGGGTTAAGGATGTGACGAGGACTATTTCCTTACAGATGGCCACGTGTCCGTGCCGAACATGGATTCAGGTGCTCTATTTGCCGGTTATTACTGTTGGGTCCGACGCTCCACGATAAGAGAATTAGTCTTTCATAGTTTTTTGTGCAAAATTAGAATTCAAAAAATATATGAAAAAAATTAGAAAATTTGAAAATAAAACACTGAATCTCAAGCCCTAAAATAAAACCCGGTGGAATTTGTCTTTTTTGAAAAACCAATCAAAAGAAACTTCAACCGCAGTTGGAATATTGTGCATCTCTCTGTGGGTTTCAACTTAGCTATAGCTAGGGCTTGATCAACTGTTGACATGACATAAAATCATTTAGGGCTGCTAAAAGTCATTTGGATTCTGATGTTTATAAGTTAATAGATTCAAATGACTTGAGAATTGGTGGATCTAATTTGTTTATGTGGCCTTTCTTAGTCCACATTTGTATTTTCAATTAGTAATAAAATGATAGGAGTCTATTGGTCACTCAATCATATCAATAAAATATCGCAATTAAACGATATCTATTATGATTAACTAACAAGTAGAGTACCATATCGATAGAAATTGAAAACACGAAAAGACAAAAATAATAAAAACAGACGCTTCACATAAAAACACAATCTCCTGACTGCATAAAAGAATTATAGTAGATTAATATATCAATTCGTTATATCTCTGGATCGGGCAACCTGTAATAATAGATTAATATATGTTATATCTCTGCTAGGTCTCAAGAACACATAAAATTTCTAAAAACACATTAGGTTTATTCTCCTATAATTAATATTAAAACCCTCAAGTCTTTAAATTAATTAATTATATTATGAATTTCTGAATTCGATCATCTAATTAAAATCATTAAATCTTTAATCAGATAACTAGCATATATCAATAGTGGTCAATTATCTAGCATAAAATAACATCAGGAATCATAAATTATAGGTAAATATGTTCCATAAATCAATTACATAAATTCCTACTACGTAATACGAACCCTAGAATCAATAGAAAATAAGTTCCCCATAACAATAATTAAACAGGAAGAAATAAAGGAAAATATAATTGGATTAAAAAATAAAAATCAATGTAGGAATTTCACAATAAAGAACTTCAAGTTTGAACGGTGGAAATAATAAATCTCTATTTGCACGAAACTCTAAAATAATGCCTAACTCTGAAAAATGATTAATAAGGACGGTTAAGAGGGAGTATTTATAGGTGGAGTAGGTTTCTTAACCCTAAAAGAAATATATATCCTAGTTGGGCTCAAAAATACAAGAAAAAGTGGAAAATTCGGATAATTAGCAAAAATAGGGTAAAAATCAGAAATTTTCTCATTGTTCGCGGCAGATTATGCAACTTTCTTGTTTTGGCTCGTCCGAACTCCGATTACGAACCGTTTGCTCCCACCAACTCCTATCGAAATGTAGTTTAATAATATCTACTTTTGACTCTTTAATTCATTCTCCAATTTTTCTATAAAAATGGCATAAGTTGTCTAAAAGTATGAGTTCTTCAAAATAATGTAAAACTAAGAAAATACTCCCTACAAATATAATTTTCAACATCAAATAAGACTCAAATAAGCATTATAAACCATTGAAAAACCATGTTTGTCATCTATACAATACCAAATTAACCATGCACGCTTGTTCATTAAAGAAAAATTGATTTATGCGTATTGTTATATGTAATAGGTCAAATTTATATAAACCTTTATCTAAATATCATCTATGTAAAGAAAGAGGATATGGTTTACCATTATCCCATTTCTACAACTAAAAGATCGAAAGAAAGAAGAATGGAATAGATATTCACATTGTACAATTCCTTCATATATGTATTGATTCGGATAAGATAGAGTGAAAGCTACATTCGATATTAACTAGTTATTATATTCTTTAAAAAGAAGAGGCTTACAAATATTCTTTAATAGTAATGGAAACTTTTGATTAATTAACAAAAAAAGTATTTGAAATTTCTACAGATTAACGTAAAATGAAGGAGGATATACCCAAGGTTGCCCGTAGTCTTAAGGTGGTTACTCATTCTAAACATTAGTTTTAAGATATTTAATATGAAAATGATATCTTATATATCCTCAATATGTTTTAGTTGATTTATCTCGTTCAATCGCTGCTAATTATCCTCTTCATCTTTCACCTTAGAATTCGGTAGTTACGTTAGGTTGAAAATTTTCTATCTCAAAAAATCTAATTAACCAAACGAACTATGTTATAAATTCCAAGTGTGAGACCACAATGTGCAAATATGTATGCAAGCCCATAGATTCTTAATCCTTTGCCCTCCTCATTCTTATTTTATATTTTATTTCTCAATTTTTTGGGGGGTCTCCTTGAAAACTTGTGGTGACTTTTGTTCCAAATCTTCCCTGACAACAGTCATATATACACTGTATACACACTTTATTTACAAAATCTTGTCATCCTCCCAATCATAGACCGCCATTACTGTTGTTATTCAGCGTGCAGAAGAGGACGCATCTGCATGTATACGTATATGTATAGTGTACGCATTTGTTACTTATTTAAGTCGTCCGTGATGGAAAGAGATCCCCATGGCAACTTGATATATAGTCGCTGAAAATGACATGACTCTCTCTGATAAGGGTGAGAGTTCATCAATTGGTTGTCGAAATTGACTTACGATGTCGCCGTGATTTTTATCATATTTGGCGCCCTAGAAAATGCAGAACCGGATTGTAGTGCAAGAGCCCCAGATAAAATCTCCGAAGGCTACTGGTTCGGCGACGCCGTTGGAGTCTGTTTCCAACTCGGAGTGCTGCGCCGCCAACCAAGTATAATTGTATGTGTAAACTGAACTTATGTATTTCCTCTTTCCCATGATATAACGCTTGCTAATTACCACCTCAAATAAAGATTTAATTACTCAAGCAAATATGAGAACTCAGTGTGAGTAGTCTTCAGATTCACAAAGAGGCCATCAAATTAAATAAAAATAGGAAAAAAAAATACATGCTTCTTCTTTTTTCATCATTAATTTTCTTGTGGTCTTATTTCATCCATATGTCATGAAATCTTAGCTGTTTAACCTTTTTTGTTCTCCAGAATTCGACTGTTTAAACCGTTGGCCTAGATTTATGATATGATTAATTATTTATAACGAACCTAACATGTATTTCCAGCCAGTGAGAATGGGCGAATCATCTTCATCACCTGATCCACCATTCGAGATGGCTTACAAGCATCTGGTGGACAAAGTGGCGGACACAGTGCAAAACGATTTGTTGGTCGTGGAGGAACGCGAGCTGCCCTTAGTCGATCTGGCGCAGTTAGGCCTGGGAGAGGCGGAGAGGCAGGCGTGCAAGAAGCTGATCTCTCGAGCTTCGCAACAATGGGGTTTCTTCCAGGTTATTAACCACGGAGTTCCCCGCGACGTACTGGAGAATTTGAGAAGCGAGCAAGTGAAGTTGCTGAAGAAGCCATTCGAAGAGAAGAAAATCTACAAAGACTTGAACTTGTCGGCTGGGACTTACCGATGGGGGACGCCTTCGCCTACTTCTCTCAAGCAGTTATCCTGGTCCGAAGCCTTTCATGTGCAGTTGAGCGATATTTTGGATTCCCGCGCCCAAAACACCCTCAGGTTTTTGATAGTATATACACTTCATAAATTGTCTTGTTTGTTAGTTTTGAATTGAAAAAACCAGATATAAATATATAATTGATTAACTACTCCCAGTACCAATCAATTGAATAAGGACAAACCTAATTTTTTGGTATATTGCCGATGAAGTCTAGCCAAAAGTGGCAAAACTCAGGCACCATAAATTCTTTGTACTATATTAGTTGGAATTCATGATGATATAATCTTATATCTCAAAATAAAATATCTGGTATATTTGGGATATAATTTCCTGAGCTGGAATGATGAAACATATTTAGAAATGATTTTAGAAAAAGATGCCACCTTGTAACACAAAGTACAAATGAACTCTAAATCTTCTATGTTTATATGAGATTGATTTTCCTTTGATTCGAGAACATTCTATTCATATGCAGGTCGAGCATGGAGCAATTCGCGTTGGCGGTCTGTGAAGTAGCGAAAGAGTTATCAGAGATATTGGCCGAGGAAATGGGTGGTGAGACGGATCTCTTCAAAGAGACGTGCCTTCTAAAGAGCTGCTATCTCCGTTTGAACAGATACCCGCCGTGCCCAACTTACAGTCACATGATGGGGTTGATGCCCCACACCGACACTTCCTTCCTCACTGTCCTACACCAAGATAACGTCGGAGGACTGCAGCTCGTCAAAGACAGAAAATGGATCGCCGTTAAACCCAATCCGCATGCCCTCATCATCAACATCGGCGATCTGTTTCAGGTATTATATATATTCCACAAATTAATTTAATTCAGGATATATAAATATTATTCTTGGCAAAACTTGCGTGCATATCCACTCTAATTAAATTCAAATAGGGTTCATCATTTCCCAATTAGAATTTATTAATCATCAATTAAAATTTAATTAAGTCAAATTCGAAGAGTGCCTCTTATTCTTATTTATTATTGTGTTGGTGGATTGAACGAGGCATGGAGCAACAACCTGTACAAGAGCGTGGAGCACCGCGTGGTGGCGAATCCGGTGAAGGAGAGATTCTCCACGGCTTATTTCTTGTGTCCACCAAAAGACACGGTTATACAGAACGGCGGAGTTGAAGGAGGCGCCGTTTACCGAAATTTTAGCTTCGGAGAATTCAAGAAACAGATCGAGGTGGATGTTCAGAGCATTGGTCAGAAAGTGGGGCTTCGGAGGTTCCTTTTACCCACTCATTAAGCTCCACAGAGATTATGTCTCTTGTACAAGAACATATATGCGATTGATCAAGTGATTAATTAAACTAATTAAACAGAACAGCTGGTATTTAAGAAGTAAGCAGGTTGTGGTTTGTTGAGCTACAAATTATGTCCATTAGTTTATCTGTTGTCGCTCGCTGTTATTCACTTTTGAAAATTGGGTCTTATTATGTCCCACTATGTGCCACAAATTACAATTATTTATCTTTTTAATTGGATTTGTGGGACATAACGGGACAAAGTTTTGGAAACAGAGAATTTTATCACATACTTTTGTGACCTAAATTTCCAAAATCTCCAAATACTGCCTCAGCATTCTTATCATAAATAAAACATAAATAAGGTGGGTTCGCATGGTAGAGGTCATGATTATGGGTTGAGTCATCACACCCTGGTTTTCAAGTGTGGTTTACCTGTCTGTGTGGTTTGCGGCTATAACCGTGAGGTTTACCCAAATCTGGAATGGCGGTGCGGCTGATTTCGGTAATAAAAAAAATCTAAAAGAAAGTGGTAACATTGAATGGGCGTTTACGATTAAGGATTAGTCTAAAAATAGTATAAACTAAAATTGTTCCCTAAAATGGCTTGGAACTTTGGATATCCCAAAGTCATTGATAACTTATATGATTTGAATTAATTTGTCGATTCATATCTCATAGGAAGGGGTAGGATTAGAAAATTTCTAATAGTAAGGATAAAAATACTCAATTATATATTATCGATTATGGAAAGTAAACGATCAAATTAGTATTAAATTATTCTATAGAAAAAAGAATATTATTTTGTTTTGGTGAATTTTAACTCTTCAAAGATATAGTAATTTCTGCTTCTACTCTACAAACTTTAACTTAATTGGTTAACAGTAAATAAATTTGAAGCAAAGATATAATGATATCTACTACTTATCAAAATTCATTTCAAATTTATTGGTAATGTACGTAGCTTTACGAATAAGTGTTTCAGAAAAATACGTACAAATAGACCAGACTTACCAGATGGACCTGATTCGTATATCAAATGTCTAATGAAGATAAATTATTAAAAAGCTATATGCGAACCAATAGAATTACAATTTGCTTGTGAAAAACAATATTTTTCCTGTTGGAAAATTTGCTATTTCTTTTGAATTTGAATCTTTGTGGGGCCTGTGATGCGACGATCACTTAAAACTAACAATCACAAAAAAGAACAACTTAATCTTTTTGCCAAATTAACAAAAAAATACCACATCACAACATAAAAAAGATGATATTTTAATTATTAATTTCAAAAAAAATTAATATACCCTCGATTTTTGTAAAGTGCAATGGAGCCCGATAAAATCCGGCCCAGACTAAATCCCAAGCTCAAAGGACAGGATAAACATGGATCACGTTGAAGATCCCTATGGCGACTCCTAACGCTTGTGGAGAAAGGAACAAAAGTCTTACAAAAGAAAGCTCAAAAACCTAAATAAGAGTAAATAAAAATACTTGATTAACATAAAAAATAAATACATGATTTAATTACATAATATACGTGAGATATAGGATCTTGGCTCCACATATATTTTATTCCTTGTTTTGATTTGTTGTAATTAGGGGTGAGATTCGGTTTGGTTAATCGAAACCGAAATCACCTAAAATAGCTAACCGTAACCGATATCAATCGGTTAATCGGTTAACCGATTAATCGATTCAGTTAGTCGGTTCGGTTAGCGGTTAACCGAAATTGAAATTAATTTTTTTTAAAAATAAAAAAATACACAAAATACTAAAAATAACCGAAATTAACCGAAAATACCCGAGATTAACCGAAAATAACCGAGCTTATTTCAAATATTACAGAAATTATAATATTAAATTAAATAATTTTTACTTAATAATTAAATTAATTAATTAATTAATTTCGGTTAATCGGATATAACCGTCGGTTAATCGGTTATACCCGATAACCGAAATTCACTTGAAATGGGTAACCGATACCCGAACCGAAATCGAAAAAATCGGTTATCGGTACTGATAACCGACTTTTTCGGTTTCGGTTATCGGTTAACCGAAAACAGATACTCGTTTAAGCACCCCTAGTTGTAATCAAGATCAACGTCCACTTTAACCGATTTGTCAAATTTATTATTTCAAACAAATTTTTATCGTTCTACCCCTTAATGTAAGAAATTAAAGGTTGGACTTTGATGGGTCGAAAAGAGGTTAATGGATTGACATTCAATATTCTTACTAACAGCAATGAATTTCACAAAATCTGCAATTATTAGTTGTTGTTGTTGTTGCCGAATAGTTTGGTCTCCGGCTAAATCGTCAAGCCTATCAAAACCCAACCTTTGATTTCTCGAAGTAAAGGTTCGAATAACAAGAATGTGTTTGAAATCGAAAGTTTGCCAAAAAGGTCAAAGTTTGAAGTGATCCTAATTGCAACAAATGAAAAGGTTGGGTATTATTCAGCCGATGTTTGAAATTGGTGCTGTAATTGCAATTTGGTCTAAGTTCATGCCTTTAAACTGAACCCTTTTAATTAAGATTATATATTTTGATTTGCAGTACATTAGACATCTCTTTGATAAGGTGGTCTCATGTGCAGACATTCGCATATATGAATATTGATACTTAATTTTCTCCAGTGCAGATGATATTTTTTGCAATTGTAAATGATAATTTCTAATACAGGATAAAAGATAAATGATATTTTTATTCAATATAAATGATATAATTCTTAAGAACAAAGGATATTTTTGTCCATCCGCATTATATCAATAAATGTACATGAGTTTGTGTGTAAATGTTAGTGACAATCCAAAAATTGACCTAATGAGATTATTTGGTTTAAGCGTAGCTTTTAAAAGTCATACATTGTGTCCACGTGAAATATAAAAAAAAAGAGTAAAATCTTGTCAAGTTACTTTTCCAATCACCAAAAAAAGTATAAAAATTCGAATGAGTTATAAATCAAATATATATTATCTTTATTGATAAGTTGTGAAAAACATATGTAACTCTAAAATTGACCCAAAAGTCATGCACTGCTTGATAAGTAACCCACTCGTTTTTCCCTCAAACTTTACCCGCCACATTGTCATCAACAACAACAAAAACGCCGGATTAACGACCGAGAGAATAAGAGAAGGCATATGGTTCTTCTCCAAAAAAAAAATAGTTTGTCACGAAGCATTTGAGTTTGGTAGATTTCGATATTTGTTATCGCCTGTCAAATTGCCTATCGTGAGCCTTTATTGGTGTCTGGCTAAAATTATGAAAAGGCGCCCATTAGAATGGTAGCGGCGACACCTTTAATCCTAAAGTTTTGGTGAAATTGGGGATCATATGGTCGAGGTTTCTGATTTTGTGCAACAACCAATCTATTGTTTGCCTCCGTCTTTGACTAGTCTTATTTTTGGTGAAAACCATGATGGGTCAGCTCTACACACTCTCAAAAGATTCAAACATATGAGTTACCCTGCTCCATCTCCAACTATTCTAATTTATAATTAACAAATCAAAACAAAGAGGACTTTGAATTTCAGTGATATGGATTTCGTGAAACAAAATTTGTAATTTGTGAGTAAATATAACGAACATTAACTGTGATGGTATTGTATAGCAAAAGTTGCTGCTGCTTTTATATTTACACAGACTCGCATCTCTTCTGAAACTCCACTCTTTCCCTTTGCACAAGTATTTTAATTAAGTCGCACCACAAATTATACACTGCTCTGTTTCTCGATCGATATAAAAGCAAACTAACAAAAGCCATCAGTTAGCTGGTAACAGTGGGCTACCGAAAGAGGTAGAGAGATGAGAAAGAAATGGGAAAAAATGTAAAGCTTCTTTTTTTTTCTTTTTTCTGACGCTCCACTATGTTTGTCCCAACTCCAGATACGCTAAACTAACATAAAATGGGTATACGCATCATATGTTTTTCTATGCATTCCTCTATCCCTATCTTAGTGCTCTCTGCTGTTGTCCACACTTCATGTATTTGGTTGCAAACTCTGAGAAAAAGGTGAAATCCGCTGTGAATCTGATAGAAGGTCGCACTGTCGTCCCTTTCTGCCAAAAGTTACTAACTCTTTGTTTCTTCTTTTTGTTCTGCATCTTTTCACATGCCTCACAGCCCACATAAAAGGTTATGTTTCAATAGATCGATGATGATGATATCTATGTTTATTTAATTAGAAGAGTTGCCATCGCCGTTGAGCTTGCCCATTGATAAGGTGAAGTAGATAAGTAGAATGGTTCCCATGCATGACCTGCAACAGATACAGCCAAAATGTTTACAAGGATTAACCTAGATACATAAAAATAGTATAGGCTAATTTATTATGTACTAAGATGGATTGAAACTTTCAAATACCCCAAAGCACTTGATAATTTATAATCTGAGCAAATTTGTTGATTTATATCCAATTGAAAGCATTCTTACAGGGTTGCAAAGAAGAAAAGTATTCTTCTAGGATCAATTGTCCAAGTTGGAGATGAGCGGCGGAAGCTGAATCTCTTGCCGCCCCCTTTGGTTTCAGCGGCAGCCACCGTGCTGCTTATGCTACCGTTGGTGATGGTGATTTGATGATGGACCTGGGGAGTGACGGTGTGGTCGTGGGCCCCCGGCGCCACTACTGCTTGCTTTTCAGGCGTGAAAGTAGCTGCAGTTTTTATACCAAGCAAGATTATAGCATATGCCTACTCAACAAGCATAAGGCCTATAATGGACCAATATTTCCCCTAACCTAAAGGCGTGCGACGCCCCAGCATGGAATGTGTATGGTGGAAAGTAGAAAACAAAAGGGTAGAGTGTTGAAACTGTAGATTCAAACGAATGGAGCCATCCGAAAAGTGTGAAACAATCATGTCATTCCTTTTAGATTAATCACAGTTATTATCATCTAGAAATGGAACCGTTTTTACTTAATTATATATCATCAATTTCATTCATTTTTATTTATGATTGCTCGATCAAGTTACGGAGATCACGCCGATGTGAAATATATATCTTCCATTTCATTAACAGCAGGAGCAGAAGACTACTAGCCCTATAAAATATAAACACACCTTTATGATAGTATATTAATGAAGTGAATTTCTGGTTTTTCATATGTTATAATAAGATATGAAACACTATTCGAAATAGATTTATCCGAGTAGAACTAGCCCTGCTGTAGGGGAGGCTGTCTACTTGCAACTGATCCTAGTACTTATAATTTATAAAGTTAATCAATCACTAAAAACTCATTGCTCGAAGACAAAACATATAGGGATAGTGACAGCAACGATACAGCTATTTCCCAGATTGTTTATGGCCTAATTGATTCAGTTAATTTATCAAATATAGGTGGCGCATAATCTAGCACGATTACGGGTTAATTAAACATAATTAATATGTGATTAGTATCTATGTTATGACGCCCCGAGTAATCATCCTTCTACCATGTGACACCACCGGTAGTTGACTATAAAGACAAGGCCCTGCACCGATTGTGACCTAATTTTGGTTGGGACTCAATTCTTTTTTGGTCTGTACCACTCCAAATTTTCTATAGACAAAACCCGTTGGCCCCAAACAACAAAAATGTAAAAACCTGCATACATACAAAACTGAACATGGACAAACCGGTTTAATGCAAGGGAACACACAGGCTGTGATCTCAATATAACAGAATATATTTGTATTTTTTTGTTGTCAGCAATTTTTTTTGAAAACTATTGGTCGAAAGTGCAAGATTGTAATTTAGACAAAATATATTCTTAGTGAAAAAAAGAGAAGGATAAAATCAATGATGAGGTACCTCTTGGTGAAGTTCCAAGCATACTAACTTCTCTCTCGTTGCTTGTAACTTTCCTATCTGCGGCCCTCATCGATCCTTTCCTTGAAAGGTTTCTCTGCAACTTTTTGTGCACCAACAAGCGTAATATTAGTAAAAATAATTTGATTTTTAAAATACAAATTGCTTGTAAAATGTGAAGAACGAGATAGTTTGGGATAAAGCCAACACCTTTGGGCTGAAAAGGGGTTACTTTTGGGTGAGAAAACACCTAACTTAAAAGACACTGGATTACGACGAGTCTGAGTAAAATAAAGCAGGACTTTTTGGAATAAACCTTTCATTCAAAGTATAATCCTTTGAAAATTGAAATTAACTAGAGATAATGATGATTGCTGACAAGATTGCAACTCCACAAATTGCCGACGAGAAGAGACAAAAGGAAAAGGTTCAAAGTTTGTTATTTTTAGAAATTAGGTGGCAGAAAATACTTACAGTAATTCTTGAATTTGCAGAATTGGTATCTTTTTCTATAACATGAGAAAACCGTTCCATATCCACCACGAAGCTATCAGATTTAGTGCTCGAGTGCTGCAGGCCATTCACGTGATCAACGACGGAGATTTTCTGATTCTCTCCGAATTCTCCGGTGAAGCAGTTTGTAACAAGATGATCAGAACCCATATCCTCCTAAAAAATGATTGAAATTTTGTCACGTTCACATATTAACACGAAAGAAACTCGGCGGGTTCTTATATAACCCTCAGCTTGAATGAAACAGTAAATCGTGAATAAAAAATTGTATAAAGAAATAGTATAAGAAAACAGTTTACCAGCTTTGGAATTTCAGTCATTTTCTATCGCCGCCGATTTGGGAAAATTTTGGGGGCAGTTAATCGAAAGGACGTTGCGTATCTAATCAGGATATGATTTCAACTCTCCACCACCTGATCCCAATTTCTGACGCATCAAGAAACAGAGACGCCTCTTTAGTCAACTTTGTCTGGTTTTCTTGCAAGAAGACAACTCTCGTGAATGCTGAGAAAGAAAAACAGAGACCTTCATTTGCAATACACACACACACACACACACATATATATATATATTTTGTTTACTGCAAAATCAGAAAGTAACAGAGCAATTGTGAGAAGTTCAAACCTGAGGCTGTTTTGTTGATTCGTGTTCAAGAATGTGGCAGTTTTTCTTGATTTGTGAGAGCTTTTGTAATAATGCAGAGTTGATGATTAAGAGGAGAGAAGAGGTTGGGATTTCAGAATGAATTCATGCTTCTTTTTCTTCTTTTTGGGAGTAAGGTGTTGGCAGTTTAGTGACTATACATTCATGATTATATAAAATATATAGTCATACACACACGCGGGCACAGTAGTTGTTATCTGTCATTATTGTGAAGCTCCATGATTAAGTTTGGGGCTTATCTTTAAAATGGTTTTTCCAAAGATGTGGTCTTGTGAATTGGGGTCTATTATGTCTAATATGATGCCTTCTTACGATAATTGTATTTTTGGAAAATTTCAGTAAATACAGAATTTTTAGAAAGTGACTTTTTTGGAAATATGTATGGTATATATGGATGTATACTATATAATGACATGCTGCGTGGATAAAGGACAAAATTATTTCATTATTGCAATTAATTGATATATTGTTTTTTTGGTGAAAGAATATATTTATACGATATAAGGGTGTATTTTTTTACAACTGGAAACAGAATATATATGAATATGGAAATATATTTCAAAAAGAACCACTCGCAAGTCCTAATATAGCTTAAGAAACAACTGTTGCAGAAAAAAAATCATGTTTCCACTCGTTATCTGGTTTCAAGTTTGGATTTTGGAAAATAAAATTTGATTTTATTAGGCTGAATATCGTTAAAATATATCCAAGTATGGCAGTTATTTGTAAAATCTAAATTTCCATGATTAAGACGTACCTATAATATATGATGAGGCTTTTACTCTAATAGGATCACTTTTAGTCGAATCTCTGCTCGGAAGTGTCTTCACATTTGACATTTATAAGTCTAAAGATTAAGATTCACAAAATAAAAAAATATTCGAATTATCACTATGAGGATTTAGTGTGGCAGTCGAAAATTTATATTTAATTTACTTTCAATCGGTATTATATAAGTAATACATGTGACATTCATCCATACAACTTGACTAAAATAAAAAAAATTATTTGAATATATTTCTCGTAAATCACTTAATCGTGACTTACATTTTAACCAATTAGATCTAGAAGGGTTATTGTTGACCTAAAATTTTGATGTGAATGATTCTTTAGATCCAGTAAATTATTGTTGATAATTAACATTTTAAGAAAGCAATTAAAATTAAAATCAATTGATTTAAGGTAATATATTTGATCCTTAGGATCTTACTACCTTTTCTTGTAATCAGTTATGCATCGATAAGTAAATCTCAATTTATCATAATGTCATTTTGAACTCAAATAATTATTAGTACTTATGTTCTTTTTCCACCCCATCATTATTTACTAAGCACTAATGCTGAGTGACGTAGTAGTTAATTTGCATAGTAAGGTTGAAAAGTATAAAAAAAAGTTGGAAGGGAAATGAAAGAATATGGTAATTAATATAAGCCGGCCCAAAAGAAGGGGTAGAAAAAAACTTAAACTTCTCCACCGAATAACCAAATTTCAACACATCAGCGCGAGTGAAGGAGAAACCAAGAAACTTACAAGAATCAGAGTAACTGTGTTTTTCTCAAATTCAACGCACTATTTGCACTCTCCGTATAAATTGGGATATGAATAATTGAATATACGACGCTAATTTTGTTCCAACGAAAAAATTATTCAGAATCTAAAACCCTTATTATACGCTCAAATTATATACATTAATTAATCGTATGAAAAAAATTCAGTGAGGACATCCGCACCGTACCAACATCCTAAAAGTGTCAATTATCATGAAAGAAAAATGACTTTATTTGTTTACACTCAACTAGAAAGTTTCAATTATTTTAAATAAAAATATTCATTATACTAGAAAAATGACACTGTTAGATTTATTGGCAGTTTGGCACCATGCGGATGTCCTCACAAGAGGGACGGGTTAATCATATTGTAATTGTAGTCACTTTATATTAAAAGACAATAGACATTTTTTTTTCTTTTTCTTTTTTTTGTATTTATGTCGATTCAAGTATTAGAGTTACATTAACATATACACCACCTATAGGCCGCACCCTAAACTGTAATTATGAATTATTAAATTCTAATTGTGAATTAACGAATTCTAGTTCAAATCTAAAGAACCCCCTAATTTACCCTTAATCATAATTAGTTATATTGAATAAAGATTTGCTAACTTCCGCATGGAAATTTTTATCTAGCTTTCATACCTTATATCTTTACGTAGTCAGCATTGTGTATACCGTGTAGGATGTGGTACCAAGTCCACAAATTTGGAAACAATACTAGACCGAAGTAAAACTTAAATGTACATCTAAAATATTGATTTATTTTTAGGGGAAAATGATATTGTATTTGATAGGATACGGTACACTACTGCGCCAAGATCGGTCCAATATAAATAGACCCCAACAATGGTTCGGCCAAGGTGAGTTCGGTAAGAAGACTCATAAACCAACTACAACTCAAATTTCGCAAGTGGAGCGTAGAAGATTCGGATATCTAAAGGAATCACGGATGCATATCTAAAAGAATCCTTATAAGAGAAGACTTTGTATTAGAGTTGAACTCAATATCATTGTGTATAAATAGAGGCTAGATTAGAGAAGAAAAAAACATCTACCCTCTTTGTAATCGCTTCTCATACACTCAATACACATATACTCTCTTGCTCCGTGAACGTAAATCTTTTTAACAGATCGAACCACGTTAATTCTTTGTGTTCATTGCGCATTCATTAACCCTAACGAAATTAAGATCGATCAGTATTTATTTAAAAAGATAATAAGTTGGCCGAGAACAATGCACAACAAACTGTGCAAGATTTGGTGCTGCGATACTTATGAAGGATGCCTATTAGCAAGTTAGGCCGCACTGTAGCAAGAATGTCGTGCACATTTTGATGTAATTAAGCTAATATAACTATCATACCACATGCTTCCATAGTCAACCCAAATTAAAAAGTGGAGTGATAGTTAGTCAAAATATTTGCCTTTCTTTGTTATTAATTAACTGATGTGGCGTCATATCAATAGAGTAATTAGGATGTTATAGGAATGACAAATTAAATAGTGTATATAAGTTTATCTTTGTTGGATAGAAGAAGTATTAATCTTGATAAAAATATCTGCCGTTTCATTATTTGTGATTTTTTTAAAAGGGAATCATGCTGAGAATTCTTTTACATGTTTCGCGTAGTGATTTAGGGATCTATGCCAAATTCTTTTCCCCGTGCATACGATGACAATAATCATTGCTGCCATCTAATCTTCGATGTAGATTGTAGAGGATAGGAACATCAATTATTAGAAATTTACAACTTTTTTGGTTTTATTTTTTATCTCAATATTATTGTTGTTTAAGTAATATTATGTATTTTTGCATTATTGAGGTATTATGCATTAATAGTATTATTGGCGCAACAGAGGAGTGTTTGGTCAAACTAATTAAAAACGATTAATTTAATACAATGTTGTGTTTGTAGCATAAATATTATATCCTATTCTGAAAGAAGTAATCGAGTGTTTGTATAAAATAAATAAGAATGAAACTTTTAGAATAACTCACAATAATGATAATCTTCGAGGATCTAAAGAAGTCTGTTAAAATAATATCTTACTAAGAAACAATTAGGATCTTTGTTTTTTCTTTTCTGAAAACAATTTAGAGGGTGTTTGACTAAGCTTATAAGTTCTTTAAAACAGCTTATAAGCTATTTAGGAGCTTATAAGCTGTTGCAAAACGTTTGGCAAAATAAGCTCATAAATAAACATAATGTTTAAAATAAATTTCCGACGAACATATAGTTCCATAAAAATAAGTTGGTCAACCCTAACTTATTTTTCATAAACTTATAAGCAACCATGAATTTACCAAAATAACCTTATTATAGTTTGTTATTTTCTACACATACACTATCAACTTCGCGATCTCGTCAATTTTATCTCTAACTATGATTTTCTCTCTAACTCACGATTCTTTCTCTATCTTATAAGATCAATTATCCAAACACTTTAACAACTTATAAGCGTTTGAGGCATTACTCTTATAAATTCTTGAAATATCTTATAAGTTTCTTGGAGCTTATAAACTCTCTAAAATAAGTTAGCCAAACACCCCCTTATACGCTTCCCACATCTTATTATGGAATATATATATATATATATATATATATATATATATATATATATATTTTAATTTTCTTTTATAAATAAAAGTACTGAAACATTGGTTAAGTTCGAAATTTCGGAGAACAATTTTTAAAAAGAAAGAACAACACACAATTTGAAATATTGAGCAAGGAATACTTAAATGGGCCCAGAGTGTGATTGAGGTCTTCAGTTTAATGAATCAAATCCGCAATAGTGTCATATTCCGATTTGTAAGATTTGGGCTTTTAGATTGGGTACGGGAAACTTCGTTTCATTCTAGCAATGAATTGCAGGTTACCAACATTTTAAGAATTTTTTTTCTCTAGCGAACATTAATAAAAATTTAAGAACTGACCTTCCACGACTTTAAAAAGAAAATAAATGAAAGATAAAATATGCCTAAATAATCTAAACCAAATGCGTGTTAGCAATTTGGAATCTCCTAGTTCAATACAGTAGAACCTATCTAAAGGAATACTCTATTTAGGAATAACCTCCTATCTTGTCATAAAAAATCATGGTCCCAACTTGGGATCAGTTAATTTCAGAATAAATTCATATTTGTCATAATTCATATTTTTTTAAGGTCTCACCTTAAAGAAATACACCTCTATTTAGGAATAAATCACAATAAATAATATATTTATATATATATATATATATATATATCTCATTATAATAAATTTATGCAGATTTAAAATATTTCTCTAAGGTTGCTTGTGACAATAACTTCATCTTTTTTGTTGCAATTATAATACATTATACAATACATGTATTTAGTAATTAATATTTATGTATTGTTCATGTACATTAAAATTAGAAGAAAAAAATTCTTCTTACAACTCTATTTAGGAATAACCTCTCATTCTGTCATATTTTTATGTAGTCCCCAAAATATTCCTTAATAGAGGTTCTACTGTATATAGCACAGACTATTGTAACATTATCAACTTGCATTTGAAAAATATGGTGTTAACAAATTATTTTATATAGCGAATATGAGTTTCCAAATATGGATTGAATAGTTCATACATTAGTATTAAAAAATGGCCAATAATTAATTTTGCTATAAAAAATGACTATTTCTAATATATAAATTTTCTATATGATGCCCCGATTGAAATTCTCCATCCCGGCATTGGCCCAAGAAGCCGGATCATTCGACAACGCCGCCATAATCTACAATGCCACGGCGTGTAACGCTAATCAAATCATCGGCGCCGTTTATTATGATTCCTTGCAGCTCGATGTTTACTATCAGGAGCAGGTCATAGGCGGTTCGACGGTCCTGTTTCCTTTCTATCAGAAACCGAAGAATACGACGATGGTCGAGGGGCAGCTGAGCGGCGCCACCCCGAGGGTGAGTAGTTATCGTGTGGATAATCCTTATAGTGTAAACATATGACAAATATCAATCCTTAATAAATCGATATGGACACTTCAGATTCAATGCACAAATTATGATACAGATGCAAAAATGCACAATTAGTTATATGCACAAATGCATATAACTAATGCAGATGCACACTTAAAGTTAAATTTTCAAATCTAATGAACATATGATTTGTTCTCATTTATATATGTTAAGGAATATAATTACATAAACCAATATATATATATATATATATATATATATATATATATATATGGAGTGGATCAAATGAGAACTACATCTTTTTACGAACCATGCACAAGACGTTGAAGATGATGCAAAAAACGGTGTAAAGTTGTGCATAACGAGAACTTTCTAAAATTGTTTTGTTGTGCAACAATTTTAGAATGTTTTGTTGTGCATAACTTTATTGGTTTTATTCATCAACTTTATACGTCTATCATAGTTCTCAAGTTCTCAAAAAAGATGAGTTCTCACTGGATCCAACCCCTATATATATATATATGTGTGTGTGTGTGTGTGTGTATCGTGAGAACGTGAGAACCAAAAAATGAATTCGTTGTGAAAGTTGATGAATCCGTATGAAAAGTTACGAATAAAAAAAAAATGAAATTTTCACCCCTCATGGGATTCGAACCTAGGCTAAAATTTTTGAATTTTTGGTTTCAGTAACTTTCACACCGGATTTATCAACTTTCATAGTGAATTCATTTGATTCATTGTGAATTTTGTGGTTTTTAGTTTTTAACTTTCATATTGGAGGAACTTGAGAATCAAAAATTATGATTTCGGTGTAAAATTGATGAATCTGTAAGGAAAGTTCATAAATCCAAAAAAATAGATTTTTCGTTCATCGTAGGATTCGAATCATGTGTGAAAATTTTGAATTTTGGATTCAATAACTTTTTCAGCTGATGCATTAACTTTCTTAAAGAATTCATTTTGTTCCTAACGAATTTTCATGATTTTTAGTTCTCATGTTAAAAATATTTCTTATATATATATATATATATATATATATATAGGGGAGGGTTAACGTGATAACCATTTTTATCGTGAGAACGTGAGAACAAAAAAATGATGAATTCGGTGTGAAACTTAATGAATCCGTGGAAAGTTATCTTGAATCCAAAAAATGAAATTTTCGCCTCATAGGATTCGAACCACAGGAAAAATTCAATTTTGGATTCAAGAACTTTCCCAAAGAGATTCATTAACTTTCATTGCAAATTCATTTTGTTCGTAAGGAATTTTCGTGGTTCTTAGTTCTCACGTTAAAATTGGTTCTTATTTGAACCTCACTCTATATATATATATATGAAAATAAATTATTTTAGCTTAAAAATCAATAATACCTTAATCAAGTTTAATGAATTGATTTTTGATCATTTTAGTCAGTAAATGATTTATCGTCGAAAAGCACAATTGACACCGAAAATGACATATAGAAAACACAAGTTAGAACGTCGTTGGAAATGACTCACTCGGCGCATGTTATTTCGGTGTCAATTGTACTTTTCGACATTGGCAATCACTTATGGGCTAAAATTATCAAAAAATCAATTCATTATGCTTAATTAAAGAATTATCGATGTATTAGGGTAAAATTATCACAAAGTCAATTTATTAGACTAAAATTGTGCATTTTCCCTATATATATATATATATATATATACATAATTTTTAACATACATAAATGAGAACAAATAATGTTCATTAGATTGGAAAATCTAATAGTTATTTTTAAGTGTGCGTCTGAAATAATTATTTACATATTTTTGCATATAATCATGTATTTGTGTCTATGCTTTATAATTCGTGCATTAAATCTAAAGCGTTCATATTTATTTATCAATGGTTGATATTTATCCTCATATTAATACTATAATGAGTGTTCATACGATAAACACTTCCTATATATAATATAAAATAGAAATTTGAAAACTTTATAATGTTTTTATCATTACAATATTTTATTCACACGCTCGACTGGGTGTGCAATCGAGTCTAACTGAATAGAGTAATTGCAAATTTAAGCTTGATTAAAAAACCTGAAGCTTGAGTTCAATTTGAGCTTATTTCAAGCTCGAGCTCGACTGGGTTGTTTGTTAATATAACACAACTTAAATTTTAATAACTATTTTCATTTAATTAAAGAAGAAAAGTGGTGAAGTTTGAATTGCAATTCTTACACATTATAAAGGGGAGAGATTGTGCAAGTGGGTGAATCTTTTGGAATCAAAATTCAAACACAACCCACTCATAGTCTTGAGCTTTGAATTGTGCTTGCGAGTCTAGAAGACAGGGAAGATGCAATTAAGACATACACTTTTCATGGGGTTGGATAAGAATATGATGGAGCTTCAGAAACTGTCTCTACTAGACATAACTTTGAAAATTCAACTGTTTAAGTTGGGAAAATTTCTGGTAGGGTGAGTCATACATGGATGGATGGAAATATAATTAAATTTATTTCTCATAAATAAAATCATTTCAAAGAAAATCTTATATGTAGAGAAAATTATGACCATTCGATTGAAGATATAAGGAGTTATTCTCGATCGCCTATCTTTTATTTCCTTTTCATTGGGTCTGCAGGAATAAACTTTGAATTTTCTTAGCCCACTAAGCAGGTTTTATGAATAGAACGGAACTGTTGTTTGTGACGACTTTCGTTGGTCTCCTCGTCCTTATTAACTCCAATCTACTTCATTCTTTCCAATCCATCAACACTGAGATCAAGGAAGTCGTAGCCCAAATCAACCCCGTCTTTCACACTTTCACTAAGTTTTTTTTTTTTAAAAAAAGAAAAGAAAGGAGAAACTCATACACAACAGCTCTTTTATTTCCTTTAGTACAGTACGAACGAACAAAAATATTATTTATTATTAAAAAAATATCATTTATATCGAAGAAACGTATAAAAAACCCTCATGTACAGATAAATGTACAAGAGACGACCTCAAACTCATAACATCTTAGATTATATTTCAAAAACAAATTATATAAGTTTGGGTAATCTTGCTTATGAAATGTTAGTACAATAACAAGTCTGTAATTATAATTCCTGCATTATAAGAGTTATTTTTTTAAATAAGACGATTTTGGGGAAATTAAAAAATAAAGTCACTGATTTGAAAGTCGCGTTTCCATCTTATATAGCTGCCAGTCTTTTCATATTTATTTAGGGACGACTTAATGCTATACTTACGTGTATTTTCTTTTTCTTTCTTTCTTCTTCTTCTTTTTTTTTCCTGGAGATGGAAGATTGAGGTTTTAGATTTATACCAAGTGAAACAAATTAAAAAATTAAAGAAGTTTAAACCCGCTCACTGACACAATTCAACTCAACCCCATTAAGAGGCACTTAGAAAGTGTGAGTTTATTTTATTGTGTATTTTTTTTGATATCATGTGGAACACGCAGCCGTTATTTTAGGTATGCATTGGGTAAATCCCACGTTCCTGTGCAATAGCCTGCAAACCACATCCATAGAAGCGTTTGGTGGGGTTCGAACCTGTGACCTCTCGACCATAGAAACCCACCTTAACCATTGGGCTATCATCTAGTGGTGAAAGTTTATTATTGAGAAAGTATTTAAAGTAATATTGATCTTCCAGAATTAGGTAATATTCGAAACACGTCCTTATTGAAATTATTGTCAAAGAATTTGAAGCAAATTGCCTTTCTTTGATGACAAACTAGTAATTGTGGTCCGACGACAATGGTGGAGTGGTATTTCTAAAATCAAAGTTTTATATTTGAATTTTATTGTGTTTGTCATATTTGATTTTTAAATGCAATTTACCCATTGATATGGTTTGAATGCTAGTGTAAAAATATAAAATTTATTCCAACGCATTGAAAATAGCAATCACGCCGTTTCTATCAATATAAGGTCATCCAACATATTAAATTCCGATAGGATATTAGGTAAGTGCCGAATAAAAATAAAATTGTACAACTCCATGATCCTTTGATTTTTTTTTTCTGTTTTTAAATTATTAATATTATATATACTTAGGGAAATTAGTTCCACGCAGTGACGAAGCCAGGAATTTTGTTCTGGGGGGCCCAATTAATTATAATTTTAAAAGATAATAAAATAAAATTATAAAATAATAATAATTTAATAATATAATGAGTTTATTATAATCTTTTAGAAATTTGATTGGTAATATTAATTCACATATAAAACTTTATTATTTGCATATATCTTTTATTTTATCAACATAAAATAAATTATAGAAAAAGAAAAGAAATAGCATTTTATCAACATAAAATAAACTATAGGAAAAAGATAAAAGAAAGAAAAAGGAAATAAAAGAAAATAAGTATAGAAAAAAAAATGAAATTTTCGCCTCTCATAGGATTCGAACCCTGGGAAAAAATTCTGAATTTTTGGATTCAGTAACTTTCCCAGCAGATTCATTAACTTTCATTGCAAATTCATTTTGTTCGTAAGGAATTTTCGTGGTTCTTAGTTCTCACGTTAAAATTGGTTCTTATTTGAACCTCACTCTATATATATATATATGAAAATAAATTATTTTAGCTTAAAAAATCAATAATACCTTAATCAAGTTTAATGAATTGATTTTTTGATCATTTTAGCCCGTAAATGATTTATGAGCGTCGAAAAGCACAATTGACACCGAAAAATGACATATAGAAAACACAAGTTAGAAACGTCGTTGGAAATGACTCACTCGCTGCATGTTATTTCATATGTCAATTGTACTTTTCGACGCTGAAAAATCACTTATGGGCTAAAATTATCAAAAAATCAATTCATTATGCTTAATTAAAGAATTATCGATGTATTAGGGTAAAATTATCACAAAGTCAATTTATTAGACTAAAATTGTGCATTTTCCCTATATATATATATATATATATATACATAATTTTTAACATACATAAATGAGAACAAATAATGTTCATTAGATTGGAAAATTTAATAGTTATTTTTAAATTAATGTCTGAAATAATTATTTACATATTTTTGCATATAATCATGTATTTGTGTCTATGCTTTATAATTAGTGCATTAAATCTAAAGCGTTCATATTTATTTATCAATGGTTGATATTTATCCTCATATTAATACTATAATGAGTGTTCATACGATAAACACTTCCTATATATAATATAAAATAGAAATTTGAAAACTTTATAATGTTTTATCATTACAATATTTTATTCACACGCTCGACTGGGTGTGCAATCGAGTCTAACTGAATAGAGTAATTGCAAATTTAAGCTTGATTAAAAAACCTGAAGCTTGAGTTCAATTTGAGCTTATTTCAAGCTCGAGCTCGACTGGGTTGTTTGTTAATATAACACAACTTAAATTTTAATAACTATTTTCATTTAATTAAAGAAGAAAAGTGGTGAAGTTTGAATTGCAATTCTTACACATTATAAAGGGGAGAGATTGTGCAAGTGGGTGAATCTTTTGGAATCAAAATTCAAACACAACCCACTCATAGTCTTGAGCTTTGAATTGTGCTTGCGAGTCTAGAAGACAGGGAAGATGCAATTAAGACATACACTTTTCATGGGGTTGGATAAGAATATGATGAGCTTCAGAAACTGTTTCACTAAGTCCACGCCCAAGTCAAGCCCGTCTTTCACACTTTCACTAAGTTTCTTTTGTAAAAAGAAAGAAAAGAAAGGAAGCGCGCTTATAAGTTATAAACGTGTTAGTAATGTGTATTTATTTACTGATTTTTTTTTCCAATTAAATACAACTGTAAAAAAATAAGCATTTTAGTGATTCGCAATTCCTTGTTTGGATGAAATTATTAGAACAAGATATCTAAATAACCCTCAATAAGAAAAGCTGACTAAAAAATTATGAGGACAAATATGTAAATCTACCCTTATGAAAAATGAGGGGCGAAACACATTAACTGAATTAAGGAGTCGCAACAGGGGAAGATATATGCATGCTTAAAAGGGGAGAATATCATTCCAGAATCGAAGCGAGCGAGCAAACTGTTGTTTGTTTCTCTGCCCCTCTCCAGCTATGGGTTTATGGGGTAGCAGGAAAATCTCCATGATTCTGCTCATCCTCATATACCTTTCATCCTCGGCACTCGCCCAGGGCAATCTCTACACATGTACCAGTAACGGGAATTACACAAGGAACAGCACATACAGCGCCAATCTCAACGCCTTACTCCGCTCTCTTTCATCCAATATGAGCGACTACGGCTTCCACTCCGCCTCCGTGGGGCAGAGCTCCAACACAGTCAACGGTCTCGCCCTCTGTAGAGCCGACTTAACCCTCGAGCTGTGTCGCCTTTGTGTGGAGTCCGCCTCGCGCGAGGTGCTCCTGTCGTGCCCCAACCAGAGACAGGCTGTTATACGGTACGAATACTGCACCTTGCGCTACTCTAACGACACCATATACAGAACAAAGACAGCTGATCCCATATGGATTCTACGTAATATACAAAATGTTTCAAATGGAAATTCGTTCAAGGAAGAGAGGGCGGCGCTGGTGGCCGAGCTCACGGCGCAGGCAGCTAACGGCACCCCCCATCTCAAGGTCGGGGTAGGAAGTAGGAATGTCACGGATCCTGAGTTTCCGACGATTTATGCGCTGGCGCAGTGTACTCCAGAATTCTCATCCGAAATTTGCCAGAGATGCTTGAACGAGGCTTCCTTATATTTCCAAAGCTATGTCCCGCGGGGGTTCAGAGTGCTAGCCCCCAACTGCAATATTCGGTATGAACTTTATACATTCTACAATGAAACTCGGCTGAGGGAATTAGAGGTGCAATTTGTAGCTTCACTATCTCCGGCGACCTCGCCGCCAGGTAATTGTGCTACTCTCGCTCTCCTCTGGTGTAAAATCCCCAAATTTGAAAGCTTTGTGATGTGTGCGTGTAATTATGAGAGATTGCATTTATTTATTTTCCAAGAATTGTTGTTATTTTACAAAATATAAACTTTAAATCCGAATATGCGGCCGGAAAACTTATCAACTCTTTACAAATTTCATTCTGTTTCTTTATTCATTAGCATGTGTGTGGATCATCTAGTGAAGAACTTCTTCACCCAAAAACTAGGCCCGACTAAAAGGGTGTTTGGCAGAGTTCATGAGTTGTTCAAGACAGTATATAAGTTGTTTAGGAGCTTCAGCTCCTGCGAAGTATTTGGTAAAAAAAATTCATAGACAATTTATAAGCTCTGAAAATAAGCTTCAATAGTTTATAATATTTCCTAAAAATAAGTTATTCAATATCTAACTTATTTTTTCATAAACTTATAAGCAACAATGAAATTACCAAAATAATCTTATTATGATTCTTTAATTCCTACATATACACTATCAACGTCACTTCTCGACAATTTCTCTCTTATGATTTTATCTCTCTAACTCACGATTCTTTCTCTTTCTTATAAACTCAATTATCCAAACACTTTGACAAATTATAAGCTCTCGGAGCTAAAATAAGCTTAACCAAACACTATAAGTTAAACTTCAAAGTAGCAGAAGAACTGCTAGTAAATGTAAATCAGACTGCGCACATGTAATTAATCAGACAGATCACTCAGTGAAATTCCTAAGTGAATAAATATATTAGCATGATGCTGAAAATAATCAGCCAGCGGTCTAATTCACATGTAGATTAAAGAACTTTTTCTTATTTCCGCAGGAACCAATGGTAATAATACAAGACCAGGAAAGAGAGATGATAACACCACAAAAGTTATTATCATCATTGCTGTCCCAGTTGGAGTGACTCTAATATTTGCTGCTTGTGCCATCATTTTCATTAGAAGAAGAATGAAGCGGAAGGCGTATGAAATCGCCGAGAGTAAGAGTTCTTTTCTTCCTTTTGATCTATATTCATCGTAAGATATTTTCATGAGTATGGTATATCATATAGTAAATTTAGTGGGACTGACTTTCAATTATTTCTTCTGCTTGGTGAATCAGTTGCGGACGACATTAGTAATGTTGAATCCCTGCAATATGATTTTAGCAGCATTAGAGCTGCAACTAATGATTTTGACGATGCTAACAAGCTGGGCCAAGGTGGATTTGGGGTTGTTTATAAGGTAGACTAATATTGCGCGTCAATAAATGAGAACAAGCACGAATCTTAGATCAACTAATATGGGTCTATTTTGTTGTGAACTCAGGGGAAACTTCAAACTGGCGAAGAAGTAGCAATTAAGAGGTTGTCCAAGAATTCAGGGCAAGGCAATGTGGAATTCAAGAACGAGGTTTTGTTAGTTGCTAAACTTCAACATAGGAATCTGGTCAGGTTCTTAGGTTTCGCCATGGAAGGAACTGAGAGGGCATTAATATATGAATTCGTTCAGAATGCAAGCCTCGACCATTTCATATTTGGTAATCTTTCTATTTTGTTTCATTGAACATCAATCCTTGGTTGCTCATTTTAGCAAGTAGTAATGATTTGTATTTCACTGGACATGCAGATCCAGTCAAACGTTCTCTTTTGGATTGGGATAGACGCTACAAGATCATTGTGGGTATTGCGAAGGGAATTTTGTACTTGCACGAAGACTCTCGCCTCAAGATCATTCATCGTGATCTCAAAACCAGTAATGTACTGTTAAATGGAGATATGAATCCCAAAATTGCAGATTTTGGCATTGCTAGACTATTTAAACAAGATGAAACTCAAGGAAATACAAGCAAGATTGTCGGAACTTAGTAAGTCCAAAATTAACCGTCACGCAGATTCTCTAAGCAAGTATATTAATAGTACCTTCCTCCCTAACTGAATATCTTAATCTGAATATGCAGTGGATATATGTCACCTGAATACGCAATGCACGGACAGTACTCCATTAAATCAGATGTGTTTAGTTTCGGGGTGCTGGTTCTGGAAATCGTGAGCGGTCAGAGAAATGTTTGTATCCAAAATGGGGAGAATGTGGAGGACCTCTTGACTCTTGTAAGTAAATCTATATCCAATGCCTCTAGCAGTGTTAATATTAAAACCAAATTATGCAGAATGACTTTATTGAAACATTCTCAGATATGGAAGAATTGGCGAGAAGGGACAGCTGCAAATATGATAGATCCTGTGCTGACGAATGGCGCGGGTTGTGTACCTGATATGTTGAGATGCATTCACATGGGACTATTGTGTGTTCAAGAAAATGCTGCAAATAGGCCAACAATGGCTTCGGTTGCTCTAATGCTCAGTAGCTCGGCGATGACTCTGCCTGTACCTGCTGAGCCTGCATTTTATATGGCTAGTCGCTTTGGTCCCATGGATTCAATGCTTCAGAAGTCGAAAGAGTTGAGTTCCAGCGAAGCGTTTAAGTTTCGAACGAGTGTATCGGATGGCTCATCTGTAAACGACGTCTCAATAACCGAGTTATATCCTCGTTGATTTTGTCTTCCTCCACTGCAGAATGCGTCTCTGCCCGGAGGTTTGTGCTTTGCTTAAAACACACATTATGCATATAATTTTGTTTCTTCTCTCTTTTATCAGTGTATGCGAGTTAGAAATTTTGAAATAATAAAGCTGTGTAGATAATGTTGTAATGTTTTAAATTGTGAACCACGAGGTGTAATGGATTTTGTTATAAATTAAGAATCTTGTCCGCATAGTTATTTGTCATATTTAATTATGTTAATTATTACATCCTAATTATATAGATTGTTAACCTTTAATTATGATAATAAATTTTAATTGTGACTTACGAACCTTTACTCCCTCGTCCCTCTCTATGTTCATTTTTAAGTGTTCCATTAATATATTTTTTCTTGTTTTGTAATAAGTGTTATAGTTCACAAATTGAGAGTAAAATTGTGATGTAATCCATATGTACCCTTATTTAATACTTTTGGATTTTAATAATTAGATGTATAAATATATTTATAATAATAATTAATAAGATTACTAAGATAAATATTTTTATTTTTTAATATTTGTAATTTGACTGCTATGAACACTTTAAGATTTTTTTTTTCTCTAGCAAACATAATAAAAAAAATTAAGAACTGGCCTTCCTACAACTTTAAAAAGAAAATAAATGAAAGATAAAAATATGCCTAAATAATCTAAAACAAATGCGTGTTAGCAATTTGGAATCTCCTAGTTCAATATATAGTACAGACTATTGTAACATTATCAACTTGCATTTGAAAAATACGGTGCTAACAAATTATTTTATACAGGGCCATCCCTAAGGTCGGGCGAGCATGGGCGACCGTCCAGGACCCATCATTTTAGGGGGTCCAAAATTTTATATATCCTCTTATATTAATATAAATATTCCTTCAAAAAATAAAATATTCAATGTCCCAAAATTTTGTTATAAACTTTTGGTTGCCCAAATTTTGTAAAAAAAAAATTCTTTTATAAATAATATATTGTGCATCTTTTTAGATATATTCAATTGTATTCCATAAATAAAAATGGCTCATTTTGTTGTTTATTCAGTACCATTATTTATCGGAACCGAATACTGTTTATATAAGCGAATATGAGTTTCCAAATATGGATTGAATAATTTATACATTAATATTGAAAAATAGGCCAAAATTTTATTTTGCTATAAAAAATGCCTATTTCTAATATATAAATTTTGTATATGATGCCCCGATTGAATTTGTGAACTAAATGTGGAGCTCCGAATACACACCATTTTATTAACATAGAAGATATCTCTACTTATCGGAGACAGGTCAAACTATCTTAATTCCCAAGTCCTACCCCAACTTATCTCGTTCTTCACAAAAGGAACAATCTTCCTTTCTTTGATACTTTCCACCACCTAAAACACAAATTCCCGACAAATAGTTTCTTTCTGCCATGGCGCATCTATTAAACAACATCAATCACCTCACATCAAATCACCAGCTGGCCGGAGAAAAGAAACAATGTGGTCGGAGCACCATATCCCGATCGAACCAGCAACGGAACAAAACGGGCGGTGAAGCGCCACCACTCCGCTCATTACTGCGCCCACGGTGTCAAAGAGAGCCTCACCCGACGAGCCACCAAACTCTTCTGCGCCATGTTTCTGACCCTCTTCATCGTCGTTTGCGTCGCCGCTTTTATCCTCTGGCTCAGCTTGCGCCCCCACCGGCCGAGATTCCACGTCCATAAATTCTCCATCCCGGCATTGGCCCAAGAAGCCGGATCATTCGACAACGCCGCCATAATCTACAATGCCACGGCGTGTAACGCTAATCAAATCATCGGCGCCGTTTATTATGATTCCTTACAGCTCGATGTTTACTATCAGGAGCAGGTCATAGGCGGTTCGCCGGTCCTGTTTCCTTTCTATCAGAAACCGAAGAATATGACGGTGATCGAGGGGCAGCTGAGCGGCGCCACCCCGAGGGTGAGCGGTGAGCGGTAGCAGCAGTTCGTGGCGGACCTAGGGAAGGGCGAGGTGGTTTTCCGGCTCAACATTTAGTCGACCATCCGGTTCAGGATATCGAGCTGGCATAGCAAGCGCCACAAGATGCGTGGTCATTGCCCGGTTAGAGTCGGACCGAATGGTTTTGTCTTGCCCCATTACCGAGATAAGAAGTGTTTCTCACTTTCTATTCATTTTGCAATGTATCGAAATATTAAGCGATCATTTATTCTTAATCCTTATTAATGCTTATATTTATTTTTATGATATCATAAACACTATTAATTGTAAAATTAACTTGTGAAGAGATGAAAGGCCTTTATCTATCAAACTTCCATCTATATACTCACACATAGCTCTCTCGGTCTTGACAAAAATCAGTCTGTCTGGAGATGGCTTGCCGAAGAGTCGATCAAGATCGAGTAGTGATCTACTATTGGTTCTTTTGTGAGGTTACTGTGGTGAGTTTGGTTGGAGTGGCTCTATGGCTCAGCCTCACTCCAAGAAACCCGCGCTTCACAATTTCGGCGGCGCCGCTCAATTCCACCACCAATCATACGGCAACCGCCTCTCTAGTTGTCCACCTGCAGATCCTCAACCCCAACAGTCATATGGGGATAGATTATACCGGCGTCAGCTTCAAGATGCATGCCCGCGGTGGTTTCGTTGTGGCCAAATCTGCCCCTGCTTTTCGTCAAGGGTACAAGAGCACTACTCTGTTTAACGTGCCAATACAGAACAGCCAAGAATTGTGGAATGCTAGTACAGATGTAGATTTCATGGTGAGGTTGGAAACTGCTTTTAGGTTTCGGATTATCAAGTGGCGGACCAAGCTCCACCACATAGCTCGTGAAAAACGATTCAGTAAGGCCAGCATCAATCTCAATGGGAGTTGCATGGAGCTGCTAAACGCACAGATAGTTAAAACCAGAAGCTGAGGACTTGCTGCGCAGGAGTTGATAGAAAACAATTATGTAATGAATCTAGTCGTAGCACCTGAAAAATAGTGGTTGGTACGCATGAGTTACCGTAGGGAGAGAGGAAGTAAGATGGTATAGTAATCCTTACTAATGAGATTTTCATTTTGACGAGTTTAAGTGTGCAGTTTTATTATACTTTGTGTGTTCCTTTTATTTTTATTTTTGTACTTGAGTCACTGTATACCGGGGTACTGTGCAATTACTTATAAAATGTTTATATTCTCCATTATTTTCAGTTATGATTTATTTTAATTGTAGCTGACTCGATAAATACAAAATGGTGGTTGTATATTGAATTTGGTTGATTTGAGATGTAAAGTGATATTTGTGTACCATTTTGTGGGGTTGATTGTTGAATCCTTAGCAAGACTATCAAATGTGGTGTCTGCGACTATAAGGGCCTTCGAGTATATGGGCCCTATCTTAATATACATTTATGACATAATATACAAATAAGTGATCATCCAAGACTGAAAAAACCGTCTCTTTTGATTCTTTTATATTTATTTTTAAAAAAATATGGAATTTTAAGAATACGTCTTAAGGATCAATGGTTTAATGGACGGTATCAATATTTAGTAAATGATGTGGAAAAAGATAGTGATATTGATCCACAAGAAGTCCAGAAAACTCTTAAAATAGGAGAAGCTAGTTTTAGAAAAGCTGAAGGAAAGAGAGAGATAATTGAGGCAAATCTTGCTCTCCCACGAATTAGGATATATGTAGGGATGGTCAACGTGAAAATCATTTTTCATGGTAATACGATAATAAAAAAATGATGAATTTGGTGTAAAACTTAATGAATCCGTTAAGAAAGTTACTAAATCCAAAAAAATAGAATTTTCGTCTCTCATGAGATTGGAACCATGAGTGAAAATTCTGAATTTTTGGATTCAATAACTTTCCCAACAGATTCATTAACTTTCACATCAATTTCATTTTGTTTGTAAAGAATTTTCGTGGTTCTTAGTTCACACATTAAAATTGGTTCTTATTTGAACCTCACTTTATATATATATATATATAGGGATTAATTATCGTGTGGATAATCCTTATAGTGTAAACATATGACAAATATCAATCCTTAATAAATCAATATGACGCTTGATTCGGTCATAAATTATGATGCGAGATATATGCATAATTAGTTATATGCGAAATACATATAACTAATTCGGATGCATACTTAAAGTTAAATTTTCAAATCTAATGAACATGATTTATTCTCATTTATGTATGTTAAAGAATGTATGTACATAAATAAATACATATATATATATATATATATATATATATATATATCGTGAGAACCAAAAAGTGAATTCTGTGAAAGTTGATGAATCAGTAGGAAAGTTACCGAATCCAAAAATAAAATTTTCGCCTCATGAGATTCGAACACGGCTAAAATTGTTGAATTTTTGTTTCAAGAACTTTCACACCGAATTTATCAACTTTCATAATAATCATTGATTCATTAATAATTCTTGTGGTTTTAGTTTTAACTTTCATATGAGAGGTTAACTTGAGAATAAAAAATGATGAATTGATTGTAAAAATTGATGAATCAGTAAGGAAATTTCATGAATCTAAAAAATAGATTTTTCTCTCATCGTGGGATTTGAATCATGTGTGAAAATTCAATTTTTGGATTCAAGAACTTTTCAATAATTCATTAACTTTCTTAAATAATTCATTTTGTTCCTAAGGAATTTTCGTGGTTTTAGTTCTCATGTTAAAATTGCTCTTATTTAAACCTCAATATAGATATATATATATATATATATATATATATATATATAAAAATACATCATTTTAGCTTAATAAATCAATAATACCTTAATCAAGTTTAATGAATTGATTTTGTTATCATTTAACCCGTAAATGATTTATCGTCGAAAAGCACAATTGGCAACCGAAAATGACATATAAAAGACAAGTTGGAAACGTCGTTGGAAATGACTCACTCGCTACATGTTATTTCGGTGTCAATTCTACTTTTCGATCGCTGAAAAATCATTTACGGGCTAAAATTATCACAAAATCAATTCATTATGCTTAATTAAAGAATTATCAATGTATTAGGCTAAAATTATCACAAAGTCAATTTATTAGACTAAAATTGTACATTTTCCCTATATATATATTGGTTCATATATATATAATTTTTAACATACATAAATGAGAACAAATAATGTCCATTATATTTGAAAATGTAATAGTTATTTTAAATGTGCGTCTGAAATAATTATACACATATTTCTGCATATAATAATGTATTTGTGTCTCTGCGTTATAATTTGTGCATTAAATCTAAAGTGTTCATATGTATTTATCAATGGTTGATATTTATCCTCATATTAACACTATAAGGAGTGTCCATACGATAAACACTTCCTATATATAATATAAAATAGAAATTTGAAAACTTTATAATGTTTTTATCATTACAATCTTTTATTCACACGCTCGACTAGGTGTGCAATCGAGTCTAACTGAATAGAGTAATTGCAAATTTAAGCTTGATTAAAAAACCTGAAGCTTGAGTTCAATTTGAGCTTATTTCAAGCTCGAGCTCGACTGGGTTGTTTGTTAATATAACACAACTTAAATTTTAATAACTATTTTCATTTAATTAAAGAAGAAAAGTGGTGAAGTTTGAATTGGAATTCTTACACATTCTAAAGGGGAGAGATTGTACAAGTGGGTGAATCTTTTGGAATCAAAATTCAAACACAACCCACTCTTATTCATAGTCTTGATCTTTGAATTGTGCTTGCGAGTCTAGAAGACAGGAAGATGCAATTAAGACATACACTTTTCATGGGGTTGGATAAGAATATGATGGAGCTTCAGAAACTGTTTCTCTACTGGGCATAACTTTGAAAATTCAGTTGGGAAAATATTCAGGTAGGGTGAGTCATACATGGATGGAAATATAATTAAATTTATTTCTCATAAATAAAATCATTTCAAATAAAATCTTATATGTAGAGAAAATTATGACCATTCGATTGAAGATATAAGGAGTTATTCTCGATCGTCTATCTTTTATTTCCTTTTCATTGTGTCTGCAGGAATAAACTTTGAATTTTCTTAGCCCAGTCGCAGGTTTTATGAATAGAACGGAATTATTGTTTGTGACGACTTTTCGTTGGTCTCCTTGTCTTTATTGAGTCCAGTCTACTTCATTCTTTCCAATCCATCAACAGTAAGTCCACGCCCAAGTCAAGCCCGTCTTTCACACTTTCACTAAGTTTCTTTTTAAAAAGAAAGAAAGAAGGAAGCGCGCTTATAAGTTATAAGCGCGTTAGTAATGTATTATTTACTGATTTTTTCCAATTAAATACAACTGTAAAAAATAAGCATTTTAGTGATTCGCAATTCTTTGTTTGGATGAAATTATTAGAATAAGATATCTAAATTACCCTCAATAAGAAAAGCTGACTAAAAAATTATGAGGACAAATATGTAAATCTACCGTTATGAAAAATGAGGGGCGAAACACATTAACTGAATTAGACTTTTTCTAGTTTGGGAGGGCACCAGAGAATTAAGGAGTCGCAACAGGGGCAGATATATGCATGCTTAAAAGGGGAGAATATCATTCCAGAATCGAAGCGACCGAGCAAACTGCTGTTTGTTTCTCTACCCCTCTCCAGCTATGGGTTTATGGGGTAGCAGGAAAATCTCCATGATTCTACTCATCCTCATATACCTTTCATCCTCGGCACTCGCCCAGGACAATCTCAATCTCTACAAATGTACCAGTAACGGAATTACACAAGGAACAGCACATACAGCGCCAATCTCAACGCCTTACTCCGCTCTCTTTCATCCAATATGAGCGACTACGGCTTCCACTCCGCCTCCGTGGGGCAGAGCCCCAACACAGTCAACGGTCTCGCCCTCTGTCGAGCCGACGAAACCCTCGAGCTGTGTCGCGCTTGTGTGGAGTCCGCCTCGCGCGAGGTGCTCCTGTCGTGCCCCAACCAGAGACAGGCTGTTATATGGTACGAATACTGCACCTTGCGATACTCTAACGACCCCATATACACACCGCAGACAGCTGATCCCACAAGGGGTCTACTCAATACACGAAATGTTTCAAATGGAGATTCGTTCAAAGAAGAGAGGGTGGCGCTGGTGGCCGAGCTCGCGGCGCAGGCAGCTAACGGCACCCCCCAGCTCAAGGTCGGAGTAGGAAGTAGGAATGTCACGGATCCTGAGTTTCCGACGATTTATGCGCTGGCGCAGTGTACTCCAGAATTCTCATCGGAAATTTGCCAGAGATGCTTGAACGAGGCTTCCCTAAGTTTCCAAAGCTATATCTCGCGGGGGTTCAGAGCGCTAGCCCCCAACTGCAATATTCGGTATGAACTTTATGCGTTCTACAATGAAACTCGGCTGAGGGAATTAGGGGTGCAAATTGTAGCTTCACTATCGCCGGCGACCTCGCCGCCAGGTAATTGTGCTACTCTCGCTCTCCTCTGGTGTAAAATCCCTAAATTGAAATTTGGAAATTTCTTTTGTTCGGACCCTAAGATGAACCTGTTATTTGATGTGAAATTGTTGTTAGAACTTAGAGAATCGCTTTGTGATGTGTGCGTGTACTTATGAGAGATTCCAAGAATTGTTGTTATTTTACAAAATATAAAATTGAGATTGCCCTTCATATTGTAATCCCCTCTTTGCATAAACTTTAAATCCGAATATGCGGCCGGAAAACTTATCAACTCTTTACAAATTTCATTCTGTTTCTTTATTCATTAGCGTGTGTGTGGATCATCTAGTGAAGAACTTCTTCACCCAAAAACTAGGCCCGACTAAAAGGGTATTTGGCCGAGCTCATGAGTTGTTCAAAACAGTATATAAGTTATATAGGAGTTTAAACTCTTGCCAAGTGTTTGGTAAAATAAATTCATGAACAACTTATAAGCTCTGAAAATAAGTTTCAACAACTTATAAGTTTCTCTAAAAATAAGTTGTTCAACATCAACTTATTTTTTCATAAACTTATAAGCAATAATGAAATTACCAAAATAATCTTACTATGATTCTTTATTTCTTATATATAAACTATCAACGTCACTTCTCATTAATTTTCTCTCTCATGATTTTATCTATCTAACTCACGATTCTTTCTCTAGCTTATAAACTCAATTATCCAAATACTTTGACAATTTATAAGATCTTGGAGTTAAAATAAGCTTAACCAAACACTATCTAAGTTAAACTTCAAAGTAGCAGAGGAACTGCTAGTAAATGTAAATCAGACTGCGCACATGTAATTAATCAGACAGATCATTCAGTGAAATTCCTGTGTAAATAAATATATTTAGCATGATCCTGAAAATAATCAACCAGCGGTCTAATTCACATGTAGATTAAAGAAATTGTTCTTATTTCCCAGGAACCAATGGTAGTAATACAAGACCAGGAAAGAGAGATGATAACACGACAAAAGTTATTATCCTCATTGCTGTCCCAGTTGGAGTGACTCTAATATTTTTGCATTATTGAGGTATTATGCATTAATAGTATTATTGGCGCAACAGAGGAGTGTTTGGTCAAACTAATTAAAAACGATTAATTAATACAATGTTGTGTTTGTAGCATAAATATTATATCCTGTTCTGAAAGAAGTAATCGAGTGTTTGTATAAAATAAATAAGAATGAAACTTTTAGAATGACTCACAATAATGATAATCTTCGAGGATCTAAAGAAGTCTGTTAAAATAATATCTTACTAAGAAACAATTAGGATCTTTGTTTTTCTTTTCTGAAAACAATTTAGAGGTGTTTGACTAAACATAAGTTCTTTAAAACAAACATAAAATTTATTTAGGAGCTTATAAAGTTGTTGCAAAACGTTTGGCAAAATAAAGTTTCATAAATAAACATAAAAATTTATAAATAATTTCAATAAACATAAGTTCATAAAAATAAGTTGGTCAACCCTAACTTATTTTTTCATAAACTTATAAGCAACAATGAATTTACCAAAATAACCTTATTATAGTTTGTTATTTTCTACACATACACTATCAACTTCGCATCTCGTCAATTTTATCTCTTTAACTATGATTTTCTCTCTCTAACTCACGATTCTTTCTCTATCTTATAAGATCAATTATCCAAACACTTTAACAACTTATAAGCATTTGAGACATTACATCTTATAAGTTGAAATATCTTATAAGCTCTTGGAGCTTATAAGCTCTCTAAAATAAGCTTAGCCAAACACCCCCTTATACGCTTCCCACATCTTATTATGGGAATATATATATATATATATATGGCTTTTAATTTTTCTTTTATAAATAAAAGTACTGAAACATTGGTTAAGTTCGAAATTTCGGAGAACAATTTTTTAAAAAGAAAGAACAACACACAATTTGAAATATTGAGCAAGGAATACTTAAATGGGCCCAGAGTGTGATTGAGGTCTTCAGTTTAATGAATCAAATCCGCAATAGTGTCATATTCCGATTTGTAAGATTTGGGCTTTTAGATTGGGTACGGGAAACTTCGTTTCATTCTAGCAATGAATTGCAGGTTACCAACATTTTAAGAATTTTTTTTCTCTAGCGAACATTAATAAAAATTTAAGAACTGACCTTCCCACGACTTTAAAAAGAAAATAAATGAAAGATAAAAATATGCCTAAATAATCTAAACCAAATGCGTGTTAGCAATTTGGAATCTCCTAGTTCAATACAGTAGAACCTATCTAAAGGAATACTCTATTTAGGAATAACCTCCTATTTTGTCATAAAAATCGTGATCCCAACTTGGGATCGTTATATTCAGAATAAATTCATATTTGTCATAATTCATATTTTTTAAGGTCTCACCTTAAAGAAATACACCTCTATTTAGGAATAAATCACAATAAATAATATATTTATATATATATATATATATATATATCTCATTATAATAAATTTATACTGATTTAAAATATTTCTAAGGTTGCTTGTGACAATAACTTCATCTTTTTGTTGCAATTATAATACATTATACAATACATGTATTTAGTAATTATAATATTTATGTATTGTTCATGTACATTAAAATTAGAAGAAAAAAATTCTTCTTACAACTCTATTTAGGAATAACCTCTGATTCTGTCATATTTTTATGTAGTCCCCAAAATATTCCTTAATAAAGGTTCTACTGTATATAGCACAGACTATTGTAACATTATCAACTTGCATTTGAAAAATATGGTGTTAACAAATTATTTTATATAGCGAATATGAGTTTCCAAATATGGATTGAATAGTTCATACATTAATATTAAAAAATGGGCAATAATTTATTTTGCTATAAAAAAATGACTATTTCTAATATATAAATTTTCTATATGATGCCCCGATTGAAATTCTCCATCCCGGCATTGGCCCAAGAAGCCGGATCATTCGACAACGCCGCCATAATCTACAATGCCACGGCGTGTAACGCTAATCAAATCATCGGCGCCGTTTATTATGATTCCTTGCAGCTCGATGTTACTATCAGGAGCAGGTCATAGGCGGTTCGCCGGTCCTGTTTCCTTTCTATCAGAAACCGAAGAATACGACGATGATCGAGGGGCAGCTGAGCGGCGCCACCCCAAGGGTGAGCGGCGAGCGGTAGCAGCAGTTCGTGGCGGACCTAGGGAAGGGCGAGGTGGTTTTCCGGCTCGACATTTAGTCGACCATCCGGTTCAGGATATCGAGCTGGCATAGCAAGCGCCACAAGATGCGTGGTCATTGCCCGGTTAGAGTCGGACCGGATGGTTTTGTCTTGCCCCATTACCGAGATAAGAGGTGTTTCTCACTTTCTATTCATTTTGCAATGTATCGAAATATTAAGCGATCATTTATTCTTAATCCTTATTAATGCTTATATTTATTTTTATGATATCATAAACACTATTAATTGTAAAATTAACTTGTGAAGAGATGAAAGGCCTTTATCTATCAAACTTCCATCTATATACTCACACATAGCTCTCTCGGTCTTGACAAAAATCAGTCTGTCTGGAGATGGCTTGCCGAAGAGTCGATCAAGATCGAGTAGTGATCTACTATTGGTTCTTTTGTGAGGTTACTGTGGTGAGTTTGGTTGGAGTGGCTCTATGGCTCAGCCTCACTCCAAGAAACCCGCGCTTCACAATTTTGGCGGCGCCGCTCAATTCCACCACCAATCATACGGCAATCGCCTCTCTAGTTGTCCACCTGCAGATCCTCAACCCCAACAGTCATATGGGGATAGATTATACCGGCATCAGCTTCAAGATGCATGCCCGCGGTGGTTTCGTTGTGGCCAAATCTACCCCTGCTTTTCGTCAAGGTTACAAGAGCACTACTCTGTTTAACATGCCAATACAGACCAGCCAAGAATTGTGGAATGCTAGTACAGATGTAGATTTCATGGTGAGGTTGGAAACTGCTTTTAGGTTTCGGATTATAAAGTGGCGGACCAAGCTCCACCACATAGCTCGTGAAAAACGATTCAGTAAGGCCAGCATCAATCTCAATGGGAGTTGCATGGAGCTGCTAAACGCACAGATAGTTAAAACCAGAAGCTGAGGACTTGCTGCGCAGGAGTTGATAGAAAACAATTATGTAATGAATCTAGTCGTAGCACCTGAAAAATAGTGGTTGGTACGCATGAGTTACCGTAGGGAGAGAGGAAGTAAGATGGTATAGTAATCCTTACTAATGAGATTTTCATTTTGACGAGTTTAAGTGTGCAGTTTTATTATACTTTGTGTGTTCCTTTTATTTTTATTTTTGTACTTGAGTCACTGTATACCGGGGTACTGTGCAATTACTTATAAAATGTTTATATTCTCCATTATTTTCAGTTATGATTTATTTTAATTGTAGCTGACTCGATAAATACAAAAATGGTGGTTGTATATTGAATTTGGTTGATTTGAGATGTAAAGTGATATTTGTGTACCATTTTGTGGTGTTGATTGTTGAATCCTTCCTCTTCAATTGCAGTCCCTCACCCTCAGTAGTCAGTATAGCAAGACTAGCAAATGTGGTGCCTGCGACTATAAGGGCCTTCGAGTATATGGGCCCTATCTTAATATACATTTATGACATAATATACAAATAAGTGATCATCCAAGACTGAAAAAACCGTCTCTTTTGACTCTTTTATATTTATTTTTAAAAAAATATGGGATTTTAAGAATACGTTTTAAGGATCAATGGTCTAATGGACGGTATTGCTAGAATAGGCAATAATGAGATCAATATTTAGTAAATGATGTGGAAAAAGATAGTGATATTGATCCACAAGAAGTCCAGGAAACTCTTAAAATAGGAGAACCTAGTTTTAGAAAAGCTGAAGGAAAGAGATAGATAATTGAGGCAAATCTTGCTCTCCCACGAATTAGGATATATGTAGGGGATGGTCAACGTGAAAATCATTTTTATTGTGAGAACATGATAATAAAAAAAATGATGAATTTGGTGTAAAACTTAATGAATCCGTTAAGAAAGTTACTGAATCCAAAAAAATAGAATTTTCGTCTCTCATGAGATTGGAACCCTGAGTGAAAATTCTGAATTTTTGGATTCAATAACTTTCCCAACGGATTCATTAACTTTCACATCAATTTCATTTTGTTTGTACAGAATTTTCGTGGTTCTTAGTTCACACATTAAAATTGGTTCTTATTTGAACCTCACTTTATATATATATATATATATATATATATATATAGGGATTAATTATCGTGTGGATAATCCTTATAGTGTAAACATATGACAAATATCAATCCTTAATAAATCAATATGGACGCTTCAGATTCAATGCATAAATTATGATGCAGATACACAAATGCATAATTAGTTATATGCACAAATACATATAACTAATTCGAATGCATACTTAAAGTTAAATTTTCAAATCTAATGAACATGATTTATTCTCATTTATGTATGTTAAAGAATGTATGTACATAAATAAATAAATAAATATATATATATATATATATATATATATATATATACGTGAGAACCAAAAAGTGAATTCTCTGTGAAAATTGATGAATCCGTAGGGAAAGTTACCGAATCCAAAAAAAATAAAATTTTCGCCCCTCATGAGATTCGAACATGGGCTAAAATTGTTGAATTTTTTGTTTCAGTAACTTTCACACCGAATTTATCAACTTTCATAGTGAATTCATTTGATTCATTGTGAATTCTTATGGTTTTTAGTTTTTAACTTTCATATGAGAGGGTTAACTTGAGAATAAAAAAATGATGAATTCGGTGTAAAAATTGATGAATCTGTAAGGAAATTTCATGAATCTAAAAAAATAGATTTTTCGCTCATCGTGGGATTTGAATCATGTGTGATGGATTCAGTAACTTTTTCAGCGGATGCATTAACTTTCTTAAATAATTCATTTTGTTCCTAACGAATTTTCGTGGTTTTTAGTTCTCATGTTAAAAATTGCTCTTATTTAAACCTCAATATATATATATATATATGGAAAAATACATCATTTTAGCTTAATAAATCAATAATACCTTAATCAAGTTTAATGAATTGATTTTGTTATCATTTTAACCCGTAAATGATTTATCAGCGTCGAAAAGCACAATTGGCACCGAAAAATGACATATAGAAAGCACAAGTTGGAAACGTCGTTGGAAATGACTCACTCGCTACATGTTATTTCAGGTGTCAATTCTACTTTTCGACGCTGAAAAATCATTTACGGGCTAAAATTATCACAATATCAATTCATTATGCTTAATTAAAGAATTATCAATGTATTATGCTAAAATTATCACAAAGTCAATTTATTAGACTAAAATTGTACATTTTCCCTATATATATATATATATTGGTTCATATATATATATAATTTTTAACATACATAAATGAGAACAAATAATGTCCATTATATTTGAAAATATAATAGTTATTTTAAATGTGCGTCTGAAATAATTATACACATATTTCGCATATAATAATGTATTTGTGTCTGCGTTATAATTTGTGATTAAATCTAAAGTGTTCATATGTATTTATCGATGGTTGATATTTATCCTCATATTAACACTATAAAGGAGTCCATACGATAAACACTTCCTATATATAATATAAAATAGAAATTTGAAAACTTTATAATGTTTTTATCATTACAATCTTTTATTCACACGCTCGACTAGGTGTGCAATCGAGTCTAACTGAATAGAGTAATTGCAAATTTAAGCTTGATTAAAAAACCTGAAGCTTGAGTTCAATTTGAGCTTATTTCAAGCTCGAGCTCGACTGGGTTGTTTGTTAATATAACACAACTTAAATTTTAATAACTATTTTCATTTAATTAAAGAAGAAAAGTGGTGAAGTTTGAATTGGAATTCTTACACATTCTAAAGGGGAGAGATTGTACAAGTGGGTGAATCTTTTGGAATCAAAATTCAAACACAACCCACTCTTATTCATAGTCTTGATCTTTGAATTGTGCTTGCGAGTCTAGAAGACAGGGAAGATGCAATTAAGACATACACTTTTCATGGGGTTGGATAAGAATATGATGGAGCTTCAGAAACTGTTTCTCTACTGGGCATAACTTTGAAAATTCAGTTGGGAAAATATTCAGGTAGGGTGAGTCATACATGGATGGAAATATAATTAAATTTATTTCTCATAAATAAAATCATTTCAAATAAAATCTTATATGTAGAGAAAATTATGACCATTCGATTGAAGATATAAGGAGTTATTCTCGATCGTCTATCTTTTATTTCCTTTTCATTGTGTCTGCAGGAATAAACTTTGAATTTTCTTAGCCCAGTCGCAGGTTTTATGAATAGAACGGAATTATTGTTTGTGACGACTTTTCGTTGGTCTCCTTGTCTTTATTGAGTCCAGTCTACTTCATTCTTTCCAATCCATCAACAGTAAGTCCACGCCCAAGTCAAGCCCGTCTTTCACACTTTCACTAAGTTTCTTTTTAAAAAAGAAAGAAAAGAAAGGAAGCGCGCTTATAAGTTATAAGCGCGTTAGTAATGTGTATTATTTACTGATTTTTTTTCCAATTAAATACAACTGTAAAAAAATAAGCATTTTAGTGATTCGCAATTCTTTGTTTGGATGAAATTATTAGAATAAGATATCTAAATTACCCTCAATAAGAAAAGCTGACTAAAAAATTATGAGGACAAATATGTAAAACTACCGTTATGAAAAATGAGGGGCGAAACACATTAACTGAATTAGACTTTTTCTGGTTTGGGAGGGCACCAGAGAATTAAGGAGTCGCAACAGGGGCAGATATATGCATGCTTAAAAGGGGAGAATATCATTCCAGAATCGAAGCGACCGAGCAAACTGTTGTTTGTTTCTCTGCCCCTCTCCAGCTATGGGTTTATGGGGTAGCAGGAAAATCTCCATGATTCTACTCATCCTCATATACCTTTCATCCTCGGCACTCGCCCAGGACAATCTCAATCTCTACAAATGTACCAGTAACGGGAATTACACAAGGAACAGCACATACAGCGCCAATCTCAACGCCTTACTCCGCTCTCTTTCATCCAATATGAGCGACTACGGCTTCCACTCCGCCTCCGTGGGGCAGAGCCCCAACACAGTCAACGGTCTCGCCCTCTGTCGAGCCGACGAAACCCTCGAGCTGTGTCGCGCTTGTGTGGAGTCCGCCTCGCGCGAGGTGCTCCTGTCGTGCCCCAACCAGAGACAGGCTGTTATATGGTACGAATACTGCACCTTGCGATACTCTAACGACCCCATATACAGACCGCAGACAGCTGATCCCACAAGGGGTCTACTCAATACACGAAATGTTTCAAATGGAGATTCGTTCAAGGAAGAGAGGGTGGCGCTGGTGGCCGAGCTCGCGGCGCAGGCAGCTAACGGCACCCCCCAGCTCAAGGTCGGGGTAGGAAGTAGGAATGTCACGGATCCTGAGTTTACGACGATTTATGCGCTGGCGCAGTGTACTCCAGAATTCTCATCGGAAATTTGCCAGAGATGCTTGAACGAGGCTTCCCTAAGTTTCCAAAGCTATGTCTCGCGGGGGTTCAGAGCGCTAGCCCCCAACTGCAATATTCGGTATGAACTTTATGCATTCTACAATGAAACTCGGCTGAGGGAATTAGGGGTGCAAATTGTAGCTTCACTATCGCCGGCGACCTCGCCGCCAGGTAATTGTGCAACTCTCGCTCTCTTCTGGTGTAAAATCCCTAAATTGAAATTTGGAAATTTCTTTTGTTCGGACCCTAAGATGAACCTGTTGTTTGATGTGAGATTGTTGTTAGAACTTAGAGAATCGCGCACAGCTTTATGACCACCAATTAAAATTTGAAGAAATTGAAAGCTTCGTGATGTGTGCGTGTACTTATGAGAGATTGCATTTATTTTTTTCCAATAATTGTTGTTATTTTACAAAATATAAAATTGAGATTGCCCTTTATATAGTACTCCCCTCTTTGCATAAACTTTAAATCCGAATATGCGGCCGGAAAACTTATCAACTCTTTACAAATTTCATTCTGTTTCTTTATTCATTAGCGTGTGTGTGGATCATCTAGTGAAGAACTTCTTCACCCAAAAACTAGGCCCGACTAAAAGGGTATTTGGCTGAGCTCATGAGTTGTTCAAAACAGTATATAAGTTATATAGGAGTTTAAACTCTTGTTAAGTGTTTGGTAAAATAAATTCATGAACAACTTATAAGCTTTGAAAATAAGCTTCAACAACTTATAAGTTTCCCTAAAAATAAGTTGTTCAACATCAACTTATTTTTTCATAAACTTATAAGCAATAATGAAATTACCAAAATAATCTTACTATGATTCTTTATTTTTTATATATAAACTATCAACGTCACTTCTCATTAATTTTCTCTCTCATGATTTTATCTATCTAACTCACGATTCTTTCTCTAGCTTATAAACTCAATTATCCAAATACTTTGACAATTTATAAGATCTTGGAGTTAAAATAAGCTTAACCAAACACTATCTAAGTTAAACTTCAAAGTAGCAGAGGAACTGCTAGTAAATGTAAATCAGACTGCGCACATGTAATTAATCAGACAGATCATTCAGTGAAATTCCTGTGTAAATAAATATATTTAGCATGATCCTGAAAATAATCAACCAGCGGTCTAATTCACATGTAGATTAAAGAAATTGTTCTTATTTCCCAGGAACCAATGGTAGTAATACAAGACCAGGAAAGAGAGATGATAACACGACAAAAGTTATTATCCTCATTGCTGTCCCAGTTGGAGTGACTCTAATATTTGCTGCTTGTGCCATCATTTTCATTAGAAGAAGAATGAAACGGAAGGCGTATGAAAACGCCGAGAGTAAGAGTTCTTTTCGTCTTTTTGATCTATATTCATCGTAAGATATTTTCAAGAGTATGGTATATCATATAGTAAATTTAGTGGGACTGACCTTCAATTATTTCTTCTGCTTGGTGAATCAGCTGCGGACGACATTAGTAATGTTGAATCCCTGCAATATGATTTTAGCAGCATTAGAGCTGCAACTAATGATTTTGACGATGCTAACAAGCTGGGCCAAGGTGGATTTGGGGCTGTTTATAAGGTAGACTAATATTGCACGTCAATAAATGAGAACAAGCACGAATCTCAGATCAACTAATATGGGTCTATTTTGTTGTGAACTCAGGGGAAACTTCAAACTGGCGAAGTAGTAGCAGTTAAGAGGTTGTCCAAGGATTCAGGGCAAGGCAATGTGGAGTTCAAGAACGAGGTTTTGTTAGTTGCTAAACTTCAACATAGGAATCTGGTCAGGTTCTTAGGTTTCGCCATGGAAGGAACTGAGAGGGCATTAATATATGAATTCGTTCAGAATGCAAGCCTCGACCAGTTCATATTTGGTAATCTTTCTATTTTGTTTCATTGAACATCAATCCTTGGTTGCTCATTTTAGCAAGTAGTAATGATTTGTATTTCACTGGACATGCAGATCCAGTCAAACGTTCTCTGTTGGATTGGGATAGACGCTACAAGATCATAGTGGGTATTGCGAAGGGAATTCTGTACTTGCACGAAGACTCTCGCCTCAAGATCATTCATCGTGATCTCAAAGCCAGTAATGTACTGTTAGATGGAGAGATGATTCCCAAAATTGCAGATTTTGGCATGGCTAGACTATTTAAACAAGATGAAACTCAAGGAAATACAAGCAAGATTGTCGGAACTTAGTAAGTCCAAAACTAACCGTCACACAGATTCTCTAAGCAAGTATATTAGTAGTTCCTTCCTCCCTAACTGAATATCTTAATCTGAATATGCAGTGGATATATGTCACCTGAATACGCAATGCACGGACAGTACTCCATTAAATCAGATGTGTTTAGTTTCGGGGTGCTGGTTCTGGAAATCGTGAGTGGTCAGAGAAATGTTTGTATCCAAAATGGGGAGAATGTGGAGGACCTCTTGACTCTTGTAAGTAAATCTATATCCAATCCCTCTAGACTCTAGCAGTGTTAATATTAAAGCCAAATTATGCAGAATGACTTTATTGAAACATTCTCAGATATGGAAGAATTGGCGAGAAGGGACAGCTGCAAATATGATAGATCCTGTGCTGACGAATGGCGCGGGTTGTGTACGTGATATGTTGAGATGCATTCACATGGGACTATTGTGTGTTCAAGAAAATGCTGCAGACAGGCCAACAATGGCTTCGGTTGCTCTAATGCTCAGTAGCTCGACGATGACTCTGCCTGTACCTGCTGAGCCTGCATTTTATATGGCTAGTCGCTTTGGTCCCATGGATTCAATGCTTCAGAAGTCGATAGAGTTGAGTTCCAGCGAAGCGTTTAAGTTTAGAACGGGTGTATCTGAAGGCTCATCTGTAAACGACGTCTCAATAACCGAGTTATATCCTCGTTGATTTTGTCTTCTTCCACTGCAGAATGCGTTTGTCTCTGCCCGGAGGTTTGTGCTTTGCTTAAAACACACATTATGCATATAATTTTGTTTTTTCTCTTTTATCCGTGTATGCGAGTTAGAAATTTTGAAATAATAAAGCTGTGTAGATAATGTTGTAATGTTTCAAATTGTGAACCATGAGGTGTAATGGGATTTCTTATAAATTAAGGATCTTGTCCGCATAGTTATTTGTCATATTTAATTATGTTAATTATTACATCCTAATTATATAGATTATTAACCTTTAATTATGATTGTAAATTTTAATTGTGACTTACTAACCTTTACTCCCTCGTCCCTCTCTATGCTCATTTTAAGTGTTCCATTAATATTTTTTTTTAATAAGTGTTATAGTTCGTAAATTGAGATTAAAATTGTGATATATTCCCTATGTACCCTTATTTAACATTTTTGGTTTTTGATAATTAGATGTATAAATATATTTATAATAGTAATTAATAAGATTACAAAGGTAAATATTTTTATTTTTTTAATATATGTAATTTGACTACTATGTACATTTATAAAAAAAAGGAGAGAGTATATCTGAATATATAAATTATAATTGTGGATTACTAAATCCTAATTAAAATACTAACCAATCCTTAACTAACTGTTAATTAATAATTAATAATTATTTATTTAATAATTAACTATAATTGCTGATGTCCACACCAAAATGTTGGTCATCTTAGAAATAAAAATCTAAAGCATAAGAAATCTCTAAAAAAGTACAAATAAATAATATTGAAGACTTGAATTACACAATTTAGAATTTCTTTCCAATATTAAGTGAGATCGACCGATGGACCCTCCATCATTTATTCTTGTCAATTGTCATTAGTTCACATCAGTTGGCGAAATTTCCAAGTCAATATACTGTTGGTAGTAAAACTAAAAGTATTATAATTTTCTTTTTAGGAAAAGTAAAATTTTCAAACTATTGAATAACTTCCAAGAGTTCATGACTTTCAAGTTCATTGGCCACGGAAAAGGTTCATTAAGTTTTTTATTGAATAAATTGCAGCTGAAGACCTATTTCTCATTAATTGGTAAAGTTCTTTGGGTAAATATCACATGACATTATCAATTATATAATCAATTAGCGAAAATATTTTTTAAAATCCGAATTATTTATTTTGTATTATTTGTTTTCCGTCCATTTTTTGACTTTTGAAAATTGACATGACTTATCAGATTTTCATGATGTATTTAACAATTTGGTAATGTCGTTTGTGTCATATAAGTTTTTATACAAATTGTTAAATAAATAATGGCCATCAGGCAAAAGCAAAAAAAAGACGAGGAGCTCAATTGATACAGAATCAATAGTTTTAGATTTTAAAAATATTTCCAATAGTTTAAAATATATTCGAGATATTACAAAATAATATAATAAATAACTATTAACTTATTAGATATAAAAAACTCTTCAAAAAAATCTAGACGTGTTTCTGATACCACTGCTAGGGTCTAATGTTAGAGTGAATATTCATGTGATTAATATTTTTGCAACAACTTTTATAATACGGTTTATATATTCTATGTGATTTGCAAACTTTCACACCAAATTTTTCTAATGCAACTTACTTCTCTTTATTGAAAATATTTTAGGTTGAAAACTTCATTGACCATCTCTTAACTCGCATATTTCTAAGTAGAAAAAAAACTTGTATATTTCATGCATTAATCTATATTTTTAGTGAAAATGTATTCTTTCAAATTTTGACATTACAATTTAAGAATATCTTAGTAATTTAATATGGATATATATATACACATAAATTTTATTTATTTTGATAAAAGATAAGAATATTATTTTATATAAAATTTCTTAAAATTATGATAAAATATATTCATTTTTCAGAGATATAGTACCAAGTGCATAACATGTGTAGTGTACCATACATGTCATTCAGTTAGTGACTTTAAAAGCTATTAATTTAATGACCAAATTAATAAGGTGGTTCGTCTTTCGTGTTATTTTACCAGTGATGACGGAGCTAGGAATCATTTGTTGGAAGATCCAAATTCGACTAATTATAATTTCAAAAAGTAATGAAGACTAATTTAAAAATAAAATTATAATTTAACAATAATTTAAATACATGTATAATATTGTTTGAATTATATGACATTGGTAAAGTAAAATTAATAATCGATCACCTAATAGTTAATTAAACCACCACATCATGAGATATTTTTTATTAAAGAATGAAAAAACTTAAATAATGAATAATGCCTTGTTCAAACTTGTAACCATGCAAATATTTTATAATCAAAACTCAATGATATTCTAATAACTTTCATATGAATATCGAGAATTGTTCATAACAAAATTTATTTTCCTTATATACCTTAATATTGATATATCTTGCACTAATTAAATAATTTAATTTACTTATAAATAATTAAACAAATAATCACACTAGTTTAAAACAGAAATAATTAACATAATTAATAAGTAAGTTATAATTATTTGTAGAAGATATTATACAAAGCTCAAACCTTGATTTATGTGTACCCATCACAAATCCAAACTCAAACCTTGATTTTCTTGTACTAATCACAAATCCACTATTAATCTTAAATCTAAGTTCAACACTAGATGATCAGATGAGCAAGAAGTATAAGACTAGAAAACAATAGCAACAAATAATATATTTGATATTTATATTTCTTAATTATAATGATTATATACATTAAACTAACTATATATCAGTAATTTTTTTTTTTAAAAATAATAATAATCGGGGATCCCATAAGCCCAGGGCCCTGCGATAATTCTACTTTGCTAAGTCATACGACTCATATAATTGGATTACATAAGTGCCAAGGGAGTCAGTCAAGTATGACGTAGCTAGTGGTCCAAAACTTTCCACGTTTTTCTTTCCCTTTCTGAATTTTCCAGAGTAATCATCACCCAGTTGATTAGTTGAAGCTACTATATGAAAATCCCACAATAATAATAGTCAAGATTTTTTCATCTCGTGCCGTCGTTTCCCATTTAAATCCGTTTCCACTTTCAAGCATCATATAAAGCCAACTGTATCGTTACTCTGAATTCATGTCCTCGTTTCGACTCGAAAAAATGTCGGATATTCCAAACTGGACTATTCTCGCCCTCAGCATTCTGCTGCACATTTCTCTAGCCACGTCACAACCAAACTGCGCCGTCAGCGGCGAAACATTCGCAAGCAACAGCACTTACGAAGCCAACCTCAACAGCCTCATCGCCTCCCTCCCAACCAACATAGGCAGCAGCGGGTTCCTCAACACCTCTGTAGGTCAGAGCCCCGACACGGTCAACGCTGTCGTCCTCTGCAGAGGAGACATCTCGCTCCCAGCTTGCCGCGACTGCGTCGCCGCCACGGCCCCAGCAACCGCGCAGCGATGCCCCAACAGAAAAGACGCCATCTTCTGGAACGAGACGTGCATGGTGAGATACTCGAGAAGACCCATATTCGGAATACTCGAAATCCAGCCCGTCTCTCAAATCCCAAGCAAGAACGGGGCGCCCAACCCGCGGCGGCACGACGAGGAGCTGCGAACTTTGCTGGAGAACCTCAGGGGATTTGCCGCTAATGGCGGATCGATCAAAAAGGTCGCGGCCGGCAACAGAACTGCACCTGATCTACAGCCGATCTACGCGCTGGAGCAGTGCACTCTGGATTTGTCTGTCGAGGATTGTACGGATTGTTTGACGAGGGCGATTGATGATATCCCGACGTGTTGTAGCGGAATCATTGGAGCCGGGATTTTGAGGCCCAGTTGTACTCTCCGTTTTGAGGATTATCGGTTTTACAATGATTCTATGGTTGAAGTGCCGCAACAACCTTTCACAAGAGGTCCTTTTAGGTCGTTTTCTGCTTTTCTGCATTGGTTTTTGAATAAGTACTAACAATTGGAGTTGCCTTGTGTTAATTTTGCAGAAAAGGATTCGAATAGAACGGTTATCATTGTTGCTGTTTCAGTTTCAGTTTCAGTTTCAGTTTCTGTATTTGTGATTCTAGTTTTCGTTGCCGTCTTGTTAAGGAGGAGGAAAGTGAAACAGAAACTGGATGAAAATGTTGAAAGTATAAATCTCTCTGTTTCTAAGATTCCATGTTTTCTCTGTGTGTTTTATTAATGACTGGTATTCATATGAGATTTCCTATATTTACTTTGTGAATTTTAGATCTCGATGAGGTTAGCACTGATGACTGCCAGCAATATGATTTAGCGAAAATCAGAGCAGCAACCGATGATTTTTCTGCTGATAAGAAGCTCGGGGAGGGTGGATTTGGGGCTGTTTATAAGGTAATACTGTATATTGTTATGATATATATAAGAACAAACATAATTCTTAGTTAATCTGATCTCAGGGGAGATTTTCTAATGGTCGAGAAGTAGCTGTGAAAAGGTTGTCTATGGGATCGGGGCAAGGCGATATTGAGTTCAAGAATGAAGTCTTGTTAGTGGCGAGGCTTCAGCACAGAAATTTGGTCAGACTAGTAGGTTTCTGCCTCGAAGGGAATGAGAGGATTCTTGTGTATGAATTCCTTGAGAATTCAAGCCTAGACAAATTCTTATATGGTATACTTCTTTTTTTTTTGTTTGATTTTAGTAATGCCAATTACTACTCTTGAAGCTCTCACAATGATTTATTTGGCTGGGCATGCATGTAGATCCAATCAAACGTACGCGTTTGGATTGGGATATACGGTTCAAGATCATAAAAGGTATCGCGAGGGGTATTGTGTACATGCATGAAGATTCTCGACTCAAGATTATCCATCGTGATCTCAAAGCAAGTAATATACTCTTGGATGGAGATATGAATCCTAAAATTGCAGATTTCGGCATGGCAAGATTGTTCGGGCAAGATGAAACTCAAGGAAATACCAACAGAATTGTTGGAACTTAGTAAGTACATATCATTATTCATTACAAACAAATCAACTGAGTGTTCTCAGTTGGTTTAGATTAATGATAATTTGTATGTTGCAGTGGATATATGTCGCCTGAATACATAATGCACGGGCAGATATCTGTCAAGACCGACATCTTTAGCTTTGGAGTGTTAGTTTTGGAAATCATGAGCGGCAGAAAAAGTACTACTCAAAATGGGGAAACTGAGGACCTCTTTACTTCTGTAAGTATATGGATATGGAAAATGAAATAGATGCATCATTTGCTAATATATTTAAGGCAAAACTTGTGTGCATCCGGATGTACGATACATCCACCTCATTAGAATTCACTAATCCCCAATCCGGGTTTATTAATATTCAATTAGGACTAATACACCAGAGTGTGCCTCTATGTTTAAATAGATGTAACTGGAAATGTTGATTTCGCTCAGACATGGGAAAACTGGCAGCAAGGGACACCTGCAAATAACATAGATCCTATGCTGAGGAGCGGCTCAGATTCATTACAGGCCATGTTGAGATGCATTCACATTGGTTTGTTGTGCGTTCAGGAAGATCCTGCTATGAGGCCAACAATGGCATCTGTAGTTCTTATGCTTAGTAGCTCCACCGTAGCATTACCAGTTCCTTCGAGGCCTGCATTTTTGGCGACTCTCTCTGATCCATATGTTTCAGTCACCCAAGGAAGTGATTCGAGAGATTCAGTCTGGAGCAGAACATCACAAGCTAGGCCCGGCACATCTCAAGGCGTCACAAAATGATGTATCTGTCACTGAATTATGTCCGCGATAGTTTGGTATTCAATAACTTCTTCATGTGTCTTCACCATCGCCAATTTGATCTATTTTAATCGTATTGCTATCCGCGATAGTTATTGCCACCTGAAGGGTAGTTAAATAATGCCAAGCAGCAGCCTCCCCGGCCACAACGTTGAATTCTTTCCACTGAACTACCTTGTGTTCCCAAAACTCTATCCCACAAGCACAATTAAAAATATAATTAATTATATATTTAAATGTAATCCTTTTTAATTGTGTTTGTGGGACACAATGAGACTGAGTCATGTACCGATGTACGTTCATATTGAATTGAATCAATCGATAAAATATGGCTTATTTGGATAACCAATTATAGACACAGTTTATGTAACAAAATTATTTGTACTATGATTTTAATATGTGATACTGTGGCTGTGGCATCTTTTTAAAAAATATATATATAGCTAATAAACATATAATCCTACATGGAATTCTGCATTTGAAAAAAGAGAAAGGAAATTGGCAATTGAGATTGACGTGTCACAAGTGTAGTGGGTGGAGGAGAAGGCGATCATACATGTCATGATATCGCACAGTGATTGGGTGAGAGTATATCCAGACTGATAAGGCGCTTGCTACATCACATGCTCACTCACTCAACAAAACAACTTATACTCTCATCATGATCATCCATCCTACACTTCCCTTACTTTCGCTACAGATTTCGATTTTAATTTTAACACAGTTTGAGGAATGGCTCAAGCTATGGCTTCAACGGCTGGCCTACGCGGCTCTTCCCAGGCGGTCCTCGAAGGCAGCCTTCAATCCAACCGCTTGAGCAGCGGATTCAGGGGGTAGCTGCACCGGGCTCCAGCCCGGTGCAACCCCAAACTTATTAAGCGATTCAATTAAAATTAGCGGGTCAAAATAATTAAAAATTAAAACAAAATTGTTATTGTTGGATTTTCTTATATTTTGACCCATGAGAAAAGCTTCTGAGAAGGTTATAAGAATGAAAAGGTCAACCATCATTTTTAAGGGAGAAATTGAATTAGCCAAAAGAGAAAATTCGTGGCCTTTTTCTTCCTCTCGATTTTCAGTCATGCGAACAGGAAAATTTCGTTTCTTGGGGATTGAACCGTTTTGGACGGTGGAGATCGGATTTTGAGTTTCAAGGTCGGTTTTGTCGATCTGAATAGAGGAGAATTTACGTAATATTTTTCTCGATCTTTCTCGATTTTGATTTCATACATCTTGATGTCTTATTTTTGAGTGTATGATATTTTGTATACCTCTAATATAATTTAGAGAATATTGTGTCTTGTTCCATTATTGATTATAGTGGATTTAAACGACTCTAGTAGTCCCGTGAGTTTTTTCCTCTATTTCCTTTTAAGAGGTTTTTCAAGTTAAAATTTTGTGTCTCCTTATTGTTGTATGCTAACTATTTTGAACGCGTATACTGATACTTTTGGAATACCATATTTATCTGAATACTCAAAGGTTCATACGAGTCGGAAAAATTAACCAAACAAATGTGTCATATTCTTCCTCAGCGCTGCATCTGCTCAAGTGTTTGTTGATATTGCTCTCTGCCCATTCAAAGCTGTCAAAGTTCAAATTCAATCGTAACCAAATTTTATCAGTGGTTTGGTTGATGGATTTCCTAAAGTTTACGTCAAAGAAGGGTTTATATTTAAAGAAATTTTATTAAAAATATAAATATAAACTCAATTATTGATGGATTTTGTATATTGAAATCTCGTAAGACAATTTATGAAAACATAGAAATATTTTAGCATTTATGATATTTAATACTCCGAAGTATTTATTTTCAGCCCACCCATCATCAACTTCTGGATCCGCCCCTGGCGGCAACAGTACCGGCAAGACCGCCGCGGCGAGAATCGGATTCAGCGTCCGCGCACAGCAAGCCGAGACCGAGACTAGCCGCCGCGCCATGTTGGGGCTAGTTGCGGCTGGGATTGTCTCCGGTTCCTTCGTTCAAGCCGTGCTCGCTGAGGCCAAGCCCATCAAGATCGGAGGACCACCACCGCCCTCTGGTGGTCTGCGTAAGTTTGTTCTATCGGTTATTACTTATCTGTCTATAGAATTTCAGAAGTATTCTTTTTGGGTATGCTATTTGTACAATCATAAACTTATGGATTTTCAATTATTATGAGTAAATGGTGCTTTTATTGCGGCAGAAATGCTTTATTCTAGAAGAATTACAAGTCCTGTGTCCTCAGTAAGTGTTAGTCATGCCTTATACAATATCGAGAAGTATATAAGTCGATAATGTTTCTGAAAGATATGTTCTAGTGGATATTATTCGGAACAACTAATTACTTGGTAATTACGTTATTAAAGATATCAATAGATAGTTGATCATTAAATGGGCTAAGCCCATGAGTCCTATCTTGTTTTGAAAGACATAAAAGTATCATCTATAAATACAATTTCATCTATAATTAAGGGACAGTGCTTGCAGTCCAGAAGGGGTAGATATACTGTTTCATCTTCTACTATATATCGTGTGGGAAGGTTGAGATTGGTTTAGAATTTTGCTTTGCCCTTGAAGAACAGGTTTTTCCTTCAGCCACTGGCACCATCTGAGGCAGCAGCAAGAGCTAAGGAATCTGCGAAAGAAATACTTGGTGTGAAGTCGTTGATCGACAAGCAGGCGTGGCCATACGTGCAGAACGACATTCGTTCCAAAGCAGAGTACCTCCGTTATGACCTCAACACCATCATTGCAGCCAAGCCCAGAGAAGAGAAGAAATCTCTCAAAGAGCTCACTGGCAAGCTCTTCCAGGATATCAGCAACGTTAGTTCCCAACTCCATATCTCTTTTCATGTTTTCACACCTACTAAATTGATTAAATCTTGCTTATGTTTTTTTTATACATATAAATATATATCAGCTGGACTATGCTGCAAAGAACAAGAGCGCCCCCGAAGCCGAGAAGTACTATGCTATAGCTGTATCTACACTGAATGACGTTCTCGCAAAGCTTGGTTAGAAGCTACTGTGTACAATGTTATATGAATTTTCAATAATTTTCTTTCTATTTCATCTTGTCTATTTGAATGTAAATGGTTTCTGACATTAATGCCAAACCAAGCACTTGGGCTAGTTTACATTGCTGGACTGATAAAAGAAACGTGTATTACTAGTTACTTCAACGAATAATTGCATTAAAAGAACAATCACAGATACGAATTCAGAAACGTTTCCTCTGATGCACAATGACATTTCGGATTGATAAGAAACCTGAAAAAAAAACACGAATGATGTTTATTGGGTTTGATAATTATTTGTTCTTAAAAAAATCTCAAGTGGTTTTATATTAAAGGTAGTCTTGCATGAGACGGCCTTAAAGGGTCAAGTTAATCTGATGAGTCAACTGTGAATCTAAACACAATCAAATTAATACCAACAAACACTAAATGCATTTCAGAATTTTACTTTTGCTAGGACTTACGCAAGTTCTTTATTATTAGGTTTTCATTTCATATTTAATATGCTTTTACGGATTCTGTTTGATACGTGTTAATCTGAAACCGAGATTTTTTTTTGGTGATTAAATCTAAAGATGTTATTTTTGAAACATTTTTATTACAATAATATAATCATGTACGACTAGTATTTAATAAAAATATTATATACTCTCTCCATCCCAAAAGCGTTTTTATGAGGTACCATACTTTTTAAGATAATCTAAATGTTATCTCTAATAAAAATATTATGTGACTTCTCAGAGTCGTCTATGTTCAAATCTCATTTAAAAAAATACAGTGATAAAAATATTAGTACTTCTTCTGTGTCCTTCTTCCTCCAACACATAGTTAAAGTGTTAGAAAGTGGATATGTGTCCAATGTCCGTAATAAAAACTTTTTACACAATGAAGGGATAATTACTTTCTAAAATAAAATAAAATATTTATAATGAGACAACCTAAAAAAGAAAAATTGGATATCTTTTTCTTTCACTTCAAACTCCCTTTCAAGCACATAATCTTTAAATCCTTCAAGCACATAATCTTTCACGACTTCAAGCACATAATCTTTAAAAAAATAATTTTATAAATTATCCTTATTAGAGGAGAATGGTGAAGAAAAGTTCGCGCAAATGTTTATCTTTTATTTATGATTATTTTATAAAAATTGTACACCACTAGGGTATATTTTACTGTAAAGTATTTAGATTTTTGTATATATACATAACGATAGCTTGAACTTGAGACGGCGTGATTATGGATTTACGTGTTAGATTAGATAAAGGGGGTTGTCCATGATTATGGATATACTGAAATTAAATAGCTTCCGCTTAGTGCATAAAATGACACAGGCCAGTGAATAGTGAATACGCTTATAAATAATTGGGATTATAAAAAGAAAAATTGGCACAAAATTGTCTAGCGCGACACAAACCCTAGTTTTCTTCTATCAACCGCTCCACTTTCTGTGATTCCCTCTCTGAGACATGGCTAGAAGTCGGGAGCCTGTGAAGCCGGTGGAGTCCCAATCGGAATCCGGCGAAGAAGAAGATGAGGAAGTCTCTTCTGAGGAAGTCGACTCAGAACCCGAACCCGAACAAACGCAGACGGCGACGCAAAAGAAATCCCAACCTCAGTTAGCCGCCAAATCCCAGCAGCAGCCCCCGCCGCAGCAGACCCCTTCTTCCTCTGAGGAAGAAGAGTCCGGATCTGAATCCGAGTCGGAGTCCGACGGACCAGATTCGGACGCGAGGCCACTAGCGTCCAAGCCAATGGAAGAGGTTCAGAAATCAAGGGATGGGGACAGGAAGGCCAGATCCAAGCCCAATGCTCCGGAGCCCGTCACTCCGACCAAATCCGCTGCTGCAAAACGTCCTGCTGAAGACACGGCTACTAAGGATTCGAAGAAGTCGAAGAAGACCACCGAGCCAGAGACTTCGAAAAAAAAGTCACTTTTCCAGAGGCTTTGGAGCCAGGACGATGAGATTGCCATCTTAAAAGGGATGATCGATTACACGTCTAAGAATAAATCCGACCCAATTTCGGAGTTGAATGCTTTCCAGGAGTTTATCAAGAAGAATTTGCATATCGATTTTACCAGGACTCAATTGCTGGATAAGATTAGGAGGCTGAAGAAGAAATATGAAAACAATAAAAGCAAAGAGAAGGAGGGTAAGGAGAGGACCTTTTCCAAGTCCCACGAACAGAACGCTTACGATTTGTCGAAACTGATTTGGGGGAGTGGCAAAGAAAATAGGGGTGCAAAAGTGGTAGGGAGCCCGAAAGGGAATGGTAGTGTGGTCAGGAAAACGGCAACTACGAAGGTGAATGCGGCGGAGAGTGAAGATGCTAAGGATGTGAAGAATGCGGTGGTTTTGGGTGGGGAGGGAGAGAAGTCGCCTGCTAAGAGGCTGAATTCCAATTCCGTTGGTGCGACTATTGAGGAGAGGATGTTGATAGCTGGTGGAGAGTATTTTGGATTGGGGCAAGCGCTAGAGGGGAAAAGGATTGGCAAAAGCTGAGAGTGGAGGAGTTGCAGCTCTACCAGAAACAGTTGGAGGTGAGACTAGCACAGACGAAGCTTGTTTTGGGAGTTATGAAGGGCAGGGATCACTAAGGCGGAGGAAGGTTACTGTTTATCGAATGACTTCTTGCTTTTATAATTGTAGGATTTTCGGTTAATTTTGTGTCTCTGCCATGGATATATTCTGCACTTAAGTATTGGGTCCTGATTTAGCTTTCTTAGTTGGCTGCTAGTTTATGTTTTGCTATCGAACTTCATCGTTTGTATAACAACTACCTGCCGTATATATCTATTTGTAAACCATGTTTGTGCCTATATCTTGATGTACCTCTTGCCATTTTGTGTCGATGCATTTACATTTTTAACAACACATTGTTAGAGGAGTTTATAGTGTTACAGGGTGGGATATTGGCCCAGCGCCTGAGTGAGGCCTAGGCATGGTTAAGCAGTGCCCTGGGAGGGGTTAGGCCAGGCTGAATTTGGTGAAAAGATTGTTACTTGTTATGTTAATTTGTTCGTTTTGGGGAACTTTCTATTTCTCTTCCTCTTTATTATGTGTTCCTCAAGTACTGACTTCTAGTTAAGGATTTTGAAACTGGGATTTAATAATCGTTAACATGCTCCGTGTGGAAAATATTTTGATCATTCTTTTATGCCCGTTGATCTGCTGAGTGTGCCATAGTATGGTTGGGACCAAATTTGGAAGAAGGTATGGGCAGCTGAAGGTTGCTTGGGCATTGGGCCCTATGCTGGTTGTTGGAATTGATAGTTTCATTAAAACATTTCCTTTGTCTATACATGTTTTATTCCAATGTACCTAATGGTTAATCATATCAGTTTTATTGATTGGCTTTTCATTTGTTGGACTTCATTTGTTTTCCCTCCTAACTCGTGACTTCATTAGTAAGGCCTTTCTTCTTGCATTGTTAATTTCATTGAATGAAGGATTGTTGATATTTAGTGTAATTAGTATGCCAAGGATCAATAAATGTGAGAATCAGTGATGACCTTTAAACATGCTTTTTGTTGGAGAATATGTTTTCATTTTTTTTGTGCTTGTTACTTGATAATGTTCTGTAGCTTGGTCTCAGAATCGAAGTATGTGTGTTATCTGAATTGGGAGGATATATTTTTTCTAATTATCAATGGGCAATGGGAGCAATTTCCAGGAGAAGGAATTTTACTTTGATAGGTTCATATATATGTAAATATAACTATGCTAGTCTGTCAACAATATTCGAGTATTCTTTAAAGATCCGATCATTGAGTGTTTGTATATTTTCATGCTTAGTCCAACTTTGGTCAAATCATTGATGTTATTCTATTCAAAAGTGAAAATGTTCAGCCTCTTACACTTTGCGTATTTTGTTGAACTTGAACATCATCTAGTGACTAATATTTATGGCAACTGTTTTCTTGTGAGCCATTTGGAAACTTCATCTGTTTTTATCCTCAGTATAGAAATCTTATTGTTTTTGGACAATGATTGCCTGTGTTTAGCTTGATTTATGACTGAAGAAACCATCAGTAGAATGTCATTTTGGTTGCTAATTATGTACATTTAGATAACCTATTCTCCTGTTGTTTTGCCAATGTGTTAGGTCGTTTTTGTTTTACCTAGACCAAGTATGCTGGTTTAGTGGTTAGTCATAAGTTTCGGTTGTTACACTCAATTTTTCCATTTTTGATTTGGTGGGGTGGGAAGTAAACACGTGCATGCTCTTTTATATGTTTTCATAGCCGTTGTACTGCATCCCGGAAACCATCATAAAGATTGACCCTTTCGTTGTTTGGATTCTATTTCTCAATAGAATTTGAGACAGTTGTTGTCAGTGTAGTTGTCCACGAATCACAACTTAATAAAGCCCAAGCTGCCATATTTTGATAGTTATCTTGTGTTATGTTATGGCATGAAGTTGAACTGTTTGGTTTTGATGTGAAGCGTTACTTTTGCTGCATGCAATGTATTGTTGTTTTTATAGCATACCATGTTGGACTATATATCAAAGATCAAAATGGCATTTCTCCAGAAGAAAAGGTAGGAATCATATATTGTGCATTCCAAGAAACAAGTGGAAGATGTCAAGTCGAAAATTCAACTAAAAGCTTGAGGGGAACACGTGAACATGAAGGCCGAGAAAAGAATTTGGAAGATGTGAAAATCAGGCAGGAAGGGGTTGCTCATCTGGTTTTGGTTCGTGTCCGTGGTTGTGCTGTTGATGTGGGTTCCGTTCTTCTCTAAGGACGGCAGCCGCAGACACATAATACGCAACCACGAACAGTCCATGAATAAAACACAAGATCCCTCCAATAGACAGCTGCCGTTGATGGCTTATCCCGCAATTCTTTCTTGATTTCGAGTTTGATAACGTTCCCGATATGAGCAGGATGAATGCAATTCCCAACATAATCCTGTTTCACCAACACACTTCACACTAGTTTCACAATGGTCTCAAATAATTGAGCTTAGTAATCGAAATACCATGACATGATGAGGGAGGCCGCAGCGAGCTGCTTGTTGGATGAAGCCCGGTCCAGTTCTTCTTTCGAGCTGATAAAGATGCATCCCGCCAGCAAATTGGCTACAATGTGTGCCAGGCACAGCAACACCACCGCAGCTAATCCAAGTTTGAAAGCCTCGTAACTCGGATCCCGGCACTCGAATATCCACACCCTCAAGTTTTGAACCTTTGTATCACCATGTTTGATTTATGTTATTACAGAAGTGAAGAGTAATTAAAGTTGAAGTGAGATGAAAGGACAAACCTTGTTCTGAGCAACCTCAGCCTGTATGCCGAGAACTCCGGCTATGATGTCCAGAGCCATGATGAGGAGACATACCAGGAAATCGATGTTCTTCGCCATGGTTTCCTGAGAATGGATGTCGGAACTGTTTAGTCTTTGAGTATATATGGTTGTTGCATGTAGCGGAATCAGAATAAAGGGGAGGAGGATTAGCTGGTTTAATTCTTGGAGTAGAAAAGGTTTCTTTTGGCTGCTTTATGCATGGTGGGAGGGATTCCTTTCATGGCGAGCAAGAAAAGCAGTGCATCTCCAGACTAGACCATGCAACACCTCGCTCCATTATATTCTCTCTATATTCACTTGCATGCTACTCCATCTTTATCCAATTCTCTGTGCAGTTAATTTATCTTCTGCTTCTTTCCTTCAAAATAAAATTCAAATTATCTTCTGCTTCTACACGTTAGTAATGACCCAAATATATGAGCCCAGCCCGGCCCAATTGCATTTTCTACAAACCCCTTGTGCAGGAGAAGAAGTCGTTAGGGTCGCCCAATCCGCTTACCCTAAGGGAGTGTTTATTTTTCATGATTAGTATTTTGAAGGATTGATTATTTAATGGATTAAATATATGATAAGATAAAATTTATCTATCAATCCTTTGTTTACTACAAAGGATTAGTGAATGATTAAAATTGGGATAAATAATTCTCCATTTATTTGGATGATTATTTCAATCCTACCTATATTGGTTGGCTTAAAATTAATGAAGAACAATTCAAAGGATTAAAATAATCCCAGGTTTTGAGATATCCTCAAATATTAATCCTTAAAAGTAAACACTTAATTATGTTGGATTAATTTTATATATCCAATCTAATCATGTAAAGTAAACATCACATAAAAAATACTCGAGTGCTGTACATACATTTACTCTATTTCCAAAAAAAAAATTGCTTCAAAGTTCAAACATAAAATCCTAAATCCTATTATTGAACATAATAAAATATAAGATATATTTTCTCTTTAATATATATTCAAGTAAGTGAAAGTTCAACATATGGTGATTTTTTCTTGTGAAAAGAATAACTAAAAAACTATATAAAGCATTTAATTGATTGTATAATTATTAATCTTCTGATTTGTATAATTGCTTAATTGTTTTCATTTTACATTAAATTTGATAATAATAGTCAAATGATTTACCAATATAAATGTCATATTTAGGCAGATAATTGAGCCCAACCCATCAGTTGGGAACTACTAGCAGTGAAATTAAATTATCACTACTCAATTCTGAAATCACAATAAACAGCATAATAAATTCCCATGACTATAAATTCTCTTGCAATAATTAATTTTTCAAAAAATTAATGCATTATATGTGTATGTATATATTCCAAATGGAATAACTTTATTATATTATATATAATCTGAAGAAGTTATCAATTAGAGAATATAAAAGAAAGCTAACTGATACAAGTAGCAACAACTATCTATGAAACAGAAGACAAATAGATATCCACGTGTCCTTCTCAACGTTTTATTTTTTGGGGAGTCCTGCTCATTTTTTAATTTTTTAGGAGAGTATTTCTCAATTTAAGGAAAGGCTTTATTTACTTTAATTTTGGGGATACTTATTTAAGTGTCCCTGTCAGCTTGAGTAAACGGTCTTTCTTATAATTAAATTGATATTTTTTTATTTTAACTTGAGTTTGAATTTGTTTATTTTTGGAACGCACTTATCATGAAATAGTATAGTAGCTTTTAAAAAAAGAAATAGTATATCTATTGTATATGTATATATGAATTTCCTCAGAAATGAATAGGTTACTTATCCATTAAAGTGGAAATGAATTAATAAAAACAGTGACGAAATATTTCCAGAAGGTACTCCAGACTTCTTCATCCAAAACAGCCCCACGTATGGGCGTTCTTTCCTATCTCTTTGTATTTCTTCAATATTCCACCTTCAAATGCATATCAATCCGAGCAGGAGAAAGAGAAGGAGGAGAAAATGGCAAGTTATCGATGGAAGACATTTTCTGAAGAAGAAGATCGCCCGGAGAAGCCGAGGAGGTATGGTGTCACCGAGATGAGGGGACCTCATTATTCTCTTTTCTCCCAAAATCTCATCCAGGTAATTCTCTCTTGATCGCACTTCTAGCTGAATAATCACTGCTTTATTTCCTTTTAATTTATTTGTCCTTCTTTTTGGTAAATATTTAACTGTTAGTTGTGGTATGAGGCTATGAGCGGTGCTTCAGTTTCAAGTTTCTCTGTCCTTTTAATTTTATGATGCTCCGGAACAACGTTTGACATGATGATTTATTTACTTCCATTTTCTAGAAATTTCGGACTTACTTTTTCTGCATGGAATGATGATGAGGTGTTTCAATTCTCGTGAAAGATCTATGGCTTACCTTCTCATGTTTTAAGAGAAATCGTGAGAAGCTCCAGAACTTTGAATTTTAGAAATAATACTTTGTTAGACTAAAATTATTCGGTATTACCTCTTAAGCAGAATTGCTGCCAACTACATAATTGCATTACATGGTCGGACAAATTACTATATCTGTTAATAAAATGAAGCTCTGTTGCAAACTACGTATAGCTTTATTTTTTTATTTCAGAAGTACTAATCTAATCGAATCTTTATTTGGGGTTTAGATTGTCAAATTGTGCAATTTATTTCTTTAGTTGTATCTTCATAGAAGCGACATTGTTTCCGGTATCAATTGCGTAGTTCATAGCTCAGTAAACCAGCATCAAATGAACTCGATTTGGCACAGGATGTTTTTGACTCTATGGGGCAATTTGTTGATGGTCTGAAGTTTGCTGGAGGCTCTCATAGTTTGATGCCTAAAAGTTACATCAAAGAAGTGACTAACCTGGCACATGAGCACAATGTGTATGTCAGTACCGGTGACTGGGCTGAATACCTGCAGCGCAGAGGTCCTTCTGCTTTCAAAGACTACATTGAGGTAACAATGTTGAAAATATCCTGTTACAGAAATCACCTATTGTAAATTTGACTACTTTTCTAGTGATAAATATGCAAATATGTCTTAGGAGTGCAAAGAATTGGGTTTTGATACCATCGAGATAAATGCTGGCTCACTTGGAATTCCTGAAGAGATTCTTCTGAGATATGTGAGGCTTGTTAAAACCGGCGGTCTCAGAGCCAAGCCTCTGTTTGCTGTGAAGTTTAACAAATCGGATATACCTATGAGTGGTGACAGAGCATATGGATCTTACATGGTCCCTGCACCTCGAACTTCTGGTGAGCATTCTATCTTGTTAGAGCTATTAATTGTATAGTTCCATTGATGTTAGTGTTCTACTTCAACTAGTTAAGTTGCATGTGTATATATAACTTGACGTATGAGCTAAAACGGGTAAGGTGGAAAACATTCTTCTGTTAAGTTCTTATGTGGAAAATTATATTAGTATGAATTCTTTGCTGCACAGATAAGGTAGAAGTCATGTTTGCTTCACTGTAACAACTAGCTTAAGCAAGGGTTGATAAAATAAGACAACAGTCTCCAATTTTTATAGCCTTTAGAATATCAGCATCCTTCTGTAGATCATCATGAATGACAATAGCTGATTGGTTACAGTTTCATTACATGCCATTAATTTGGTTACTCAGTTAATCTGCAATAATGTGTCTTATCATCTTCTTATAAGACCAGGAACAGTAGGGTGGGTTATCACCTATTGGATGAAGGTGGATGGCATGTGACCTTAAAAAGTGCACAATAGTTTTGAGAAATCCCTTACATGATAATGCTCTAATCTAAGCTGAGATCAGAACATATACAATGAAGGGTTATGATGCAATATCAGTCAAGCTAGTTAGAGATCCTAACTTTGTTTTCTTATTCTGCAGAGCTTGTCGAGGATGTAGATCTATTGATTAGGAGGGCAGAGCGATGCCTTGAAGCTGGAGCGGACATGATAATGATTGATGCTGATGATGTCTGTAGACAAGCAGATTCCATGAGGGCTGATATTATAGCAAAAGTAGTGAGCCGGTTGGGGCTTGAGAAAACAATGTTTGAAGCATCAAATCCTAAGACATCTGAATGGTTTATCAAACAATATGGTCCACGAGTAAGTTCCTCCATTCTCCTTTTTCATTACTTGCTCCTTTTTCCATTTTTAATTTGCATCAAAGATCTTAAGTTCTGTTTTAAATACGTCTTAAGGTAAATCTGTTCGTGGATCGATCTCAAGTCATGGATCTGGAATGTCTTCGAGGTTGTAACCTGGGCAAGGGCCATGTATCTGTGCTTGGTTCACCATATTACCGGTTCTAAGCTGATGTTCTGTCATAAAAGTTCTTCAGCTAAGTCGTGACTAGTAATGCTTTGTAAGCATTGACATGTTTTATTCAGAACCATGTTAAATCGTTGATAGAATTTGCTCCAGAAACGTGTAATGTTTGTGTATCTGAAATTCGCAATTTGTCATCATAATAGCTTAAGAGTTATGCATTCTATCTGGCTATATATATTTGTTTCCTTAAACTGAGTCATGTGGATTATGGAACCGAGCCTTTATAGATTTGAGAAGAGGTCAGGGAAGTACACTTCTCAGCTTTATTGTGCGGTCACTTAATTCAGGTTGTTCTATGTGTATATCGAATAAAATCTTTGAGCCCTCTTGTTAACTAGAAATGCAAGTCTGATTTCAAAACCAACTTCTTCAATAACAAGTGATAAAACAATGGAAATGTTGCTTGTATAATTGCAGCTTTGTCATATTAGGGATGAATTTGGAGATTTGATTGTCATGATTGCAGTTTTATATTTTGGAGTATAAGGGATGTGATGTATAGTTGCATTGATGTAAGCAGACATGAATTTGGCTGTAATTGCTTGGTTTCTTTATCATTTCGTTCTCTTGCTCCTTTCTTCTGACGGCCTTAATGAAGTAACTGACCTTTACTTTCCAATCTTCTTTGTTATATGTCTCATCTTTGTCTCCTCCTCTTTCAAAATGTACATCTTGTCCAGATTTGCTTTTGGAGTCTTGGGCGAGTACATGTCTGCTCTGAATCTTAATTCGAGAGTTGATATGCTATATATTCTAAAGAGTTGGGTACGCAATATTAATTTGTTTGAATAATGATTTTAGTTGATTAGGCTTTATGATATTCACTGATTTTCAAGATGGACCGTACAATTACAATTTGATTTGTATCCTAACGTATGTAAAATTGTTGGTTAATTGCATTTCTGATCATCTTTCGTCTGTGTGAACGCACACGTGCCTACTTAATGTAAAGCATGACTATGGGTTGGTTGCAGCATTTAAATGCATCATAAATGAGAGTATTTCCTTGATACTCAATAAAATGAGGAACCTAAGCATTGATATTGAACTGAATAAACTACTTAGTGTCAGATTTGCTTTTGTCTTGATTCTCGTAAAGGCGCTGTGGTATCTATCGAACTATCTTTCTCATCGCGGCTCAAGCAATCCGATTTCATTTTATGCTGCATTGTTCAGTAGAATTGATGACTACTGAGGTTGTTGGTGGTAGCAGGGAAATAAAAATACTGAATATTGTGTATTTGGAATAATTTGCCCATTATTTTGCAGTAGACACGATTTGTTAGGTATAGTTAAGAAGGGTGCTTTTGTCTTCCAACTGCTATAGAATTACATACCTGATTAGATTCTTTGATTGCCAATTTGAGCAGGGTTTGTGCTATTAGTTTAACCATTTCTGCGCCTATAATTCTCAAAGGACTAATTGGTGCATGTGACACGAATGTTTTTTAATAGTTCGATCGGTTTTCAGACAAGTGTTTACTTCGTATTTTCTATATTGCAGTTAAAAACACAAATTGGCATGTCAAGACTTGTCTAGAGGCATAATTCTAGCGGAACATTGCCGAAATAAGGGTTGAGCCTAAAAGATTGAAAAATCGAGTCGAAATCTTATTGAAAATATGGTTAATCGAATCAAATAGTATAGATATTCTCTTACTTTTTTTTTTCTTTTTTTGGTATCATAGAATCGCACCGCTACTTTAGGTGCAAGATCGTAAACCCCATGCCTCTGCAATAATAACCAAACCACACAGGACATGTAAACTACACATGAAAAACCAGGTGTGACAGGTTCAAATCCATATAGGCGTTTGGTAGGGTTCTTCAAACCTGTGACTTATCGGTCCAGGAACCCACCTTGACATTGGGCTGTCTCGGGACATATATTCTCTTTCTTATTTATTAATGATCAGGATCGGCTCTATTTTAATTTTATGAAAAACCCACGGTTAAGGGACCAAACCGATATCATTAAATAGTTATAAATTTATTAATTATATACTATATTAATAGCTCCCTTTTACTATTTTTTTCGGTTTTTTCCTTTGCATATTTCTTCTTCCGGACTATTTATGTAATTTAATCTTTTATTATGCTATTCTTATGCATATAATACACACACACACACACATATATATATGATTTTGAATCTATACATAGGATTTTGAATCTAAATTTAGGATGTAAGATGTAAAATTTTTCCACTTTATGAATTATGAAAAAATGTAATTTCTTTAATTATGGTTAATTGATGAATGATTGGTTGACTGATCTGAATTTAGGTTCACCTGAATATAGCAATTTTTATTTTATTTTGGCGATTGATCGAACTATGCTTACCTTTAGCTGAAATCTGGTTTTCCTCCAGTTATTCAAAGTCAAAATCTATATTTACTTGTTTTATAAAATTGGATTTGTTTTCTTTTTTTATTTAAGAGTAAGAATGTATACTGTATATATTATTATTATTATTATTATTAGTATTATTATTATAAAAAGAGTGTATATGGTTACAAATTTAAATTATACCCATAATATACTTATTTTAATAATATTTAGTAATTTAATATACGAAGACTTATTTTATTAATAATTTAGTAATTTCATATATTTTGCATAAAATAAGACTTTTTTTATATACAAAATTCTTCAGTTTTATGACAGGGTTTATATGCTTTATTTAGTATTTAAAGTTAATGCACACCAACATGAAAAGAGGGTTGTTCGACGGCGTTGGCTTTGTGTCTTCGCATTAGAGGAAAACATCCCATTCCACAATTTAATGAATTAGGTGCGAGAGATGGCGAGTTTGGTCCCTCTTTTTTCGAGGGATTGAATGCACTTATCCATTCTGGTTGCAAACTTCTATCTCGATCTAGATATGAACGATGATACCACGTTATTGTAAATGGTCACGAGCCACTGGAAATTCGTACCAATTACCGTATGTAGCCTAATCTTTCATATCTACAGGATCAATATACTTGCCATAAATAATTCTGTTCTTCCTAATTTACTTCGTCATCCCGTATATCTCCCACATCAATATTTTCCTTGTATTCGCTGTGAATATATTCAATTCTCTCTCTCCTTTCCAAATAGTGTTTCCACTGCGCATTGATTTCAGCGCGTGGGAGAGTTTGAAAATCTGCGTCGCCAAAGAATTAAAAACCCAGTGATCGATCTTAAATTCGTGAGGGAAATAAATGCGAGAAGAACACAGAGGATTTACGTGGTTCGATCGTGAATAAGATCTACGTCCACGGGCAAGAGAGAGTATGTGTATTGAAAGTATAGGAAGTGATTACAAAGAGAGTGAATGCCTCGTAAATCTAATCTAGCCTCTATTTATACACAATGTATTGACCTAGATCTCGAATCCGAAGTCTTCTCTAACTAGGATTCGAGATCCTATCCCTTCTTGAATTAGGATTCTTTTAGATATGGCTGAGCTTTCTGCGTTCATACTGGCTTCAGGAGTCTTCATGGGCCGAACTTGTCCAGGCCGAGCTTGATGTCAGGTTTACTTGTATTGGGCCTGATGCTTGGGCCTGGTAGTTGGGCCGTATCCTATCACAACCCCCCAAAAGACGCAGAAACGAGGTCATCTTTGGATTGGGGTTGTTGTGACGAGCGGGCTTGGACGATCTTACATTCTTTTCAATGTCGACTTTGTGTGTGTCAATGTTTTGACGTCAGATATCGAATCTTTGTCGGCGCAGATGTGTCTGCCGAGGTCTTCTGATTGGCTTCACCTGACGAGGCGATAGGCCGAGGTCTTCTGTCTGGCTTCACCTGACGAGGCGTTAAACCGAGGTCTTGGACCGCTTCACCGACGGGCGTTAGGCGATGTCCATTCACGCTTCACCGACGGGCGTTAGTCGAGGTCTTCTGTCGCTTCACCGACGGGCGTTAGGCCGAGGTCTTTGATTAACACGGTGGCGGGCGTTAGGCGAGGTATTCGATTAGCTTCACCGACGGTGTTAGGCGAGGTCTTTTGATTGGCTTCACCTGACGAGGCGTTAGGCCGAGGTATTCTGATTGGCTTCACCTGACGAGGCGTTAGGCCGAGGTCTTTTGATTGGCTTCACCTGACGAGGCGTTAGGCCGAGGTATTCTGATTGGCTTCACCTGACGAGGCGTTAGGCCGAGGCCGAAGACGGGATTTTTTTCCGTTGCTGAGTACTGGACGCGGGATACGCATTTAATGCGCATTTAATTGGCAGCGTTTGGATTCCCGATAAAGTGCATATTAGGGGAATGTCTTCCTTGATACGCAATATCTCTTATCACTTGCCTTCTACATTTTTCTGAATTTCAAAAACCTCTCTGCCTTTTGCGAAAAACACTGTATTCTGCGCCATTGACGACTTGAAGCCTCTGTCTTCTTCATCGATAACCAAAAAGTAAGTAATGGCTACCTCTTCTATTAACGAGTCTTCTGAGCGTCAGATCATGTCTGTTTCCCCGTCCGGTTTAGTATCTTTGCCTGTTTTTACCCGTATTCATCTGCCCCTTTCTGAGTGTAGTCTGCGTTTCCCCTCAGTGGGGGATTGCGGCAAAGTGTCTACCTTCTCTTCAATCCTAGGTATAACTGATATTAGGGATATATGTTTTCAATATAGTATTCCCCCTAGTATCGAGTTCGTTGCCCCCCGTCCGGAGGATAGGGCTTGTGCCCCTCCGGATGGTTTTATCACCGTGTACGAGGACAGCCTCAAAGCTGGTCTTCGTCTTCCTTTCCCTTACGTATATGTCGAGTTCCAAGAGATGTTTGGTCTATCTCTTGCCCAACTCTCGCGAACTCATTCCGCATATACGACGCCCTAGGTGTCTATGCTATAGGCATAATTTTCCTTTGACCTTAGCGTTGTCCTTCGCTTTTTGCAATTGAAGGCGGTTCGGGTGGTATTATCTATCACCCGTAGGAAATTCAAAGCCAAAATTAAGTCGAAGATCTCCAACCGCGAAAGAAGTTCTTCTTCCGCCGGTTTGAGGACATATGGAGTTCCCATGGCGATCGATAAGATCGCCGATGTATGTCGACAAGGGCTTCGGTGACTTGGAGGAGGCTGGACAAAGTAGGCCTTGTTGACGAGGTCTTCTCGAGGCCGAGCTTGCAGAGGCGCTTAGCCTTATGATCCTACCTCCAGGTGGAGTCGGTGAAGGGTGAGGCCTCTTCTTCTCTCTTTTTTCTTTATTTCATGAGGTATGTATTGATCTTGACCCATGTGTTTCCTTGAAGTGAACTCTGTGAAGGAGGAAGAAGAAAGGAAGAGCCGATCTCCGTGGCCGAACCGATCTCGGTGGCCGAGCCGAGGTCTCCGACCTTGAAGGATTTCGAGGCCATGCCCGAAATGACCATGGGGCCTTCGAGATCCCCTTCGCCGCAGCCACTGAAGCGCTTGAAGAGGCGGAAGGATGAAGTCCGTGAGTCCTCGGTTGCTGCCGAGGCTGAGTGCGAGATCGTCGGTTCGAAGCCAGCGCCTCGTCTCTTTCCTGAGGTTCGTACCTGTCCTTATACTTTATGCAGTAGTAACTAAATTGTGTTCTTCTGACCTGACGTATATTTTGTATAGGGGGTCGCGGACGTGGCGGCCGAGGTGTCGAAGTATCCGATCTTGTATCGGATTACTTGAAAAGGTGCCGTGTCGCGCTTTGTGAGGTGGCCGGTATGCTCGGGAGGTGGAGGATTGAATACCTCCTTGCTCAAGAAATGTCCGAGGCCGAGGCTAAGATCCGGACCTCGTCAAAGCGAAAAGAGGCGGACGCGACGGCCATTGAGGCGGCTAGGGCGGTCGTGGAGGCGGTGTGGCCGAGGAGGCGGCGGCCGGGGCGGCGGCCGAGGTTGCCTCGATGAAGGCTGAGGTGGAACAGGTTCGCCGTCGGGAGGCGGACATGGCGAGCTCTCAGGGAGAAACGCTTCGCGCCTTCGCGGAGAGGCTGTTCCTGTCGGCGGGCTTCTCGGGAATGGTCTCGGACGCGGCCGATGTGCTTAACAAGCGAGCCGTCTCGGACGCAATCGAAGAGGTCGCCGAGGACTACCCAGATCTGGACAAAGCCAAGTATGGGTACGAGGAGACCGAGGATCTTTGTCTGAGGCAGCCTACTGATGTGCTCGTCCGCGGCCCGAAGGAGCTTCCGTCTTTGCGAGCCTCGCCTCCTCCTCCGTTCTTTTGTCCGCGAGAGTCATGCGCTTTGTCCGTGGATCGGGATCCCGACCGAGGCTTTACTTGGCTGATCATGCAAAGGGGTCGGGAGACGATCGATGCTCGAAGGGCCTCGAGACTCGGTAGTTCCCAAGAGGCCGGGTGAGGCTATTCGAGGCTTGGGAGGCGAACGTGGACATGGCGAAGCTTCCGGGAGGGTCGGTTGATCCTGCATCTTTTTTTTTTTTTTTTTTGAATGTAAATGTACAACAATTTTTCGCTAAGGGCATGTTAATAAGATTACAAGTTTATGTCAAGAAACTTATCTCTTTTTTTCATTCGGTTGTCTCTCGAAATGTTTGATGCTTCTCCTTGGTTGAATCAAATCAAAGACACATGTCATGACTCTTGAGTTGAAAGAGGTCGAACTCCTCCATATAAAGGGACAGCTCGGTCCACGCGTGCGGTGTCGATGTCGGCGTGAGCGCTCGGAGAATCGTGACGAGCTCCGTGCTCGCTTTTAGAATGGAGGGCGTTCGAGGTCGCCAGAGGAGAAGGCAGTGATAGCCGAGGAGCATGCCGAGTACGAGGAGGTTATTCACCGAAATGGTGGGATGACGATCCGGAAGTAAAGCGAAGGTTGTCGAGGTGCTGCCCGTTGTTCGGAATGCGGCGCGAATATGGTGGAACTCCGGCACCATTCACGGAGCGATCGCGCCGAATTGAAAAGGCTCGGGAGCATATCTGATCGTCATCGCCGACAACCACAACTCGACTACATACTTGACGGGATGCAGAGGCCTCTTCTTCGGTGGAGCTTCTCGGTCAGAATAAATGAACCACATTATGACGATCCGGAGTGGCGTGCACAGGAGAGGCGTGCCATTGCCCTTGAACGTCGCGGACCCTCCATGCGTCGAGACCGGGCGTCATCAAGTGGCCGAGGCCGAGCTCGCAGAGCTTCATCGTCAAGTGACCGTGGTCGCTCTGGCCGGGCTCGTAATATAAACCGAGGACGGGTAGAGGTAGGATTAGCATAGATGAAATTTTGAATTCGATTTTTCTAGGGATTGGCTCGACTTTTCCCGATCCGCCTCCGTCCTCGTAAAATGTAACTGTACATCTTCTATTTAATAAGAATGGTTTTTGTTGACTTTGTATTTGAACAAGAGTAATATGCCAAAGTAGTTTGTCCTCGTAGAGAATTCCGCTTCGAAAGAAATCGTTCTCGTACGTAGGGATGGTCCCTGTTTTTTTTTGCCGAGGTCGTCGGGAGGGTGGTCCCTTCGCTCACATAGAGAACGCTCAAATAAACGAAGGTGGTCGATCTCGTATGTAGGAATGGTTCTGTTTTTTTTGCCGAGGTCGTCGGGAGGGTGGTCCCTTCGCTACATAGAGAACGCTTGAAATAAACGAAGGTAGTCCGATCTCGTGCGTAGGAATGGTTCTGTTTTTTGCCGAGGTCATCGGAGGGTGGTCCCTTCGTCTACATAGAGAGAACGCTTGAAAATAAACGAAGGTAGTCGATCTCGTATGTAGGAATGGTTCCTGCTTTTGCCGAGGTCATCGGGAGGGTGGTCCCTTCGCTCACATAGAGAACGCTCAAAATAAACGAAGGTAGTCGATCTCGTATGTAGGAATGGTTCCTGTTTTTGCCGAGGTCATCGGGAGGGTGGTCCTTCGCTACATAGAGAGAACGCTCAAAATAAGCGAAGGTAGTCGATCTCGTATGTAGGCATGCGCGTTTAGATTTACATGCGTGATAAGCGATGTAATCGACCTCCGTCGAGGAATTTGTCCTCCGTAGAGGGTAAATAATGCGAAGATTAATTATGCATTAGTGACAAGTAGAACTCGTAAAATAAATATTTTATTGATAAAGATGACGCGACCACCAAATAAGACGGACTCTAAACAGACTTTAAAATATGACCGAACAAGACCCGACCACTTGACACTTATGCATAATATTTCTTGGATGGATGATGTGCCATGCGTTGGGTAATTGCTCACTGAACAATTAGGCGAGCTTATAGGCTCTTTGCCGAGGACTTCGTCGACCCGGTAAGGTCCTTCCCATGTGGCTTCCAGCTTGCCGAGCTGCGCGGCTTTGCTGACTTCATTATGTCGGAGTACGAGGTCGCCCACTTGGAATTGTCGGTTTTAACGCTACCGGTTGTAATACCGAGCTACTTGTTGCTTGTACCGAGCTTCCTTGATGTAGGCGAGGTCTCTCTTTTCTTCGAGTAGGTCTAGATCAGCTCGTAGATTTTCCCCATTTGCTTCGGCAGAGAAGTCAATGGTGCGAGGACTCGGTACTCCGATCTCTGCAGGGATCACTGCTTCGGTTCCATACACCAAACTGTATGGTGTTTCTCCGTTCGAGGTCCGAGGCGTTGTTCGGTACGACCATAGGACTGTGGTAAATTTTCCACCCGAGGCCTTTAGCTCGGTCGAGACGAGTTTTTAGACCCTTTACGATGGTCCTGTTGGTAACTTCGGTCTGACCATTTGCTTGAGGATGGGCCACCGACGTGAACTTTTGTTGGATCCGAAGCTCTTGACACCAATCTTTGAATGCCTTATCCGTGAATTGTGTTCCGTTATCCGAAAGGAGGATATGGGGGATGCCGAAGCGACACACTATGTTCTTCCATACGAAGTTGAGGCGTTCTTGCTTGTGATTTTCGCGAGGGCTCGCTTACCCACTTCGTGAAGTAGTCGATCGCAACAATTAAAATTGGGCGTCACGGTGCTTTACAAAGGGCCCACAATGTCAATCCCCATTGCATAAACGGCGAGGGCTGCATGCGGAGGTGAGGTCGGTGCAGGGTAGCCTTGCACGCGTTCCATGGATTTGACACTTGGACACTTTTTACGAGGTCCATTGAGTCTTGGAACATTGTTGTGATAGTATCCCCATCGCATGACTTTCTTTGACCGGGCCCGGGTCCGATGTGGCTTCCGCACGAACCTTCGTGTATTTCTCGTAGAACGTAATTGGCTCGATTCGGACCCAAGCACCTTAAGAGGGTTGGAGATATGACTTCATGACAGACTTCCGCCAATTGTATATCGCAGATTTGTTCAGATCCTCCTAGCCTCCAAACTTGTCGTGGGGCGATTCGCCTTCTCGTGTACTCTCGAATGGGAGTCATCCAATTGGGTTCTTCATCCGAGACTATGTTGACCTCGGCTCGCGTCTTGACATCGTTTATGCTCCCGCTTTGGACTTCTCTCTCAAGCGGGCTCGTTGATGACGAGGCCAATTTATAAGATGTCACCGGCTATTTTGCTCCTCGGGATGCGAACTATCTGGAAGTGTGAGAAAGTCCGTTGCAGGCTTTTTGCTTTTTCGAGATACTTCTTCATTCTGCCGCTTTTTGCCTCGTATTTTCCCAACATTTGGCTTACAACGACTTGAGAGTCGCTGTGAACACGCACGGCTCGTATCTCGAGACTTTGAGCGAGGCGAAGTCCTGCGATCAGTGCTTCATACTCCACTTCGTTATTCGTATTTTGAATGTGAACCGGGTGAGTAGGTGATCTCGCCGTCCGGCCTAGGAGTAAGATTCCCGCTCCATTACTGTTTCCCGAAGCCCGTCAACGTAGAGTTGCAAGACTCCTTTGGTATTTCATCCATTGGTTCGGCTTCGGCATTGTCGTCTGACTCGGACTTGGTTTCTCGACGGTTAGCCTCGGCAAGGAAATCCGCCGAGGCTTGACCTTTGATGACTGCGGGCGAAGGATATATCGTGCTCGCCCGATTCGATTGCCCATTTCGCGATTCTCCCGAGGCTTGGCTCGTCAATACTTGCCAAGTGGATAATCGATGAGGACTTGTATGGGATGTGCATGGAAGTATGGACGTAGCCTCCCATGGCATTTACCAATGCTAAGGCAAGCTTCTCGGTGATACCTCGTTTCCGGCCTTTTAGTGCTCGGTGATGAAGTAAACCGGGCCGACGTCCTTCTTCTCGTGCAGGGGCGCACTTATGGATTCGTCCGAGGCGGCGAGATAGAGGAAAGGACCTCTCCTCTTTTGGGACGGATAGAGTGGGAGCTTGGCGAGGTAGCTCTTGAGGTCTTCGACGGACTGTGCACCTCGTCCCATGAGAATTTCGGGGCTTTTGAGTATCTTGAAGAAGGGTAGTCGCTTATCCGCGCTTTTGAAAGAAAGCGGCTTAGTGCGGCTATGCAACCCGTCAACTTGTGTACGTCATGGATGGTCTTCGCATCTTCATCTCCAAAATGGTTTGGACCTTGGTCGGTTTGCTTTTAGCCCTTCTTGTGAAACCCAACACCCTAAGAACTTTCGGACGGATCGCAAACGTGCATTTGGGGATTCACTTTAGGTTGATCTTTCGAAGAAGGCCGAGACGATCCGGAGGTCGGCCACACATGCGGCTTCTTCTTGCTTTTGACGACGATGTCGTCTCGTATACCTCCACATTCAGACCTATGTAGGGTGAAATATTTTGTCCACCATCCTTTGATAGGTAGCCCTTGCATTTTAAGGCGAATGGCATCTTTTATATCGAAGACCCGAAGTCGGTAATGAAGGCTGTCTTGGCCGCGTCTTCGTCGTCCATCAGGACTTGGTGATACCCTTTGTATAAGTCCAAGAAACTGAAGACTTCGTACCCGACCAACGCGTCGACCTTCTTGTCAATGTTGGGAAGGGGATAGCAATCCTTTGGGCAATGCTTGTTGAGGTCGGTGTAGTCAATACACATTCGCCATCCCCCTCCTCCTTTCTTCACCATCACCGGGTTGGCTATCCAGGTCGGATATTTGACCTCGAACAGTATGCGTGCTTTTAATAGCTGGTTCACCTCGTCATGAATGACTTGGTTCCGTTCGGCTGCGAAGATTCTTTGCTTCTGTCGAACTGGCTTTGTGTTCGGGTCGATATTGAGCCGGTGAGTGATGATACTCGGCGAGACTCCGGTCATGTCGAGGGGAGACCAAGCAAACACGTCTCGGAATTCCCTTAGGAGTTGGATGATCTGATCCTTCACTTCAGGTGTCGTGGTGAAACCAACCTGGACGACCTTCAATGGCTCATCTTTGTACAATGCGACCTCTTCCACCTGATTGTCAGGGAGTGGCGATGTCTTGCGGACTCCAACCCTTCGGGTTTCTTTAATTGCTATGCCTGTGGGTGTTGGACCGAGGTCCCGGCACCTCGTAAGGCAACTTGCATACACTCGCTTGCTTGCTTCGATCGCCCGGATCACGGCTGTTCCCTCGTGGTGGGTATTTTTATCGTCGGGTGGTACGTTGAGCATACCGCCCTTACGCTTCAGCCAATCTCGCCTAGTATGATGTTATCGGCGAGTTGGCCTTCACTACTGAACCGCACCACCTTGGTCGAGGTCGTTGGTGCTTTCCCACCGTGACGGGTAGCTCGATTATTCCTTCGGCGCGTCTCTTCCGGACGAAGCTTGAGTGGCGGCGGAGCTTGTGCGGGCGCGTCTTCCACTCCTAGCTTGTCAAAGCATTCCTTAAAAGGATGCTCACCGACGCCACCGTCGATGTAAACGCTTTTACCAACTTATTTGCGACCACTACGGATTACCAATGCATCCTCGATGGGTATCGTCATTTGGAACGGGTCGTCTTCGGAGAAGGTGATCGCCTCGTCCTTTCGAACCTCTTATTGGTAGGTTCATTGGTTCAGGACTTGGGCATCGGCCTTCAGGAGGACTTCGTGACTCCACGGGAGCCCGTAATAGTGGAGACCACCGTCATATTGGGGCTCATCATCTCCTTCCTCGTCGGTCTGCGCTTTGTTTTTTTGTAGGGGGCACAATTTCCCCTCTTCATCTTTTTCTTCTTTTGACTTTGGTCGGCTTGGCGACTCTGTCCTCGGTATTTCTTCAGGGATCCGTCCTGAACTAGCATCTCTATTTCACCCATGAGCTCGTTGCACTCTTGATGTCGTGCCGTAATCATCATGGAATGAGCGATTTATCCGTAGGTCGGCACCTCTTCCTCCTGTCATCGGTCGAGGCTTCTCGAACAGGTTCATGTGGAGTGCGTAGATTTCTGCTCTCGGCTTCGTCAACGGGGTGTCCTGAGGTCGTTCCGAAGCGTCGCGCGGACCGAGCCTGGACTTTATCGGACGATGTAATCATCCAAGGCGCTTAGCCGCCTTGGTTCCGATCTTCCTTTCCTTCGCTTCCTCTTCCTCTTCCGAAGGTCTGCGCTTGTGCGCTTGGCTTTCTTTTGTCGCCTCGCCTTTGGCGAACCGGTTGGCTATGCGCCACACCTCTGTTGCGATCGAGGTTCGTGCCACGATCTCTCGGTATAAGGCCCCGGCAAGATGCCGTTTTGGAAGGCCGAGATGACTAGCGGTCGTTCACGTCTTGACCTTCGTGCACTCCTTGTTAAACCTTGTCATGAAGTCGCCGATGGACTCATTACGGCTTTGCCTTATGGTGAGGAGGTGTGCCGATGGCGTTTTGATTCGCGCTTTTGGAAGAACCTTCGGTGGAAGGCGACCATCAGGTCGCGATAGGAGCCGATGCTTCCCGTAGGTAAACTGTCGAACCACCTGCGGGCGTTGTCGACGAGTAACTCCGGGAAGAGTTTACACATGTGAACCGAGCTGAGCTTTTGATTGATCATGTTGTATTGGAACTGCGAGAGGAAGTTCATGGATCCTCGATCCGTCATAGGGGGCGATGCTTGGAACCCGGTACTTATCCGGGAGAGAAGTGTTGAGTATCCTATTTGAGAACGGGGTGACTATCTTCCCGTATCCATCGAAGCCGTCCTCTGGAGACTGGGACGGAGTTCGACGATCGAACTCATTTAGGTGACTCGGACCGCCTCGCGGCGGCCCCGATGTTTTTCTCTGCACGCTCGTCCCACGGAGATCGGGCGAGTTCATTGGATGGATTTATTGTGGCGATCGGGCTGGCTTCACGGCGATCACGACGTCCTCTCCGCGTTCTTTGGTCTCCTGCGCGGTCGGTTTGGGCCCCGACCTCTCGTTGTGATGCCTCGTATCTAGATGAGGCTTGATTTCTCTTCGGGGACGTGGCCGACCACGTGCTTCACCGAGGAACCGAGAAAGCTCTCCTTATTTTTCTCGAAATCCTCGACGACGTCGTCGAGGTTTACTTATGAGCCGAGTTTCCGGATTGTTGCTACGATTGTCTTCGCTATGGTAACCTGCCTCCTGCAGGGCGGGGTGTCCGTGCTCGTCGAGACTTTGGATATGCCCCTCGGGGGTTCCTTCTCCGATTGGGCTCTTCCCGAGTTGAGCTCGGCGTTCCCTTTCGCCGTCAGCGTTGTTGTTGCCGGCGACGGTCCCGAGGCATAACTTCGGTGTATCTGGTCATGATTACTTCCATGTAAACAAAGGTTGATCGAAAACACAAAATTTCGTTTCCCACAGACGGCGCCAGTGATCGATCTTAAATTCGTGAGGGAAATAAATGCGAGAAGAACACCAAGGATTTACGTGGTTCGATCTGTGAATAAGATCTACGTCCACGGGGCAAGAGAGAGAGTATGTGTATTGAAAGTATAGGAAGTGATTACAAAGAGAGTGAATGCCCTCTGTCGTCTAATCTAGCCTCTATTTATACACAATGTATTGACCTAGATCTCGAATCCGAAGTCTTCTCTAACTAGGATTCGAGATCCTATCCCTTCTTGAATTAGGATTCTTTTAGATATGGTGAGAGCTTTACTGCGTTCATACCGGCTTCAGGGAGTCTTCATGGGCGAACTTGTCCGGCCGAGCTTGATGTCGGGTTTACTTGTATTGGGCACGATCTTGGGCGCAGTAGTTGGTAGTATCCTATCACCCGATATAAAGCCAAAGGATGGTCCAAATCCAATTTAGGCCACTGTTAGGCAGTTCTGGGCAATAAATCAAGAAAACAAACAAGATAGAGGGGATCAATGTTGGTGAATTATTCTCCAATCTGTATTGATCAAGTCCTTCTATATACATACTTGCTTGATTAGTGAAAGGGGAAAAAGGCGTGGACATGGCTGCTCCAGGAGTCTAAGAAGGCCAAAGTAAAAGCGAAAATGCCCGCTGTTTGGTTCGCTTTGAGGAGGTCGATGAAATGCAAGTCACAGCAAACCGACGTCCACGATCCGGATGCGGGAATCAAGAGTCTGAGCAATATCTCGACGAAGAAGTCGAGTGGCGGCGGCGGACGGTCCGGCTGTTCGAGGTCGATTGCGAATCTGAAAGATGTGATCAACGGAAGCAAGAGTCACACGGAGAAGCCGCCAATCTGCAGCCCGCGATCCATCGGAAGCAGCGAACTTCTCAACCCGATAACTCACGAAGTTATGCTCGATAGCGCCACCTGCGAATTGAAAATCAGCGGCGGTTCTGATTTTGTGGGGGTGTTGAAACCCGGGAGGCCGGGGCCGGAAGGGTTTCAAGTCGGGCAGAAGGCGGTCGTCCTGGGCAGCCCGGTCAGGAGGTCGGGTAGTAGCTTGTCTAGGAGGGGTTCTGTTTCCTCGACGAGGCCGAGATCTTCGTTTGGAGGTGTTCCGAATGGAGCCCTCTTCTGCCCTAAATGCAGCGACCAGTTTGCGAGGTGGGAAGCTGTCGAGGCGCATCATCTCTCAAAACATGCAGGTTTGCAATTTCTCAATTCTAATGTAAAAAATGTAATCAATGTCGTTGAATTGTGTATGTATCTCTGTTTTCAGTTACTGAACTAGGCGAAGGGGATTCTTCTAGAAGAATCGTGGAGATAATCTGTCGAGCAAGCCAGCGCGGTGGAATCGAGAGGATTTTGAAAGTGCACAACATGCAGAAGACTTTGGTCCAATTTGAGGAGTACCGAGAGGTGGTGAAAATCAGAGCAAGCAAACTGGCTAAGAAGCATCCACGTTGCCTGGCCGACGGGAACGAGCTGCTGAGATTCCATGGAGCGAGCATGAGCGTGGAATGCTCGCTAGGCATGAAGGGGTCGTCCAGCCTCTGCCCATCGGAGAAATGCAGGGTGTGCCGGATTCTGAGACACGGGTTCATGTTAAAAGAGGAGGGAGTGTTCACTGCCTCGACGAGCAGCAGAGCCATTGAAATGGTGGAGGGGGATTCCCTCAGACAGGCGCTCATAGTTTGCAGAGTGATAGCCGGGAGGGTGCATAGGCCGGTGGAGAATATGGAGGAGATAGTGCGCCAATCTGGTTTTGATTCGGTTGCTGGGAAAGTGGGGGCGCACTCCAATATTGAAGAGCTGTATTTGCTCAACGCCAGAGCTCTGCTTCCTTGCTTTGTGGTAATATGTAAATGTTTAAGATAAGTTTGGTTAGTCTTCCACTTTACTCCATTCGTTCGCCCTGCTTACTATATCCAAGACAGGGCTGATTTCGTCATAACTGCTGCTGCTACTGCTATTATATATATCTCTCCGTTTAATCATTTGGTTTTTTGTGTTCGGACTGGGATTGCAGCTGGCAAATCCTATATATAAATAACAATGATGACAATAGCAATGGACCCATTAGTGTGCGTAAAAGTTACTCATTATGGGTAGAGATGTCTTGCTTAGTGAATATTGATCACAAAAGTATATAAAGCCACCTTTTCTTTTTAGTAGTCATGGTATATAATACTGAATTTTTATGTTTTGCTGTTATTTTGTAATTTCGTATGCATTACGTTTTAGTCGAATTAAAATGATTTTAGTTTTCAATAATATTTTTGTAATTTGTTCTTAATTAGTTAAACTGGAGATAATAAGTATTCAATTTAGCTTGAAATCGACGAGTTGGTCCAAATAGACGGACAAAACAAGAGAGTTATAATTATAGCAAAAAACTTATAGCCCAACTGGCTCGAACACAAAATAGCCGGAGCTCCATAGGGCTTCTCTGAAAATCGAATTGATTATCCAGATTAACTAAAATTGTCCTTATTACTTGGTTATCAAACTTTATTATTTTGGTTGAGATAGGTAAAATTTAATTAAGTAGATACATTGTATATATGGATGTGCACAAGTTTTGTCATTAATTAATTAATTTTATAATATTCCACTTTCCAAATTAATTTTTTCTGGTGACCTCTATTTATTGTATGTACAACTGTAGATGGAATTCTTCAGCTATTAGATGAAGAGAGTGATGGGATGACAAAGCCAGGGTTGAAATATTTGAAGCATCTCTTGTTGGCGTGGAGGGTGAATGCTTGTTTGATAGAGCGAAAGCGTTTGCTGCTGAAAAACTAATCTCGAATGGGAAAAACAAGTATTCGATGAAGGGAATAGTTGCCCTATGAAACTTTCGATCGGTTAAAAGCTAGTAGATTTAATGCAAACCAATAATCGAATTCTAGCAATCGCAGTATGAGAGTTTTATCCTCTTTATGGTGACTCCTTGTAAACACTAGGTAAAGTCTTCATAATTTTTTAATCGTTGAATCATCGTGATTTATCCTCTCACATTCTTATGAGATTGGTGTGTATGGACTTACAAGGAGAACTCCCCTTTCCCTTTTAGAACAAGTATTCGGTGAATGGGGCTTGTCATTGGAATCTGAGCTGGTTTAACGTGACAAGGCACATGCATGAAAATAGAAGTCAGTCTTGGCTGGACTCAACTTTAAATTAAATTGAATTTATAAGAATATATATTGAAAATAGAAATTATAATAATATTTTTTTATCAATTGATTGTTATTTATATAATCATGAAAAAATAATTGGGGTTGTTGAGCTCATATTTTAGGGAGCTTATAAGTTATTTGTGTTAATGTTTAAAACTTATAAACAATTTCAACATTTATTTTGCTACAATTTTAAAATTTTATAAATTCTTAAATAATTTATAAATTATTTTAAGAAACTTGTAAGTTTTAGCGAACACTTTCTAAATTAGTCCAACAATTTTTGTTTGAAACTTTGTATATACCCCTCATGAAGCACGACTTTGCAATCAAAGCATCTAGACAGAGGGTTTCACAATATTTTTGGAATTGTTTTTAAATATGTAACAATTGTAGAATAAAACCATGTAATTATATTTTGAACAAACTTATCTCTATATGTGAACTATTATTCTTAATATGTAATAAAATCTTGTCAATTTTTCAAGATTTTCTTACAGTGAAAATAATAATTTCTTAATGGGTTTCTCAAATAATAATTCCTTAATGAGATATAATATAATATTGATTAGCTTCCCAAAAGAAGAAATGTTGAAACCATTGTTGTATCATACGAAAATGTAAATTAAACTTATTCCTTCAAAATAGAAACTATAAAGGGTGGATTAAGTATAACTAATTGAACAAGGAATTGGATTTTTAATTTTAATTTTTATTTTAGTTGGGACAGATAAATGCGTGTTTGAAATACTAGATTTTCCAATTTTACATAAGAAATGGCAGCCTTAATTTAGTATATTTATTTTCTGATTAGGAAAACTAACCAAGGAGGAAAATCATGAACGCGTGTGCAGTGGCCGGTGAAACCAGCAAAGTACAACACGAGAAACGGAGAAAATAGAAATGGAGCCCTCGTCAAAGGTACAACACTGGGAAGCGTCGCTACTATATTTAGCCGTGAAGGCAACGCTAATCGAGAGTTTGCAAACCCTTCCCAGTTCCCCCCAATTCCAAATCTCTTCTCCTCCAACCTTCTTCTGCAGTTGATCCAATAAATTTGCTATCTGTCGATTTTCGTGACAGATATATCCATCCCAGGATTTTTTCTTCTTGTCCTTTTTTTTAAGATATATTTTTACGATTCGAAATTGTAGAGATTCATTCGTTCCATATCGAAGAAGGGGGAGAAGGGCTTTTCTTTTTCTTTTATATATATATATATATCTAGGTGTAATACAAACCCATTTATTCGTATTTTTGGAGAGCGAAAATAAGGGCAAAATGTCGAAGAAGAAGGCAACGATGACGCTGAAGGATTTTCATGGCGGTTCCATTCCTTCCGATCTCCATCTTCCCTCTGCGCCCGGCGTGTGAGTCTGGTTTTGCGTTAATTTATTGTATTTTGGTCGTTTTCCACGATTTATTTTTGGAATGTATTTTGCTTATATTTGTCTTCTAAATCTGCTTGGATTTTTCACAACCCATCTCCAGTAGCTGCTTATGATTACCTTTCTATACGGTTGATCCTTTTGCAATAGATCTTATGGTATGTGTTCCATTATATTTGATGAAGAAAGATTTCAACTTTCTGGTGCGCAGTCTTAGATGAGGCTATGTATTTGATCTCACTGTTTGGTATGCTGGTTTCTCTTTTCGGAAACTTTGGAATGCGAAAACCCTGATAATGGTTTAACTTGACTGAATCGTGTGAAGTATGATTGTGAATAAGGTTGCGCCTTTTTGTAGAAATTATAGAGTAAACTAGTACTTGAACCTCTAGTCAACTATCTCATACATAACATTTTGACAGAACCATTAGGCCCGTTGATCGTGGTGGATTTGATCGGCAGATGTCGTGGAGTAACTCGGCAGGAAGGTCTGAACATCGGTTGCGGCCAGCATCTGCTGGTTCAGCTAGGACCCTTGATGAAAAGTCTCCATTTCTTAGTCATAGTTCCCATATAGGTCGCAATTTTGATGAGGATGAGCGCAAGCCTTTGGATGGGGTTTCAGGCCCTCGCCGAACAGTTGCAGACGAAAGCTTTCATGCTCAACCTAGTCGCACGGCAGAGCATAAGACAGATAATACTATATGTGGTGCTAGAGTTGGTATTACTCCTTCAATTCCTGTGTCTCAGCTATCAACTGGTTCCACCGGTGGCTCTTATGCAGGGAGGGTTGTTGAAGTGCATAATTCAAAGTTCAACAATCAAATTTTAAATGGTAGTCACAGTTATGGGTCAAGTTATTCAGTTGTTGGTGGCAATGCTGGACAAGCAGTGGCTGGCTCACATCCAAATGCCTGGGGGATAAGGAAGGAGGCTTCTAGCATGAAAGAGCCTGCATCTGCTGCATGGTCAGCTCCAGATGCTGAGACAAAGTTAGCCCATGCCAGTGCTCTCGAGAAGGTCTCATCTGGTCGGTGGAGCTCAAAACAACAAATTGATCCTCGAAAAGATGCTGCAGTCTTTGGTCTTCCCGAAACTGAGGGGAAGTTTGAGTATAATTCTAGCAATGTATACAATAGGAAAACCTGCAATAGGTTAGATGTGGTTGCTGACTCTGACTATCAAGACATTGGTTTGGTAATGCATGCTGAAAGAAGTCTAACTTTTGGAGATGGGATTCACAGTGGTGGAAAGGAGGTGCCACAAGCTTATGAGAGGGCTAAATCTGCCATATGCATGGATTCATATGAGAAAAACACTGCTGCAACCGCTAATGGTTTCCAGTCGATTCAGTCCTCTGTAAAACCTGTTGGGACAGAGTTTCAGTCAACATTGTCTACAGAATCATTAGAAAGACCAAAGCTCAAATTACTCCCAAGATCAAAACCATTGGAGAATATAGAATCACCAAGTGACCAGAAGCAGGTAAATTTATGTGAGGCTGTAGACCTTATTTAAATATCTTGTATTTTATATTTTAGCTTCAGCATTCCAGTTCCCTTTTTCATTTTTGAGTCCAGAGATATGAGCAGACTAGCGATAATCTCCATATGGAGGATAACCATGAAGTTAAAAATCCTATTGTTGGGGATCGAGCTCCAGAGCGCCCAAAACTGAATCTGAAGCCACGATCACAATCCCATAAGCAGCTTGAAGGAAACAAAGAAGTCAAAAGGTTCAGAGTTTGGCATTTTCTATCTCTTAGAACTTTTTCTTTTTAATATGTTGTTATCCTTTTATTTTTGCTTGTCAAATCTTCTATGGAGCAATCTATTTGAATATCAGATCTCTCCCAAACACCAAGATAAGTTACTCTGACTGATAATCAATATCTTCTAGTAATTATGTGCTGTTAAATAGAGAGATTAATGGAATAATGGGAAGAAAACTATATGCTTTGTAAGATTTATATAATTAGTTTAGTTTAGCGTGTCTTGATGTCTTTGGGCTGTACTATGGCACAGATAATCTAGTACCCTTACGCATAATGCCATACTTCAGATATGAAGTATGCATGAGCATGGGGGTGAGGTCGTGGGTTGCTGATTGTATAATGCTGTATGATTTAAAGGCTCAATAAAAAGCATATTGTTCTGGCTATGGCTGTTTCACTTGTGGTGGGTGTCATTTCTGTTCCTTGGTAGTTTGTTGGTGGCAGATTAGATTCAGGATTAAGACCTATTAAGAAATTAAATATTGCTAGTGCCAATTGACTGGGAGTGAGTTAGGCAATTTTAGTTGCAATAATTTGTTTATCTCACATATTTTTTCCGCTTGGTAGCATTTTTAGCCTGATGAGTGGCTTGATACCGGGTGTATTTGTTTATCTTCATTGCAACCTATCCCCTTTCATTTGTTCAACAAAGAAATCAGACAAACTGATGGAGGTTTAAAAAGCAAAATAAAATAAAATTGTATAGTTATTTATATAAATTGACAGTGTTGAGGTGTATTGAACTGGCAGCTTCAGTGATTGCAAATGAGAAAATAATGTACAACAAAAATACTTGGATGATGTTGTTGCACTCAGAGTCACATCATGAGCATGGGGCATCTTTATCTGTTTTTCTTATAATCTTTAAATTCTATAATATTATCTCCATTTTGTAATACCCAAGTAGCCATATTTTAGTTATTATGCAGCAATGTTAGATATTTTGTTCGGATAAGCTAGGCTAAATTCTTAAACTAGCCGGAAATTGTATGGTTTCCCTGAAGCCTTTGTTTCACATTGCTCATTGTTTACATGGTCCAACTAAATTGGGTTTTTTATCTGATTTTGCACTGAAATAAAATGGTATGACTGGCAGCACTTATTTTGTTCTACCACAACTTTCATCTCTGTCTGTATTTTTCTATTTGAATCATCCCTCTCTCCAGTAGGAGGTATCTCTACTGACATATATCTGCAATGTCTTGTTACTCTAGAGGGACTGTTTTTGGGGAAGCTCGCCCCCGGGAATTGGTGAGTTCATTTATTTCAGAAAGCTTATCTATTCCTTGTAGCTGAAAGTGACAAATTGGCTCACCGTTGAATGTTATTTTGCATCTCTATGTGCTAGAGGATTGATAGTTTTCTTATCGGGAAGAGGGTCAAATACATCTTACATGTTTCCCTCAAAGTAAAATATAAGCCCGTGGAGTAATTTTGGTTACAAATAGACCTAAATGTTTCTATCAATGGCAGATGAACCTTTATAAATTTCGAAAACTATTTATTTGGCTTTTAAACAACCCTTCTCTAAAACTTCAGGTATTCACTTTAATTTAGGTTCTCTACTTTTATTTGTTTATCTTATTTTTCCGTATATTAAACTCAATTAAAATAATATATTTGGTTGTAATGTGAGAGGATAGAACTGAAATGCATAGTTTGAACCATTCATAAATATCTTAACATTGTAGCCTTTTTTCTCACTTCCATTTTTTTGGATGGAAAATTGTAATTATTCATTTAGGTGAGGGATGGATGCAGTATATATCTATGTTCCAATCCATCCAATTGTGAATGCAATACCAAACCAAAAAGAAAAGAAGTCCTATTAGTTTGATAAGAAAAAATTCAAGATTGGGAAATGCCAACTCTGTCAAACACAATTGGAACTTAATTATTGGAACTTAAGACTATAAAATAAAGAATCTCAATGCCTGAAACTCAGTACTATCATAAAACAAAGAATCTAATTACTTCTATTTTATAATGTCAATGCTCAGAGTGTATTTGACAATTTTCTCTTTTTTTAAATTGGTTCATGTCATGTGGTCTAAATGTTCAGTTAATCTTAATCTTATTCCTCCATAAACGTGTTGTTTTCATGAGTTATATCTCATCTAATCAGTTCCTATTCTTTCGAAGCTACTATTGCCTTTTCTTTTGTTAAGATTTGTTCGCATGATATGCTGATAATAATGGCAGGTTCTTAAGGGACGTGGGATTGAAGATGATTTGAACAACTATGAGGGTCAATATCCGTTGAGGTATTTGGTTATTGTACTTGCAAGCAACTTTGGATGTTTTTAAATGACGGACATGCTTGATATTTAGGCAATCATGATACTAACTCGTATGTTATTTGCATTTATTCCACTTATAGGGTGAAAGAAGTTTCTCCAAAGGGTGATGCATTAACGCATGGCTCTTCTGCACGCTACAGTGAAAAGTCAGAAGGTATTCCTACCGATCAAAGGATGGCTAAATACTCGAACAGGCGAGAAAACCAGCTGGATGTTGAGAGAAGCGATTCACATAGGAGGAACAGGCAAAACGAAATTTGGAGAAATCATAAGGATGCTGAGAAGCACCGCAGTCAGCAACCGAAAAAGCTACAGGACAGGGCTCCATCTCCAGAGACTTGGCGAAAATCTGTTGAGCATGGCAAGCCAGCAGCGACTGATGCCCCCATACGGTATGGGAAAGCAGCATCTGCAGTTGAGCTGGCCCAGGCCTTCTCAAAATCAGTATCAGATCCAGCTGCTGCTGATCGACTCTCTGGCCCTAGAGGCATCCCTGGTCGCAACCAGATGCCTTTTTCCAGACTTGCGGGCCCAACACCGAGGCCTCAGATCAATGGTTACTGAAGTTGAGATGAAGAGGTTGTGGGAAGAATGTCAGAGGCTTGATGCTTTACACTGTGCGAGGCGCTTATCTGTCTGCATAATTAGGGAGGATTCATCAAATCTGGAGCCGTGCGAATCTATAGCTTGCGATAATAAGAAGACCAAGGGTGTGAACTGAATTGTTTTTATGTTGTGCCCATCATAAGTTACTATGCTTAGGGATTAAACTAAGTTGTTCATGGAATAATTATTAACTAAACAACACACCAATTTGTGCTGATTATCATTCAGCTACTCTCAACTTCCGTGCCAGTTACTATCATGAAGTTGAACATATTTGTGTTAATGTTTTGGTTCTTCAGCAGTTCAAGGAAAGCCGATACCCTGCCATTTTAACATTTTATCTTCATTTCAGTTTCATTTATGGGCATCTCTATAAATGCTTTTATTTTGATGTTGATTGTGGGAAGATCGAAACACTTGAGATAAATAGTTCAACATAATAAGAAACATGAGCTGTGACATTGAGAATTTAACACGAAGATACAGTAGCAGCCTGCACTAATTTCTTCATATGAAAGATTTTGTCGCTTCACCAGTGGCAGTCATGAGTCACCCTTCGTCCCCTTATGTTGCATGCATATGATTGTTGTTTAATTCATGTGGCAAGAAACGCCATAAAAATAATTTCATGGAATGGCAAGTCGAGTAAATATCAAGGAGCAGATTACTAGAAAATATGGAAAGTGACAAGAGGGTTTCTCCTTATTCAGATCTGATGCGTTGAAATCAGAGTTCGGCTAGGGACTCTCCTTATTGGTTAACTATATATAAAGCTGTTGTGTAGCACTGGACTGATTTCGGAACATCATCTCGTTTCATTTCCTCCTATTTATTGGATCAAAACAGTATATTTTCCCTATTTTCATATCCATATTTACATTTCTACATTTGGAGTTTCTACTCTGTGTTTACTGATTTCTTTCACTTACAACTTTGTATCATCATGGAAGTTTGCATATTTTCCCCGCAAACTTCTTTTCGAAATACATGTATTTGGTCTGCCAGGCAGCTCCTTGTGTATTTCATACCAAAAAGCAATGCGAAAAATGCTGAAAATGTTAACAGTGACTCACCCCATCAGTATCAGCATCTGAATGAACAGATAACAGCCACCGTGTTATATATATTTCTTTCATGACTTGTGTAGATTATTAATCCTTCCATTCTTACAAGTTACAGGATAAGTTCTGCATGGATAACGAAAGAAAAATAGATCTCAAAAATAAAGATCTCGTACATTATTTTCAATTTCATTGATGTCGATTGTGTGGAAATCGAAACACTTTGGTTCAGTAATTCACTATAATAATAAACATAAGCTGTGACATTGATAATTGTACACGAAAGACTTAATGAAGGCTGCACTAACTTCTTTATATAAACGTACGATAGTTGTTCACTTGATTGGACAAGAGAACCCACACTTGATAATCATATAGAATGGCAAAGTAGTCGAGTACAAATTAAGGAGCATGACTTGAGCGAGCGAGTTTACTTATTCTAATCTATACAGATGGACTCTCCCTATTGGTTGACTGAATATATTTAAAGCTGCGTGGTGCGTAGGAATTCAAGGCATAGGGATGGGTTGAACGAGGAGCGAGACCAAGTTTTTCTTGGTTTCGGGATGGGGAAGGCCGAAGCCATCTCCATGTTGATACATGCAGAGTGAGATTCGTCCAAGATTCATGGCAGTTTGCCCGAAATTCTTCAAGGGCTTCTTCATTATTATCTCTTTGTTCATTCGCTTCAATGCTGCCTCGATCAAATGCTTTATGTGCTTGCGAGCATCCTCCTCAGAGCATCCAGTTTCCTTCATGTAGCTCTGGACTGATTTTGGAACATCCCCTCGTTTCATTTCCTCCTGTTTATTAGGAACATTTTATAATCATGTCTTGAGGATTTAATTAAGATATATATATAATTTTCTTACGGATGAGGTTCCCAAGTCATCTGCCAGACGAAGAACTGTGGATGGCCAACGAATGATACCAGGATATTCCTCTAAGCTCTGCAATTCCTTTTTGTTTATAGGATTTGTGGTGAAGTAAGCATAAAAAAGAAGCAGAGGACCAGAAATGGAAATCCATGCATTTTCTAGGTACTCGTTTATGGTTGGGACATATCCGCTGTGAAACCATCGCGCTTCTAAGTAGTAAGCTCTACATAGTTCTGCCCACTGAAACAAAAAACATATATCACTACCAAGATACCCCAGACACTATGAAACTCATAGTATACAAATACACGTTTTTACCAGTCCTCTCAGATTTGAGATAACGTTGAAACCTTGGTCCCTGAGAATATCATAAGCCAGTTCATTCACGGAGTTGAAGAGAGCCAAGAAACAAATCTGCATATATTGTGGAAGGCTGTCCAGCGAATTGATATCCCACCTGAAGGTATATAGTAGCAGTTTTAGCAGTAGTAATAATAAGGATATATATGTTGTGAATCAAGTAAGTAATCAAACCTCTCGATTGTGTAGGTGAACAATTGGAGTTCTTCCAACGTTCCATATACGTCGTATATGTCATCTATTATGGTGATAAGCACCGCAATCTTGCTCAAAATCTCCCTCGAATATCCAAGATGAGGCTCCGGAACAAACCCCAGAGCCCACAAGAAACACTCAGCCAATCGGTGCCTCGCAAACCCCAACTTTTCCGGAAGACCAGTTTCTTTATACCACCTGTAATTGTAAATCGCACACAATCAATATCAATGCGTGCTCTGCTCTTAGTAAAAACCAAAGCTACTAATTTTACCTCGACATGCGCTTGAGCTCTTCCTGGTATGTTGCCTGTACCATGTTAAATTCCAATTTTGCTAGCTCCACAAGAATAAGGTTTGCTTCAGATCTACTCTCGTACGCTTGTATGAACCACCTGGCTTCTAGAAGCTGCACTCTCCAGTGCAGAGGAACCTCCAAAGCATGCCTCACTTGCTCGGCTATGCGCAGCTCAGTTATTTGCTCCAGTCCTCGTCTAAGATGATTCAGTGAGAAATCTTTCGCCAAATCCAGTATGCCTTCCCCTTCCACGGATAAATACGAAGCTTCATACAGAGATATGAGGCCTCTCACATCTTCACACAGGCAGGCCTCGAAATTTCCTACATCATCCATGAAACTACAGAAAATCTCTGCAACAATAAAAATTAAGGCTTAATTAATTTATTGTCAAGTGAATACTATTATTAATTCGTTCCGTTTATGTATATATATATATATATATATATATATATACATGTTTAACCTTGAGGAACATGACATCCATTTTGTCTGAGAAGTCTGAATTTGAGAGCAGTGACGTGCAAGTCCTTCTCCATGTATTCGTCGTCTCGGCATTTTTCCGCCTCATAAATGTTGTCTAACACTTTTGCTATCTGCTTTTGGAAGTTGTGAGACAAACCCAGCCTCTGCAGATTGTCGATAAGCTCAAGTTGGTCAAGCTCGTCTTTGGTTTCGTTTATCATTATTTTCACCAGATTTTTCAGCTTCTCAGCTTCAGCTACGTACTTTTCCCCCTGCGTGCATGTCCAATAAATTGAGAAACTTGGCAATGGCATAATTATATTTTTTAACTGCTTAAAGAAATATATTCATGCTAGCCAGTACTCATTTTAATACAAAAAAATCAATATCTAGCTTTCAAAAATTTCCATAATCATGATCAGTAGCGCCAACCCAGACATTTTGGTCAGGGTCCAACAAAATATCTGGGGTCCAAATAATCATAATTTTATAAATTCATAAAAAGAATTTTAAAATTTAAATTAAAAATAAAGAACAATTTAATATGAAAAATGAAACTTAGTGCTATATGCTTAAAAAATAATTAATGTATCTACCGAAACAATCAAAATTGATATTTTCGTTGTAAAAAGAAGAAACAAACCATTTCTTTCTATGTTTAGCTCCCTTTCAATTTTTATGTATTTATTTTAAGCATGATATTAAATGTAAAATTATTATTATTTCCCTAGTGAATTTTAAAAACCCAGTGGGGCTCAGTGCCCCGGTACACCACTGATCACGATTAATCTAGTAATTAACTTCAATATCTAGCTTTCAAAAATATCTAACAAATAACAAGTGGTGATTATGGAAATTTGAGGCCTAGGGCATGAAATGGTTACCGTGTATGAACTTGTGAGGGACTGAAGGTAATCGTCATCCCAGATACTGGCGTCAAAGTTTGCTGACCTCCTCACCTCCTCCATGATCAATCTCAATCTTAACTCACAAGCTGAAAATTAATGATCTGAAACTTAATTAACCAACTCAAGTTGAATATCACGAATCAAATGTTGTAAGCAGCTGATGAGTTTTCACGAAAACAACGAGTTAAATAGAGCAAAAGTAAGGATTGCTTGCAGACCTGTGATATGATGAGATCACTGTTTCACAACTACCGAAAGATTGTTAGTTGTTCGAAATGTGCATGCGAGTGCGACGAGGAGCATGAGCCCAAGTTACGACGTCTACAGTATTGTACGAGGTTAACTCATCGTGGATTGTACAATTATTTTTTAATTGACTGATGAGAAATGCCTGAATATTATTCGAGGGGATATACTATACAACTGATGCGTGGCTAAGATTGCACAAAACAATTCTTGAATACTTCTACTATTTATAGTGAGTTCTACACTAGCTTTTTTAGTTTCATTTTCTATCTTCTTCTAACATGATATACATATTATACACGTTGATTAAAAAAAAGCCACAAGAAAGAAATCATGAAAATAGTCATTTGACGTGTAACATATCAAAATGAGCTATTATACATATTTTTAGTAATAATTGGCTACTTTTCACATATTATATAATTATGGCTAGTTTTTATTTTTATTATAACAAAACGACTATTTTTAAAATTGATTGGAATAAATTACAAACTATAGCACATATAGAAATAGAACTATATGATATTCCATGTTTTTTATTTGAAAATTAATTAATTAATCAATCCTAGCTAATGTAAAAGACTAACTAAAAATCCAAGCTACAAAAAAACCAAATTTTCCGCCGCTCAATTCTCTAACGCCGGCAGAAAAATCTCGGCTAATTCTCGTTCCTCATTCCTCATTGCAATAGACCTTGCAATAGACCTTCGGTCTATCGTTTCCTCTCTTGACTTTGTGGTTGATGAATCTAGCTACGTGAGTGTGCGAGATTTATATGAAGCAATAAAGAACACTGTGCTTTTACGTGGTTCGATCGTTAATGAGATCTACGTCCACGGAGGAATGATTCCTCAATACTTTCACTAGAACTTTTAGCATGCAGGGTATTGTTTACAAGCCTTTGTATTCAGTAAATTGCTAACCCTTCTAACATCAGTTTTCCTTCTATTTATACCGCTTCGACTCTGTCCCTGAAGGCGCGCCCGACCTCTCCATTGGTCGTGGCGTGACTCTTCCTCTGGCGTGCCCTCCATTGGCCGGGCCGGACCTCTCGCCTTCGTGCGCCACGTGGAGGTGGCGCGACCTGGTTCATCTTCTCCATTGGCGGAGGGTGGCGGTTCTGGGGGCTAGCGTTTTGGGCAATGATTAGGGCTCAACCGCGTGGGCCCGCTTCCAACGTTAGGCCCAGCTCGTTTGGGCCTGTTAGTGGGCCCAGTAGGTTGGGCCATATCCCATCATAGCCCCCCCCGAATAGCCGAGGCACAGCGAGGGCGAGGTGGAGTGAATACAGCGCTTCGCCGAGGTGAGGTGTGGCTGGGCTGGAGTTGTTCTTGGATGTGAAGGTCTTCTGGTGCCGATCTGAGTTTGGTTGTTTATTGTCCGCCGCTCGGAGAAAGATGTGGCACAGATGGAAGTCGAAGTCCGACCTGGATAAGGCCCCTCTGCGTTGGTTATGCCGAGGTGCGGTCTGGTGGGACGAGGTCCGAGTTGGTTGGACGGGGTCCGATCTGGTGGGACGAGGTCCGATCTGAACGGGCGCGATCGAGGCGCAGCCATCCGGAGGACTCGGAGTCCGCATGATGATTGCTAGGTCGATCGGGCGGCTCGTCCTATCGTGGCGTCGTCATACGCGCCAGCGGTAGTTGGGCACTCGAATCGCGTCTGCGTGAAACGCACGCCCAATCGCGTGTAGGCACGTGTTGAATCTGAAACGGCAATTTGCAGGCGCCCATAGTCTTATAAATAGGCGCAAAAGAGGCAATCGCTCACTTTCTTCTTCTTCGACGCTTAAAAATCACGAGAGAGAACTTCGAGTTGATTTTACGAGTTGACCCGATTTTTATTGAAGTAGCCGTATACCCTTTGAAAAGTAAGTATGCTTTCCTCAACTTCTTCTCGTTCGAAAGTTCCCTTTCGCCGGGTTACAGGCGTGAGTTGCCCGCGTTAGAGACTATCTGCTACAACGGTGCAGGTAGGTCTGTAGGGTTAAGTTCAGCATTCCGCCGGTATCCTCTGTATGGGATGGTCTCAAAGTGGGGTCGGCGAGGTCGGATTTAACCTGGAGGAGGTCTTTGAGGTTGTGAGGAGTGCCGGATTCCGTGGAGGCGTGGTGGTGTCTGGCATGAGAGAGAGAGGCGATGGCCCTCCGGAGGTTTTGTGATTGCTTATGTAGATGGTTTGAGGCAGGTCTTAGGTACCCTCATCCCTCCATTTATCTTAGCTTCAAGAGTACTTCCGATCCCCATTTGTCAATTGACCCAACTCGTTAGGTCACCGTGGGCTGGGGCTCTCTTGTTACGGCATTGCCGAGGAGTTGACCTTCGAGGTCTTGATGCGCTTCTTTAGCGTGAAGACCATAGGAGGGGTGTATTACCTGTCACCCCGGCTCAAATTTAAGGTAGCCGTCCCCTCGAAGGTGTCCCATTGGCAGAATAGGTATTTCTTTCTGCGGGCTGAGGGGGAGCGGAGGTATGAGTGGGGTATCGGCACGCTGGTGGACCCGAAAATCAAGCCCCTGGGCCATATGGAGGATTTGTTGAGCAACCTGGGTGAGATCTTATCCATAAGTTACACCGAGGACGATCTGATGAAGGCCGGGCTGAGTGTTTTCGCCGGAAGTCGGGACCGGGTCCGACGGGGTGAGGCATCCCTTTTCTTAATCCTTATTCGTTTTATTTTGCTGTGCTAATATGTCTTTTTCTTCTGACGCAGTGAAGCTACAGGACGAGGAGGGCTTACCATCGCCGGCCAGGGAGCCGGCGAAGAAAAAGCAGAGGCGGGCTGGGCCTAGTAGGGGCCCGAAGAAGGTTGACAGCGTGGGCCAGCTGATGGGTGGGCTGAGCGGGTCCAACCGGCCTCGAGTCGCGCCTCAGGGCCGTCTTGAGTACGGTGTGCCGCCCCAAGCTCGGTCGCATCCCTTCCCGAGGTACGTAGGCTTCTTCGCTTTTAGGCTTGTTTGCCTTGAGATGAGTTATTGACTTGTGCATCTCCTTTGCAGGGTGGTAGCTCGATGATGGGGCCTGCGGCAGCTACTGCCGGGAGCTGCAGTGGCCGCTGTGTTTGCACCGAGCTCGGCCCGCAAGAGGCGCTGAACGTGAGCTTGCACGCGCTGGCAGGCCGAGGTCTGCGGCCCACGGCGAGGGCGGAGGCCGAGGCCGCCAGGCTTCGAGGCCGGAGGTTCTGCTTGGCCGGAGGTTCTTCTTGAAGCCGCCCGAAGAAGAGGCACTGGCCCTGGAGGCCTGTGGGAGTGAGGAGGCTGAAGGAGGAGCTGGCCGGGGCGAAGAAGGAACTCGCCGACGAGAGGAGTGCAAGGCTGGCCGACCAGGGACCCTTGTTGAGGGCCTTTGCCAGCCGGCTCATCGAGTCGGAGAGCTTCTCGGCTTTCATTGCCGATCTTGCCGCCGTGCTGAAGCCGAAGGTGGTGTCGAATTACCTGGGGAAGCTGGCGGCCACCATGCCTGATTTTGATAAGGTGAAGCATGGGTGGACCGAGGTCGACCCGAGAGAGGTGGATAAATCTTACGCCCGGGTGATCGACGGGGCTGACTCTTTCCCGGTGCTGGAGGCTCTGGCATCCAGCTCTTCCCTTCTCGATCGGCCGAGGCCGCGCCCAATGCAGGTGGGCGAGGATCGCGAGCCTGGAGCTCCTTGCCGAGGTCCCGGCCGAGGCGGGGAGGAGGAGGAGGCGGAGGCGGGAGGAGGCGGGTCGGAGGTCCCGGCGGAGGAGGGGCGGCAGGAGCATCAGGAGGTCGTCGAGACCGGCCATAGGCCTGAGGTCAGTGGACCTGATGTAATAGCGTGAACTGCCGGGGTCGATAGGACCCTGAGCCTTTGTAATAATTTCTCCTTTTGTTGAGTAATAAACGCAGTATTTTGAAAGTTGGTGTTGTCTTGTTTATTTTCAGTACTCCACACCTGATTGGGTCGGACTTGACCATGACTTGTTGACAAAGTTAAAAGAGGTCCGGGTTCCTTGGCTGATAAGGAAGAAGAGGTCTTTGTCTGGAGGCCGGTGTGAAATGACCCAGTTTTGGCCACTATGGAGGTCAGCTCGGCTTCGTCTGCTGATCTGAAGAGGAAGTTGGACGAAGCTGACCGGGAAGTGGCCCGCCTCCTGGCCGAGAACGAGGCGCTGAAGTTGAAAGTTGCGCAGGGCGGAGTCCAGGGGGCGGACATATCTGCCGACGAAATCCAAGGACGCTGATGCGGTCGAGCGACTTGAATCGACCGCGAGAGCTCGCTCGGTTGTCGAGGAGCATGCAGAGTACGAGAGGCGATTCGCCGTCTGGTGGGACTACCATATCCGGCCGACGACCGAGTCCGAGCTTGTCTGGCGGAGGCATGGTGCCGAGGATGAGGAGGGCCCAACAACAAAGTTCAAAGCTGCGTCAACTCCGTGGTGAAGTTTATGGAGATGTACGACATCGTCCGAAACGCCGCATGCCCCGGAGAGGCGGGCGAGAACGGCTCGCCGAGCCGATCATAGAAGAACCAATGAGGAGGCGGATACTCCGATCACGCCGTAGTGTTGAGGTTGATGGGTCGGCGGGGATTATCGGGGATCCTCTGGACGGTCGGCGACCGAGGTCCTCAGTCGGCGGGAGAGCTTGAGGGGGGGGCGGTCGCACACGGGCCCGTGTCCGGTCGGGGGGTCGGGGTGTGACCTCGGGCGTCCCCCGCCCGGATGCCCGTGCTTGCGCCCGCCACTGGAGTGTCCTCGAGCGGGTGAAGGTGATCCGAGTCGACGCTTGTCCGGCTGCCTCGAGCCCGCCCGAGCGCCGGGAGCAGGACGTGGTGATTCCGGCCTCATCGACTGGGTCGAAGGCACCGAGTTCGTTCCAGGCATACATCGTCGGCCTGGGGATTTTGTAGAGAATTGGTGCAGCTTCGGCCGGTCCTGGCGAGGCGGAGCCCGGAGGCCGGAATGAGGCCATGTATAGTATAGGACCTTGTATGTAGATATAAATATTTTCAGACTCGTTTCGAAGTGTACGTTTTCCCCTTTGAGAGGTACAAACATAGCTTAGGACTTCGTTTTGGTCATAAATGTATTTATACTGTATACAACGTATTTTCCCAAATAAAGGGGTAGAAACGAGCTTTGAAGCACTGTTGTCTTGTATATGGCTTGGTACTTTGTTTGTAGTCGTTAATGCATTTAGACTTTGTACCGGAGTGCATATCTTCCCAAATAAAGGGGTATGAGGTGGCGAGATCGGTCTGGATGTCGCTTGCATGTAGACGTCCAACTTAATGGGTAATCTGTATGCGTTGCATGTAGACGTCCAACTTAATGGGTAATCATCTGTATGCTTTGCATGTGGGCGTCCAACTTAATGGGTAATCTGTATGCTTTCCTACTTAGTGGGATTTTCATCTTCGTAGGCGTCCCTTGTGAAGGTTTAGATGTGGTATATCCGAATGGATGTTCACATAGGTGTAAGACGTGAAGTGAAATACTCATTAGAAAAACAGATGTTTTATTAAACAAGTAAACAATATCGCATATCACCAAAACAATAGGAGGGCTAGCATGTCGCGATCTAAAATCAAAGCTATGTAAAATACCTCCTTAGATGAGTTATGTGCGAGTTGGGAATAAGTGCCCTGACAGTGGGCGAGCTTATAGGCCCCTTTGCCGAGGTCCTCGTGAACGCGGTAGGGTCCTTCCCATGTCGGATCAAGCTTGTTAAGGCGCTCGGCTCGGCTTGCTTCATTATTCCGTAGGACGAGGTCGCCCACTCGGAGTGTGGAGGCCTTTACTCTTTGTTGTGGTAGTGCGACACGGCTTTTGTACTTGGCCGTTTATGAAGCGAGCTCGCTTCTCCTCGAGGGCGTCAAGGTTGGCCCGCAGGTCTTCCTCGTTCCCGGCCTGGTTGAAGTGGAGAGTGCGAGGGCTTGGCGCGCCGATCTCGGCTGGTATGACGGCCTCGGTACCGTAGACCAGGCTAAAAGGGGTCTCCCCGTGCGCCGTCCGAGGTGTGGTCCTGTAGGACCAGAGGACTTGAGGGAGATTTTCAGCCCAGTCGCCCTTAGCTCGATCCAAATCTTCTTCAATCCTTATGCGATCGTGCGGTTCGTCACCCGGTCGACCATTTGCTTGCGGGTGTGCGACCGAAGTGAAGCGTTGATCGATGTGAAGCTCTTCGCACCACTCCTTGAAGTTTTGTCGACGAATTGGGTGCCGTTGTCCGAGACCAGGATGTGCGGTATGCGGAAGCGGCAGACTATATTTCTCCACACAAAGGTTTGAATCCTTCGCCGTGATGCTCGAAAGTGGCTCGGCCTCGACCCATTTTGTGAAGTAGTCTATGGCCACGACTAAATATCGGAGCTGACCTGGTGCTCGGTCGAACGGGCCAACAATGTCGATCCCCCACTGCATGAAAGGCCACGGACTCTGCAGGCTGCTCAAATCCGTTTGAGGCAGCTTTTTTACTGTGGAGTGGATCTGGCACTTTGGGCACTTCTTGACGAGCTCGGCCGAATCTTGCACGAGGGTGGGCCAGTAGTATCCCGATCTCAGCGTCTTCTTTGAAAGTGCTCGCGACCCGATGTGGCTTCCACAAGACCCTCGGTGTATTTCGTTGAGCACATAGTCGGCTTCTTCTGGCCCGAGGCATCTCAGGAGGGGTTGAAGGTAAGACTTCCGGTAGAGAACGCCCTCATGCATGAGATACTTCTGGGACTTTGCCATCATCTTTTGGCTTGAGCCGATCTTGAAGGTAGTCGCCGTGTTCCGTGTAGGCCTTGGGAGACATCGATTCGGCTCCATCTCGGTGATAATGCCGACGTGGGACTCCGCTATGCTTCGAACGGATCTCCTCCATCGGTGGACTTGTTGATGACGCACTAGCTTCGGAGGACGTCGGCCATTTTTTTCCTCGGGATTCGGTGGATCTTTGAAGTATCTGAACGAGGTCAACATCTCTTTTGCCTTGTCGAGGTATTGTTTCATTCGGTCCTCCTTGGCCTCGTATTTGCCTAACACCTGGTTCACGACGACCTGGGAATCGCCGAAGATTTGGATCTCACCCACCCTCGGCTCATTAGCGGGCGGAGTCCGAGATTAGGGCCTCATACTCCACCTCGTTGTTGGTGGTCGGGAAGGTAAACCGGAGTCGTGGGTGACTTCGCATATCTGGGCCGAGGAGAAGGATGCATTCCACGCCTGCTTTGCATGAGGCTCCATCCACGACATCCGCCAACAACTATCGGTGGATGAGGTCGATTCCTCCGTGCGGGGGTCGATGACCGAGGTGGAGGCGTTGGAGGAGCTAATCTTAGCGGTCCGACCGAGCTCGAGAAACTTGGCTTCTACCAGAAATCGGCGAGCTTGCCTTTTATGGCGGTGCGGGAGTACGAGATATCGTGCTCGCCAAGCTCCGTGCCCACTGGCTATCCGTCCGGATGACTCGGTTTTGATAAGACTTGCCTCGGGGTAGGTCGGTCAAGACTGGATGGAGTGAGCTTGAAAGTAGGGTCGGAGCGTCGCTTAGCATTCACCAATGCATGCTACCTTTTCAGGGGTACCTTGTCTCCGGTCCTTTGAGTGCTCGGTGATGAAGTAGATAGGAAGTTGGCGTCCGACCGTCCCGCACCAAGATCAAGATCGATTGCCTCGTCCGAGGCGGCCAAGTATAGGAGAGAGTTCGCCTCTTTTGGGGCGGTCGGGTGGCGGTCGGCGAGGTACTCCTTCACCGTGTGTGGCGAGGTGGTGCTCTTCCCGCCATGCAAGTCCGGGCCTCCTCAAGATTTTAAAGAATGGGGCCGCTTCTCGGCAGCCGGAGAGGAACTCACTGAGGCGGCCAGGCACCGGTGAGTTTGTGGACCTCATGAATGGTTTTTGCACTTGCATTTGAGCACCGCCTTCACCTTGGTGGGGTTCGCCTTCAAGCCTTCTTGAGAAACCCAGCATCCCAAGAATTTCCCCGTCTTTACCATGAACGTGCATTTTTGGGGGTTAAGTTTGAGGTTGGCCGACCTGAGAAGTTGGAGGACGGTGCCGAGGTCGTCGGCGCAGCTCTCCGTTTTCTGACTTTTGACTACTATATCGTCGACGTAGACCTCGACAATCTCCCCGATGTGGTCTTTGAATGTTGCATCCACCATCCTCTGGTAAGTAGCCCCGGCGTTCTTGAGGCCGGGGGCATCTTTCGTCTGCAAAGACGCCAAGTCGGTGATGAATGCGTCTTTGGTGCGTCCTCCGGCTCATCGAGATTTGGTGGTACCCTCAGTATAGATCCGGAAGTTCAACATCTCATGGCCCACCAAAGCCTCCACCTTCTTGTCAATATCGGGAGGGTAGCAATCTTTGGGCGATGCTTGTTGAGGTCGGTATAATCGACGACATGCGCCACCCTCCAAGCTTTGGACTACGATCGGATTAGCCATCCGGTCGGTATTGACCTCGAACAAGATCTTGGCCTTGAAGTTGAGTCACCTCGTCCCTAATGACCGGGCTGCGCGCCGCGAATATCCTTTTCTTCGCGGACCGCTTGGTGGCGGGTCGATGTTGAGGCGATGAGTTATGAGCTCGGGCGACACCCGGTCATATCGAAGCGGGGACCAGCGAACACGTCCTATATTCCTTCGAAGTCGTATGACGTGTTACGGATGTCCGCCGGGCCACAGGTGCCGACTGGATGACCTCGAGGATCGTCATCGTATAGTTGGAGGTCTTGGTCGGTCATCCCGGGTGTCGGCCTCCGGGGCCCGATAATTGCTATGCACAGGCGAGGCCGCGTCCCGAGTTGAGAGCCGTAGGCATTCTTTTCTGCCCGTTTGGTCCCTTGGATCTTGAGCACTCCCACCGGGTGGGGATCTTGACGGTGAGGTGGTAGACCAACAACGGCCTTGGTGGCGTCTGACCAATCTCTCCCGAGGATAATGTTGTGCGGAGAGGGCCGGACCGGGAAGAATCGGACGGCCTTGGTTACCGACACAGGGCCCGCCTCACCGTGACCGGAAGGGTAATGACCCCCTCGGTGGGACTGCCTCTTGAGTGAAGCTCCGTGGCTGGGAGGCACGCGAAGCACTGAATGCCTCCGACCTCAAGCTTGTCCGCAGTTACGGAAGATGATCTTGGAAGATGATGTCGACGGAGGCTCCAATGTCGATATAGACCCTGGAGAGCGTTATGTGGGCGTTTTGTTGCCCACCGCACTGTATGGTGATGGCGTCTGGTGTGGCATGATCTTGGGCACGGGTCCTCCTACATTGAGAACGTTATGTTCTCGCCATCCCGAGTCGCTTGTTCTTGGCTCTTCCGGCCGGCTCTCAATCGACCTCCTTGTGGTAAAGAGAATAAAATCTTTCCGTGGAGGAGCGGTGGGGGCGATTTCGACTGTGAATGGGCCGGATGGGCCGCCGTAACAACATAGACCGCTCCATGGCGTTGGGACCTTCGTCCGTCCATTAATCATTTATAGCAATCGTCGTCTTGGGTTGGGTCGCCGGGGATCGGCCCGTCGCTTGTTCTTGGGTTAGACCGCCTCCGTGATCAACTCATACCACCTAATACCTTATCGAGGTTTAGATCGCTTTTGCTTCTTGGATCCCGCCGCCCGAGGTATTTCTTGAGGCCCTCCTTTAACGAGCTCGTCGATCTTCTACACACTGAGCCTGGGTTTCAATCAATACTCGGTATCGTGACCATACCCTTGGTGATAGTCACAATACTCGTCAGTGGACCTCTTCTTGGATCCCCTTTCATAGGGGCGGGTTTGGGAAGAGCTCGGCGTGGAGCTCGAATATTTCCGCCTTGATTTGAGTAGGAGGCGCTGCCTCCGGGGTTGGGCGAGGTCCGAGTCTGGACTCAGTGGCCTCTCTTGATTCTCGGCGGGCGCCTGCGATCGGCGCCTCGACTTGATCGTCCGGCTTTTTCACTCGGACTTACGCTCGTCCCGTTCTCCGCTTCTTCCGATCCGACTCGTCTCCCTTAACGAAGTTATCCACCAGTTCCAAAGCTTACTCGCCGTCTTTGGTTTCTCCTCGGTGATTTCTTTGTTCGCCACGGGTCGGATCCGTTTTGAACGCGTTGATAATGTAGAGATCGTTCTTGTCGTCGATTTTGAGCGACTCTTTGATGAACCTCGAGGCGAAGTTTGACATCGTCTCGTCCATATGGCGGATTGTGAGCAGTGTCGGAGGAAGGCTGCTGGGCGGCATCTTCGATAAGCGCCACTGGCCGATCCATGAGGTCCGGAAGCGGTGGATCTTGTTACAGCGGAGCGAGGTGAACCAACGCCGCGTTGGAGATCAAGACCTCGGGAAGATTTTGCACATGTGAAAATCTTCCATTCCTTGATCGCCATGTTGGTGGTGTGGCGAAAAGGAAGTCGGAGGGTCTCCGAGGCCATCGTGAGCCGCTATGTTGGGTGCCCGTATCACGGGGTAGGGCGTGTCTAGAATCTCCACGGAGAAAGGGAAAATGATCCTCCGTGCGGTCGAACCCCGGAGATCGTTGCCGTCTCTTTCGGAGGGTGGGGATCGATAGCGATGCCTATCGTCCTCCGAGGAGTTCGACTCGCCTTTCTTCCTCTGTTTTGCTCGGCTCTGGTCGGCATGGCGAGGTGGAGAGCGGCTCCTGCGAATGGCGAGGCGCGATCGTGGTGGCGGCTCGCCGCGGTGAGCGGCTCCGCGAATGAGGTCGGCGGCTCGGTCGCGGTGGCGGCTCGCATCGGGGCGTGATCGTGTTCTCGGCTATCACGCCGAGGGGCGCCGCCTGCCGCCGGATGGGGAGCGGCCTCGGGAGGCCGTGGTGTTCATCAAGGAGCCCTAGAGGACCCGCTTCGCTAGTCCTCTGGTTGAGGAAGCTTTGGAATTGCCGAGATTAGCGTGGAGGAACTCGGTCACGCTCGGCCGAGGACCTCGTGGGACGAGTGAGCTGTTTGTTCGTCCTCGTTGAGGTCGGCATTCCCCGTTGGGGAGGCGGTCCCGAGGTGTATGGAGACGTTTTCCATGTTGCCTCGGTGTGTGCCCGCTCGTGGCGTCTGCGACCTCCTTCCGCGACGCCGAGCGACCACCGTCGTCCTCCGCGGTTGTTGCCAGCGTTGGCGGGTTGTGCGTGTTCTCGCTATTTAGTTGTAGAAACAAAGCTTTCTTGTTGAACGGTTTCCCAGACGGCGCCAATGATGAATCTAGCTACGTGAGTGTGCGAGATTTATATAAAGCAATAAAGAACACTGTGCTTTTTACGTGGTTCGATCGTTAATAAGATCTCGTCCACGGAGGAATGATTCCTCAATACTTTTACTAGAGTTTTTAAATACGAGTATTGATTACAAGCCTTTGTATTGATGAAATTGCTAACCCTCTAACATCGTTTTCCTTCTATTTATACCGCTCGACTCGTCTCGGTAGCCCGACCTCTCCATTGGTCGTGGTGTGACTCTTCCTCTGGCATGCCTTCCATTGGCCGGAGCAGGGACCTCTCGCCTTCGCGCGCCACGTGGAGGTGGCGCGACCTTGGTTCATCTTCCCTCTCTTGGCGGAGGTGGCGGTCCGGGGGCTGGGGTTTTGGCAATGATTAAGTCTCAACCGCCTGGGCCGCTTCCAACTCGACCGCGTGGGCGTTGCTACCAACGTTAGGCCCAGATGGTTTGGGCCATTAGTGGGCCTATCGGTTGGGCCATATCCCTTCAAACTCGATGTTCAATTTCTAGTTTTTATTTTTATTTCTTTAATGATGTGACATTCATGTCATTTCATTGAAATCAACGCATATATATATATATATATATATATATATATATATATATATATATATATATATATATGTGTGTGTGTGTGTGTGTGTGTGTGTGTGTGGTGGTGTCGAAACTATTTTGACCAAGATTTTGAGTGACGTAACATTTAATTTTGTGAAATTAAGCGACATAGGATCGATCTACGTTTCGAGTAGATGATCGTGGTGTATTCATATTCTCAAATCCGATTTCCGGTGAGTGAGAAATAATGGATCAAAGTTGGTCACTTAAATATGAAGTTATGTGCTTAAGGATATAAGCATGGATTTATTAATCCTCATCCCACATTGATTAATGTACCTTCATTAATTATCTATATAAGTAGTTCATTGAACACTTAGTATAATTATGTGCACAAGTGATGGGCTGGAAAAGCCCACACGCGCGCCGTCGGGCCCGGGGTCGGCCCGACCCGGCCCCGGTTCCGTGGTCCGTGGATCTTGAACTTTGGGCTTGTTTCGTGGGCCTGATTTTCGTGGCCCATTGCCCGTATATTTTGGATCACTGTTTGATCGAGCCCAAAGATGGAGTTGGTATGAGGCCCAGCTCGTGTAGCCCAATCCGTTGGGCCTGGTGTGCACTTGAAGAGATGTCCGGATCGTCCAACGAACACGGGCGCACGCGTTGTCCGATTAGTCAGAAGCGTCGGTAATGTTCGACATGATGGCTCTGCGGAAGCGTGGGTGTTCTCCCGTCTTGTCTCCGAAACCACCGCGTAACCCTCTGCACTCAATGGGGACATAACCCGTAACACCCGATATCAATGCGGTGTTGACTCAAAGATGCTTCCCATGAGGGGCGGCGCTATAAATAGGACATGTCTCCCGGCATAAGCCACTTACTGTCTAAAGCATTCCAGCATTCTCCAAGAGCACTCTCTGCATACATAGTTCGCATCCAAGCTATGTCCTCGCCTCCGTCCAGTTCGCTGGAGCTCGTTGGTCTGCGGTGCTGCCACATACGAGACGCTGTCGTTTCATTTGGGAACGATACGCCAGAACTGAGAGCACTATCGGAGCGTATCTTGTCTTGCGGAAAGAGGACTCCTCGATTCGGCATTAGTATACGGTTATTGTATTTACTTACTTTGAAGTTCTTTTAGTTTGATCTCCTACTTTTACATTTTCGAGTTATGTCGCCCGACAAGTTCTGCTTTATCGCTCGTACCTATTCTAACAATTTCTTAGTTAATGAGTAAAAAAATTGACATAATTTCATGTCCTCCAACAAATCATATCAAAATTTTGAGGCTCGAAAAATAGATGCAGAATATTTTTAATAAAAAGCTTTGAAAATTCAAATAAATATTATGAAACTTTGGACTTATTTAATAATACATATATAGTTGGAAAAGAGCGAACGGTGTTGATAGAAATATGTGAACTCGATAGGGAACATGGCATTTAGAATACTTCTGTCTCATTCGCCTTGTAATATTATCTTTCATGAGCCCTTTCAAAAGCCCGTTTTAGCGGATCGAAACACTTCTTTAGCTAATTGCCGTCGGCAACATCAGCGAGAGGAAAATACTGAACTCATTTAGAAGTCTAATTTTTCTACTTAGAAGTTAACTAACTCAAGTATCCCCCGTCAACAGAAAAACTTTGAACGATAAGAGCCTACATCTTGTAGAAGTTTGTTAGTTACTCGAATACTTAGTTGAGGTAGTCCAAGGGGAGATAATTCCAGAGTCATCGAGGGAATTGAGAGATTTAAAATGACGTTTATCCACACTAAATTATATTAAAAATGAGTTGGAAATATTGGAGTATATGGTGCGTGTACCTTCTAGTTAATTCGCTGCTAACGACAAAGAAGACGAATCTTCCCTTAGCCGCCTTTTCTAGTGCTTTTAAAAATAATTGTTATTAAAAAAAATGTAAAATGACACATACTCACACAAATACTGACCACTTTAGGTAAATGGACCCTCAACATATTAATTAGAGAAAAAACATTTTACCAACTCAACTATGCTTTGTTATCAATGATGTGTAACATCTTTTATCTGATGTATCGATGATTGTCATAAGAAATAGTAATATTGTGTATATGTTAATTTAATGATAGAATGATTAATGTTTGAGGTCAAATATTTCACGTTTGAGTCTACGGTTTTAAAAATTTATTTATCCAAAAAGGGAGAGAAAAGTATTATTATTAGGATTAACATCATAAACATCACCTAATGACTATATGACTCCTCCAACCCATAAAAAAATGACTACTGGGATTTTCTAGATATGTACATGTATTATGATTTTTTTAAAATTTTGCGATATATAGCAAATGGATCCATCAATTTTTTTTATGGATTATAGAAAAGATTGTACAAAATGATGGATCCAATTATCACATATCTAGAAATCAATAGATTGATATAATAAATATACGTATTTGATGGAATTTGCCATGACTCTCTTATATAAAAAGTACTTACAGTAATACCTTGCTTTCTGTGAGATCCTCCCAGCAAAAGAGGAACAAAACCCCAGTATCTTCTTTAATATATTCACAAATTCATACTTAAAAATTAATTTTACTAGAAGTGTGAGATAGATAATCTGAAGTAAATCTTTCATGGAATGCAGGAAAAAGGTATTGGACGGTGATCATTCTGCCCCCTGAGCCATTCATAAATCTAATCAATTTCTTCTATGTAGATCGACTTTCCCTAGTATTTTAATTTAAGTTCAGATCATCTTACCTGTACCGAAAATCGAAAACTTAGTGAAAAAAGCCAATTTTTAAGCGGTTTTTTTAATTTTTTAAGTTGGGGATTGAGTGATTATAATTCGTACTCGTAATCACTCACTTTTTTATAGATGATGAATACCATTGAGCTATAATAATCGGATATTTTTTTGCTAATTTAATTCTAATTATATCCATAAGTTCATGCGTGTTTTAGATGTAAAACATTTCATTCCTAATAAGATAGTACGAATTTTTTTGAGTTAATAGTGAATCAGAATTATTGCGAAAAGTAATCGCTGACGTATCAAATTTTTCAACAAGGGTTCATTATTTTTGTATGGTGTAACGATAGTCGCCAATATAAAACAAAATAGAGATAAATTGGAGAGCGTGCTTAAAATGTTTACATGAATAGAAGAAAATTGACACAAATTATTTTGGAGTGGCAATTAATGGAAAAGGACATTATGTATGCCATCAATTACCAACATTAAAAAAAAAATTTACTTAAAAATGCCATATGAAATTACATAGTCCAAATATGAAAAATTAAGGATCTTTTTTTTTTGTTGAGAAGATAATAAGAAATATTAAGGATGTATTTTAATTTTACCTTTCTCTTGCTAAATAGAGAAATTGCATGAAGTTTTACGTGACATTAATGGAGACCGGTCGCCACAAAATTTCAGTTGGGGAAACAGTTATATCAAAGTCTGAATAGCGGTTATCCAGATATTTTTCGGATCTTGTCCTTGGACGCAGTTAGATTTTAGACTTTAATTAAGAAAAATGTTATGTATTAAAAATTGAACTAATAACCAAATTGTTAAAACTTAAAAGTGAGATAAATATAGGGTTGAGTACAAAAATATGAACACATTTATATATTGATTTTTTTCCACTCTCTCTACAAATTAACATGTGCATATTCATATGGAATATTATTATCCATTATATATCTGTCAATTAGTTATGTAATTGATTATATTTTCGAGGTCTTCTTGTTGGACATAATTAGATTTTTGTCGTTGAAAATTTTCATGAACTTTGTTAAGTGTCAATATTATTTTTAATAATGACCTCTCACTGATTCATTTACTATTTCAAAATTCTTATTTTGATTTAAATTATCTAATTAGGTGTAGAGTGGCATAAAGCCCATTCTTTCACAAAGCGAAATAAAAAATAATAATCAGGCAGGTTATTGAAAAAAAGATAAAGTTTATTTTATTATATTCATATTAAATTAATTGCAAATTAAATCCTAACCTTTCAATATTTTTGTAAATTAAACCCAACTTTGAAAATATTGTAATAGTGTCTCGACCTTTCAATTTATAGCAACTTCGTCTTCCAAAAATTTTGAACGAATTTGAAGTCCAAATTTAGACATCTGTCTATGATTGTAACTTAAAGTTGATTGGGGTGAAGTCCATTATTTGAGTTCACTCTTGCGTTGTCAATTTCATATATAGTTGGACGTACGATAGTTAAACAATTGAAACGAGACGCGCATGGAGTAACGTCGTTTCATACGAGGAAAATAAGAAGAAAAAGAAAATCATGATTAACAAAAGACAAATTAGATATGAAACGATACAAATGTTCTTGCGTTGTCAATTTCATAGTTGGACGTACGATAGTTAAGCAATTGAATCGAGACGCGCATGGAGTAACGTCGTTTCATACGAGGAAAATAAGAAGAAAAAGAAAATCACGATTAACAAAAGACAAATTAGATATGAAACGATACACTATTCATCACAGTAAGTAGTAGACACTCAATTTCAAATAATAGCTCGTACGACCCTTTATCAAATCCAATGAGATTGCAAAAGAAATTTCAGACGTGGGGTTCAAAAACATAGCATCCACTTGATATCTCACATTATGAAACCATTAGAAGATAAAATCACGGTTTAGTCATATGCCAAATCTTACACTTAATTTTATCTCACCAAATTAATTTGTTTTATCTTTGATTAAGTTATAATCTCATTGTAGTTAAACATGAAAAACTAAATTTAATACTCTATAACATGTTATCAATAATGGCTGATACATATATAAACTGAAATACATATAAGTAACAGTCTCCTCCTAGGGGCAAGGCCGTCCTTGAGGGCGGGCGAGCATGGGTGACCGCCCATGGTCCATTTTTTTTTATATATTTTTATATTAATATGAATATTTTTTTTCTTTAAAAAAATAATTTATTCAATGACCCCAATTTATTTTATAAACTTTTAGGGGCCCAAATTTCTTCCATTATATATAAAAGAAAAAAAAAACAAATAGAGTTATGGATCAACTCAAAGATAATTTTTTACAAACTTTTGGGTCCAAATTTTTTTTTTGGGGGGGGAGGGAATCATTATAAAAAAAGAGTAAAAAAGAGCTATGCATCAACTAACTCCAACATACGGTTTTTTTGTTACAAACTTCTAGGGGGGAAAATTTTAGATCCATTATACATACAAAAATAAAATAAAATTTGAATTATGCATCAGTTCAGTGTTTCATCTTCTGGATTCTGATTTCATCTTCTGTGCTTCATCTTTAACTTCAAACAACCGAGAAACAACCGAGACAGCCGCCCAAAAATTAATTTTCAAAAAATAATTTACTATTAGGAATTACAAATATAAATCGAAGAAATTAGATTTTTCTTGTTTTCCATCTTCAATATCGATTATCAAAGTTAAAGTGTGAGAACAATTTGTCTATTCCTATAATCATATTGTATCGAACCAAATCAATTCGTATGCTACCGAATTTCGTTCTTATAAGGTCGAGGTACAATCAGTTTGAATCATCTTACAGTACGGTACATATAAAGTGATTTGTTTGCTAACTTGTTCAATTGTAATGTTGTATATATATTAATTAGTTTTTTGAATTGGAGCTATACCAAAATTTGGATATATTTCTTTTATTTTATATATATGGTATCTTATGTCTTTTTTAAGATATGTTAATTTGTGACTATATTGCAGATAAAGGGTTCATTTTTGTTGTTTTGCCCTGGATTCATTATTTGTCAGGATCGGCCCTTCCTAGGGGTGAACAATTTTTATTTTTATTTTCGGAAAAAATCATAGAGAAGTCGATCGCCATCCTCTCCTATGCTGGCCTCGGCATGGCCATGTTCAGCTTAGGTTGTTACTACTCAAATTCAACTGAAATTTCAATCAAATTCGGATCAAAATGAAATATTAATCAGTCATAATAAGGAACTAAAAAAAAAATTGACAGCGGCGTATGGGTCCCTCGATAGCTTGGATCTGTGGTGCATCAGTAGCAAAAGTGGTTGCAAATTGATTTTGATCATCTAATTTAATTTAACTCTCCCCAACCCCACTATTCCTTTGTCGTTGGCTGGGGCGCAGTTATGAAAAATAGTAACGGTGATTGCAGATGGTATGAAATGAGAGAGTAGGAATGACGAAAAATTGATAAAAATTCTACATAAATCAAAGTCAAAATATCAATCAAAATAAAAAGAGGGGAAATCATATATCATCTATCTACTAAGACCAAATAGTTAAGGATGATTCCTAGTTAATACCCCACAACTTAATTTTTTTCTTTCTTTTTTTCTGAGGGGGAATTGAAAATTATATTACTCAGCAATTACAGAATCATGAAGGCAACTAGGAAAACTAGTGATCCAAACTAATTGAGGCTCAATCTGGCCTGCAAATTTTGCAACCCCTATTGACTGAGTGATACATATGATTAAGTCTAATGAGTATATTCGATCTTCAAAATCTCACATACGTCCTCAGGCAGAAGTCTTCTTCTTCCTTGGAGTTGCAAGAAGAGAATCCTTGTAAATCTGTTGGTGTTCCACACTCAATATTATTATTACATGAACCACTGCCATAACATTTGTGGAGGCTTCCAGAGGGCCACCAGGTGACAAATTAGGGTTTAGTCTTTATTTTATTTTGTATAGAAAAGTCACATCTATTCTATAAATATATAATTCCAATACAAATTGAAGCTACTACATTCATCTAGAATCCTATGTGGCACCTTCTACTATCTTCATTTCTATTTATCCTAAATTCTTATTTAATCTCTTAATTTCAGTTTTTTTCCAGCATTTGTACCTACATGTTTTTGGAAATATAATCAATCAATCAATTATTATTATTATTATTATTATTATTATTATTATTATTATTATTATTATTATTATTATTATTATTATTATTATTATTATTATTATTATTATTATTATTATCCAAAGAACTAACATGTATATCGCTACAATCATGGAATTTAAATTGCATTTACATTGCTGGTCATAAATTTTGTTATTTAATGGGCGTTGAATGTTTTGTGTGATGACCATTATATAAAAGTCTAATGTATAGATTAATTAAGAGCATATTTATCAAAATTGATTGATGGAAGTAGGAATTTTGACGAATATAACAAAATACACATATTACATAGTTTTTAACTCCATAAATTTATATGTGCAAAAAAATTACGCAACCTATATTTGTAATTTGATTGTAGTATTATCTTCAGAAAACTATATTGAATAAAGTTTTTTTTTTAATCAAGAAGTGAACAGTAAATGTTTTTTCCATTACAAACTGAAATTCTAAAAATTGCATGTGTAATATTCACACTTCAAAATTCAAACAAATAAAAAATGGTACTAATTGGAGAAACAAAACATGTTATAATTGGAGAAAGCGGCATATGTAACAACATCAGTGCTTTTAAAACTTTCCAACGATAAAAAGCAAAATTCAATTAAATTTTATAATAACTTGCACTTATTTATGAGTTTATCTTCTTATTATAATCAAAGTTTGCTACTAATCAAAATAGTAAAATTAAATTAAATTTTTTATTAACTTGCACTCATTAACAAGTCATCTTCTAATTATGATCAAAAGTTTGCTATTAATCAAAATGAGCTTGCCATTTGCTATTTGCTACAAAGCTAAAATTCATTGGTGTGAGTGTGATTATATAAATTCTAAAGGTATGGACATGATTAGTGATTAACTAAATATATTTCAATTAAAAATATTAGACTTATTAGTGGGAATAAATTTATCAATTTATCACTAAAATAAATAAATAACAAAGCTTTGATATGATGAACAATATATCGACAATAGTCTTAAGGAATGAATCAAGAAGGTGAGGATGAAAAATATTTACAAATTTCATGATTTGAAAGTCGAAAATGATTTTCATAATAATTTGCACTCATTAATGAGTCCATCTTCTTATTATGATCAAAAGTTTGCTACTAATCAAAACAGACTTGCCTTCTGCAATTTGCCACAAAGCTCAAATTCGTTGATGTGATAATACAAATCTTATAGGTATGAGCATAATTAGTGATGTCTCAATTGACTAAATACATTTCGATTAAAAATATTCGATTTATTGGTGAGAATAAATTTATATGTTTAACTCTAAACTAAATCTATAAATATATAATTTCAATACGGATTGAAGCCACCACATTCATCTAGAATCATACGTGACACCTTCTACTATCTCCATTTCTATTTATCCTAAATCCTCATTTAATCTCTTAATTTCAGTTTTTTTCCACCATTTGTATCTACATGTTTTTGGAAACATAATCAATTATTATTATTATTATTATTATTATTATTATTATTATTATTATTATTATTATTATTATTATTATTATTATTATTATTATTATTATTATTATTATTATTATTATTATTATTTGTAACCAAAGAACTAACATGTATATCGCCATAATCATGAAATTTAAATTGCATTTACATTGCTGGTCATAAATTTTGTTATTAATGGGCATTGAATGTTTTTTGTGACGACCACTATATAAAATTTTAATGTATAGATTAATTAAGAGCATATTTATCAAAATTGATTGATGGAAGTAGGAACTTTGATGAATATAATAAAATACACATACTACATAGTTTTTAACTCCATAAATTTATATGTGGTAAATATATTTATAAGTGCAAAAAAAAATTAAGCAACCTATATTTGTAATTTGATTGTAGTATTATCTTAAGAAAACTATATTGAATAAAGTTTTTTTTTTTAATCAAGAAGTGAACAATAAATGTTTTTTTCCATTACAAACTGAAATTCTAAAAATTGCATGTGTAATATTCACACTTCAAAATTCAATCAAATAAAAAATGATACTAATTGGAGAAACAAAACATGTTTGCACATATATAATTGGAGAAAGCGGCATATGTAACATCTTAATTCTTTTGAAATTCTCCAACGATAAAAAGCAAAATTCAATTAAATTTTATAATAACTTGCACTTATTTACGAATTTATCTTCTTATTATAATCAAAGTTTTCCACTAATCAAAATAGTAAAATTAAATTAAATTTCTTAATAACTTGCACTCATTAACGAGTCATCTTCTAATTATGATCAAAAGTTTGCTATTTATAAAAATAGGCTTGCCATTTGCTACAAAGCTAAAAATATGTATTCACTTTAATTTAGGTTCTCTACTTTTATTTGTTTATCTTATTTTTCCGTATATTAAACTCAATTAAAATAATATATTTGGTTGTAATGTGAGAGGATAGAATTGAAAGGCATAGTTTGAACCATTCATAAATATCTTAACATTGTAGCCTTTTTTCTCACTTCCATTTTTTTGGATGGAAAATTGTAATTATTCATTTAGGTGAGGGATGGATGCAGTATATATCTATGTTCCAATCCATCCAATTGTGAATGCAATACCAAACCAAAAAGAAAAGAAGTCCTACTAGTTTGATAAGAAAAAATTCAAGATTGGGAAATGCCGACTCTGTCTAACACAATTGGAACTTAATTATTGGAACTTAAGACTATAAAATAAAGAATCTCAATGCCTGAAACTCAGTAATATCATAAAACAAAGAATCTAATTACTTCTATTTTATAATGTCAATGCTCAGAGTGTATTTAACAATTTTCTGTTTTTTTAAATTGGTTCATGTTATGTGGTCTAAATGTTCAGTTAATCTTAATCTTATTCCTCCATAAATGTGTTGTTTTCATGAGTTATATCTCATCTAATCAGTTCATATTCTTTCGAAGCTACTATTGCCTTTTCTTTTGTTAAGATTTGTTCGCATGATATGCTGATAATAATGGCAGGTTCTTAAGGGACGTGGGATTGAAGATGATTTGAACAACTATGAGGGTCAACCTCCGTTGAGGTATTTGGTTATTGTACTTGCAAGCAGCTTTGGATGTTTTTAAATGACGGACATGCTTGATATTTAGGCAATCATGATACTAACTCGTATGTTTATTTGCATTTATTCCACTTATAGGGTGAAAGAAGTTTCTCCAAAGGGTGATGCATTAACGCATGGCTCTTCTGCACGCTACAGTGAAAAGTCAGAAGGTATTCCTACCGATCAAAGGATGGCTAAATACTCGAACAGGCGAGAAAACCAGCTGGATGTTGAGAGAAGCGATTCACATAGGAGGAACAGGCAAAACGAAATTTGGAGAAATCATAAGGATGCTGAGAAGCACCGCAGTCAGCAACCGAAAAAGCTACAGGACAGGGCTCCATCTCCAGAGACTTGGCGAAAATCTGTTGAGCATGGCAAGCCAGCAGCGACTGATGCCCCCATACGGTATGGGAAAGCAGCATCTGCAGTTGAGCTGGCCCAGGCCTTCTCAAAATCAGTATCAGATCCAGCTGCTGCTGATCGACTCTCTGGCCCTAGAGGCATCCTTGGTCGCAACCAGATGCCTTTTTCCAGACTTGCGGGCCCAACACCGAGGCCTCAGATCAATGGTTACTGAAGTTGAGATGAAGAGGTTGTGGGAAGAATGTCAGAGGCTTGTTGCTTTACACTGTGCGAGGCGCTTTTCTGTCTGCATAATTTGGGAGGATTCATCAAATCTGGAGCCGTGCAACATCTATAGACAGATGCTTGCGCTCATAAGAAGACCAGGGGTGTTAACTGAATTGTTTTTATGTTCTGCCCATCATAAGTACTATGCTTAGGGATTAAACTAAGTTGTTCATGGAATAATTATTAACTGAACAACACACCAATTTGTGCTGATTATCATTCAGCTACTCTCAACTTCCGTGCCAGTTACTATCATGAAGTCGAACATATATGTTTTAATGTTTTTGGTTCTTCAGCAGTTCAAGGAAAGCCGATACCCTGCCATTTTAACATTTTATCTTCATTTCAGTTTCATTTATGGACATCTCTATAAATGCTTTTATTTTGATGTTGATTGTGGGAAGATCGAAACAGTTGAGATAAATAGTTCAACATAATAAGAAACATGAGCTGTGACATTTAGAATTTAACGCGAAGATACAGTAGCAGCCTGCACTAATTTCTTCATGTGAAAGATTTTGTCGCTTTACCAGTGGCAGTCATGAGTCACCCTTCGTCCCCTTGTGTTGCATGCATATGATTGTTGTTTAATTCATGTGGCAAGAAACGCCATAAAAATAATTTCATGGAATGGCAAGTCGAGTAAATATGAAGGAGCATATGGCTAGAAAATATGGGGTTTCTCCTTATTCAGATCTGAAGCGTTGAAATCAGAGTTCGGCTAGGGACTCTCCTTATTGGTTAACTATATATAAAGCTGTTGTGTAGCACTGGACTGATTTCGGAACATCTCCTCGTTTCATTTCCTCCTGTTTATTGGATCAAAACAGTATATTTTCCCCATTTTCATATCCATATTTACATTTCTACATTTGGAGTTTCTACTCTGTGTTTACTGATTTCTTTCACTTAAGTTTGTATCATTATGGAATTTTGCATATTTTCCCACACACTTCTTTTCGAAATACATGTATTTGGTCTGCCAGGCACGCTCATTGTATATTTCATACCAAAAAGCAATGCGAAAAATGCTGAAAATGTTACAGTGACTCACCCCATCAGTATCAGCATCTGAATGAACAGATCACAGCCACCGTGTTATATATATTTCTTTCATGACTTGTGTAGATTATTAATCCTCCCATTCTTACAGGATAAGTGCTGTATGGATAACGAAAGAAAAATAGATCTAAAAAATAAAGATCTCGTACATTATTTTCAATTTCATTGATGTCGATTGTGTGGAAATCGAAACACTTTAGTTCAGTAATTCACTATAATAATAAACATGAGCTGTGACATTGATAATATTGTACACGAAAGACTCAGTAGAAGGCTGCACTTTCTTTATATAAACGATAGTTGTTCAGTTGATGCGACAAGAGAATCCACACTTGATAATCATATAGAATGGCAAAGTAGTCGAGTGCAAATTAAGGAGCTTGACTTGAAAATGTGGAAAGTAACAGCAGCGAGCGAGTTTACTTATTCTAATCTATTCAGATGGACTCCCCCTATTGGTTGACTGAATATATTTAAAGCTGCGAGGTGCGTAGGAATTCAAGGCATAGGGATGGGTTGAACGAGGAGCGAGACCAAGTTTTTCTTGGTTTCGGGATGGGGAAGGCCGAAGCCATCTCCATGTTGATACATGCAGAGTGAGATTCGTCCAAGATTCATGGCAGTTTGCCCGAAATTCTTCAAGGGCTTCTTCATTATTATCTCTTTGTTCATTCGCTTCAATGCTGCCTCGATCAAATGCTTTATGTGCTTGCGAGCATCCTCCTCAGAGCATCCAGTTTCCTTCATGTAGCACTGGACTGATTTCGGAACATCCCCTCGTTTCATTTCCTCCTGTTTAGGAACATTTTATAATCATGTCTTGAGGATTTAATTAAGATACACATACATATATATATATATATATATTTTCTTACGGATGAGGTTCCCAAGTCATCTGCCAGACGAAGAACTGTGGATGGCCAACGAATGATACCAGGATATTCCTCTAAGCTCTGCAATTCCTTCTTGTTTATAGGATTTGTGGTGAAGTAAGCATAAAAAAGAAGCAGAGGACCAGAAATGGAAATCCATGCATTTTCTAGGTACTCATTTGTGGTTGGGACATATCCGCTGTGAAACCATCGCGCTTCTAAGTAGTAAGCTCTACATAGTTCTGCCCACTGAAACAAAAAACATATATCACTACCAAGATACACCCGACACTATGAAACTCTTTAGTATACAAATACACGTTTTTACCAGTCCTCTCAGATTTGAGATAACGTTGAAACCTTGGTCCCTGAGAATATCATAAGCCAGTTCATTCACGGAGTTGAAGAGAGCCAAGAAACAAATCTGCATATATTGTGGAAGGCTGTCCAGCGAATTGATATCCCACCTGAAGGTATATAGTAGCAGTTTTAGTAGTAGTAGTAGTAACAAGGATATATATGTTGTGAATCAAGTAAGTAATCAAACCTCTCGATTGTGTTGGTGAACAATTGGAGTTCTTCCAACGTTCCATATACGTCGTATATGTCATCTATTATGGTGATAAGCACCGCAATCTTGCTCAAAATCTCCCTCGAATATCCAAGATGAGGCTCCGGAACAAACCCCAGAGCCCACAAGAAACACTCAGCCAATCGGTGCCTCGCAAACCCCAACTTTTCCGGAAGACCAGTTTCTTTATACCACCTGTAATTGTAAATCGCACACAATCAATATCAATGCGTGCTCTGCTCTTAGTAAAAACCAAAGCTACTGATTTTACCTCGACATGCGCTTGAGCTCTTCCTGGTATGTTGCCTGTACCATGTTGAATTCCAATTTAGCTAGCTCCACAAGAATAATGTTTGCTTCAGATCTACTCTCGTACGCTTGTATGAACCACCTGGCTTCTATAAGCTGCACTCTCCAGTGCAGAGGAACCTCCAAAGCATGCCTCACTTGCTCGGCTATGCGCAGCTCTGTTATTTGCTCGAGTCCTCGTCTAAGATGATTCAGTGAGAAATCTTTCGCCAAATCCAGTATGCCTTCCCCTTCCACGGATAAATACGAAGCTTCATACAGAGATATGAGGCCTCTCACATCTTCACACAGGCAGGCCTCGAAATTTCCTACATTGTCCATGAAACTACAGAAAATCTCTGCAACAATAAAAATTAGGGATTAATTAATTTATTGTCAAGTGAATACTATTATTAATTCGTTCCGTTTATGTATATATATATATAAATATATATATACATGTTTAACCTTGAGGAACATGACATCCATTTTGTCTGAGAAGTCTGAATTTGAGAGCTGTGACGTGCAAGTCCTTCTCCATGTATTCGTCCTCTCGGCATTTTTCCGCCTCATAAATGTTGTCTAACACTTTTGCTATCTGTTTTTGGAAGTTGTTAGACAAACCCAGCCTCTGCAGATTGTCGATAAGCTCAAGTTGGTCAAGCTCGTCTTTGGTTTCGTCTATCATTATTTTCACCAGATTTTTCAGCTTCTCAGCTTCAGCTACGTAATTTTCCCCCTGCGTGCATGTCCAATAAATTGAGAAACTTGGCAATGGCATAATTATATTTTTTGACTGCTTAAAGAAATATATTCATGCTAGCCAGTCCTCATTTTAATACAAAAATTTCAATATCTAGCTTTCAAAATTTTCCATAACCACGATTAGTATCGACCCCGACATTTTGGTCGGGGGTCCAAAAAATATCCGAGTCAAATAATCATAATTTTATAAATTTATAAAATGAATTTTATAATTTAAAAAAATAAAGAACAATTTAATATGGAAATTTGAAACTTAGTGCTATATGCTTAAAAAATAATAAATCTCCGTCCCGAAACAATCAAAATTTGTATTTTCATTGTAAATTAAGAAGCAAACCATTTTTTTATGTTTAGCTCCCTTTCAATTTTTATATATTTATTTTAAGCATTGTATATACTATTTTTCACATATTTTGTACCTTTAAACATATATTTTTAATTGTTAAATATAAAATTATTATTACATCCCTAAACAATTTAAAATTCAGTATTTTCGTTGTAAAAAAACAAACACGATTTTTCTATATTTAGCTCCCTTCAATTTTTATGTATTTATTTTAACCTTGGTATACATTATTTTTCACATATGGTACCTTTAAACATATATTTTTAATTATTAAATATAAAATTACTATTATATCCCTAGTGTTTTTTAAAAACCCAGTGGAGCCCAGTGCCCCCACTGATCACGATTAATCTAGTAATTAACTTCAATATCTAGCTTTCAAAAATATCTAACAAATAACAAGTGGTGATTATGGAAATTTGAGGCCTAGGTCATGAAATGGTTACCGTGTATGAACTTGTGAGGGACTGAAGGTAATCGTCATCCCAGATACTGGCTTCAAAGTTTGCTGACCTCCTCACCTCCTTCATGATCAATCTCAATCTGAACTCACAAGCTGAAAATTAATGATCAGAAACTTAATTAACCAACTCAAACTGAATAACACGAATCAAATGTTGTAAGCAGCTCATGAGTTTTCACGAAAACAACGAGTTAAATAGAGCACAAGTAAGGATTGCTTGCAGACCTGTGATATGATGAGATCACTGTTTCACAACTACCGAAAGATTGTTAGTTGTTCGAAATGTGCATGCGAGTGCGACGAGGAGCATGAGCCCAAGTTACGATGTTTACAGTATTGTACGAGGTTAACTCATCGTGGATTGTACAATTATTCGAGAAATGCCTGAATATTATTCGAGGCCAGGGATATACTATACAACTGATGCGGAGCGGGGCTAAGATTGCACGAAACAATTCTTGAAAACTTCTCCTATTTATAGTGAGTTCTACACTAGCTTTTTTAGTTTCATTTTGTATCTTCTTCTAACATGATATACATGTGTGGGTGATCATGACATCTAAACATACATATTATACACGTTGGCAAAAAAAAAAAGCCATAAGAAAGAGGTAATTATGAAAATAGTCATATGATGTAAAGTTAAATTCTACCAGCAACAATAAAACATACAAAATATAGTCACTTTTGGATATATATATATATATATATATATATATATATATATATCTTAATAAAATTTAAAATAAAAATAAATGAAAACTCGTGAAACTACTGCCTTGCGATGATTACATGAACAAGATATGCTCGTGTGTTCGTGTAACATATCAAAATGAGCTATTATACATATTTTTAGTAATAATTGGCTACTTTTTCACATATTATATAATTATGGCTAGTTTTTATTTTTATTATAACAAAATGACTATTTTAAAATTGATTGGAATAAATTACAAACTATAGCACATATAGAAATAGAACTAGTATATGATATTCCATGTTTTTTATTTGAAAATTAATTAATTAATCAATCCTAGCTAATGTAAAAGACTAACTAAAAATCCAAGCTACAAAAACCCAATTTTATCTGACGGAATTTCCTGACTCTCTTATATAAAAAGTACTTACATTAGTACCTTGCATTCTATGAGATCCTCCCAGCAAAAGAGAACAAAACACCAGTATGTTATTTAATATATTCACAAATTCATTACTTAAAAAAATAATTTTACTAGAAGTGTGAGATAGATAATCTGATCTTTCATGGAATGCGGGAAAAAGGTATTGGGCGGTGATCATTCTCCCCCCTCCTAGCTAATCTCAACTTAAGTAGCCATTCATAAATCTAATCAATTTCTTCTATGTAGATCGACTTTCCCAAGTATTTTAATCTAAGTTCAGATCATCTTACCCGCGCCGCAAATCGAAAAGTTAGTGAAAAAAGGCCAATTTTTAAGCGGTTTTTTTTAATTTTTTAAGTTGGGGATTAAGTGATTATAATTCGTAATCGTAATCACTCACTTTTTTTATAGATGAGGAATACCATTGAGCTAATATTTTTTGCTAATTTAATTCTAATATCCGTAAGTCCATGCGTGTTTTAGATGTAAAAAATTTCATTCCTAATAAGATAGTACGAATTTTTTTGTGTTAATATTAGTGAATCAGAATTATTGCGAAAATAATCGCTGACGGGTCAAATTTTTCAACAAGAGTTCATTATTTTTCTATGGTGTAACGATAGTCGGTATATCTAAAACAAAATAGAGATAAATTGCATGCTTAAAATGTATATATGAATAGAAGAAAATCGACACAAATTATTTTGGAGTGGCAATTAATGGAAAAGGACATTATGTATGCCATTAATTACCAACATTAAAAAATTGTTTTTACTTAAAAATACCATATGAAATTACATATATAGTTCAAATATGAAACTTTAAGGATCTTCTTTTTGGTTGAGAAGATAATACGAAATATTAAGGATGTTTTTTAATTTTAGCTTTTTCTTGCTAAATAGTGAAATTGCATGAAGTTTTAGTGACAATGGAAACTGGTAGCGATAAATTTGAGTTGGGGAAACAGTTATCAAAGTCCGAATAGCGGTTATCTTTGTCCTTGGACGCAGTTAGATTTTAGACTTTAATTAAGAAAATTGTCATGTATTAAAAATTGAACTAATAACCATATCGTTAAAACTTAAAAGTGAGATAAATATAGGGTTGAGTACAAAAATATGAACACATTTATATATTGATTTTTTTCACTCTCTCTACAAATTAACATTTGCGTATTAATATGAAATATTATTATTCAATTATATATCTGTCATTTAATTATGTAATTGATTATATTTTCGAGAGGTCTTCTTCTTGGACATAATTAGATTTTTTTGCCGTTGGAAATTTTCATGAACTTTGTTAAGTGAATATTATTTTCAATAATAACCTCTCACTGATTCATTTACTATTTCAAAATTCTTATTTTGATTTAAATTATCTAATTAGGTGTAGAGTGGCATAAGCCCATTCTTTCACAAAGCGAAATAAATAATAATAATCAGGCGGGTTATTGAAAAAAAAAAAAAAAGTTTATTTTATTATATCCATATTAATATTTCTAACTATTTACTTAGACAATGGTTAATTGCAAATTAAATTCTAACCTTTCAATATTTTTGTAAATTAAAACCAACTTTGAAAATATTGTAATAGTGTCTCGACCTTTCAATTTGTAGCAAGTTCGTCTTCCAAAAATTTTGAATGAATTTGAAATCCAGATTTAGACATCTGTCTATATATAATTAGAACTTAAAATTGATTGGAAGTTTTTGAAGTCCATTATTTGAGTTCACTCTTGTGTTGTCAATTTCATAGTACGTCCGATAGTTAAGCAATTGATGAGTCGAGAATTCGCACATGTAGCGTCGTTTCATAAGAAGAAAAAGAACATCACGTTTAACAAAAGACAAATTAGATATGAAACGATACAAATGTTTTCTTAAACTATTCATCACAGTAAATAGTAGACACCCAATTTCAAATAATAGCTCATACGGCCCTTTATCAAATCCAATGAGATTGCAAAAGAAATTTCAGCTGTGGGGTTAAAAAACATAGCATCCACTTGATATCTCACATTATGAAAACGTTGAGATATAGAGACAATTATGAAAATTATTATAAATAAAGAAAATGAAAAAAATTGTGAAACCATTAGAAGATAAAATCACGTTTAGTCATATGCCAAATCTTTCACTTAATTTTATCTAACCAAATTAATTTGTTTTATCTTTAAGTTATACTCCCATTATAGTTAAACATGAAAAACTAAATTTAATACTCTATAACATATTATCAATACTGGCTGATACATATATAAACTGAAATACATATAAGTAACAGTCTCCTCCTAAGGGTGAACAATTTTAATTTTTATATCTATCAAAATAAATCAAAATCAAAAATCAATCAAAATAAATAGAGGGAAATCATATATCATCTATCTACTAAGACCAAATAGTTAAGGAGGATTCCTAGTTAATACCCCACAACTTGATTTTTTTTTTCTGAGGGGGAATTCAAAATTATATTACTCAGCAATTACAGAATCATGAAGGCAACTAGGAAAACTAGTGATCCAAACTAATTGTGGCTCAATCTGGCCTGTAAATTGTGCAACCCCTATTGACTGAGTGATACATATCATGAGTAAGTCTAATGAGTATATTCGATCTTCAAAATCTCATATACGTCCTCAGGCAGAAGTCTTCTTCTTCCTTGGAGTTGCAAGAAGAGAATCCTTGTAAATCTGTTGGTGTTCCACACTCAATATTACTATTACATGAACCACTGCCATAACATTTGTGGAGGCTTCCAGGTGACAAATTAGGGTTTAGTCTTTATTTATTTTTTATAGAAAAGTCACATAACCGATTAAATGGTAACTTGGATCACCCGAATTTCCTGCATACTTAGTTTATTCGAGCATAAATGCCACGCGTATATGAGTCTGATTAGGGGTGGAAAACGGTCCGGGTTCGGTTAACCACACCGATTTTTTCGGTTAACCGAACCGAAATTTTCATAAATTTAATAATCGAAACCGAACCGTTTATTAAGTTCGGTTAACCAAAAACCGCATCGGTTAGTGCGGCTCGGTTTTCGGTTAACCGAAAAATCGAAAAATTGCTTGGAGATTATATGAATTTATAAGAAACGACATATCATAAGATACAACTTTGCAATCAGATGTGTAAACTTTTCAAATTTTAATATCCATAAAAAAATTCATCCAATATCCATCAATAAATCAAAGCAATCAACATCAATCCATCAACAAACTATCATGTTCATGCAAAGATAATTTGATACATTAGAGTAATTTGATACATTAGAGTAATAGGGTTTAAATTTAATTAATATTAGTAATTAGTTTTTATAGATTTATAAAAAATTAAAATAATTAATAAAATATAAAAGATTTTCGGTTTTTCGGTTAATAACCGTTCGGTTATCGGTTAACCGAAAACCGAAAAAAAAAAATATTATTCCGCAAACCGAATATGTGGTATACGGTTAACCGAACATGGCACGGTTTCGGTTCGGTTCGGTATTAACCGATAACCGAAAACCGTTTCCCCAGCCCCTAAGTCTGATTGCTAACTATATTTTTTGGCATTAGTGTTTCCCCCAGTTTGTACGTATTTGATTTTTTTATTTAACTGGTATTGTTTTGTATATTGTAACTTATTGAGACATCGGACGTACACGAATCAAGTGTAATTATTGATGTCACTATAAGGGGTCTTGTTAGGAGCCATATGAACCAATCAAGAGTCAAGACATGTTACATTTCATAAAAATGAATATCCAGAAAAATTAATAATATACAGAAGCAAGGTTCATCAAAGCATAGTTTGAGAAGTTTTATCTCGTAAAGGAAAACATTAAAGTATGAAACATCTTGTCATCACGCACATAAAAGTATTTATCAAAAAAGTTAATACTATACCGAAGCAAGGGTTTATCAAAGCATAGTTTAGGATACATAGATGATGTGTCGCTTTGTTTCTCAAATCTCCGTTATTCTTAGTATTTACATCTCCTATCCCACATTGATTTCTTAATCAAACTCCACATTAGTTTAAACCTATATAAATAGTTGTGAGTATATTTTTGCATGCCACAATACACAATTATTTTGCACCCACCAATTTTATGTGACCCATGAATTAATTAGTTGGCTAGATAAATAGTTTTTTTTTATTGAGAAATTTAATTTCATTAATATTATTTTAAAGTTTTTCATGATACTTTACCAATTCAAGACACAAATTGAATGATATAATTTGTACGATTTAAAAAAAAAATTGAATCATATATCAATTTTTTATGAACTTCACAAATTGAAATCTAAATGAAAGAATATATTTTGTACATTTTTTTAAAATAAATTTGAAACTCATATCGATTTTTCATGAAACTTCACAAATTAACAAAAATAAATTTGAAATAAATAGTCCACGTAGGAGAGAGATTGCATTAATCACTAATCCTATTATATATTGATTTTGTAAATCGAAACGAATTCATGTATCAACTTATATTACTATACGAGTTTGAAAAGAGAACAAATATATAGTAAAATCAATTTTTAATCAAATTTGTCACACATATATATAGATTCTTAATTGATCCAGACATTGAACGACGTGTTTATGTGTGATTTTCTCAATTTTAATATATTGAAATAATATATATTTAATTGATTATATGTTTTAAAACTTAAATGAATTCATGTAATTTGTGGATATTACTATACGAGAATATAATTTTCTCTATTTTTAATTCTTTTTCTATTTATATTATGTGGGTACAAGAATATATATTCTAGAAGGATACAAACATTTATCAACATACCAATATGGAATTTCGAAACTCACATTATTTTTTGGCGAACCTTCACAATTAATAAAAAGTGTTGAAATAAATAGTAAATTCAAATTTTATCTAGAGGATAACCAATTATTGGAATAAATATATATTTTATCAGTTAGATTTTTTTTTAAATTTAAACGAATTTAGGTAATTAGTAGGTACTACTATACGAAAATGAGATAAGAACATTTAGTAAAATCAATTTTTATCCGATTTGTGACAACTATGTATGTATATAAATTATAAACATGTCAATACATTAAACAACATGTACTATGTGAAATTTGACGCTATAGTTGTTCAGTTCATGCGATAAGAGAATCCACACTTGATAATCATATAGAATGGCAAAGTAGTCGAGTACAAATTAAGGAGCATGATATGAAAATGTGGAAAGTAACAGCAGCGAGCGAGTTTACTTATTCTAATCTATACAGTGGACTCTCCCTATTGGTTGACTGAATATATTTAAAGCTGCGTGGTGCGTAGGAATTCAAGGCATAGGGATGGGTTGAACGAGGAGCGAGACCAAATTTTTCTTGGTTTCGGGATGGGGAAGGCCGAAACCATCTCCATGTTGATACATGCAGAGTGAGATTCGTCCAAGATTCATGGCAGTTTGCCCGAAATTCTTCAAGGGCTTCTTCATTATTATCTCTTTGTTCATTCGCTTCAATGCTGCCTCGATCAAATGCTTTATGTGCTTGCGAGCATCCTCCTCACACCATCCAGTTTCCTTCATGTAGCACTGGACTGATTTCGGAACATCCCCTCGTTTCATTTCCTCCTGTTTAGGAACATTTTGTTATCATGTCTTGGATTGAGGATTTAATTAAGATACATATATAGAATTTTCTTACGGATGAAGTTCCCAAGTCATCTGCCAGACGAAGAACTGTGGATGGCCAACGAATGATACCAGGATATTCCTCTAAGCTCTGCAATTCCTTCTTGTTTATAGGATTTGTGGTGAAGTAACCATAAAAAAGAAGCAGAGGACCAGAAATGGAAATCCATGCATTTTCTAGGTACTCATTTGTGGTTGGGACATATCCGCTGTGAAACCATCGCGCTTCTAAGTAGTAAGCTCTACATAGTTCTGCCCACTGAAACAAAAAACATATATCACTACCAAGATACCCCAGACACTATGAAACTCATAGTATACAAATACACGTTTTTACCAGTCCTCTCAGATTCGAGATGACGTTGAAACCCTGGTCCCTGAGAATATCATAAGCCAGTTCATTCACGGAGTTGAAGAGAGCCAAGAAACAAATCCGCATATATTGTGGAAGGCTGTCCAGCGAATTGATATCCCACCTGAAGGTATATAGTAGCAGTTTTAGTAGTAGTATTAATAAGGATATATTATATGTTGTGAATCAAGTAAGTAATCAAACCTCTCGATTGTGTTGGTGAACAATTGAGTTCTTCCAACGTTCCATATACGTCGTATATGTCATCTATTATGGTGATAAACACCGCGATCTTGCTCAAAATCTCCCTCGAATATCCAAGATGAGGCTCCGGAACAAACCCCAGAGCCCACAAGAAACACTCAGCCAATCGGTGCCTCGCAAACCCCAACTTTTCCGGAAGACCAGTTTCTTTATACCACCTGTAATTGTAAATCGCACACAATCAATATCAATGCGTGCTCTGCTCTTAGTAAAAACCAAAGCTACTAATTTTACCTCGACATGCGCTTGAGCTCTTCCTGGTATCTTGCCTGTACCATGTTAAATTCCAATTTTGCTAGCTCCACAAGAATAAGGTTTGCTTCAGATCTACTCTCGTACGCTTGTATGAACCACCTGGCTTCTAGAAGCTGCACTCTCCAGTGCAGAGGAACCTCCAAAGCATGCCTCACTTGCTCGGCTATGCGCAGCTCTGTTATTTGCTCGAGTCCTCGTCTAAGATGATTCAGTGAGAAATCTTTCGCCAAATCCAGTATGCCTTCCCCTGCCACGGATAAATACGAAGCTTCATACAGAGATATGAGGCCTCTCACATCTTCACACAGGCAGGCCTCGAAATTTCCCACATCGTCCATGAAACTACAGAAAATCTCTGCAACAATAAAAATTAGAGCTTAATTAATTTATTGTCAAGTGAATACTATTATTAATTCGTTCCGTTTATGTATAAATATATATATACATGTTTAACCTTGAGGAACATGACATCCATTTTGTCTGAGAAGTCTGAATTTGAGAGCTGTGACGTGCAAGTCCTTCTCCATGTATTCGTCGTCTAGGCATTTTTCCGCCTCATAAATGTTGTCTAACACTTTTGCTATCTGTTTTTGGAAGTTGTTAGACAAACCCAGCCTCTGCAGATTGTCGATAAGCTCAAGTTGGTCAAGCTCGTCTTTGGTTTTGTCTATCATTATTTTCACCAGATTTTTCAGCTTCTCAGCTTCAGCTACGTGCTTTTCCCCCTGCGTGCATGTCCAATAAATTGAGAAACTTGGCAATGGCATAATTATATTTTTTAACTGCTTAAAGAAATATATTCATGCTAGCCAGTACTCATTTTAATACAAAAATTTCAATATCTAGCTTTCAAAATTTTCCATAATTACGATCAGTAGGGCCGACCCAGACATTTTGGTCAAGGGTTCAAAAAATGTCTGGGGTCCAAATAATCATAATTTTATAAATTCATAAAAAGAATTTTATAATTTAAATTAAAAATAAAGAACAATTTAATATGAAAATTTGAAACTTAGTGCTATATGCTTAAAAAATAATTAATTTATCCATCGAAACAATCAAAATTAATTGGTATTTTCGTTGTAAAAAGAAGAAACAAACCATTTTTTCTATGTTTAGCTCCCTTTCAATTTTTATATATTTTTTTAAGCATGGTATATATTATTTTTCACATATTTTGTACCTTTAAACATATATTTTTAATTATTAGATGTAAAATTATTATTATATCCCTAGTGTTTTTTAAAAACCGAGTGGGGCCCAGTGCCCCGGTCCACCACTGATGACGATTAATCTAGTAATTAACTTCAATATCTAGCTTTCAAAAAATAACAAGTGGTGATTATGGAAATTTGAGGCCTAGGGCATGAAATGGTTACCGTGTATGAACTTGTGAGGGACTGAAGGTAATCGTCATCCCAGATACTGCAGGCTCCAAAGTTTGCTGTCCTCCTCACCTCCTTCATGATCAATCTCAATCTGAACTCACAAGCTGAAAATTAATGATCAGAAACTTAATTAACCAACTCAAATTGAATAACACGAATCAAATGTTGTAGCAGCTCATGAGTTTTCACGAAAACAACGAGTTAAATAGAGCAAAAGTAAGGATTGCTTGCAGACCTGTGATGTGATGAGATCACTGTTCCACAACTACCGAAAGATTGTTAGTTGTTCGAAATGTGCATGCGAGTGCGACGAGGAGCATGAGCCCAAGTTACGATGTCTACAGTATTGTACGAGGTTAACTCATCGTGGATTGTACAATTTTTTTTTATTTGACTGATGAAAAATGTCTGAATATTATTCGAGGGGATATACTATACAACTGATGCGAGGCTAAGATTGCACGAAACAATCCTTGAATACTTCTACTATTTATAGTGAGTTCTACACTAGCTTTTTTAGTTTCATTTTGTATCTTCTTCTAACATGATACACATGTGTGCGTGATCATGACATCGAAATATACATATTATACACGTTGATAAAAAAAAGCCATAAGAAAGAGGTAATTATGAAAATAGTCATTTGACGTGTAACATATCAAAATGAGCTATTATACATATTTTTAGAAATAATTGGCTACTTTGAAAATCAAACCCAACTTTGAAAATATTGTAATAGTGTCTCGACCTTTCAATTTGTAGCAAGTTGGTCTTCCAAAAATTTTGAACGAATTTGAAGTCCAAATTTAGACATCTGTCTATGACTGTAACTTTAAATTGATTTCATAGTTGTACGTCCGCTAGTTAATCAATTGAGTCAACAATTCGCGCATGGAGTAACGTCGTTTCATACAAGGAAATTAGAAGAAAAAGAAAATCACGTTTAACAAAAGACAAATTAGATATGAAACGATACAAATGTTTTCTTAAACTATTCATCACAGTAAATAGTACTCCTCCGTCTCAAAATTTAATTGGCACAATACTTTTTGCACAAAGATTAAGAAAAATGGGTTAAGGGTTTAATGGTGTTGGTCCCACAAGATTTAATGTTAATAAAGTAGAGAGAGAAATAGAATATGGAGAGAGAAAGAGAGTAGAATATGGAGGCGTGATTGGAGAGAAAAGAGTAGATTAAAGCGATTTAATTTTTAATTTTGGCGTGTCTAATTGGATTGATGACAATTCAATTTAAAGTGTCCAATGGGCTGGGACGGAGGAGTAATAGCTCATACGGCCCTTTATCAAATCCAATGAGATTGCAAAAGAAATTTCAGCTGTGGGGTTAAAAAACATAGCATCCACTTGATATCTCACATTATGAAAACGTTGAGATATAGAGACAATTATGAAAATTATTATAAATAAAGAAAATGAAAAAAATGTGAAACCATTAGAAGATAAAATCACGTTTAGTTATATGCCAAATCTTCACTTAATTTTATCTAACCAAATTCATTTGTTTTATCTTTGATAAACTTATACTCTCATTATAGTTAAACATGAAAAACTAAATTTAATACTCTATAACATATTATCATATATAAACTGAAATACATATAAGTAACAGTCTCCTCCTAGGGGTGAACAATTTTAATTTTTATATCTATCAAAATAAATCAAAATAAAAGAGGGAAATCATATATCATCTATCTACTAACACCAAATAGTTGAGGATTCCTACTTAATACCCCACAACTTGATTTTTTTCTTTTCTGGGGATTCAAAATTGTATTACTCAGCAATTACAGAATCATGAAGGCAACTAGGAAAACTAGTGATCCAAACTAAATTTGTTTTGGGGAGCTTATAAGCTCACCAAACACCCTCTAAGTGATACATATGATTAAGTCTAATGAGTATATTCGATCTTCAAAATCTCATATATACGTCCTCAGGCAGAAGTCTTCTTCTTCCTTGGAGTTGCAAGAAGAGAATCCTTGTGACTGTTGGTGTTCCACACTCAATATTATTATTACATGAACCACTGCCATAACATTTGTGGAGGCACCAGGTGACAAATTAGGGTTTAGTCTTTATTTTATTTTTATAGAAAAGTCACGTAAACGATTAATTGGTAGCTTGGATCACCCTAATTTCCTGCACAATTAGTTTATTCGAGCATAAATGCCACGCGTATATGAGTCTGATTGCTAACTATATTATTTTTTGGCATTAGTGTTTCCAGTTTGTATTTGATTTTTTTATTTAACTGGTATTGTTTTGTATATAGTAACTTATTGAGACATCAGACGTACACGAATCAAGTGTAATTATTGATGTCACTGTAAGGGGTCTTGTTAGGAGCCATATGAACCAATCAAGACTTGTTACATTTCATAAAAAATGAAGATCCAGAAAAATTAATAATTACAGAAGCAAGGTTCATCAAAACATAGTTTGAGAAGTTTTATCTCGAAATTAAAGGAAAACATTAAAGTATGAAACATCTTGTCGTCACGCGCATAAAAGTTTTTATCAGAAAAGTTAATACTATACAGAAGCAAGGTTTATCAAAGCATAATTTAGGATACAGAGATGATGTGTCGCATTGTTTCTCAAATCTCCGTTATTCTTAGTATTTATATCTCATATCCCACATTGATTTCTTATCAAACTCCACCTTAGTTTAAACCTATATAAATAGTTGTGAGTATATTTTTTCATGCCACAATTATTTTGCACCCATCAATTTTATTTGGCCCATCAATTAATTAGTTTGCCAGATAAATAGTTATTTTTTTATTGAGAAATTTAATTTAATTTGAATATTGTTATTTTTAAAATTTTCATGAGACTTTACCAATTAAAGACACAAATTGAATGATATATTTTGTACGATTTTTTAAACAAATTTTGAATCATACATCGATTTTTCATGAATTTCACAAATCAAATCAATCGAGTTTTATAATATGATTAATGATTTAATGATTCTATCTCCTATGTGACACATATAATCTCTTCATTCCTATTTTTCTAAAATCTCTTTTATTCTTAATATTTACATCTCACATCCCACATTGATTTCTTATGAAGCTCCACCTTAATTTAAACTTATATAAATAGTTGTGAGTGGGTTTTTTCATCCCACAGTACATAATTATTTTGCACCCACCAATTTTATTTGAACCATGAATTAATTAGTTGGCTAGATAAATAGTTTTTTATTGAGAAATTTAATTTCATTAATATTATTTTAAAGTTTTTCATGATACTTCACCAATTCAAGACACAAATTGAATGATATAATTTGTACGATTTAAAAAAAAAATTGAATCATATATCGGTTTTTCATGAACTTCACAAATTGAAAATCTAAATGAAAAAATATATTTTATATAATTTTTTAAAATAAATTTGAAACTCATATCGATTTTTCATGAAACTTCACAAATTAACAAAAATAAATTTGAAATAAATAGTCCACATAGGAGAGAGATTGCATTAATCATTAATCATATTATATATTGATTTTATAAATCTAAATGAATTCATGTATCAACTTATATTACTAGGGTTTAACAGAGAACAAATATATAGTAAAATCCATTTTTAATCAAATTTGTGGCAGTTATATATATAGATTCTTAATTGATCCGACATTGAACGACATGTCTATGTGTGATTTTCTCAATTTTAATATATTGGAATAATATATATTTTGTGGGTTATATGTTTTAAAACTTAAATGAATTCATGTAATTTGTGGATATTACTATACGAGAATATAATTTTCTCTATTTTTAATTCTTTTTCTATTTATATTATATGAGTACAAGAATATATATTCTAGACGGGTACAAACATTTATCAACATACCTATATGGAATTTCGAAGCTAACATTCTTTTTTGGCGAACCTTCACAATTAATAAAAAGTGTTGAAATAAATAGTAAATTCAAATTTTATCTAGAGGATAACCAATTATTGGAATAAATATATATTTTATCAGTTAGATTTTGTGTAAATTTAAACGAATTTAGGTAATTAGTAGGTACTACTATACGAAAATGAGATAAGAACATATAGTAAAATAAAATTTTATCCGATTTGTGACAACTATATATGTATGTATATAAATTCTAAACATGTCAATACATTAAACGACATGTACTATATGAAATTTGACGAGAATATAATTTTCTCTATTTTTAAGTTTTTTGCTGTTTATATTATTTGGGTACAAGAATATACATTTTAGACGGGTACAAACACTTATGGACATACCTGTGTGGAATTTTGAAGCTCATATTTTTTTTGTGAAACTTCACAATAAATAATTTTTCTTGAAATAAATAGTAAATTCAAATTTTTATCGAAAGGATAACTAACTACTGGAATAAATATATATTTTATTAATTAGATATTTTATAAATTTAAACTATTAGATATTAATTAATCAAATTTGGGACGGATGCATGTATGTATATGCTAGACATGTTCTTACTTTTTAATCTTTTGATATTTTTATTATTTATTATTAATATTTATTATAATAATGTTCAAGTCACTATTGAAATATATAATCAATTAATGTAACAACTTATATGTATAAATTATATATTTGGGTAGTTAGCAGATATTAACTATACGGATTGAGACGAGAACAAGTGGTAAAAATATTTTTTAATCAGGTTGGCATATGTACGAACATATAAATTCTAAAGAAATTTTAACATTAATCGACACGCATATACGTAAAATTTTATCTATTTTTTTTATCTTTCTTTATTTATACTATTTATTATTAATGATTACTCTGTAATGTTCGATTTTTATCGAGACGAATAACCAAACACTATAACAAATTATATTTATAAATTTAAACAACTTCAGATAATTAATCGAAATTAAGGCGGATATGGATATATACATTCTAAACATGAATTATTAATATGCCTACGAATATTTAATATTCTACGATAAATTACAATATAAACTGATTTTTCATTAGAATTCGACGAAATATAACATATACATATTAAATTCAGGCACATTGTCCTAATATAAAGATTATTTCATTTAATATACCAATTTAGACGCATCATTATGATATAAAGATTATTTTATTTAATATGATCATAAATACAATATAAAATATTTTCAGTCGAAATTCGACGGGTTACATGCTAATTATTATTAATACTGTTACATGGAGTTCGTCGGCAAATATGAATTGGGGCTTGAATTTTGTACACAAAACTGCACTAGAAATCAATAAATTAGTATGGTCTAGATCATTAAATTTTTTTGTGTTTGGTCGTTGGTGTGACAAACGCCTCTATTTTTAAAAGCATCAATTAATCCTTCCTTGATTGCACTTTCAATTGCCTTTGGATGTTTGTAGATGAAGATGTCCTCGACTAGAAAAGAACAATGAAGATTATTTCATTTAATATATCAAATTCAGATATATTGTTATGATATAAAGATTATTTTATTTAATATGATCATAAATACAATATAAAATTTTCCATCGAAATTCGTCGATCGATGGGTTACACGTTAATTATTATTGATATTATTACATTGGAGTTTTTCGGCAAATAGGAATGGGGGCATGAATTTTGTACACAACTGCACTAGAAATCAATAAATTGGTAGGGTCTAGATCATTAAATTTTTTTAAGTTTGGTCGGTTGGGGTGACAAAAGCCTCTATTTTTAAAGCATCAATTAATTCTTCCTTTATTGCACTTTCAATTGCCTTTGGACGTTTGTAGATGAAGATGTCCTGGACTATTTCTATATAGTAAAACATATTGGATGTATCATATTGATCTTCAATCCTATGTGGAATTATTATTAATTTTTTATTATTAATTTTCTAAATTTGGTAGTCTTAAATTTAATTAAATATGGTATATCAACAAAAACATGAATCGGTACATGTTTAGTAAGAAAATCTATAATCTAAAAATAAACTAAAAATATTCCGTTGCGATGGAAATAAACACCAAAAATAAAAATAGATTTAGGTTTTGAATATGTAAAGTCTTATAAAATTAGTGGGATTCAAGTATTTTATTTATTTATTTATTTTGGTTTTGAATGGATTTAGATTTCGGTTTTGAAATTATGAAATCTAATAAAGTGATTGCCCATCGAATTTATTATTGAAATAACTTATATTTAACAATTTAGATATTTTATAAATTTTGAATGGGATTAGATAATTAACTGATATTATTACATAAGTTTCGGACGAGAATCAATAGTAAAACCAATTTTTAAAGTCGAGTTTGCGACATGTATGAATATATAAATTCTATACAAGTAGTTTATCTAATTTTTTTAATCTTTTATTATTTATTCTAATTTATTATTAAAATATTTTGTAATGTTCGAATTGTTACTACGATGAATAACCAATTATTACAACAAGTTATATTTATAATTTTAAACAGATTCTGGTGATTAACAAGTATGATTATAAATTACAATATAAACTGATTTTTCGTCGAATTTCAACGGGATATACACTAGTTATTGATTTAATAAAGTATATTTCATATCCAAATTAATGACTTGTATATTCAGACTCTGAGCGCCATGTCGATTCTGCGTTTTCTGATTTATTTCACTTACATATACAACTTTGCATCATCGTGAAATTTTTCCTTATTCTCGAAATACCACTTATTTGGTCTGCAATTGCCAAAAAACACACATTGTGTGTTTCACACCAAAAGGGAATGCTAAAATTGCTCAAGATGCAGAAATCAGCAGTGAATGAACAGATTAATTACATGCTATAGATTTAAATCCTGCCATTCCTACAGGATAAGTTAAATTCTCTGACCAGAAATTAATAATTAGAGATGAGGAGGCTTCCACAGTTCCACTCTAACAAACATAACTGGTGGGAAAGAATGATTACAGCATGACAAGAGAAACTACTTCAACAAGAGAATAATGTACTTGTAACTTCTGCATTTTCACATCAACTGAACAACCTCTCCTCTCATGCTAGAAATGAGCCTCTCAAGCTCAACTCCCAAAGACACTGATCATTTGTATATGTTGACCATAGATGCCTAACAAACTTCAACAAAGAAGATTCTCACTGCCTGTCTCAGCTTCCACTTCTCTTCCTTACTCTAAAGTATGAAAGACGCTTATAAATAGGAATTCATTCGGCACCCCGTCCTAACCAGAATTAACATTATTTCTTCCAAAATATTTCAGAAAAAACGCATGGCCTCTATTGTTCTTGTGACATTCATGTCTGTCTAGTGTTAAAACTAGCATACGTGAAAGAGAGAAACGATTGATAGCAGCATGGACAATAAGAAGCACACTGATCAAGACGGCAACGACAACGACGCAAAGTTCAAATCCAAGAACCTCAAAGCTGAGACGAGAAGGCGCAAGAAACTCAGTGATAGACAACTTGAGCTACACGCCTCGCAAGAAACTCAGTGATAGACAACTAGAGCTACACGCCTTAGTCCCTATCATCACAAATGCAAGAAATCAATACCTATATTAATTATTAGTTGGAATAAAAATCTTTCATCCCCTAACAAAGAGAGTTTGTTGGTGCAGATGAATAAGGCCACCATAATAACTGATGCAATCACTTACATTGAAGAACTAAAAATGTCTGTGGGAGAACTAGGCAACCAACTCCTGCAGATGGAGGCAACCAGTATTGATGAAGAGAAGATCATCAAAAGTAACCATACACTATAATCAAATCTGCAATTTGTTTTTTTATCAGCATTTTAATGGATCTTGTCATTGTTAACAGGTGGAGGTGGAGGTTGACGTAAACCATATTTCCGGGACTAAGCTATGGATAAGGATTGTGATCGAGAAAAAGCGAGGCGCGCTTACTAAACTGATGGAAGCCATTAGCTTGCTCGGCATTGATCTCAATGATACCACCATTACTACTTTCGAAGGAGCAGTTCTTTTCACCTCATTTGGTCAGGTAACAGTTCCTCTCCCAACATCACAACTCAAACAGCTGTTCTGAGAAATTTTATTAAAAAATGTAGAAAACATGAGTAACATTCTTCACAAAATCAACTCCAAACGATCGAAGAGCTTTTGTTTTATTTGATAAAAAGTTTCAGGGAATTTGTGGTGGATTGCCGGAAGCTGAACAGATGACGAAGTACCTGTTGGAGATCATGAGGAGCATATAGAGATGTTAAAAAGGAGATTAATTCACATTAATCTCATCCAATAAAGAAGTTTTGAGATTGAGCTGAACAAGTATACTTAGTACACCAAGTTATACCAATTTCATACATTGAACACCGATTCTGGATATGGCCATTGTATTCTTCCAGATTTTCAGTGGTATAAAGAATGTTTGGTTTTAGCAGCATTCAATACACTCCATTCAAGTGAACCAAAATTCCAAAACTCACAACTAAATTAGATGTATCTCTGAAAATTTTAGTTAAGGCACGCTGTAGTACATATAACACTATGCAAAATACATCACCGTATCCTCTATGATTACATATTCATATCATTTTTCTATCAAAGTGTCAATAAATTGTATCCAGTAAATGTCTTTAGAGATTTAGTAGAGCATAGATTTATATATTAAAACCCAAATATAATATTCTGACCCAAAATTACCAGGTCCCATCTTAGGTGGTTCGCATAGGTTTCTTATGTTAAATTTGAAATTTCCTATTCTATACTCTATTCTGTTGCGAAAAACACACACCACAATCACGACAGAAAATAAAAAAACACAAGAATTGTTTACCCAGTTCATCTTGCGACTATGTCTGGGGGCGATGTCAAGCCAGAGATTTCAATATGAATTTCGGATACAGATTACAATAAGAAGCGGCTATTAAATAGAGAATAACATGAATCTAACCCCTAAACCCATTAGGGTTCCGCCTGGGCCCAAAAAATATAAGTCCAAAAATTTGGATCACCGGAATCGTGTTAGAGTGTACAGTCCATTCAGGCTCCATACTCCAACATATTATACAACACAAATGTCTCCACATGGGTATTACTATTATCATTTAAATAACTGGCAACAAAAAAATCTTCTCCTATGCTGCAATAACCTGAATCTAATTAGTATAAATTTACAGAACATGAATTGAGACTAATTGCTTACAAATTCAACACAATATCTTAGAATAATAAAATCAAGATGAGAATTTTAGGTAACTTATTACCAAGTTTTAGATGTTATCAATATTAACAAGTAGACCCGAAGTTAGAAAACGAATTACGAGAGAGAGAGAGAGTAGTTGTTTAGCATGGTCAACCTGTGGGTGGCAGGCCCAGGTACAGTTGGGCCCTAGGCTAGGCTAAACAATCGACATTTTGACTATCTCTTGGGCTGGGCTTATGTGCCAAAATCCATATCATTATGGACTCTGTATGTATGAAAAAGGCCCAAAACTAGTGGGCCATGTTGACAGACTGTCTCTGTCTTCTCACACACACACACACACTCCTGAAATGAGCCTCGGCCAAAGTAAGAAAATAATATTTGTGCAATGGATCCCTAATAAACTGCAGATTCCGATTTCCTCTTCTGGAAAAGCTAAGGTTGTTGCTTAATTGTGCTGAAATTATCAAAATCACGACGACGAAATCTTGAAGCTGAGAAGAGACTAGTGGAGCTGCGGTGCAGCCATTTATATCGATGTCTAACTGTCTGACGCCGGAGATGAAGAAACAGGGGAAGAGCAATATGATCTTAGGCATAATTTTCATTTTCTTGTGCCTTTTTTTTAATCTAAATATGGATTAAACTTTGCCTCTTTTAGATGAAACCCTTGAACTTAATCTAGAAGATGACGATCAGAGATGACCATTTTACTCTAGGCTAGCACAAAGTTGATGATGTTTTTCCTAGCTGGGTGGCCAGATCTATTAGTGTTTTAAAAACTCAATTAAAGAAAATACGAAATTTGAAGGACCTATTATGCATTATTCCTACTTAATATCTGTATATTAGTTTTAGGCTTTAGCATTTGAATGAACGACAAACTTATCTTAGCATCTTTTGGGATCACTTCTGCAGTGATTATGTGAAGTCTGGGTTCCAAATTTTAAATTTTTAAGTCTAATGTGGAATTTGGAGAATCTTAATCTATATTAGAAAGGTGGTAACTCTAGGCTGGCAGACCATTAATAAATTTTCTCAATTATACAAAAGACACCAAGAAGTAGTTGACTGTTAATTCAATTTCTTCTTTTTTCTTTTTAACCACCATCATTATATGCCACAAAATATGTGAATCTTACCAAGTAAATTATATATTCGCTTTTGTCACTTTATATTTACTTCATCAATGCATTTTATTTGTATAATTATAATAACATCAATGCCCTATTGAAAAATGTGACTAACCAATCTGACTATGACCTAAAAATCCAGAATTGGTTAAACATAAGAAACAAATAATAATAATAATGACAAGAATGCAACAGATAACTAGATAAGCTAGTCTAATGGTGCTTTCCAGAAACATTAAGCCTCAGTAAAAATGATTTACAGACGTAAATTTGTCCTACATATGCATGTCTGTGGACTCGTGAACAATTGCACTAATACATTATCAAGGAAGGAACCTGGAGTGGAGTGAGAGAGAGAGAGAGAGAGCAAACATCAAACTGTTTACTCCACCTGCTGCAAATGCGCCTTTCAACCAGATTTGGAAGACCTTTCTTTTTCCTCAACTTTAATCCTTGTCCAATTACCGAATGATGACAATCTTCCTCTTTAATTTTCCATTTCTAACCAAACCCTAATCTTGTTTTCCAACAAAACCTGTGGACCCGGAGGCAGACATTTTCATCATTGAAACAGATCATATGCCCAATGGTCTGTTCAAAAGCTTGATTATCAAACCATGTCTCTGGGCCCCACCGTGAAATAACTCACTGCTTTGCTCATTTGAGAAATTCGATAGAGGTGTATCGTTGTATTACACCCAAGAATTTCCCTGCTCATTCTATCTTACATATATCATTATGTGATGCCACAAATTAATCCATTTTGATTCTCATATCTCTCAATGAAATTTTGCTTCCTGTCTTACTACTACGCCCGCATGTCTGGTGTTGAAAATGATGCGCATTGCAATGAAACAAACTGCGAATATATATACTTAGCACGCCAATGCCAGACAAGTTAAGAAATTAACACTGTATTTGTTTCCTAAAGAATTGGCATTTATTTCTTAATCTGATTTAGTAGCATATGTATTAATATAATGATTCTGCCAACGAGGAATGGCTCCTCAAACTTATCCAGATTTTGTCAAATACAAAGTTGGAATCATAGACGGAAGTTACTCGGTGATGTAGAGAATTGTAATACATTAATCATAGACGAAAATCAGAGCCAAAATCTTTTCATTTATCTCAAAATATCTGCAGTTAGCATCCATGTTTTTACAATTCTACAAAGACCTATATTAGAAAACAGTCTTCAACTCAAACAACGCCAAAAACAGGGCAAAGAAACGAAACATTCATCTCTGGACTCGAAACCCAGAGTGATGGTGGTCCAGCATCCCAACTGCAATGGCAACATAAAAAATAAGCAGGGAAATACAAAAACAGTAAATAAAACAAGAGGAGTGGAGAAAAGAGAGAAGAATATATACATCGAGGATAGCAAAGAGGAGGGTCTTCAAAGATAGATAGAGACATCTGTTTGTGAGCGACTCCGATGTTGAACAAGATAAGGCCGGAGGCAGGATCATAGACGATGATATCCTTGACAGGCAGCCACAGAAACAGCTCTTGTTGAGACAATCCCTTGACTCCAATCAACCCCCCGTAGCTAAGGTTCGCTCTCACCACGCTGTCGAACGATATCCTCGTTTCTAGCTTGGCCACACAGGGGCTGTCCAGGAACACCTGCAGCACCCCATCCTCACTCAGTTGATAAGATTTCACTCCGTTCTTGGGAAAAAGGCCAGCCGGCAATCCTCTGCTTTTCAGCAACTCATGAATCGAGGCCGAGGCCGAGGCCGTGGTCAAATAGAATAATAGTATGAGACTGAGGAAAGAAAATCTGAATAGCATAGCCATGGGGGCTGGCTGTGAAATGAAATGTGAATTGCTGCTGCTTTGGAAAGGAAGGACGGAATAGAAAGAGCAAGAATTTAAGAAGTGGTTTATTGTGTGAATGTGGGGACTACGTTATGAAATCTTCCCATATTAGCCTCGTCTTATTACCAAAATATTTCATTTTATGGTCTAATGTGATTAAACTAAAGGTGGCATTTTATGACAGATGAAAATGCATTTTCTTGCCAGAGGAGATCTACCTGAGAGCCAATAATTGTTGGACATATTATACGTCCAATACGTGATTTATTTATGTAACTGATTATTGTCATTATTCTATTGAAGAGGCAAGAAGCAATGTCTCTCGATCGTCGTACTATATATCTACATTGACAGAGAAGTTATTCCAACTACAAGACATCAAAATTACGAACTACCCCACATAGTACAGTGTAGTTGATGATCGCACGACAACCCAGTGTTAATTAGTAATTGTGGCATGGTTAGTGTACCAAACAGGAAGATTATGAGATACACCAAATATAATATAGAATCAATTATTTTCTAAATTTTTATATAAGCAATAAATATACATCTGATGTATGTGGAAAGGGTGGTATAGAAATCATGGGAAAAGGAAATATCAAGGTGATACCTGCGCTGCATCAATTGCGCTGCGTAGGACAAAGTTGGCATTTCTTTTCAGCCAGTCCGATGACGGAAATGACGAGGTTCCTGCGCCCACTTTTGGAACTTTCCTGTTCGTTTATTCTCCATTTCAAATGAAAATATTCTGCTGCGTTTCGATAAATTCAGAATTTACTTATGTTTATTATATTGTTTACAAAAATAAGAATCTATTTGTTATATAAACCTCGTATATCTCAACACAATGACAATATGGAAAAGGAACAAATTGAAAAAAAAAATCTACCCACTTAGATAATAATAATAGTATTTTTACTCGCTTTTAAGGTGAGGAGAAATAAAAAGAAAAGAAAAAACAAAGGTGAGGATACTAAATTACCCCTCATTAAAAGGTAAGAAAATGAAATCGATGTGAAACCCTAAATGCAGCAGCAAGCACCGCCAACAATTGGAATTGGGCTAAAGTTTATCGGTTAAGAATTATTTCACTATCCTAAATGAGAAAACAAAGTTGGCTCAAAGATGAATCCTAATACAAAAAAAAAAAGGTAATGTTATACCTTTCCCAAAGATTCCCGTAGCCAGAATTTGCATTACAAACAGCTACAGGCTTTTTCACCCATTGATCAAGAGGAAGGAGCAAAATTATTTTTCAACGAGTCATGCTTTCGCTTTATGACTTTTTTTCTCCTAGCAACATTTTCGTACATGGAGTACTCATTGCATCCTATTCTCAAGTTGACCTCCATGTTCAGTTCTTCTGCATATTTTTATTCTCTTTTTTTTTAGTATAGGCTCTATTTATCTTAATGAGATTTGAATAAACTTTCTTAAAAAAGATAAAGAGATTGGAACAATCACATATTTTCATGTTAGCAGACTCCATGCATAGGAAATTGTCGGAACCCAAGGATTTTGCAAATAAAGTGTGTCGCATGGCATTATTACATTGTATTAAGAGGTGGGTTATACAACCCTGTCGAAAGAAGAAAGCAAGAATAAATAATAAAAGATAATAATTCAACAATGGCATGATTTTGCCGTCCACCAATTTCCGGGTAACGCTTCTAGACTAACAACGGATGGCATGGGTGATGCACATTCAACTCATTTCGCCAAATCAATCATACATGTTTATTTTGCTACTTTCCACACACCACTTGATAAATCCAGGGACAATCTCAAACTACTCGAGAATTTTGGAGAAAATAGTTATGCTCGATTTAAAGCAAAATTAGCTTGAAATAACAGGAAAATCATAGCTTGAATTTTTCCCAATTTATTGCTGCCAAGAAGTTTGATCAGACTGGTAGAGAGACTGGTGGTGATGATGATAATTGTCGTAATCGTACGGCACTGGACTCCCAAAAAGATAATCAGCCGCAGATTTCCACGGATCGATTCTCCCATCTGGATCGCAAACTTGACAGCCGTAGTTCATCTGCTGCTGCGCTTTCTTGGCTAAGCACGGCCAGTAACCAAATAAACTTTCACAGATGTCCATAGCTTCCAATCCAGAACCATATGGAATTTGAGTCACATCTCCTCCCCTTCCATTTTGATGTTCATACGATGAATAACCGTCTCTCGGTATCGCATCGCTTGGCTCCACGATCTCAACTTCCTTACCATCATCGATAACCTTACCTCCATTTTGGCTTCCTGCTTCAGTTTTGTTATCTGCCGCTTTGCTTCCGCTGGGAGGCTTGATTGGGATAATATCGTCATCTCTGCCATAGGGTGAAGGAATCGAATCAAAAGAGAAATTTTCCAAAGGCGGGGCGTCGGATTGGGGCAACGAGCGAGGGTAACATGTGTAATCTGAGGGAGGAAGAGGTTTGCCGTAGGTCATTGCCTGATCATAACCTCCATCATAAGGAGTGGGGTCGTACTCTTCGAATTCAGGTACACTCAACTCCGCATTAGAATAGGATACGGTAAATTTGGTCTGGGAAGGGAAATAGCCTTGCCCGGGCGGGGGTGGGTCGTACCGGAGATATTTCGGCTGACTGTAGTTTGTTTCCGATTGATTTACAGAACAGTGGTAGTAATCGTAGGAAGAAGCATAGTTATTCGGATGAGAATACGTAGATACAGAGTAACCATCTTTGTAGTAATCAATCGGATTTGGGATTGGGGTGGGGTTAGGCTCACCGGGATAATATGGAGAAGAATAGTGGGATGCGGCTCCGTAATCATGGGCGGAAGCACTCCAGTAGGCGTCGCCGTTGTAGCCGTAAAAGGCCATTCTGCTGCAAAATGGATTTCGGAGAGTTAAAAAGGTGTGAATGTGATGTACTAAAGATAGTGTGGTTGGAAACAGATTTGACATCAACCAAATGATCCTTATCCACTCGTACGATTGCCGAATTGGTTGGTGACTTCACTGTTAGAGTGTTTCTGTAGGAAGTGGAGAGTGAGTGACAACGTGAAGGTGGGCAAGTGGTCTCCTCGCCAACTAGACAACGTCATGATAGTGACACTACACCTACCCGCCTCATTTTCCAGAAAAATCTTAATGACCAAGGACAGAGCTAGTATTTTAGTTACTGTAAGTTGGTAGATATTAAAATCCTTTACCTTTCTTCCTCTATTTTCTTTATTTTTAAAAATAAAAATTAAAAATGAATGCTTATGAACCCTAATTCTAGGATGACCCAACCGTAGCTAGAGTGATGCAGCAACTATGACCTGGGAGAGGAGAACAAATCGTCAAGACAGTGCTAACTCTCAACTCGCCAAATCAATTTTGAATCTTCCATGTCTTTAAGGCTATGGCCACTCAACAAGTCACAGATTTGTTTCTGCAATCACATTCCGTCCTCTTTCTCTATGCAGCTCAAACCGGGTTCATCTAAGAGTTTCAAAGTTATTACATTTTCATACAGGAAGCCATTCCAGATGCTCAAAAACTCGATTAGCAAGCAAGCTAGGTATATGGGAATCTGATCTTCGTGATTAATGATAAAAGATAATAGTGCTTAGAAAGGACCATGGTTGCAGATTTCTCTTTTTTTCAACACTTCAATAAACTAGGTACCCTAGAGTACCAGCTGTGTGGCTTATTAGCTCAGAAGATCTCATACATGCTTGAGTCCTTCAGGTGGAACTTTAGCCGCTTTCTACACATCAAATATACACCAGCAAGGAACAATATTAATTCTATGGCATATACAGATATACTATAATCACAGTCCCTCTGGATGGGCATATAATAATTCCCTGTAAGCTGAGCATATTTCTCAAAGAAATGAAGACTCCATCTGAATATTATATCGACTCCACAGTAGGTATGTACATTTATTGAATTAAAAATACACAATAAGTCAGAACATTTATAAAAGGCAGTTAAATCTTTTATGTGATGCAACGTAAAAACACTAAGGAGCGCTTGGTATGATGGAATGGAATGAAAGTAGGAAATGAATGACTAGAAAGGAACGACTATGCTTAATCTAATAGGAATGATGATTCCTAAGAAATTATTATACTAAGCAAAGAAATGAAATGAAGTTAGGAATGTTCGTTCCTTTCCCTCCTCCATTCCATCATACCAAGCACCTTCGAAGTAATTATGAGCAGAATTGTCAGAATACCACCATAATTTGCTAGCAGGTTGCTAGGTCTGATGTCTTCCAACCTAGTACATTTCTCACACTATGAAGCTTAAACTGAATGCTTCATCTCATTTTGATAAAAATATCAACGGTGCATAATCAGAGCCAACGACAATTGATAAATATATTAATTAAAGCTATTAGAGAAGAAACACAAGCCATTTGATGATAGAATCGTGACTGGCGAGTTTTTTATTACATACTCATATAGCACCAGTCCCAGTTCCTCCTAACAAATCTGTTCAGCTGGATACATACTGAAAACTGATGAGCAGCCTCATAACAAGCTTGCAATTTGAAGTGTAAGGATTGTAACTTTAAAGAAGCTCCCATCTTGCAAATAATAAGCTCCAAAATCCAAGCTATGAATGACAGATTAGCATCCACACATAACGATTCGTAACCTAGAAAAAGAAGAAACAAGAATATAATTGGATAGACAGAAAGATCCAGCAATCAGCGGTAGCAGGACTCATGACTTTGAGTGACTAATGAAGCACGGATCTTAAGGCTATATTTTCCTCACTATATATAGGAAATGTTACTACCAAATTACCCTATCATAGAAAGAAATTACATACCTCGACATAGTTCATTAGGCAGATTCTGGTGTTGCTTCTTGTCTAGGCTTTCTTTGTTCAGCTGGAGGGCCATCTCTCTTTCTTACATAAGCTTTGCTCTTAAATTTTGGATTTCTAGCCTGCTTTGGTTGATAAGTTGGGTACTGGCAAGGAATTATCTCTCCATTGACATACTTATCTCCTAAAACCATATAAATCAGTGAGCATGCATGGAGAATGTTAAAATGTGATCATTCATATGTCAGATCAAAAAAGATTATATAGAAGAATGACCAACCTCCATAATCCTTGTTCTTAACATCTATATATGAATCGGGCAACACCCACAAAACACCAGGTAGGCCTACAATGAGTGGAAAAAAACAAGTAAACAGTCAATTTATTAGGAGCAGATTGGAGATCAAAGACAACAAGAAGTTATTGAAACAGTCACATACCCTTGAACTTCTCAGATGTTTCTTCGGATACAGTGCACTGAAACCCAGTGTAAGTCGTGGTACTAAAGGCATACATATTCTTCTTTGCTTCTTCCATGCTGAAACAGATAATTTTAGATCAACTTTGAGACGTCTGACATCGCTGAAATAGATTGAGATTAAGGCATCGCTTTATCCTACTCATGAACTTCAATGGGCACACAGCAGAATACAACCCCCTTGTAACGCCAGCATTCAAGATTCCATAAGTTATACCATACATTTTCCCACATGACTCCCAATCTCAAGATATAGCCACATATCTACTGGGGTTCTAGTTAGTTAAGGAGTCTTCAGCCAAACGTAAAACGGTAAAAGCAATACTTTAGTGACTTATACTAGAAAATACCAAATAGCAAATGACAAATCAAATGTATCTGGAAAAACGATCATAGTACTTATCAAAAACATTTCTTTACGGATAAAATAAAAACTTCACTCGATAGTAAACAAATTCTATGCTGTAATGTGACCCATCAAGAGAGAAACGGGATATATTTACTAACAACATCTATCAGAACTAATAAGCACAAGAGCATCAGAATCATTATACTTCATAATTGGCCAAAATATAAAGGTCACCAATAAGAAGCTAAGGAGAAGAGTAAAAGAACAAAAATAAATCATAACCCTCACACACACACAGAGCGAGACCTGCCAAGAACGGTAGCGAGAGTGTTGAGGTAAGTGTCAATCATCTGGTCCCTGGTGGGAGCAGGGTCTTTGGGGAATTCCATGACGATAAGCCAATGATTGTAGTCACATCCCGGTAGCAATATCGTTTCCCTTTCCTCACCGCCACTGTTCCTTTTGGCGGAGTATTCGCCATCATTCAAAGCTCTGATGGCCGGCAAAGCGGCAGTTCTAGATTTGGTCTGGTGCGGGCGAGCGCACGGAAGGAACGCTATGGATAGTGTGGAGGGATATGAAAGATTAGGGGTTAAGGTTTTGGGGATAGGGTTTAGGGTTTTGGAAAAGAAAAAGGGATTCAAAGTTGCCATGTCTTGGTCGGGATAGGAGAGAAAGTGTGTTTATGAAGAGGAAGAAGATGATAAGATTAAAATCTATCTGAAATTGGAGAACCTAATTTTTTTATTTATTTTTTTCTTCTTCTCTCTTTGTTGGTTGATGATATTTTCCGTCTAGTTAGAAAGTAATACTACCGTTCGATCCAGCTTGAGTTGGGCTTCAAACCTGAAGGCTCTGAGGCTCATTTGCAGGCATTTTCTTAATGAAACAAAACTTACTCCTAAGATTATAGGTAAGAAACCTAAAGAAAATCAAATGATACTTCATTATTTATATGAAAGTTTATATTTTCGTGACGACAACATATCAATATTATGCTGATAGGCACAATTAGCCCCATTCCTGCAACCACTGGGACTATTAAAATAGATACAAGGTTTCATTATTCTTAATTTCAACACATCTCTAGATTTTGTAACTATTTATTGATTATCACAAATCAAGAATTTACCCAGTTTGATGCTGACTGATCTAATTACAAATGAGCTGGGCTTCCACATAAGTCACCCAAAGTCATAATTATGTGGCCCATTCGTCCCGGATCTTAGGGGTGTCTAAATAGTTTTCAGTTTTCGGTTAGAACCGGAATCGAACCGAAATCGATAAATTCGATTAACCGAAAACCGACAAATTTAGTTATCGGTTCAGTTTCGGTTCCAGAGTTGAAAAAAAAAATCGATTATTGGTTAACCGATAGCCAAACGGTTCGAAACTGAAAACCGATTTTTATTTTTAATTATTATTTTAATTATTAATTAATTAATTAATTAAAAATTCTAAAAATCAATTTTTAATTATTACTTTATTAATTATTTTTTAATATTTTATTTATTTTTAATAAATTTCAGTTTTTTAATTATTATTTTATTTATTTTTATTATTAATTAATCTTATTTCGGTTTTTCGGTTAACCAAAAACGGAACCGTCGGAACCGATAGATTTTCGGTTAACCGAAAATTTAAAACGGTTCGATTTCAATTCCACTTTTTCGAAGAAATTCGGTTCGGTTAACCGAAACCGAACCGTTTAACATGATTTTGGGCTGTTGGCGATTTAATTGGAATGTATGATGCATAGCTCATTTTCATTAGAACCATGATTTAATTGTTTATAGTGGGTAATTGCATATAATAATACTATTTGTACTCATTTTCTGATTTATATTATGATTTTTAAATGAATAAAAATAGTTTTATGATATACAGTTAATCCTTATTTTCTTTTAGTTGAATGAATTCTCATTTTTATGTCCAAGTATTGGACGTTTTGGAATTTGAGTATTTTTTAAAATATGGGTAGAGGTTAAATTTGAGTAAAAAATTATTTGGCCAGGCTTGATACATTATAAGTATCCGCCTCATATAAGCCTTCAGTTGTAGATACGACATTAATTTAATAATTTATTATTCCATGACTTACTTTAGTTAGTTGACCAATAGTTTCTATAGTTCCCATTAATAAATTATTAGCGGACAAATAATTAGTATAAACTGAATAAATTGTGGCAAAATGGTGGTTTAATTGAAACTGGGTATAATTAAATATAGGCAGAACATATCCATTCCATTAGTCGATAATAATTTAGGTTTAGAGAGAATCAATCTAACAAAAACTTAGTCCGTAGCTTGTGGATTACATTGGGTATGAGCATTGACGAAGAAATAAAATATTGGGGATATAATTACGAGATTAGGTGAAAGTCCAGCACGAGGAAAGATCGTTGCATAATGGCATAGGTAATTATGTTTTAATGTCACATTAGAAATTGAAAAGAAATCATTTGACTTAATTAATACCAAATCAACTAATCGTGCAAACTACTCGTTGTAAAAGCGATAAACCCTTTTTCTTTGATTTGACCAAATCTCAGGTATAATTAGTAGTTCAACAGAAGTTTGTCTACATATATAGCAAATCTAGAGGACTAGTGAAGCCCACCTAAATAAAATCTTTAAAAGCCTAACTTAATACCACAAACTTTTTATAAGACTTCAGTTGCAAATTGCAATGGTAAAAGACCAAATCGATTTTTCAGAAAGATAAATGGAGAAACGTGTTCCATTAAACTTGTTTTAATTATAAGATGACATTAATTTTACTTTAAGTATATATAATTAGATTATTAAATAAAATCACATTTTACAAAATAAATTGAGCTTCCTTACAGAACGGGAAATAGCAATATATATAGTTCTTTTTTTTTTGGATATCATGGAAAGTGCATGGGTAAACTTTTGTTTATGTGCAATAACTTGCCAACCTCATGAAAAGATAAATCATATTTGGAAAATTAAATATGACATATTAAGACCAAATTTTGATATATATATATAGGATTGATTATGCTATGTAACTAAAACTACATGCTTCTATTTGGATAGGGATAAGTGTTTCAGTTCACTTGCACGGTCGTAAAAGGTGACATATTTGGTTATTCATAAATAATTATTTATGAGATTCTTCTCTGTGAAATTTAGTTTCATTCTCGTTATTTTAGATTTGAGTAGAGCAGCTTAACCTCCCTTAACGGCAGTTTAGCATTTAGTCTTTTGGCAGCAACTGGTGTCTGGTGATACGAACTCTCTTGGAGAATCACAAAATGTTATTATTAATTAATTTATATGTATTTTTCAAGAAAATCATACACAGCCTGTTGAATTAAGTAAAATATTTATGCTTGGTTCAAGTTCCTCGAATATTCCCAAATAATTTGTACTTCTCAACTTAACGAAGAAAATATAAATAGACCCTGGCTGGAATGAGAAGTACTTGTAACACTACGATATTTTGTCAAGTTTTGCATCACACAGCCTGTTGAATTAAGGAGAAGTATTTGTAACACTACGATATTTTATCGGGTTGGGTTGTTTGTTGTCCGTCGCTTGGAGTTTTGCATCAACTGCAAAATTACGAAATCTATACACACTTATAAGTGAACAAAACAAAGTTGCTTCTGTGATAACCAAGATCCTTCACTCGCATAATACACTAATTGTATTAGTGATCGAGAAACTGCTTGAAAAATTATAAAATAGAAATAAAATTTCTAATAATTCTGGATGAAAACTATTAGATTTGGTGTTTTGGCTAGTGAACTTCTGCTTCAACCAAACAATTCAGGGTTTGCTTGTTATTTTGGTTTTAGAAGGAAAAGAAGGGGAGTGATTTGGAAAGAAGGTGGATGACATGGGCCAAATGATGGCGGCCCGAGCCGGGTCCACCAGTGGAGTCGCGCCTCGGGTCGCCAGATCTGGTACCGCCTCAAGCTTGGTCGATCCCCCCCGAGGCACGTAGCTTCTTTATATTTAGATTTATCGCTTGCAATCGTGATACTTGTGTATCTCCTTCGGTGGGAGCTCGATGACGGGCCCTGCGGTAGCCGGCTGGGGAGGCTGATCAGTCGCCGGGCTTGCCTGGAGAGCTCACTTCGAGAGGCTGGAGCGGAGCTCGCCCGGCTGGCATGAAGCCGAGACCGCCACGTAAGAAGAGGCACCTGAGGCCGCCGTGGGAGGTATATCGGCCGACCGGGGACCCTTGTTGAGGGCCTTGCCACCTAGGCTCATCGAGTCAGAGAGCTTCGGCTTTCATTGCCGATCTTGCCGCCGTTGGTTCAAGCGCGGTTTGCACGACTTTGATAAGGTCAATAGGTCGGCGGGAGGTGGGCAGCAGCAGGGCATCGGGAGGTCGTCGAGACCGCCATAGCCCGAGGTCGTGGACTGATGTAATAGCGTGAAGCTGCCGGGTCGATAGGACCACGGGCTTGTAATAATTTTCCCTTTTTGAGTAATAAAAGCGATATTTTGAAGATTTGTGTTGTCTCGTTTATTTTCGTACTCGCACCTAAATGGATCGGACTTGATGACTTCGTGAATCAGGAGTGAGAAAAGAGATTGCGACGATCGTCTGGGGCGGCTGAAAAGCTCGGTGGACGGTGGTAGGTGGGGTTAGGACTTAGGATACATATTTTATTCTAAAATCATATTTTATATCGTATTTCAATCATTCCATATATATGTTTTGAGAAGTTCTCATACATTATAAATGGATAGTTAAATATATTTCTTAAAATATAGGCGGCAATAGTTCAATGATTGAAATAAGAGATGGAATATGTACTTGTACATATTTAAACAAAGTAATTATAATATTTTCTTTGTTAGTGTAGAAGTGGAGGCTTGTTGATTTTATTTTGCATAGTTATATGTTTGAGTGTAACACATATATACAAACCATCGAGTCGTCATTAGAGGTGGATATTTGGATATGGTTAATTGGATAATCCGATAACCGAATCGAAAATTTGGGTATTGGGTAATCGAATAATCGATTTTACTGGATTCAGTTCGGTTATCGGTATAATAATTTTAAGAATATCGGGTATCGATCGAATGGAGTTACCAAATAACCAAAAATAGTATATATATTATTTTATCAAATCTTGTTGTAGCTTAGTTGGTTTTGACGGAGATTTTAGGATTTGACTTTCCAAGAGGTTCTGTGTTTGATTCTAGTGTAGAATGAAATTTATTAACTTTTTTTTATTGATAAACGACTAGAATAAATACATTTAAACTGTATAAACTTCAAGTTGTCTCTATAACTCAGTTGGTTAGACATTTTCATTTCTCTACATAGGTCGTGTGTTCAAATTCTTTCTGACATAAAAATGAATAATTTTTTAATTAAAATCGGTTAACCGAATTAACCGATGGGTTCGGTTTCGGTATCAATATTCTATACATTTTCGATTTCGATTAACCTAACTAAATACCCACCACTGGTCGCCATGTTTCTAAATTTTATTTTCTAAGTGGTATTTGTTGATAGAATAAATAAATACAAACATAATAAATACTTTTATCTTGTAAGTAGAAAACTTTTCCAGCTTTAGACATCACTTCTAGGGTTTATTAATTTGAAAAATCAGTTATAAAAACATTGTTTCACCTCAATTTATTTGAAATACTGAATTTTGAAAGTCAATTTAAAGTTAAGTTTACCATATACTTGAAAGTCAACTTTTCAATTCTTATTTCAAACACTACACGTTTATACTGCAAAAAATGATTTAAAAATGGGCATCATATAAATAAAATCAATATTTTCGTGATCACAATTCTTTACGAGCACGCACTCAGTTGTTGGACAGTCACTTTCGGAGATAAAATACCAAGAGTCAATTCAATGTCGGAAAGAAATACGGAGTTTCCGCAAAAAATGCGAGTGGGGACTAAATTTAACTTTGGTTTTCCTATTTTCCGCAATAAAATTTAGAAAACGATTAAATTGAAACAAATAAATCGTGTAGTGGGAACTCTATAATTCTGAGCAACGATATAGAAAAGGAAAGAAGATGAATAGCCACTTCCGCCCTAAAAGGAAGAGAAATAGCATCCTAAGGTAGCGACTGCGGGTTTCCATGATACCAAAAAAATAAAAAAATAGCATCCTTGTTACCCTAAAATCGAATAAACCCATCCAACGCTAATGTAACATTTTCCCACTAAACTAATCATTACACAAGTGACATCGTCTCACTTCAAATTATTAGGACTCAATTATATTCATCATTTATTTTAATATGATATTATTGAATTAAGGTCTATCACTAATCTTACATAGATTGATGTTCCTTATTGGGAAGAAATAGGATTATCGGTGACCACAGAAGGTCCAATTTCGACGTAAAATGGAGTAGGTATTTCGTCTAATGCAGTGATAATATGGTTCAATTTCTAGACGGTTACCAATAATTTTCTAAGATTGATATGCAAGACACAAATATTATTTATTATTTGTTACTTGTTATTTGTTATTATAGTATCAGACTATAAGGAACTAATAACTATACCAATTACGGAAAGATAATACACAAATACTTTCTTTGTTCTTTTTTTTAAGTGTCTCATTAGTATTTTTTTCTTTTATTTAATAAGTGTCATAGTTCGTAATAGGGACTAAAATTATGATATATTTCATATTTACCTTTATTTAATATTATTGGAATTTGATAATTAGTTGTATGAATGCATTTATCATAATAATTAATGAGGTTATAAATATAAATTTACCTATTTCCTTGGTTTGTACAATTTGATGATAGATGATACTTTCTTTGTTAGTGCGATTTGCCGAAGGGGACACTTAAAAAGAAGTGATGAATTACTGTTATGTGAATCACAATCAACAGTTGATTGGTGTTGGATCCCAGAAGAAGACAAATCTCATTACTCAATTTAATCATATCTTCAGTTCTTCTGAATTACGTTGGCTTCACTCTCATATTAGTTAATCTATAAGAGGGCGCTCAAATTGATAGAAGAAAATTCCGTATATTTAGGGATGATTTTGATGTTTTTTTATTGAAAGATGGTGTTATTGAAATTCGTATCCACTCATGTTTCTCATTTTATTAAAACAAGGGTTTACTCTAGGAAATTTTGTGTTGATGTATCAATTTAATTAGTTGATAAAATTAATGTAATAATAATAAAAGACGGCAATTTCCAATATAACTTGTAACATATTTATGAAATCTAATAATCTCAAGGTGATTCTTTTATTTACACACACACATATATAGGGGAGGATTAACGTAAGAACCATTTTTATTGTGAGAACGTGAGAACCAAATAATGATGAATTCAGTATGAAACTTGATGAATCCGTTGGGAAAGTTCTGAATCCAAAAAAATGGAATTTTCACCTCTCATGGGATTCGAACCTGGGTGAAAATTCAATTTTGATCAAGATACTTTCCACCGATTCATTAACTTTCATAAAAATTCATTTGTTCGTAAAAAATTTCGTGGTTCTTGGTTCTCACGTTAAAATTGGTTCTTATTTGAATCTCACTCTATATATATATTAATACTATTAATTTGGAGTCAATAAAATGTACATTCGGCTCCCACATTACATTGGCGTATGGAAAAGTCAGCAAGTCCTATGATTAATAACTTGTAAATTATGTTAAAATGAGGACGACTTCTTTAGAGGCGGCAAAAGAGTTTACGGAATTTCATAGTATGAGTGACCTGTTTTGACAACATACCACCTTACTATAAAGTATTCCTTTCCGTCTAATTCTGAAAAACGCGTAAAAAGTAAAAAATGTCGAGATTAAAAAGAAAAAGGATAATAGTTGACTTCTGAGGCGATTAATGCCAAAAGTTCCCCATTTGAGAGGTTAGTAGCCAGGATAGGACGGTTGCGGGAAAAAACGGGACTAAAATATGATTTATTTTTCAATAATTGTATGGATAAGCGTGATTATTTGCTATATCAATCGCCTATTATGAAAATGATATAAAATCATATCTCTTGCTGCTACAATGTTAGCTTTTAAACAAGCAAAACCCTAAAACATAAACTATAGAATAAGACCTTTACCAACCATCCCTAATCTCTATAGAAGTGGCCTGTGACTATGACTATGAGGAATACTGACGTCTCATCAATCTTTTTTCCTTTTTTTTTCTTTTAAGAAAAAATTATTGGGCTAGCCTGCATCGTTTTCAATTTTGCTAGATGTTAATTTATTGTATATTAATAATAGTCAATTACAAAAAAATAGAAAATACTGAGTTTAGCTATCTTTGCTATTTAATCATATTTTTTAATTTTACTAATGTCAGTAATAGTTTTCCATCTAGCTATAATCTTGGTGTAAATAGAAACTAAATCTTTATTTTTGACATTTGTACGGGATTTCGACTAACATAATTTAATTCGACTGAAGACGCTGTTATTTGTTATATTGAGTTTAATTCTCAAATTCAGCGGTCGTGCACATTTCAACAAATTGAAAAGTCATTACTACAAATAATTAAAATGAAAATTTATGTAATAGGAAATGAGTTATTTGTTAAAAAATGTGAGAAGTCTATAATAGCATCAAATTGTAAAGATAATCAACACTATCAAATGCACAAAAATTACACTATGTACGTATTATCTTTTTTTTTTTTTTTATATCATGGGGAACATGTATGTAGTGGTTGAAAGATTTAATTCGTCTTCTCTCATTTCTGAAGTTATTCTAAGACACTATGAATGCTTATAGTGTTCAAAGTCATGTTTCTTTCTTCAGGAAAATGGACCGTCTGCTAATGTGGCTGCATAACATAATTAGGGTTTTGAAATTTTCATGCAACAAAGTAAAATAACCACATACACATTTTAGCACTGAGTAGTACACGTGCAGGATTACAAGACTTCGCCACCACATCCTAAGCACAAACGTCACTTCGAATTAAGCGTCACCAATACAAAAATAATTTTTCTAAATTAATTAAAATCTTGGTCTTAAATTTACTGAAAAAATAAAGTACTATGATAATACGATAAAATGAGATATTATTCCAGTAAGTGTCAGCTACTGGTTGACCGGTGTCAATTGTGCGGACATCCATAACATTTCCCACCTGAATGCCACGTGACAAACTTGTACCTCCTTAGGCCTTTTTTTCTTGTTGCAAAACTGCATAACCCTGCTTTTTATATTCCATTACTTTTGTCAATTTTTTAATAATGTCTAGTCGTCATTTATGGTATGCATTGGATAAATTTCATATTTATACGCAATAATCTACAAGTTATATATGATAGATAAACAACACTTGAAAAATCAGTAAAAGATTCAAATCCATAAAAACTTTTGGTGAGAATCTAACACGTGACCTCTCAACCACATGAACTCACTTTAACCATTAGGGATCCTTTTGTCAATTTCTACACCTCCATATGAAGTCAATTTGATATCATCTTAGATTAACATTATTTTATTGTTTTATTATTTATGGGCACCTAAAACAATAAATTGGATTTAATTCATGGAAAGTCGTAATGTTCTACTTTTTCTTTACTTTAAATTCAGTTAGAAAAAACTCTGGTTAGTCATCGTCTGAGAAAAAATGTATACAACTGAGGAAAATTGCTAAATTTAGAAAGTTTGGATAATAAGTTGCTGTGCTAGATGGTATGATGATGTTAGGATTTACAAGTCACATACATAATTTTTACTTTGGATATTTTGTTCTAACTTTCTACACTTAATTTAGTACTCCCTCCGTCCCACCCAAAATGACTCGTATTCCATTTTGGATTGTCCCATCCAAGATGACATATTTCCTTTTTAGGAAATAATTATCTCTTTAAAAGTTGTGAATCCTACCTACTTTTTATCACTTTAACCACTTTATCCCTTCTCCTAAATAACCGTCTTAGAAAAGAAATGGTAGTCTTGGGCGGAGTATTTCATTTTTGTCGCAAGGATTTTAGTATCATTTTCCTTAATATATTTTGTAATAACGAACTAAAATTTAACTTTTAAGTCTCTGGTGTGATTGAATAGTTTGCAATGATATGTGTACCTATAGATACAAATTGTCCCTTTGTAATGAGTTTATATTATTGTTTGACTATTGTGACAAAGGATGGAGCCACATTAGGGCTGGGGTTGGCGAAAGCTCTCTCCAATTTTTATTTTTAGTGTAGTTCTTAGAAAGCTAACTTTCGTACGTCTGAAATTATGTCTCTCAAACCCATCATATTGCGGTAAAGAAAAGGTGCAAATAGGACTTGGAAGTTGGAAGTTAATGTTGTAGACTTGCAGAGGTTCAATGGCAGAAAAATAGAAGAAAGAAGAAGATATGTAAAAAATAATCAAATAATAGGCCAATTACAAAGAATGATGCTATATGACCACATTATGGTCAGCCATAATACGATCCAAATGAAAAAATCAGTTTATTTAAAATTTGATTTATTTAAAAAATTGGTTTTAAATTAAAATCATACTTATGGAATTACAAATATCTAATTATTGTAGAGAGAGATTAATTTCAAAATTCAAATTTAAAACTAATAAATTTAATCGCTTTTCAGAAAAGGTGGGAAAATAGTATTTATGTAAAAATGATTAACACGTTAATTTAGTACTATTACTTTATTAATTAATTATATTAATAATTACTAAAACATCCCCATATGTCTAATCATAATGTGGCTAGGTAGCTTTATTGATTTTATAAAGTGTATATGCAATTTGTCTAAACACCAGGAGAGGCTAGAGGGAACTTAGGAAAGGTTCTGACTTGGGTTTTTTTTCTCAACATTTTCTTTAATTTTATTGCTAAAAAGAAAAGATTTTTTTAGCATTAAACTATAACTAATCTAACCAAACAGTGGATACGTATTTTCTCCAACCATTTGGTTCTCTCCTCATTTGAACTAATGCTGATATTTTTATTTTTTAATCCTTTTTATAATTTAATTAAAATTTAAAATGCATATTGTTTTGTCTTCTTGTTTATGCCACTTTATCTTCATTTCTCAATAATTAGACAAACATATTTGAAATTAATAAATTCATTTCTTGTCTTCTCGTCTCGTCTCTCTCCTCCCTCTCACTAACCCTCTCCTCCATAGCCCCATTTCCCATCGCCCAGATTTATTTTAAATTTTAGGATTTTTCAAAAATTATAAAACTATTTTTAATTATTTTTCAATTTTCAATTAATCGAACACCAAATCGCATTAATAGATGCAGTGTTTACCAACTATTTAAATGGTTCAGTTGCAATTTTGGTATTTTTACTAATTCTTTGGTAAAGAGGTAGACGAACATGTTGTTATTTGCTCATTATTGCATATTTGTCTCGTGTGTTTTGCATGTTATTGCATAGGAATTTGAGGTTTAGCCAATACGCACCGAACGTAGTGACTACGGGTTCCCATGAATTAAAAAAAAACTTATAAGTTTGAATACCAATAATAGCGATGGAATCTATTTAGGAGTACTGTTTTATGATAATTACATAGTTAAGCTTTTATTGTTATGTGGTATCATTTTGGTAGTTGACTAGTTTGTTGAGAATTTGATCAATTAGGAATTCTATTAAAATTTAGGATTTTATGTTTTTCTTAATAATTTCCAAGATTTTCTAATTGTAATGAGAAACGTATATTTATTTATTTGGGAAATGAAGTTTAACGAAAATTGTAATATTATTGCAATCACAATATTATTTTGAAGAACTACAAAGTTTCGCATTTGTTACTGCGTGTGCGTACTTGGAATATCTCAAAATCAACGGAACTCGCTCTTTATTTAAAGGCTTCTGCATGCATCTCCTTCTAAATGATTTGGTTTGCCTAATGACTCATCTCTCATACATAATTTATTGCATCATATGCATGCATGTATAGTTTAGTAATAACACATCCAAGTTTCTCCTTTCACCAAATAATTAATGCGTCATAATTAACAAACGTGTATGAAATGTAACACCGTCATAATATAAAACGTATGGTGGGTTTTTTATGATAGTAATTATGCAAAGTTGTGGGTGAGTTGATGATAGTCTATTTAAATCTTGAATTTCTAATATGGAGGGCTACACAATATACACAAAATGTTCCAGATGTCATTATTACAACATTCTTCAACCACACTGGGTCAGTAGCAATGACGAGAGCAAGGGTCAACGTGTCATTTCACACTACTGTATAATGAAATCCCCCCGTGTGTGTGTGTTGGCCTAGTGGTAGAGTGGTTAATCTGCCTGCCAAGGTGCCGAGTTCGAGTCACACCGTGACGCAAACTTTAAAATTTCTGCATAAATTGACCAAAAAAAAAATAAAAAAAAATTCCCCCTTTACAATAAGACAGAACAGATAATCCACAGAGGGGTGGCTGTAGATTTGTATGAAATTAAGTACATGATTTTAGGTAAATATATATTATATATAAAAACCTGATTATGGAAGGGTCAATAGGCTCAATACTTTTATCCTAAACAAAAGAAAAGAAAAGAAAAGTAAAGGCTCAATACTTTATTCTTTAAATAGTTTTGCGAGCCTATAATTTTGTTCAGCGTGTTCTCCATCATCGACCTTTAACTCATTTAGAATTATGCTTTCACCAGATTAATACGCACTTCTAGGTTTTCTATTTTTGGTTGGAAATTTTCCTGATTTTATTTTGGAGCTTATTATTTATACGATAAGTTTGAGACTATTTTTTTCTACTGCGTTTAATCCTAAAGAAAACAGGATCAAATTATGTGTTCCAATTTTGGTGCGCCTTCTATCTAAATGCGCCTAATTAAGAAATCAGGAGCATAATTATGTATCATATAGTTGTTAGATAAAGATTAAGATGATGATGTGTTTGTTCAATGGCAAGGAGGTTTATTATAATCCAAAATATTAGAATTCAATCAATATTAAATGCTTGCTGTCTTCATGTACTTCTTTGTAAAAATTATTATTAGAAGAAATACAATAACTCATATATACTAATCCTTTTAGGTGACTTGAACCGCTAATCTAGTTGAAGGAATATCTTATCAATTGAGATGCGATTGTCATTATATTTGCAATCTTCATAATTATACTATATAGTTAAAGCAAATATATCAAGGGCCGAGTCTACGAGTTTAGATCATCTATTGCATTTTAGTGTGACATCTCATATTACATTCGTGGATGATCGACATGTGGCAATACTAAGGGTTTAGGATTTAGAATTTATATAATAAAAATATACACACTAACATTCAGTAATTCTAAACTTTTTAGAATTGTCACGTATCCTCCATCTATTCCTCCATCTATCTATGCAATAGAGAATGTCACATAAATAAATAATAGATGATCTCAGCTCATTTGCGAGTCATGTGCCCATCGTTACATGGTATTAAATCTTTATACTACCACAATTTAAAAATAACAATATATTACCAAATATGGATTAGATTTCAATACAAGATTTTCCTTCATTCGTTCGGGATAATAAGTATATCATAATTACCTTATTCGACGTTCACGAAAAGTGTATTACTTTTCTTTCTTATGACACTACTTCTTATTATCTAACCTCACAATCACTCATTATTTATCAAAAAATCATTCATACCACTCATAACCTACTTATCATGGATGAATGAAGTATTATTTAACAAATCTCGATAGGATAAGATGTTTTCTTACAAATTAATATAAAATAACTAAACTAATTATCAATTTTGTCACTATCAGGGTTTGACCCTGGCCAGATGTGTATGACTCATGCTGCGCGTGCCACCGTGCGGGACCCGCCCACCTCCCCACTCATCCTGGCTTCGCTTGCAGCCGCCTCAGCCTATTTTAGCTATGGATCCTTTAATTTCATTACCGCGGAATGAAATGCTTTTGCTAGTTGCAACTTGCAAGTGGCAAATGGCAACATGAATTGTGTTAAGAGTATTGGAAACGTGCTAAAACTTGTTTTCTCTTTCCTTTACTTTTTTCTTATTTGTGATTTTTATGCAATAATAATTCTTTAAAGATTATTTGACTATGAATTCGAATTTGAGTCATTTAGCATCACGCATTAATTATTATATATTAAACCAGTATATATACTCAAATTTTATTACTAAAGAAAAAAACACTCAACACATTAACTCTCTAGGTAAATTAAACCTGATCTATTAATTAGAGAGAAAGCATCTAACCAAAAGACTGCGTTCCATAGTCCCTCTCTTCTGAGGGAACTTTTTTTCACTATTGTATTTATCTAACACTTACTATTATTTTTTAGTAAAATAAACAGGCTAACAAAAAAAAATATACATCGTTTTTTGAAACAAATATTATGCATAGTTATTTAGTAATTCAAGTGTCTAAGTTCAGTAAATCAGTTCTACAGAATAGCTTCTCGCAAATTCGCAATTAACATTAATTTTTAGATCGAAGGTAAACAAAATAGACGAACATATGCAAGTTCGTTGAATCCATATAATCTGATAAGTAAACTCTCGGATTTCGTATTTCGTGAGTGACATTTTCCTAGTATCATGACTCGTCTTTCTGGGAAAGAATCTATATATTTGGTATTGGAAGATATTTGTTTTTCTCTATCCTACTTTTATGTATTTTAGTTATGAGTATTCACAATATGATTTAAGATGGTGTTTGGCTAAGCTTATAAGCTTTTCAAAACAGCTTATAAGTTATTTAGGAGCTTATAAGTACACGCAAAATGTTTGTTAAAATAAACTCTTAAACAACTTATAAGCTGTGAAAATAAGCTCCCCCAAAAATAAGTAGCTCAACCTCAACTTATTTTTTCAGAAACTTATAAGTAATAGTGAATTTACCAAAATAACCTTTCTATGGTTCGTTATTTTCTATATATACACTATCGATTTCACCTCTCGTCAATTTTCTCTCTCTGACTATGATTTTCTCTCTCTAACTCACGATTCTTTCTCTAGCTTATAAGCTCAATCATCCAAACATTTTGACAACTTATAAGCTCTTCAAACATTATGTCCTATAAGTTCTTGAAACATCTTATAAGTTCGTGGAGCTTATAAGTTCTTTAAAATAAGCTTAGCCAAACACCCTCTAAATTTTATACCAAATCGCATCAAATCGTATTTATGTAGTTTAGTTTGGTGTACGGTTTAAAAATATAGTTTGGTTTATGTTTTTTTTTTAAATATACTCCATTCGTCTCGGTATTATTGGTTCCTTTCTTTTTATACGTAGATTAAGGAGAGTTATGTTTTGTGTGTAAACTAGTGTGTGATACGAAATTCAATATATTTTTAGTGTAATTTTTTTTTTGAACGAGCCAACAATAATGGGACAACCCAAAAGGAAAATGAGTCAACAATAATGGGACAAATGAAGTATGATTTATGGTTTATGTTTGAATTTTTAAAAATGTGGACCAAATCAAACAGTGAACCGTAATATAAATAAATAAATTATTATTACTACTACTATTATATTTGAGTATATACTAAATTAGACAACACTAACTTATAATCCAATTTCTATTTCCAAATCAATGAACATTAAACTCTTTTATAACGTAATATATATCGTTTCTATACATTTGGCAATATTTTGTGGTACTGGAGTATGATCAGGTAAGACTCTTTTCACAATAGATGAAGAGTGAATTTCATGAGTCTTGGATATTTTTATAGTAGATCTTAGATGATTCTTTATCAATAAAATTTTAATAATAAAATACTGCAATTAAATAATGTTATGGTAATCAGTTATCAAACATAGTATTATGTCCACATGAACTAAAAATTTATAAACACAGCAATTAATAAGCACAAACGGGTTACTATTATCCAAATTAAACTATGATGTTGAGGTTTTAAGAATATTAGCTAAGCAACAAATTATGAAAGCAAAACTAAACAAATTCAGTTAAAATTCAAGAATGAAAAACTAGCTCTAGGGAATGCATTAACTTGACCAAAATAAATCATGCAATAACCTATTAACTCAATTACTAATTTTAATTTAATGCCGATAAAGGATCACACAAATTAAGAATTAAAATTTTCTCTCGACAAGTTTTTTGACAATTGATTAATATATATTTTTATCTCCGATAGGTCTCCATAAATATCTCTAATCAAATTGCGTGTTCTTAAATTCGATTGCACAACTGAATTCGCTAGGTGTTTAGTCAAACAACTAGCATGCATCAGTAGTAGTCTTATCTAAATAAGAAATCAAGCACTAAGAACCACAAATAATTAATTGAAAGGCAAATTGAACTCAATAGATCAACCACTTAATCTCAATCAAGTCATACAAACTTTGGATTCAACTAGAAATTTTGCTACTCATAATTAAAATCAAGTTAAAAATAAAGAAAACATGATTGCAATTGATAATTAAATAATTAAAATCCGTGTTTGGGATTTATGATGAACAACTTCGAATTCTTCAATCTCCAATCTTCAAAGCAAAAAAAACATAAAATCTCTAGATTTATGAAAAAGCTTAAGTAAAAGCATATAAAATAAAGTATAAGGTTCTTAGGAAGCTATACAAAGGTCTTATTTATAGCTTTTGGAAAAATCTCGCTCCCAAAATATTTAGAAAATATAAAAACAAGTCTAAAAACAGAAAATCGCAAAGAAACGACGACCATATGCGTCGGTTGCCATTTTCAAGCCAAAATTCCCTCTAAAACAACAACCGCCGAATAGGTCGCCATTTATGGTGAAAATCGTCGAGACATCAAAGACCTTAACAGTGGATTTTTTTCTTCATCGGTGTTCCACGAAAAAGGCGACCTGTCCTTCTTGGTCGCCATTTTCCTTCTCTGTGGTCCGACTGATTTTCACCCGTTTTCTCGATTCTTCAACCGGTTCTTCATTATTCTCGACCTTTGAGCATTTTGGTGTTCCTTAGGGGGTGTTTGGTTAAGCTTATTTTAGAGAGCTTATAAGCTCCAAGAGCTTATAAGATGTTTCAAGAGCTTATAAGAGGTAATATCTCAAGTGCTTATAAGTTGTTAAAGTGTTTGGATAATTGATCTTATAAGATAGAGAAAGAATCGTGAGTTAGAGAAAGAAAATCATAGTCAGAGAGATAAAATTGATCAGATGTGAAGTTGATAGTGTATGTGTAGGAAATAACGAACTATAATAAGGTTATTTTGGTAAATTCATGGTTGCTTATAAGTTTATGAAAAAATAAGTTATGATTGACCAACTTATTTTTAGGGGAACTTATTTTAATAGCTTATAAGTTGTTTAGGAGCTTATTTTGTCAAACACTTTGCAACAGCTTATAAGCTCCTAAACAACTTATAAGCTGTTTTAAAGAGCTTATAAGCTCAGCCAAACACTCTCTTAATCAGTTAAGACGGGCAAAAACAAACGTAACATCCTCAAATAATAATGAAATCGACTCCAAAGATGTCACATAAGTGCACAAATTCACACGACATGCACATAAAAATGAGTGCAAAGTGACACAAAATGAGTGTTTATCAATTTTCAAAACATTGGTCTTAGTATGACATGCAGTCATGCACTATAAATATACCATATTCTTGACTGACTTAAAGGAGTAAACTCTAACCTTTGCTTTAAAAGAAATAAATAGCATTTTTAAGTTCAAGTTTAATGCAATTAGGTTGCATTTAGCCTTGAGAAAATGACCAGCCACCACGAATCCTACCCATTTCGTTGAAGATATTTAATTTTTTATAAAATAAAAAATAGTTGTAAACATAAATGAAACCGTACCAAACCGCATTAATATAGTTTGATTTGATTTGATCTTGATGCTAATATACTTTGATTTTATTTCAAAAAACAATCAAACTGTATTTTACGGTTTGGCTTGGTTTTGGTGTCAAATCGTGAAAACCCTAATTTTGATTGTGACCTAATACTTTTTTAGATTAAAAAAGTGCTATAATACAATTTTTACATTATTAATTTGATTATGATATCCAATTAAAATTTATAATTATTTTTAGCATTTCGTTTTCAAATTTTAGTTAGAAATTAGTTATTGAATTGATTAGTCTATAGTTAAAATATTTTTTAGTTTCAATTTATAGTAAATAATATAATAAAAATAATAATTTTAATAATAAAACAGAGGTTACAATCCGTTGGAGGGGGAGTTACTAGGAAAGGAGGATTATATCCATTAAAAAGAATTATTTTAGCAAATTTCATTCTAAAATAAATCATGTCAGCTAGTTTCCGGAGCTGATAATCGAAAGTAATAGAGATTTAAACACTTAACTAGTTCTCCCCATTATACAATCACAGAAATATATTTTCTCGATCATACTGAATAGTGAATATAATAAAAGCGAAATGGGCACATGATCCTGAAAATCCGGTTCGCGGACGTAAAAAATCTTGTCCTGGGACTTCTATCAGTAATAATAAGCCAAAACAAGTCTTTTATTTTATAATCTGAAATTTTCAAAGTATATACTATATTCTATTATAAAAGGAGCATTTCATATACTGTATCAATATTTCGGCCGTATAAGATGCACTAATTAAAACCACAAATTAATCCAAACTACCAGCAGAAAGGTACGTTATTCGTCCTAACAGTGACGTGGCAACTCAAATCAAAATTTGCCCTCAAACCATATCCCTTTCTTTATAAGCAACTTGGAATTTTTAATGCTTCACACGAGACCTAAAAAAATAAAAGAAAATAAAATGAATCATACATGCACTTCCTAAATACCAAATCCAGACGAAGAATTCTACCCAAATTTTGCCCTAATTAATATATTTTTTACACAAAGACTCCCCAATATAATAATCTCAGAATCAACCACTCCGAATGTATTTCCTCCTTAATATGCTTTGTCTAATCAAACCCCTGAGATTAAAGGTGTCGGGACCAGATCCACCCCGTAGTTTCAGTCACCCGTCCGTACCTACAACACTTTCACATCTACATATACGTGTATCTATATCTCTCTATATATACAGCTACACATCACAAGCCATACAATTCACAGCCCAACTCAATTTTGACAAGATTATTCAGGTGTAGAGTCAGAGAAGGAAGACGAAATTTAAAAATAAAAGAAAATCAAAAGTTGATAACAGCAGCCATGGCAGAAGAGTTCCTTCAAGGGGGAGTAAGCTGGTGGAATTCGCCGCGAAATCTCTTCAGTTCGTCGCCATGCTCCTTGGCGTCCAACGACATAGGGAGCTTCGGCTGGCCGCCGAGTCACGCCATGATAACGGAGACCAAAAGTGTACGCTCAAGCGTCGAATCGGCCGGCGGCTCCGCCGCCTCCGACGGAAGCAGCTCCGTAGTAGTACAAGACGTTCATAAACCCGATCAGCAGCCACCTGCCGACGCCATGGAATCCACTCTCCACATGATGGCCAATCCGGATGGATGGAATCAAGATTTGCTGTGAGTAATACTTTCTCTTTTTCCTTCATAAAATAAAAATAAAATTTATGTGCTGCTCGGCTAGCTAATAGCTATTATTGATGAAGGTGTATAAATTGACCCACAAATAATGGATGACTAACGCTGATAGACAATTCAGCAGTTCTCTATAAAAGCGGATCAGTGTTTCTGGACTTGTTTCCCTTGTTATCATCCGCAAGAGGAGGGTCAAATTATGCAATGAAACTCATATTTTTGAATTTTTCTACTTGTCGTGTTGCAGCCGAGATAGCGGAAGATCGGAGGAGAATAATTATTCCAACTTCCTGCTCGATTCAAGCATGAATTATCGGCCTCAAATAAATTCCAGTGAAGAAGATTCATCCATGAATACACTGAAGCAAAGTTTTGGTCATGTAGAGCAGCAACCCTTAGATTCCCTCTCCAGTTCAGCTGAATCATATAGCTACGCTTCATCCTTGTTGCAGACTCTGTTCGATACAGATTCTCAACCCCAACAGTCTTTATTAGACCATCAGACGGCAATGAGTCACTCGTCCCCGTCTGCTTATCAGATTAATTCAAATGGATTCTTGCCTAAAGCGTCTCCTACTGCTAATCGCTTATGGAATGCATCTTTGAGTAATGTTCGTCCTACTTTTCCGCCGACGCCGTCATCTCACTTCTTTCCATCATCTCTCAGCAATCATAAGCCTGCAGATATTCACAGCATCGGTGCTAAGGTGATATATATACAATGCTTTATTTATGGCATTCAGATTTGGGTTTTCCAACTGACTTAATTGGAAAAAAAAAAAAAAACAGCAGCATGAACTAGGCAAGGACTTAGCCGCAGTGGTGAAGAAAACAAGCAACGAACCCACATTTAAACGTCCACGAATCGAAACTCCGTCCTCTTTGCCTACCTTTAAGGTATAGTACAACTCCATCAAGCTTTGTAAAAGAATTTAAATTTGGCCTTTTAATCTGTTCAAAGAAACGGATGACAGCTTTTAACTTTCTCTTCAACAGGTCCGAAAAGAAAAACTTGGGGACAGAATCACCGCCCTACAGCAGTTGGTTTCACCTTTCGGAAAGGTAAAATTAGAAAATTCAAATTTCTTCATCATCATGTAAGTTTAATTTAATACTAAACTTTGTGAATAACCCTTTCAGACTGATACTGCATCGGTCCTCCACGAAGCAATTGAGTCCATCAAGTTTCTCCATGATCAAGTCAATGTATGTTTACCCCCCAATTTCATACATATAAAGTTAATTAGCAAATCATAATCAAAATTTTATGTATGAGTCATATTTCTGTGATTTAATTTCAGGCATTAAGCACGCCATACTTGAAATACGGATCTCCACCGGTGCAGCGCCAGCAGGTACGACCCAGAATTAATTAATTCCGATTATCTTCACCGAGCCTGTAAAATAATTAGCAAAAGTTAGTTACCATAGTACAATTATGCTATGCTAGGATACTCTAGTCAAATACACTTTTTGTCATACTTTGGAATATTAGAAAAGACGAATTTTCTTGTAATGCCGATAAAAATGGGACATAGAATAATCGCAGTGGCTATATTTTACGCAGGGAGAAGACAAAAATAAGGATCAAGAAGGCCTAACAAAGGACCTCAAAACTCGAGGGCTGTGCCTCGTCCCTATATCGAGCACCTTCCCCGTTGCAGTCGAGACTACCTCAGATTTCTGGACACCAACATTCGGCGGCAGCTTCAGATAGAGATCATGAAAAATTACACACACCCAAAAAAAAAAAAAAAAACAATAATGTAAGATATGGATACGGCAAGAATGAAAGCCGCGTTCCAGTGTTATACATGTAATGAATAAAAGCAAGAAACAGGGAAAGCGACAAAAGGAAAAAGGAGAAAAAAAACGAAGTGACTGTCCAAGGAAGACAGCCCATGCTGGGCCACATCTTGGAAAAGAAAACAGCCAATATGATAGCATAGAACTAATGTAGCTAGCATTTCATAAAGTTGTAATACAATACTTGTATTACAATTGATCAAGGAAAATGGACTGGAACAGATGCTAAATTTAGCTTTAGTCTAGTTTATTCGTTTTTTTAGGAGATAATTGATGTGCATTATCAGTTTGAGTTGAATTTAGCAGCTTAATTAATTATTAAGAGGTCCGGTTCCTGTTTTTTTTTTTACTTCCTTATTTAGGGCATCATCTATCCACCAGCACTTAGTTTATGCAAAAGTTGAACACTACTGAAAGAAAGAGAATATAGAGAGTAATTTTATTATTGAGTTTGACAAGCAAATTAAAGTGTTTGTATTTAATTATATAAGTTGGTTCTGTTTATTAGTGAAGGCTGTAAAGAGAGTTAGATAGCATCCCAGCATACACGCCTTTAGGATTTTTCCTACATCATTGAGATGATGGGGCAGCCTCTGATTATACCTACAATCCCATTATAAGATACATATCATGTCATTCATATTCACTTATTTAAATCCATATAATTTTTTTTTTTTTTTATTTTGTAATCTTGTGAATTATACAGTTAATAAAGCACAAAAAGTAAATATCCGCAGATTGCGGATCAGCGCTGACAGCATATGTATGAATCTCAGTCGTTCAGACAAAAGCAGAAGAAGAAGAATAAGAAGAAATGATGTATCCATGGAGATGATGGATGAAAACAAGAATAAATGAAAATGTGAGGGTCAAATTATCCGCCTTTGGTTACTTTTTATCCGAATAGAACATTTCCTGATCTACGCCATCTGTTTCATTCTATTTTTATTGTTTATTGAGTTGTTCTCCTGTGGTATCTAGCTCTCAATAGCTTTCACCAGAAAATACCATTTTCTTAATCTTTTTGAAAATTAAAATTAAATTGTAAACTAATCATATGCTGATTCTAATCTAGTGGAGGATCGATCTTCTTTCTTAAAAGTACAGTTTCAGTACTTTCTTCAACAAAGAACTGTGATATGCTTTGCATAACCTTTTAGCTAGACTGAATTAATCAGATAAAATATCAGAGCTTCGCCTTCGCCTAATCAAAATGAGAAGAACGTGATGCTGGATGCTTCCTATAGTAATATTAATTAGTAAATTCTGAGACTCTCGACGACTCTAAAATTTAACAAACACAACGATTTAAGATAATTCTTTCTCTATTCTTTTTTTCTCTTGAATGAGACTTTGCTTTGAAACTATAATTCAAAAGGTATAATACTTTGACAATACCAAGCTTTATCTCTGGCATGTGATTTCTAACATCTTTTGTGATCGACTTAAGTATGATGGATTGACAGGCATCATACCATACCAAGAAGCATATCACAGATAAAAGAATTGAATTCTCAATGTTATTGGGCGATTTTTAGCTCGAATAAGGGCATGTTTTACTTTAAGATGCAGGAGAGAAGACAAGGAAAGAATACTAAAAAGTAAAGGCATTGAGGCGTCATTATGAAGCAGAAATAAAAGAAAACATGGCATGCAAGACTTTGCTGCACCTGCTTTTTTTACTTAGGTACTTGGCTTGATTAATGCTTCTGCTGTTTTGGGTAATCATACCACATTAATTATTTCACTTCTTTGTGAAGTTTGCAGTATGTGAAATCTTATATCAAACTGTATATAGACTTTTTCTTGAACTAATCGACATCAATGTTGGTTTTAAACTTGCCCGAGCCTCGCATAAAATTTTCGGACCCATTGAATGAGGTTTAGTGTCCACACAGAATCAGACTAACATACCCTAGGGCAAAAGCAATGAGATCTTTTACTCATATCGAAAAACTACTATTAGTAAAATAATAATTTTCACCATAGGTCAATTGTGAATTAGATAGCTGATTAGAAATTAACCTTGACAAACTCAGAAAAGGTTATAGCATAAATTCCATGCATGGCTCCACTTGCTAGTTGTTACAGTCATATTAGGGAAACATGATCATATAGTAAGTCAGAACTTGCATTGTTATGATTGTGACTTATTCATAAACATTTGTGAAATTAAATTCCCCAGTGATGAAACAGGATTTATAAATTATGTCCATATGCTTGTTTCTGTTATCAATGGAAATAGGGATGTCAATGAGTAGATTTTACTTGGACCGATTCTGAACCGCTCAAAACCCATTAAATTTTAAAGCAACGGTTCTGGTTCCGATTCGATTCAAGACCCGCTTTAGACCTGGACCGTTTAGATCCATAGTTTGATGGTCCGGTCCGGATCGGATTCTGGTTCTAGAACCATAACCAATACTTATTTATTGGTTCTGGTCCGAGTAAAATCCATCTATTGACAAACCTAAGTTTAAATAGGCTTGTAAATGAACTAATTTTATCCATATCGGATCTGAAATAACTCATATCCCATTAAATTATAAAACAACGGTTTCGGTTCTAGTTCTAGTTCTGGTTCCAGACCCGCTCAGATCCGGATCGCTTAAGAACCATAGTTGATGGTCCGGGTCCGGTCCGGATCCAGTATTTAATTGTTCGGTTCCAGAACCAGAATCATTACTTATTTATTGGTTCCGGTCCGAGTAAAACTCATCAATTGACATTCCTAAATGGAAGTTTAGCAGATCATACTGTTAATTGTTCTACACTTCTACTGTCTTTCAAGTGAGCATATGGACTGCGAGCTTTGAGAGCTAAAGAAGAATGAGAACTCAGTCGAGTGAACCATATTGAGAGAAAATATCAATATAGTGAGGTGATTAATGTAGTAATAATACGATTAGGATACTCAATCTTTGGTGATGAGTACTCAACATTTGGAAGAAATAAATAGATAGTGCTACTTGTCTGTGCTTCAAGAAAACTTTATTAATCTAAGAGGTGATCTCAAACATAAGGGCAATGTAACAACAAATCGATGCAACCAATGAAGTAATCCAAGTATTTCTGACTAAACATGATAATGATGAAGCATACTGTAAGAATCAATGTATTTCTGACTAAGCATTTGACACTTAATGAGTTGAGGAAATCAAGCAGATGTTTTGAGCTTCTTTGTGATGGTGGCGATGTACTTCCCTTGGTGGAAAGCTTGCCCCATCTCAATCTCCGAGGGCTGTCTGGAGCCATCTCCAGCAAAGGTTCCAGCACCATAGGGGCTACCGCCCTTAACCTGCTCCATCTCAAACATACCGGCTCCAAATGTGTAACCGATGGGGACAAAAATCATACCATGATGAGTGAGCTGTGTAATGGCTGTCAAACTGCATAATATGACCAAATATCATCTTTAATTAGTTCGACAAAGTGAAGAGGGATTTGATGTCTTGATACAAGAACTTACGCTGTAGTTTCTTGTCCGCTTCCTTGACTTCCTGTGCTGTAAAAGATGCCTGCAGGTTTGCCGGCTAATGATTGAGTCCTCCACAAACCTCCAGTTGCATCGAAGAATGCTTTGAATTGAGTAGCCATCATCCCAAATCTAGTTGGGAAACCAAATATGATGCCATCAGCTTCAGGAAGTTCATCTGGGGTGATCACTGGTACATCACTCTTTGGTGGGGCACTCATCTTTGCAAGAATCTCGCTCGACAGAGTTTCTGGAACCTTTCAATGACACGGCACAATTTCATGCATCCCAACACCCAAATGATTAGCATATCTTTGTACAATCATCTTGGATAAGTAAAGAATGAGGCCATTTGTTTCTCATATCTAAGGGATTTCAAATGTTTCTTCACCAACTGCTATCACAAACCTGCCACATTTTAGCCTCGACTCCTTGGACAGATTCTGCTCCTTTCTTGATCTCTTCAGCAAGTCTCTCAACATGCCCGTATGTGGAATAGTAACTGTACAATAAACGTATATATATATATATTGGCAAGTTTAATTCCATACTGAATATGTTGATTTTAATCTTTTGAACTCAGCAAAATCGGAAGAATCACGTATAAGATTCTTTCCACATGATAAGTCAATAAAATTACTACAACAACGGAAAATAAAGAATTGGCAGGGCTATCATCATCTGACTAATTAGTGAATGCTACTTGAATATGAGCATATGCAGTAGCTCAAAAGTTAACATGGTTTTGGCTGAAAATTGCAGATCAATTCATCTAATTCCGTTTCTGATACCATTGTGTGATAGGTGAAGATCTTGACAGCAGGATGCATTGTTGAAATATTTCAAATCTTGAGTTTACAGTTTATATCGATGGCAAAACATATTTGATCCCTGAATTACATATACACAGCATAAAGGATCACATTTCAGATAAACTGAACATGTTAACACTTTGAGATAAGAACATTTATCAAGTAGTTGCTAAATGCTAAGTGTGCATGAAAAATTACATATAGATAAATTTCAGGATACTGAGAGTTCCGCAAGGATCGAACTGAAATTAATATAGATGGCAAAACTGAGAAATGGAGATGCAGACATATACATACACTATGTAGACTTTGACCGCCATTGAAATAAAGTTCTCTCTCTCGAGTTTGTTGAGATGTTTTTCGTGAATTTGAGTAACGGGGTGGTATGACAGGAAAGGCCGCTATATATAATTTCTAAATGTAACTGTAATGGATTAGCAGCCGTTGACTAAATTAACCTTGTCGTGTTGTTCGGCGTTGCCTAGAGGACTTCACTCTGGATCTGGAAGCCTAAATTATATTTTTCGTCTTTTCTGAATTTGAATTTCTCATGTTTCTCAAGATGATCGGATGTTGATGTCACGCTTATATCATGATTACTGCAATTATTATTATAGTTTATTACGTGCTAAATTATATTTTCGTTTAATAATTCCGGATGGGAATATGTGCTAAATTATTTTAATGTTTGCAGCGTGCATCACCGGTCAGATCCTTTGTACCAACAATTTATGTGTTCCACCTTTAAATTTATTATAAGACAATTATTATATTTAATTAATCATATTTAATATTTTGTTGCTAAAGCTTAAAATTATATATCCTAATTGTGAAATAATTAATTATGAATTAAAATTATACAAAATTATAAAATTCTGATTGAAAATAACCAATCCTTATTAATGATTCTAAAGTTAAACTAGAGCACAAGAAATAAAATTGAATAAGAAATTGAAGAAGTAAAAATAAAATAATAATTATATATAAATAAGATACTAAAAGATGTAGCCCCCCATACAACTGTACATCTCTTATTGGTTAGCTTAACAGGATAATAGCCTCTCAATACACAAACTTTCGTCATTTTATAATTTTGCATGTAAACTTTAAAAAAAAAAAAAAACAAACTCAGATAAAAAATCGAATCGTCCCAAATCAATTCTAACTTGACAAAGATTAAAATTGAGGGGGCAATTAAAAATTTAAAACAATATGGATTTGAATTTGATTGTGTTAAATAAAAATAAATTAAAAAACAAATAAAATCACACCTAAGCAGCCACCTCACCCTCTCCCTCACGCTACCCCTCTCTCGGGTCTATAACGCCTGCAACAACGTAGCATCAATTTTCCAAATACTTCAAATTCGTCAATCAAACCCAAGATTTCTACATTTCTATGGGTTGGACGTGTTTTGAGTTCCAAGAATTATAGATCCTTCTCTTTTTCTTCCAATCTTTCTTGTTGAAATTTTTAGAGAGGAGAAAATAATAGGGCAAAAATCTTTTTCTTCGACGATGATTCCGGCCACCACTATGGGCAGCAGAGCGGCGGCAGCTTCGTTGCCAGGGATATGGCGGCTTCGACGGGGTTCAATGGGTGTGTTCAATCGTTTCTTGTTACCTCCAAGGAAGGCAGTTATTGATACTTAATAGGCCTATAAAACCATCGCTCGGCCCTTTTACTAGTTGGCCATTTCCGTACTTGAATTCAACTAACAAATTAAAGCCCAAATAAATTGTCCAATTTTTTTTTTTAATTTGGCTTAGCAGCCTTAAAGCTTGAATAAATTAATTCTTTGCGTTAGTTAATTGATCAAAAATCATTAATTTATATTCGCCATTTAACTTATTATTGTTATTTTCATCAATTTGTGTATTTTGTTACAGGAGAATTGTCAACTTTATATATACATAGTTTATTGTGATCGAATTCCATTTCCACCTTTAGGCTAAAAGAAACTCCTACAGTGTAGCGAGCAAATTGGTTTAGAGTTGCTCAAATGGTGGCTACCTGATAATCTTTATGGAATTAGCCAAAATAGTAAAATTTGGTCAAATTTCGGATTCTTTATTTCTTGTTATTTAGACTATTCTTCTTTATTATGAAGAAGGAAATACACATCCACTACCTGATGTGTCTATTTTGTAAATCCCACTCCTCGAAAACTTGAGATAAAAAAGTTCAAAACTATCCACTTTACAACTAAGAAGGTGTTTGGATGAGCTTATAAGCTCTTTAAAATAGCTTATAAGTTGTTTAGGAGTTATAAGCTGTTGCAAAGTGTTTGGCAAAATAAGCTCCTAAACGAACATTTAATTCCAACAATTATAAGCTCCTCTAAAAATAAGTTGGTCAACTCTAACTTATTTTTCATAAACTATAAGCAATTATGAATTTACTTTATTATAGTTCGTTATTTCCTACATATACACTATCAACTTCACCTCTCGTCAATTTTATCTCTCTAACTATGATTTTCTCTCTTTAATCACGATTCTTTCTCTAGCTTATAAGATCAATTATCCAAACACTAATAACTTATAAGCACTATGAGCTCTTGAAACATCTTATAAGCTCTCTAAAATAAAACAGCCAAACACCCCCCTAAGTTATTTCGGGTGAGAAAATTATTCTTTTGTTTCTTTCTCTCTCTACTATATTCTGTTATTGCTTCACTCCCTCCTATCCCTAGCTCACTAAATAACAATTTTATAACTAAGAAGATGAACTAAATAATAACAAAAGAAATCTATGCATCATGACATACGGTGTTACACAAACATCTAAATGTATTCCGGGATTCATTCATAAAGCAATACGATACATTTTTCTTTAAACTTATGAACGAGTCTAAAGTTATCTTTCCTTTAGTTAATTTTATACATGATTTTGAAGTGCTACGTAGTTAGCTTGACAAAACATTAACATGAAGGTAAGAGTTTTATTAAATTCATTAGCTTGTGTTTTCAATGAAAAAGCTGCGTTGAGGTCAAGAGAATGGCTCTAAATTTCCTGAATTTGTTGTCCGTTAAGACTTAAGTGGTCGTCACTAAAATCAGAGTTTATTGTTAGTATTAGTACTGTGTCTGTGACCCGAAGTCAAGTTTAAAAACAAGAAAATGAAAAAAGAAGAACGGCATGCTTGTAGAATTTCTTCTTGTATTTCTGTCATTTGTTCTGATTTGCATTTTGGGGACATGCAATGATGTTAATGTGCAAAGCGTGATCAGAGTGAAGGAACAACACATGCTCTTTGTCACTGTCGATCTGTTCAATTTCATGGCATGTATTGTAATAATGTACTTTGTTCAATATATGGGTTGACGCAAAACGTAGGCTGTTTAATTTGTGCGTAGAATATGGAGAGATAGAACTCAGATGACATGCGTCCTAACCAAAAAGTAAGGTTGCGGCAAGAATTACGACAGGCATAATTGGCAATAAATGGAACTGGCAAAGCATAAATTTAGAATGGAGTGCAATTAATCAATGATATACCTTTCCAAAGGAATAGATGCAGCACCTTCTGGTCAAACCACAACATTTTTTCACTCATCGGCCCCATCAATATACCAATTAACTCTTGCCTTTTCCTACCTAATTACTCTATTTATATTATTTGAATTATTATCATTATTTCCTTTTACATAACATTGATATGGGTCAGAAAGTGAAAGGCAGTCCAACGGTAAAGTGGGTTCATGTGGTCATAAGATCATACATTCGAACTCTACTAACGCCTCTATGAGTATGAGTCTGTTATATCTGGTTTTTCAAACGTAGTTTATCCGTTATGTGTGGTTTACAGGTTATTGTACAAGAATGTGGAGTTTATCCAATGCTCATCGAAAGTAACGACGGCGGATTCCCATGAATTCAAAAAAATAAAGGAACAAAGGCATTTAGTACAATATTTAGGCTAGGAAACCGGGATGGAAACACAGGACCAGTATTCTGCAATTATATTCATATGACAGAGTAAAAGCAATGAAATATTTCCTCCACCTTTCCCCCCCCCACTCTAACTTTAGGATCAATTAGGAAGGACCTTGTAAATATTTACTACTACCTAAGAACTTCATTACACCGAATTTTCTATTCCTTGACATGTAATGGGTGCGTATAAATATAAAAATTACATTATGATTTGTATGTCACATTTAGAGGGTGTTTGGCTGAGCTTATAAGCCAAAACAGTTTATGACAACTTTCTACTTATACCTCTATTTTAAATGTTTGGGTTCAAATCTAAGAGAAATTTTAAATAATGTCTTATTATCCTGAAATTTTTCTAACTTATTTTTTCATAAACTTATAACACAACCATGAATTTATCAAAAGAACCTTATTATAGTGTGTTATTTTTATCAACAATATCAACTTTACATCCCAATTTAGGATCAATTATGATTTTCCTTCTAAATCACGATTTTTACTCTAGCTTATAAGATCAATTATCCAAACACTTTAACAACTTATAAGCACTTGAGACATTACCTCTTATAAGCTCTATGAAACATCTTATATTACTAAAATGATTTGTATGTCACATTTAATTGGATTATTCATTTGGAAGAAGTTGCTCTTCCAAATTCGCCTCCACTTGGTCTTTCATTTATGGATAAATACATATTTAGGTATCTGTATACTTTTTTTACCAGGTTCCTGAAACCTCTATTCGTTAAAATCAAGCACTTGTACATTTGTTCACATTAAAATTACCCCTTTGTATAAAAGTTAGATCATTTCTTTTATTTGTGTTGATATTCGGTTCTCATGTGTTGTATCAGATAAAACTATGATCTAAATTTCACATGAGCAAAAGCAAAGGACTTTTTTACAAATGAAAGTTTAAGGAAATCATGTCTAGAAATAAAAGCATAAAGATCCAATTAAAAAAGGTTGTGCCTTAAATCATGTCTATATCATGAAATAAAAGCATAAAGATCCAATTAAAACAGGTTGTGCCTTAAATTAACCATTTATGGGAATATGTTACTTATTAATTGTTACTTATTCTCTCTTTAGGCGTATATGGGAAATATACTATTCGGCACTCTCGATCTTACCTCATACATCACTCCATATAAGTTTATTCAAACACAAGTGATAATTAAATGGCTAGACCTATTGCTAATGCTCCAAGCTTCTGAATATGCAAAGCCGAAATTTGACATCACTCAGATTAACAAGTTCTTTGGCTAAGCATATTTTATATAGCTTATAAACTCCATCAACTTATAAGATATTTCAAAAATTTATAAGAAATAATACCTCAAAAGTATATAATTTGTCAAAATATTTGAATAATTGAACTTATAAGCTAGAGAGAAAATCGAGAGTTTGATAAAAAAATTGAAGAGATATGAAATTGAAAGGTATATGTTGAAAATAATGAATCATATAGTAAGTTTATTTTTATAAATTCATTGTTGCTTATAAGATTATCAAAAAATAAATTAGAATTGAGAAACTTAATTTTTGTGGAGTTTATAAATTATTTTAAAACATATTTGATCAAACACTTATAAACTCAGCCAAACAATTTCTAAGTCAACAATGTTCACAAATAAAAATATCACAAATCCATTTAATTAATGATTATACGGAAGCATCCCAAAAGACAATCACCAAACAAGCTAACCTCTAATATGGATTTTTCAAAGATTCTTCCTATATTACCACTTGAAGTACTAAAATAGGTTAGCATTAATAGGTCTGATTAAGACACGAACCAAAAGTTTACCTAGACAAAATAGCATTAATAGTCCAATTAATCCATTGAGGGTTTTCCCGGAAGCTGCTTGCCACCAACCAAATCATTGTGAAAATGACAATAATCTAATCCCAATCACCAAGTTTTTATCGATTATATATATTAATCAGCCCATCGCTTGCAGCTACAACTTACATATATCAACATTAAGCCACTGGACATTTAAAATACATAATCAACGAGATTGGTTGCATAGTTCAACGACACAGGGAATCAGTCCCACAAATCATGTGCAATTTACTCACCTACGTTGCAATCACTTTGGTACACCATATATAGGGACTCAGTTACATCTCGCACATAATTTTATGGATAAAATCGAAAGTCGAGTCTAACAAATCATGAAAGTAGTACATCTCCATCGCTGTGAACTAATATGATCCATCTCTATATCTACAAACCTGCGTGAATAGAGATAGGATAATGAAAAACTGTGCAAGAGCAAATATAAGGCCATTCATTAATTGCAGCTAGAGAAAAAGTTAATCATCAATGATGGTAAGTGAAAACAGTCTACCTCAGATTGCAGTTTCTTCAATGCAAAGGTGGAATCCTGAAAGTAAATTGAGTCAGGGACATAACAGAACAGATGAAGTTGAAAACTTTCGAACAAATCTGAACAAAAATTGGTACCTGCAGAGTTTCCACTGATGAATGGTAACATTTCATAAGAGTTTGGAACAATACAAATTGAGATGAAGGACTACTGGGTAATCTTGAAATACACAAAAGGCCAAAACAAATATACCAAAACTATTACGCACTATGTTGAACCAAGTACATTTCAGTAAATAGTTTATTCTTGCATGAAAAAGAGGCTTCACGCCGTAGTGCCAAGTACATTTCAGAAAATAGTTGATTCTTGCATGAAAAAGAGGCTTTATACCAGCCACCTCGACCCCAAAAATAAGGACCCCAATGAAAGAAAAGAGCCCTATCCAAGTTCAGCATTTACTATGAAACGCCAAAAACTGATACAAGAAACGACCACTGCATAAGGTTGTAGTTATGTTCCTTGCAGCTACATACGTTGATAAAACCCAAGTCCTCTTTTTACATAAGCCATGCCAGCATAGATTCAGGTAGACTTTGTCACCATAGATTCAGGTAGCTTCAACTTCAGACAGCTAGTTCACTAAATATAGAGAACTCAGAAAATTTGTCTACACTGTTTAACAAAACCAACCAGTATTGGAGACTAAAATTCAAACTCAACAAAGTACTAGCAAAAGAATAATTCCGGCAACGGTCATCTCTGCAGTAGCATTGCTAACATTTCGAAAAAAATAAAAATTAGAAGTCACTTTATTGGCAAATTTTGATATTTTCAGTATCTACTATTTTGAGAGAGCATCAACAACAGGAGACGCCATGAGTATCGTCAGATTATTTGAAAATGTACAGTAAAAAACCAGATTCGTCATTCTTTATACAAAATGCTATCCAACAAAGGTGAATTACAATTAACTTGCTACTCACCTTGAGAAGATCAATTTTTTTGATCACACTTAAATTAAATTCATCTTCAATCAATAACAAAGATCACACATTTTTCCTCTTCCCTTGCAATATCTGAATCAACATCTTGGCGTTCCGTCTCACCTTCTCATTGTCATCCTCCAACAACCCTACACATGTCTCAAACAGCCCTTCTCTCAAAGCTTCCAAACCCATCTTTTCAATGTAGCAACAGAGGGAACTCAATGTCAGCAGCGCATACTGCACGCCCCTCGAACTCCCGTTGCTCACGATCCCTATCAGAATATCCAAAAACCCACGAAATCTCAACATCTCATCTCGCGCAAGTTTACATTTTGCGAGCAGGCCCAAGACCTCGACGGCCCGCTCGAGGCCGGAATCGGCGTTTTGGATTAAAATTGGCACCGCCCCACACTGAATTGCGCGAACCCGATTATCGGAGAAGGAGCAGAGCGTGAACAATGCGGTGGCCGCTTCCTTTCTCTCTCTCGAACTGCCCATCTGTAGGAGGGATACCAAACCCGAATCGCATCCGGGTACGACCCGATCGTGACCTTGTTGACTTCGAGAACGGCAAGGCTGGTTAACACGGTGGCCGCCACTGCGCGTGAGTCGCCAACGCCGCAATGAAGCGCGTAGACGACCTTCCCCACGATTCCCTCCGCCACCAGCCCTACCTTGCTGTCGTCATCCAGGCTCAAATTGAGAACGAAATGAAGGGCCTTCTCCTGGAGCCCCGGCTCGCCCGAGTCGATGCAGCTCAAAACCGCCGACACGGCCCCCGACTCGGCTAGCCGGCGGCGAATCGCCGAGTCGCGCTTGCAGAGGCGGCTGAGTTGGTCGAGCGAATTGAGCTGATCCTCTAAGTGGGAGGAAGGAGAAACCAAAAGCTGGATTAGGGCTTGCGGATTGGGCGCGTGGGCGTGGTGGGGTTTAGGCAGGAAAGGAGGGTGTAATTAGAAATGAGGCTGCGGAGGGCGTGGTTGGGAATGAGGGAAGGGGGTTCTGGCAGGGGCAGTTTGGTAATTGGGCAGGTGCGGTTGCCGGCGTCGAGCCACCGCTGGATGGAAGCGCGATCGAAGGTGTGGCCGGAGGAGAGGATGACGGGGTCGGACATTATCTCCAAAGAAATGGGGCATTTGAAATCGTCCGGCAACTCAACGGCCATTCTTCTTTTTCTTCAATTTTTCTGGTTGTGTCAGTTGAAAGATAGGGGTCGGGGGAGGGGAGGTTTATGAGGTTTACGTGTGCTCGGAGAAAACAGTGTGAGCTGTGGGGATTAATATGTGTGAGGTGGTGGAGCTCCCCTTGTGACACTGCTCGCTTCCGCGCTCTCTTTCTCTCTCTCCACTCACAACACCAATTACGCTACTTCCCCACAATTTTTATTCTTTTAATAAATTAAATTGTTGCATATTCTTTTATTTTTTATTTTTTATTTTTTCCTGAGGATGCACATGATATATCTCCTAGCTTCATCGAATCATCGTCCATGAGGCTGTTTTCATAATTGATTTTAGGTTTATTGTAAAGAACTGTTACAAAACGACCCAATAAACATGATAAAAAGTAGGGACATTTGATCTAAAAATTCAATCCAATTTTAGTTTAAATTAACCTCTTAAAGCTGAATCAATTAAAATTTTAAAAAAAATCCAAGATTATCGACTACTAAAATATTAGATAAAACTATCATTTGCTCCCATGCCATGCATAGAACTAATTTATTTTCATATTTTCTTATGAACTTTAATCTGTATCGATACTAATATGAACTTACAATTTGTTGCAATTTCTTCTCAAAATAAAAATTATGCCAAATTGAACTCTCAGTAGAGGAACATTTAGAGCACTACCATCACATATTTAATCTAAGAATATAATTTTTTTTAGCATATTGTTACAACATTGTGCAATTTAATTTAATTAAATTATTGTTTTAGGATAAATTTGCAACAAACTATGAGTTCATGTTATTAATATTACAATTTAATGTATAATTATTATGTAAATATAAATATACTTTTCTACAATATTTACAACAAATGATATATTATTTTGTTATAAAGAAATGACAATATTATTAAAAAAATTGTTTGTGTTTTAATAAAAAATTTGTTTGTGTTTTAACTTATATAATAGTGCATATATATATATATGTATAAAACTAATGCATATATATATATATGCGCAATTTGTTTCAAAAATTTAAATGATTATAACTTCTTCATTTTAATTCTATTTTTCACATATAATATATCAAATTAATGTTATTATCGCGATCTTTAATTCAATATGCATATACTTTCATAAACGGAATAACAAAATTTTAGAAAAATTCAAAAATATGAAAGAGAAAACAGTGAGTGGGTAGTTACTGCACCAAATTTCCCAAAACATATGATGCAAAATTAATTTTTATAATTTAATCTAATTTTTATTAATTAGTAATAGGCACTAAATTTTGAAGAAACTTCAAACTCGTCATTTAAAGATTTCATGCTTTAATATAATATAATTTATTCTACCGCAATGGTAAGGGAAATACATGATTTCAACTTAATAAATTGATTTTATGATAATTTTAGTGTAATAAATCAATAATACTTCAATCAAGCCATTAGTTGATTTTGTGACAATTTTAGCTCATAAAATATTTTTTGCACCAAAAAATATAGCCGGCGTCAGAAAATAACATATAGATTGCATAAGTCATAAACATCGTTGGAAATGATTTACGTGCTACATATTATTTTCGATATCAATTTTGATTTTTGACGTCGAAAAATCACTTACAAACTAAAATTATCACAAAATCAATTCATTAGACTTGATTGAGTTATTATGCTAAATTTATCACAAAATCAATTTATTATACTAAAATTGATTTTTCCTAGATGGCAAATTAAAATTATAGATCGGCAGATCAGATAAAAGATGGCAACGGGTGTCAAAATCGCATTGAAATCAATTTGAAATTGAATGAGGGAACATTCATATCAAAGGGGTAGTTTGGGAAAAACAACCGTTCTTCTCCCTCTGCCTGTTGCTTAACGCTTGATGAAGGCGTGCTTCTTGCTCAACGGATTTATGATACCATGTCCTGAATTAATTAATTAATTAATGATGAATATCAGTTTATGTTTCAATATTTTATGTTTTTTTACTTAATATCCCAACATAAATATATTGTTATTTTGATCTCTAACGTTTTAAAAAATTTCACGTAATGTCCCGTCGATTAATTTATGATTAATTTCTGATGTACAAACATTTACGTGACTATCATAATTTCATGTTGGACTTCACGTTAATATAAAAATAAAATAAAAACGTAAAAAAATTCATCAAAAACGACGTCGTTCTATTTCTTCCCTTGTAGTGGCGTGAAAAAGAATTAAACGATATCGTTTTGAATAAACTTTTTCACGTTTTTATTTCATTTTTATATTGACGTGGAGTCCAGCATAAATTTCTGCAGCCACATAAGAGTTTGTACGTCGGAAATTGATCGACGGGATATTAAATGAAATTTTTTGAAACATCAAGAATTAAAATAATAATATGCTTACGTTGAAACATTAAGAAAAAATCACAAAACATTAGGATATTAACTAATATTTACCCATTAATTAATTCACATTTTTTTTTATAAATTTAATACAAAAATTTAAAAGACATGTGCCACGGTGAATTCACATTTTTTATCTATGCGGTAACTTCCCGACTTCATCAAACTTTGACTTTTAAGAAAGGTTTCGACAGATAAAACAAAGCCCACCCGACACTGTCAAAAAAATGTCCAAGCAATAAAGGCTTGTTTTTAATGAATTTTTTTTTCATGTTAGTGGATTAACTTTTTTAATTAATATATGCATTATATATAGGGAGGAAGATTCAAATATATTTTCTTTAAAAGTGAGAATATGATAATCATTTTCAGATTTTTGAACGTGAAAATTATAGTAAATGTATTATTTTATTATATGAATATATAACTTGAGTTCGAATTTCATAAGAGACTTATAAGTTCTTGAGAAATATTTGGTAAAAGCTTCTAAATAATTTATAAATGATGAAAAAACTCCGACAACTTATAAGTTCATCAAAAAATAAGTTTCAATTTTAACTTCTAATATATATTTTTCCAATGATGGAAAAACTCCAACAGCTTATAACTATGATTTAGTCTATCAAATTCACGATTCTCTCTATAGTTTACAAATTCAATTATTCAAATATTTTAACAACTTATAAACTCTTAAAATATTACATTTTATAACTCTTTAAACATCTTATACATTATTAAAACTTACAAATTCTCTAAAATAAGCTTAGCCAACACCTCTTAGTCGCACTCAATACCAACGGGCGGAAAATTTCCAACCGGCTGACCTGATCAAACCTCAAGCAAACAAGTGTTATAACAATTCTTGAAAATGATGGGTGATGAACCTAATCCATCAAGAATCTCAAATTTCAGGTTTCCCCTTCTTATATAATCCAATCAAATTGTCTGTCGCAATTTATTTATTTATTTTCTATGGTCATTATCCATTCGACCCATAATCCTCGAATAATCAAGGTAACACCTCTCAGGATCTAACAAGAAACGGCGAAAAGGGGCAAAAAAAAAGTTACTAGTGACTAATCTTCTCTTTTCTTGAATAAACTGCACATTATATTATACAGAAATTACATATCTAAATGCCCCCGATAAATTATAATAGTCGTATATATCAAAAAAATAATATAAATAAAAAGTCTATCGACCATGGAGCAATTTGTGACCGTAATTTCATTGTAAGTATTAGGCATCTTTCGGGTGGAGTAGGAATCGGTTTGGTATAATGTTCGTTGTGTAGAAACCTGGTTGTGTAGGTTGATCCGAAACTGGATGCTCACTGTCCAACATTACAACAACGTTGGACATCGTAGGCTTGTCTTCGGGGCGCTGTTGCACGCACAACAGCCCAACTTGGATACATCGTAACACTGCTGCTGATACTTTGTTTGGAATCAATGCATCCACAAAATACCTAGGATTTCCTTCCGTCCATAATCTCCATGCCTGTGAATTATTCTCAATCTTGAGTCGCATTGGAGGTACACAAGCCCGCTTGCAATGGCTACTATGATATCATAGGGCGTTCGCCACTCTAAAGATGTATCCTTTGTTTGATCTATGAAGATTGATGGTTGAGTTGATCGAGAGATGCAAACGCGATGTAAAGAGACTGACCGAAGATGAAGAGGTCCAAACTCTTGTTGGGCATGTACTCATAAGCCAGCATTCTCTCGTCTCCATGAATGCAGCATCCCACAAGACTAACAGGTTTCCTTGTGCTGCAGTTTAGCAATCAAGATCACTTCGTTCTTGAATTCGTGGAGGCCTTTTCCAGATTCTCGAGAGTCTCTTAAATGCTATCTCTTTGCATTTGATCGGACGCCCTTTGTAAGATCAAAAATAGGATTGTATTATTTTAGTGAGAAAAGGTTAGTTGCATATGACTAGCTAGGATCAATTATACCTCGTAAACAGAGGCAAAACCACCTTCCCCAATCTTATTTGCAAACGAGAAGTCATTTGTGGCAGTTGATATTGTAAGAAAGTCGATTAGAGGTAAAGTCAGATCCTCATCTCCTATGCTATCTTGCTTCGGATAATCATGTTGCTGCTCTGTCAAAGCTAGAACCAATTAAGTTATTACAAGGCCATACCAAAAATGTGCGGAGTTGAATAGAATTATGGTCTGTTATTCCCTATATAATTTTAATACAAAAAAGCAATTATTTATTTCCGAGCCCACATCCACAATCTGAAATCTCCAACGCTACATTAGAGCTATAAAATTGACTAAAGTAAATCTGATTGATGTTACTTTTATCCCCTACAACTTTGTTTTAGTCCATCATGTAAAACTAATACTTGCACGAGAGTAGACTTTCCTTGACAGTTATGTTCGTTCAGTGACAAAATTGCACCGCCAAAAAAGAAAAGAAAAACTAATTAATGAGTCAACACGACAAGCAGATTGAAGAAAATCGTTCGCGGGAATTATGAAGATCAATTTTGTCAAGAATCTGGACTACGAAAGGATTCTATCAAGTAATTACTAATGAAGGAAAAACCAAAAAAAAAAAAACCGAATAAATATAAAATTAGTATATATGACAGTGACCAAGATACGGCCTCTCTCAATACAACCAAAGTGGTTTCACACAAATACAAATAGCTCTAGGAAAAGAAAATTGTATAAAGCAACAGTATGCGATAGAGTCATCTGCCGTCAAGCACGGAAAGAGTGAGCTCGTTATTGGAGTAGACATTTTGTTGAGCTGATCCAGGGCCCGGGATCGAACCATTATCCGCAAACAGTGGCTGGTTGGGCGGTGGTAGCTCGACAATATCACGGCTGAGCATCGACAGCACGATTTGAATGGTAGGTCTATCCTTGGGATTATCTTGGACGCAGAGCAGCCCAATCTGAATGCATCGAACCATCTCTTCCTCCATTTCCCTACTTGCTATACTTTCTTCCACCAGCCTCAAACCCTCACCCTCACTCCACATTTTCCACGCCTGAAACAATATTATTCAATCTCATCACAAGATTAATTAGTACAAGATTATGTGAAAGTTGACAAGTGCTTACACATTCTATAAGGCTCAACGACCATTCCTCATTGAAATAGTGTGTGTTCTTTTTTCCTTTTATTATCTCCAGAATCAACACGCCGAAACTGTATACATCGGATTTTTCAGAAAATCTGCCTTCCATTCCATATTCTGGCGCCATGTATCCGCTGTAATTAAAATTATCTTATCGTGTTACCACAACTTATTAATTTAATCTTATTGCACTAAGTGGTCAAGATACACTTACTATGTTCCCACGACTCTTGCAGTACTGCCATGGTCTTCGTTGCCTCCGAATATTCTTGCCATGCCAAAGTCGGATATTTTTGGATTCCAGTCTTGGTCTAGCAGTACATTACTTGGCTTGAGGTCTCTGTGAATTATCCTTAGTCTGGAGTCTCTGTGAAGATACAGGATGCCTCGCCCAATGCCCTCGATTATACTGTAACGTAGTCTCCAATCTAACAACTTCTTTGTTGGAGTCGTAGGACCTGTCAAAAACCCAAAATATAATGATAACTTTGCTGCTGAAAATTGTGTAAATGCATAGCAACAATGGGGTCGGTTGAACTGACCAAAGAGACAGGTGTCCAAGCTTTTGTTTGGCATGTATTCATAAATCAAAATCTTCTCTTCTTTCTCAACACAGCCTCCCAGCAGTTTGACAAGATTCCTGTGTTGGAGTTTGGAAATCACAATAACTTCATTCATGAATTCTTGCATGCCCTGTCCAGAGTCCGCTGATAGTCTCTTCACAGCAATTTCTTTCCCATTCGCCAGAATTCCCTATCAAAATACGCATCCAACATCTAATCCTGCAATTCAATGGGTGCATCAAACTTTGAAAGTTTTTGTACCTTGTAAACAGGACCAAAACCACCCCTGCCAAGAAGATTGTCTTCATGGAACTGGTTTGTTGCTGTAGCAAGCATCTCGAAAGTGAAATTTGGCAACTCGCCAATATTAACTTCCTTTGATTCATCTCTGAGTACCATTGCAGTTGAATCCGTTGTGAACATTTGGCCTACTTCCAAAATATTTCTATCTTTTGCTCTGTCCCCTGATTTGGAAAAGAAAATGATCAGTGCCAGCAAAACATAGATACTTATTTTTATGTCCATGTAATAATAGGTTAATTGGCCAATTAATCACCTTTCCTCTTTACCATCAACCACCAAGCAATGAAGATCATAATGGCTATGCAGAAAAAACCCACAGCTACTGAAATTATGATGTAAATCTTTCTCCCCTTGTGTCCATCTGGATAAAGAAAGTGAGTTTAAATTCAAATAATCTCTTGATTGATAATTAGATCCAATATTCAAAACTTCCAAGTACCTTGGTTAGTAAAACAAGAAAGCATAAGATTTTCCAGAAAAACTAGCAAGACCAAGAAAGCAATCCCAGACTAGTAAAAAATGTGAAGTAAATTACCGAATTCAGAAGCAGAGAGACGAATGTAGAGATCAACACCAACACGATCAAACTTCTGAGCGTCAATCAACGTATTGCTCCAAAACATACAGCCAATGTTAAGATCATAAGCATAAGCTATGCAAGAACAATTCCCACTACATCTGTTCCGACATTCATCTTGAACCCTAGCAGACAAGGGTTGAGCAAAGTCGGGAACCTTCATATACCGTAGCCTCGCAAATCCATCTCCTTTTCCACATTGCAATTGCTTCTTCCTCCTGCACCCATTACTCCAATTCCTCTCCCCATTCATCTTCATATATCGGCTCAAACCCTCTCAAACAAGTACAAATAGGCGATTCCAGAGGATTACAGCTACCAAATGGCCCACATTTACCGTAAAGATCACATTCATTTTCCGGAGCCGCCCACACCACGTCCCATCTCCTCTTACTGCCATCCCACACCTTTCGCATAATACTTCCTGAAGAATTCACGTTGGCCGTTATATACACATTATTCTGCGGCCTCGAGTAGAAGAAATTGCCGGCAGTGTCGTTTTTTACTTGAGTGAACCCGTCCAAGTAGGCATAAAACATCTCTTTTATCCCAAGAAAAATCAGCCCATTCCACGGCCCGCTCCTCCAGTGTGGGCGCCCGTTGTTCCACGCGAAAAGTTGTGGGATCCCGTTTATCGCGTCGAGGCCCCCAGTGAAGCTTCCTATTTCGGGGTCGGTGGGGCTTTTCCACGCCGATGCCACTACCATCTTCCCTGTCTTGGTGTTCTGGCTCAACGTCATGCCCGGCACGACAATATCCGTAGGTTCTGAGAAAGACTCCCACAATTTGACCCCCGTCGCGGCGTCCCGCAAAACGAGATTCCCAATGTCGAGGAGTTGGATGGTGGAATTGACGGGAGATGTGATGAGATTGGTGGACCAGACGGTTTGATTAGTTCCGTCCATGAGCACGAGATTGCCGTCTTGGGATAGAGTTAAAGTGCTTGAAGAATCTTTGAGGGGGTTTTCTCTGTTGGCAATCCATATCACGGTTTCTTCAGAGAAGGCGAAGAAGACGCCTAGGTATCGGTTGGTGGTGTTCGCGGGACTGAAAAATCCCAATTTGTACACCTGCTTTGGTGATATGATGGTTTCTGGATCTTTGATGACGACACCGGCTGAAATGGTGTCTGCTTCTAAGCTCACGCATACAATACTTTGGAGAATAAGAAGAAGTATTGATTTATGAAGAAAGAGTTGAGTGATTCTGGTTGTCATTGTATGACTCTGAGAAGCAATGGGCTTATGATTTTGGTGGCTCGTGTTACCATTATATATAGTAAAAGATACCATGCATAAAGCATAAACACTCATATTGAAGTTTGTGATACGGCAGTATGAGATGATGATGGGTTTAAGTGGTCGCCTCGGTGGGAGACTTGGACTTTGATTAATCTTCCTTCAACTTGAAAATTAATTGTTTGCTATTGCAGCATTTACTCCATTGGCGTAAAGACGAGGCCCAATCACAAATACAGGTAGTCGTCTTAGTCTTAAGTACTAGCTCTGATATTTCCACATTTTTCCAGAAAATAGAATTTGAACTATAGTGGGACAAGAGAATACGAATTTTCTTATTTAAATGAGGGTTATAATTTTCCACGAAACATATATAAATCTCTGTATGTCCACTTGATATTTAGTGATTAGCGTCCGTATACGTATAGGTACATGCACGTATAGGTTAAGTGTTGATGAAATTTAAATTTGAGACTTTTAATTATAAAAATACACATTTCACCACTAAGTTATCCTAAAAGACATGCAAGGACGGAGTAAGAGGGAACGGTGGAGGCACCCAACCCCTTGAGAATTTTACCAAAAAAAAAGGGCATGTAATAATAAATTAAAAAAAATATTGTTTATGGCAGAATCTATCTCCTACCATCATGGACACAGATTAACTGCATACAATTTGTGTGGCAATGCCATGTAGATAGGAGAGTAAACTATATTTGACTTTATTAAAGTGACTTTTAATACTATCTCTATTTTATAGGAATTTATTAAATTTAATCTCATTACCATATCTTTTTTTAATAAATATTATAGCTTTTACCATGGCAAAACACTTCCCAATTTACAAACACATTCCAGAACACAAATTCATCAAGTTCACGTCACATGAACTCACTCATTTCTTTTTAGTCATAGGTCTTATTTATTAAAAAATGAATAAATTCATATACTGAAATGGTGGACGTGAACTTGATGTAGTGATATGAATTAGGTTTCAATGAATTCATTGAATCAACAAAATTGGCCAAATAATGATACGTACTTTCTCTGTATGAAGAAGATGATCAAGAGTCAAATCACACCACTTTTGACTCCTATCAAGAAAGGTATATTCAAGTTTTGTAAATAAGATTCAATTCGTTGGATTTCATGCCTTGCTCCTTGTTTCATTTCTGCAAATCATTTAATCTTGCTTTCCCTCGCCTGCCCAAAAGGGCCGTGCCTTCACTGAATAGTGGGCCGTTTGGCCCACTATGACACCATGAATGATTGGACAATTTGGACCACTTAATTTCTACTTCTTTTTCATGAGTGGTACCTCCCAGCCCATATCTTTGTGCTAAGCCTTGAAGCTTTTGAGGCACATCTGGAATACTAGTAAAATAGTAGGCCTTAGTGGACTGAATCAACCTATTTGGATCCAAAGTTTGCTTTAGATATATTCTACCCATTTTCTTCATTTTTCTCATAATTATATCCCTAACACTAATTAAAAAATATATCACTATATTTTAACAAAACTCTTATTGCCCGCACCTTAAAAATCCCAAGGAAACAAACTATAACTATCTTTAGAAAGGTTTACTTTTTGCTCCATTTTTTTCGAAACTAGTTTACGTAGTTTTCCAGTGATAAAGACTTAAAATTACGATTCGCTTCCAAGTAAAATAAATGACTTGATAATTTGACTGAAATTTGTTTTAATATTAATCCGAACTTTCATATAAAAGGTCTTTGATGAAATTTCAAACTTTAGAAGGTGAATAAGGGTATTAGATTTGTGTCCTCAAAATAAACAAAAAAAAAATACAATAGATTTCTTTCTGCGTTTACCCAAAATTAATTTTGCGGCTTTTGCCCGATAATCTAGAGTCAAAATTCAATTGAGCGAATTGAAGGATTCAAATATGGTAGTATTAGTATATTACTCTCTGCACGAATAAAATATATTTGACTTTTTCCTTTTTTTTCTTACGGTTGTCATCTAATTAATTGAGGAAAACGTGGCATTATTATGTCTTTTAATTTTTTTTGTCAATTAAATACATAAATTTAAAAGTCACATCACGACAGATTTCAAACCTCGTGATCTTCGATCTCGCCATTAACTACTCTATCACTAGGCCAACACATGCACACTATTATGTCCCTTATTTGCATGTCTTTTGATCATCAGCTAGCTTGTGCATTAAAGCAATATGCACAAATAACAAGCATTATAGTTTAATATTATTTTTTATATATAAAATTAAGAAATTAGAATACGAATCCCGATTCTTTATCCCAATTAAAAAGAAGTATAATCATCACTATGCAAATTTAGCTAAGCAAAAATTGAGTTTCTACACAGTAATTTTGTTTTTTTTTGCCCGTAAAGACAACACTTTTAATGAGGAAAATATTATTTCTGTTAGTGATTTCAAGAGATAAAAAGTCCAGCGAATACATAACACTCCTTTTTGTTGTAATTGTATGTATAAGTCAACTATATATCTAGGCACAACATATCTCATCATTTATCATGTATTCCGATTTTGAATTTCATTTTATAATAAACACGAACTCTATTGAATAATTATGATATTAATGAAACGAGCACGGAATTGAATTATGATAAAAATAATACCCGGCCCTAAACATATAGGACAATAAATTTAAAGAAGCGTGAGATATAAGGCGATGGAAATCCTATTCTCCTACTGATAGCACTACAAACCACATGCGAGAAAATCATAATTGAAAATCGTGTATGCACTCAAACCCATAGAGACGTTTGGTGGGGTTCAACTCGCCGACCTCTACCATGCGTCGAACTGTGGGGTTCACATTACGTATTATTGCATAGGAATATGGATTTTCAGTGCGAACTGTTGGCATCGGCTGTAGGCCCCCATAACTGAAAAAGAAAAGAAGAAAAAGATACCATAATGCATAAGCATTCATATTGATTGTTTTGATACTAATAAGTAATTGAAGTTTGTGGCAATTAGTAGTATGAAATGGTGATGCTTAATTGCTCGCGTCGGTGGGAGACTTGGACTTTGATTAGTCTTCCCTTCAACTGTGAAAATTAATTGTTTGGTATTGCAGCATATACTATTGGCGTAAAGACTCAACTCCATAAGAACAATTTAATGGTCAGAGAGAATTAACTACATGTAGTTGTCAAGTATATGTATACTAGCTCTGGTATTTCCATATTTTTCCAAAACATAGAATTTGAACTATAGTGGCACCAAAGAATACGGCATTTTCTTATTTAAATGAGGGGTATAATTTTCCACGAAACAGATATAAATATCTGTATGTCCACTTGATATTTAGTGATACGTATATATAGGGACGTCAATCGGGTCAACCCGCTCGGGTTATTGGGTTATTCGGGTTGATTTTTTTTTGGGTTTGAAATGTTCAACTCTAATCATAAACTCTCGGTTTCAGGCTAACCCATCAGATCAATCAGGTCAGAAAGCTTAAGGGAAAAAAATAAACTATATATATTTCTTATTGACAATGCTATATATATAACAAATATTTTATAAAAAGCGTTGGAGAAAAATAAACTATATAAATATATAAATAAAATATATACTCTCTCCGTCCACCAAATACGTTTATTTAATTTCATTTTGTCCGTCCACAAAAAAAGTTCATTTTCCTTTTTTGGAAACATCAACTTCACATTTTTACCCTAAACCTATCCACTTATTTAAAAAAACCACTCATGACCCACCTTCGTACACTCACTATCCATTAATATATTCATTTATTATTCTTAAGACCTACCTTTTTACACTCACTTACTTTACACTCATTACAATTTATTAAAACGCGTGCCACCAAAATCAAGTAACGAATTTGGTGGACGAATAGAGTATATTTTTTATTGATATTGATATATTTATAACAAATATTTTATATTAAGCGTAAGAGTACAAAGAAGTGAAAAATAAGTATAACTTTTGAATATTAAACCATAATACATTCCACAAGTTTTTTTTTAATCTTATTATACTAGCTTTCAAGAGAAAATAATGAAATTTAAAAATAGTGCTCATAACTAAATTCTTTTTTTTAATATGCTTTAATATTCATATTCCATATAACTAAATGATCTTTAATAATATAATACAATTATAACGGAGTTAAAACTTATATCTTGAAAAAATTAATAAGTCAATTCAATATAATATCATTTAAAGTATATTAAAATATTAAAATAGAAAATAACACTCACAACTAAATTCTTATTTTTAATATGAATATCATATTCCATAATAGCTAATTCACTATTTAATAAGTTGATTCACTATAATACCAATTAAAATTTATAACTTGAAAAAATTAATAATTTAATTCACTATAAATAACTAAATAAACAATCTATAATTTTTATAAAGTTTAAAATAATTAAACATGAAAAGTAAATTATGTCAACCTAAATATATTATCATATATATCTAAAAAGAATATTAAAATATAAAAGTCAAATATTGATTCTCAATACAAATCCATCATGAACTTCAAATCTAAATTCAACCTAAATTGAGAAATAAATACATAATCTCAAATAAGATTAACAGCAAGACTTAAATTTTGAATTTCTAACTATTAGATAAAGAAAAAACCAAAGAAAAACAAAGAAAAGAAAATGGTACATGGTTTTCGAATTTCATTATTTGCTCTTTAAAGTTAGTATAATAAGATTTAAAAAAAATACTTGTGGAGTATATTTTGGTTTAATATTCAAAAGTTATATTTATTTTTCACTTATTTGTCTTTTTAATAGCTAATTAACTATTTAATAAGTTAATTCACTATATACAAATTAAAATTTATAACTTGAAAAAAAACTAAGTTAATTCACTATAAATAACTAAATAAACAATCTATACTAGCTAAAAAATTAAAATAATTCAACATGAAAAGTAAATTGTGTCGGTGTAAATAATATTAACATATATATATCTAAAAAAAATATTGGGATATAAAAGTCAAATATTGATTCTCAATACTAATCCGTCATGAATTTCAAATTTAAATTCAACCTAAATTGAGAAATAAATATATAATCTCAAATAAGATTAACAACAAGACTTAAATTTTTAAATGAAGAATTTTGAATTTCTAACTATTAGACAAAGGAAAAAATAAAGAAAAGAAAATGAGTTTTTTTTTTCCCCGACCCTCTGGGCTGACCCGAACGGGCTAGCCCGATTAACCTGCTAACCCAAATGGGCTGGCCCGAATATCCCGATTATATAATCGGGTTACGATTTTATAACTCAAGCCTGTTGCACGTATAGGTAAAGTGTTGGTGAAATTTAAATTTGAGACTTTTAATTATAAAAATACATATTTCACCACTAAGTTATCCTAAAAGACATGCACGCAAGGACGGAGTAAGAGGGGACAGTGGAGGCACCGAACCCCTTGAGAATTTTACAAAAAAAAATAAAAAATAAAGGCAGGGGTATTAACACTTTTTGTAATATTCATATAATAAAGTATTGTTTATGGCAGAATCTATCTCCTACCATCGTGGACACGAATTAACTGCAAACAATTTGTATGGCAATGCCATGTAGATTGGAGAGTAAGCTATATTTGACTTTATTAATCTCATTTTTTTAAATAAATATTATAGCTTTTACCATGACAAAACACTTCCAGTTTACAAACACATTTCAGAACACAAATTAATCAAGTTCACGTCACATGAATCACTCGTTCCTTTTTAGTCATAGGTCTTATTTATTAAGGTTATTTAAAAATGAATAAATTAATATAGTGGATGTGAACTTGATATAGTGATATGAATTAGGTTTCAATAAATTCATTGAATAAAAAAATTCGCCAAATAAAAGTATTTTCTCTGTATGAAGAAGATGATCAAGAGTCAAATCACACCACTTTTTGACTCCTATCAAGAAAGGTATATCAAGTTTTGTAAATAAGATTTAATTCGTTGGATTTCATGCATTGCTCCTTATTTCATTTCTGCAAATCATTTAGGGGGTGTTTGGCTAAGCTTATTTTAAAGAAATTATAAGATGAATGTTTCAGAACTTATAAATTGTTAAAGTGTTTGGATAATTGATCTTATAAGCTGAGAAAGAATCGTGAGTTAGAGATAAAATTGACGAAATGAAGTTGGCATTGTATATGTAGGAAATAACGAACTATAATAAGGTTATTTTGTAAATTCATGATTGCTATAAAGCTTATGAAAAAATAAGTGGGTTTGAAGAACTTATTTTTATGAACTTATGTTCGTTGGAAAATATTTTTACATCTTATGTTCGCTTAGGAGCTTTATTTTGCACAAACACATCGCAATGCTTTATAAACTCATAAACAATTTTATAAACTGCTTTTAAAGAAATTATGTTCTCACCAAACACCTCTTAATCTTTGCTTTCCTCACCTGCCCAAAAGGGCCGTGCCTTGGCTGAATAGTGGGCCGTTTGGCCCACTATGACACGATGAATGATTGGATAATTTGAAGACTTAATTTCTTCATCTTTTTCATGACTGGTAGCTACCGAGCCCATATCTTTGTGCTAAGCCTAGAAGCTTTTGAGGCCCATCCAGAATACTAGTAAAATAGTAGGCCTTAGTGGACTGAATCAACCTATTTGGATCCAAAGTTTGCTTTACATATATTCTACTCATATTCTTCATTTTTCTCATAATTATATCCCCAACACTAATTAAAAAGAAAATATCACTATATTTTAACAAAACTCTTATTGCCCACACCTTAAAAATCCCAAGGAAACAAAATCGCTACAACTTATTTTTTGCTCCATTTTTTTAAAACTAGTTTTACATAGTTTTTCAATGATATAAGACTTAAAATTACGATTCGCTTCCAAGTAAAATAAATGACTTGATAATTTGACTAAAATTTGTTTGAATATTAATCAGAACTTTCATATAAAAGGTCTTTGATGAATAAGGGTATTAGATTTGTGTACTTCTCCCCAAAATTAATTTTGCGGCTTTTGCCCGATAATCTAGAGTCAAAATTCAATCGAAGCGAATTGAAGGATTCAAATATGGTAATATATTACTCTCTGCACGAGTAAAATATATTTGACCTTTTTCTTTTTCATTTTTTCCTACTGTTGTCATTTGAGGGGGTGTTTGGCTAAGCTTATTTTAGAGAGCTTATAAGCTCCAAGAACTTATAAGATGTTTCAAGAGCTTATAAGAGGTAATGTCTCAAATGCTTATAAGTTGTTAAAGTGTTTGGATAATTGATCTTATAAGCTAGAGAAATAATCGTGAGTTAGAGAGAAAATCATAGTTAGAGATAAAATTGACGAGAGGTGAAGTTGATAGTATATGTAGGAAATAACAAACTATAATAAAATTATTTTGGTAAATTCATGGTTGCTTATAAGTTTATAAAAAAAAGTAAGTTAAGGTTGACCAACTTATTTTTATGGGAGTTATAAAAATGTTGGAGTTTATTTTCACAAATTTTATATGTTCGCTTTGTTTTATTTCACAAACACTTTACAACAAATTATAAGTTCTCAATGTTTTAAAAGAGCTTATACTTATAAGCTCAGCCAAACACCCCTAATTAATTGAGGAAAACGTGGCATTATTATGTCCCTTATTCGCATGTCTTTTGATCATCAGCTAGCTTGTGCATTAAAGTAATATGCACAAATCACAAGCATTATAGTTTAATAATATTTTTTACATATAAAACTAAAAAATTAGAATACGAATCCCAATTCTTTATCCCAATTAAAAAGAAGTATTATCATCGCTATGCAAATTTAGCTAAGCAAAAATTGAGTTTCTACTCTGTACATATTTTCTATGCCCGTAAAGACATAACACTTTTAATGAGGAAAATATTATTTCTGTTAGTGATTTCAAGGGATAAAAAGTCCAGCGAATACATAACACTCATTTTTGTTGTAATTGTATCGATAACTCAACTATCTAGGCACAACATATCTCATCATTTATCCTGTATTCCGGTTTTGAATTGCATTTTATAATAAACATGAACTCTATTGAATAATTATGATATATTAATGAAACGAGCACGGAACTGAATTATGATAAGAATAATACCTGGCCCTAAAGATATAGGACAATAAATTTAAAGAAGCGTGAGATATAAGGCGGTGGAAATTGCCGGCCTGCAGCCTCTATAATTTATATATATAGTAGCATTAGGTTTGTGAAGATCAAAGGAAATGGCGGGCACGACGTCTACTGGGTTTCGATGCAACTTCCACGAACATGTATCAAATTTATTCTGACAATAATAAAACGGAATCCAATCTAAGTCCTACATAACTTGGTCCGCATGATTTTCTCCACACGAAATTTCGTCCATCCTAACTCATTACCTTCCATATATACTGTGCACCATCTCCTTCTCATTCTCACATTCATCTTAAGTTATTGGTTGAATGGGTAAGCGAGAAGGCAATAATGGTGTGGTGTTTGAGGATAATTTTCCGGCGATGGTTGAGAAGCTGGGGGCGGAGGGTTTCATGAATGAGCTGTGTAAAGGGTTTGAGCTGCTGATGGATTCTAACAAACAGCTCATCACATTCCACAGCTTGAAGAAGAATGGTGCGGTGTTGGGTTTGAAGGTCGAAGATGATGAGCTGCTACGGTGTATGTTGAAGGAAGGAGATTTGGACGGCGATGGATGTCTGGATCAGATGGAATTTTGTGTTTTGATGTTTAGATTGAGCCCCACTCTCATGAATCTAGCTGCCCATATCTTGTTTCACCACTTTCAATAGCTAAGCTTTTCGAATTCAAAAACTCATGTACATCCGTCCGGAAGGTGCAGATAGATAAAATTATCATTTATTCTTAACAAAAGTATCATTTAGATTAAGGAAAAATATCATTTATTTTTTATATTGTAATTCGAAAGTATCATTTATATTGAAAAAACGTATCATTTATATTGAATAAAAATATCATTGTCCATACATACGGATGTCCGCACAAGAGACCAACTCTTTCTATTTCTATTTTGATTTCTTGCTTTTGTGTATTCATTCATTTATCTGTTAAATTCAGTACTAGTGAATTTATCGGTCCGAAAGAGTGATTTAAGATTTCAATGATTTCATCTTCAGAAATTTTATAATAAATTAATTGATGAAACAAAATTAATATGGTCTAATTATGAATTCATCAATTCTTTAGGATTAACAAATGGAATTCACAGCTAACTACTACTAATAATAATAAACATCATTGCGTGCACGCACTCACAGACAAAATAAAAAGAAAGAAAAATCTAGAACCAACCAAACCAAGTCGATTTGACCAAGAGATAGGAAAAAATTATGGGGTTTATTTGTGATGGGTTGGTTTTAGTTCGTAAAAATTAGTAATTGAAAATTTTATGAATCATAATTATAAGTTCAACATATTTAATCTACCTACCAGATCTAGAGCATATAAGCTTTTAAAAAATATTCACGAATCGATCACCAAATTACTTGATTTGATTTGCATAATATTCATTAACGTAGTATATTATTACCTGTTTGATTTTCAAGTGGATTGCAAACTATGCTTGGAATTGCTATAGGGGCACAAAAATCATTTTTTGCACCAAAATTGTATAGGTGAAGACCCAATTCACTAACCTCAATCACAGACGAAATAACGAAATCCAAGCAAAAGATCAACCCTGTACATCCATTAGTTCACACACTGCCTGGATATCCATTTACAACAATTCCAACAAATGATGTATAAAACTCGCCTAGCATCATTGACCATCAACCATGGAGAGAGAAACATTATTCAAGGAGGCAGTACTCTTACTCTGCTGAGAAGAACTTGTACCTGTATCAGGGCGGCTCGACTTAATAGAAAATGCCGATTGCTTTGGTTCAGGAAGCTCTATGATTTCACTGCTTAACATTGACAGTACAGCTGAAATATATGGCCTGTCTTTAGGAAGTTCTTGAACACACAATAATCCAATGTGCATGCACCGCATCACCTCTTCCATGGTAATTTGAACTCAATATTCTTGGATCTATCAAAGTCGTCACATTATTCTCTTTCCATGCTGTCCAAATCTAAAGTTTCAATATCATGTTAGTGGACCATTCTGAAGCACCTTATGCATCATATAAAGAAAATAGGTCGTAGTTGAACTAAACGAGAGTATGTAGGTTAGGACTAGTGCACTATTCATCATTCAAGTAAAAATCAAATAACTTATCAAGGAAAATAGATAGCCACATCAGATACAGATTGGAGATGTTGATACTGATGTTAACTCTCAAAATAGAGGTCATTTATAGCTGACTTACATGTCCCAGAAGGTTCAGAGAGCCTTCCTTAGGATAGAAACTCTTGTTCCTTCTCCCGGTAGCAATCTCCAGCATCAGAACTCCAAAGGAAAACGTGTCTGATTTTTCCGAAAATCTTCCTTCCATTGCATACTCAGGAGCCATATATCCACTGCAAGAAAAATGACTTGCATTGAGTGACCTAATTTGGATAAATTCACATCACTAATGAATATACTTACTACGTTCCCACCACTCATTTTGCTGACATGGTCATGCTTGGCCTCAAATATTCTGGCCATGCCAAAGTCTGAAATCTTCAGGTTCCAATCATTATCCAACAATATGTTGCTTGGCTTGTGGTCTCGATGGATTATCCTCAATCTAGAATCCCTGTGGAGATAAAGAAGGCCGTACCATGGATCATCTCCTATGCTATCTTGCTTCGCATAATCATGGTGCTGCTCTGCCAAAGCTAGAACCAATTAAGTTATTAAAAGGCCGTACCAAAAATGTGCGGAATTTAATAGAATTATGGTCTGTTATTCCCTATATAATTTTAATAAAGAGCAAGGAAGGGGATGCAAAGGAAGCCTTCGCTCTTTGGGAACACGTGTCTGATAGAGGAATAAATTTAGATGATGTTGCACATACTTCATTGGTTCACTGCATGTCTCAGCAATCAAAGACTGAAAATGACTAACTCTGTTCGTCTTCACCGGATGCTCGAGTGCAGGGGTCTTGAACCCCAGAAAGCTCCCCAAGAACACCAATGGTACGGATATGCCAAACCACAGCACAACAAGAGCAAACATCATGCCAAAGGGCACAAATTTAATTCAATTGGTTAAGAGTTAATATATCTGAAACAAGGATCAAAGATCGAGTTCTGGCAGCCGCAGTGTGAGAGTTTCACCCTCTTTAGGATGACTCCTTATAGACACTAGGCAAAATCCTCCTAGCTTCTTAAAATAATTAGTGCATTACTACTTTTGGACACAACTAGCAATTCAAGAAGTTAATGTAAGATTGGATGTTGACTTGTATGTTAGAATGTTGATCTTTTCCATACCCTCAAAATTCAGCTTATAGTTTCGGGAATCAATGCCTGAATAATAGGACTTTGAATGTTTGGATTAGTTGAAATTTGGACGTGTTTCTATTTATATGATACGGCATTTTCTGATCATGGAAACTATGAAAATGAAAAATCATAGACTGTTTGGGAAATATTATTACTGAACTGAACCTTTGACCCGACTTCTTGAGGAAGTACGGATTAAACGGATCGCCACTGGTATGATAATGCGACGGTTACATACATAACTAAACTACTCATAAATGCATGGATTAAAGGGAAAAGAAAATGGATATCGAATTGTGAGACATATATCAAGAAAACTTCTAGAACTTCAAAGTATTGGAGATTAAAGCAAACATAATTTACATACAAGAGACTAGATCATCAGATTCTTAACAAAAGGGTACAGGATCCACGAGTGGACCGCGATGAACGAATTTATTTTATTTTTAACGTTCAAAGCATGTCTTGTGCCTGCCCTTTGTAACCGACTTAGGCTATCCTTGTTCCTGCTTGTTAAGTTATTCATGTAATGACCCGGCTTTCGGATTGATAGCTGATCCTACAAACCAACACAAGTCTTTTTAGTGTGCTTTGTATCGCTTATCACCTCCCACTACCCTACATCAGATTTGGTTTCAACTGTCGCATATATTTCAAGGATTTACTTCCCAAATATTGGGTTTATCATTGTCAAATATACATGTAGTGTCAATCACCCCTTTTCTTATCGTTGAATTTTCTGTGAGGTTCACCTTTGAAACAAGAACATTCTCAGCTATATATGTATATTAACGCATGCATTCAGAACTGATGATCATTTCAAATTACTGGCTAATTAATATTTTAAATGACCCAGTTATGAAAAAGGAAATAAATATGAATTTTCACACCAAAATAATTTACAACGCTTATTTCACTTCATTTTGTGTCCTAATAGTAAAATCAAGTAAGGGTTATTTTAATTATGATTGGAAATGGTGATTATTTTTAAATTCGAGTAAGAATCTAATTTCATTATATAGTACCAAAGGGTATAATTTATTTGGAGCAAACCTTCATGCGCCTTCCTGTCTCTCTCTCTCTCTCACACACACACATACTCTCACACACACACACATATGATAATTCAAATGTAGTTTACTATTATGTGTGATTTGTATGTTAATGTATAAGAACATCGACTATGGGTTCCCATGAAAAAAAATAGAATTCAACATAAAGAAGTATAATTTATAGTTTATATTTGCATCTACTATCATAATAATTTAGGTCGGACTTGTATTCATATCTTCTTCAAATTTCATATCTAATAGCATATTTAGCGTGTTTGATTGTAAGATGACATGACAATTATATATGTATTTTTCGACATGTGACCACTGAGTGCTTTTGTACTCAGCCCTGCATGTATTTCTAAATATGCAGCTTGAGTAGTGATATGTGAATGTGAAGTGTCGAACTATCTTTTGTCAGACGTAAGTAAGCAATAATTTATTTCCGAGCCCACATCCACAATCTGAAATCTCCAACACTACATCAGAGCTATAAAATTGACTAAGTAAATCCGATTGATGGGTTTTACTTTTATCCCCTACAACTTTGTTTTAGTCCATCATGTAAAACTAATACTTGCACGAGAGTAGACTTTCCTTGACAGTTATGTTCGTTCTGTGACAAAATTGCACCGCCAAAAAATAAATCAAAAACAAAATAATGAGTCAACACGGCAAGCAGATTGGAGAAAGTGGGAATTATGAAGATCAATTTTGTCAAGAATCTGGACTACGAAAGCATTCTATCAAGTAATTACTAATGAAGGAAAAACCAAAAAAAAAACGAAAATTAGTATAGATGACAGTGACCAAGATATGGCCTCTCCCAATACAGCCAAAGTGGTTTCACACAAATACAAATAGCTCTAGGAAAAGAAAATTGTATAAAGCAACAGTATGCGATAGAGTCATCTGCCGTCAAGCACGGAAAGAGTGAGCTCGTTATTGGAGTAGACATTTTGTTGAGCTGATCCGGGGCCCGTGATCGAACCATTTTCAGCAAACAGTGGCTGGTTGGGCGGTGGTAGCTCGACAATATCACGGCTGAGCATCGACAGCACGATTTGAATGGTAGGTCTATCCTTGGGATTATCTTGGACGCAGAGCAGCCCTATCTGAATGCATCGAACCATCTCTTCCTCCATTTCCCTACTTGCTATACTTTCTTCCACCAGCCTCAAACCCTCACCCTCACTCCACATTTTCCACGCCTGAAACAATATTATTCAATCTCATCACAAGATTAATTAGTACAAGATTATGTGAAAGTTGGCAAGTGCTTACACATTCTATAAGGCTCAGCGACCATTCCTCATTGAAATAGTGTGTGTTCTTTTTTCCTTTTATTATCTCCAGAATCAACACACCGAAACTGTATACATCAGATTTTTCAGAAAATCTGCCTTCCATTCCATATTCTGGCGCCATGTATCCGCTGTAATTAAAATTATCTTATCGTGTTACCACAACTTATTAATTTAATCTTATTAGACTGCAAGTGGTCAAGATACACTTACTATGTTCCCACGACTCTTGCAGTACTGCCATGGTCTTCGTTGCCTCCGAATATTCTTGCCATGCCAAAGTCGGATATTTTTGGATTCCAGTCTTGGTCTAGCAGTACATTACTTGGCTTGAGGTCTCTGTGAATTATCCTTAGTCTGGAGTCTCTGTGAAGATACAAGATGCCTCGCCCAATGCCCTCGATTATACTGTAACGTAGTCTCCAATCTAACAACTTCTTTGTTGGAGTCGTAGGACCTGTCAAAAACCCAAAATATAAGGATAACTTTGCTGCTGAAAATTGTGTAAATGCATAGCAACAATGGGGTCGGTTGAACTGACCAAAGAGACAGGTGTCCAAGCTTTTGTTTGGCATGTATTCATAAATCAAAATCTTCTCTTCTTTCTCAACACAGCCTCCCAGCAGTTTGACAAGATTCCTGTGTTGGAGTTTGGAAATCACAGTCACTTCATTCATGAATTCTTGCATGCCCTGTCCAGAGTCCGCTGATAGTCTCTTCACAGCAATTTCTTTCCCACTCGTCAGAATTCCCTATCAAAATATGCATCCAAAATCTAATCATGGAATTCAATGGGTGCATCAAACTATGAAATTTTTGTACCTTGTAAACAGGACCAAAACCACCCCTCCCAAGAAGATTGTCTTCATGGAACTGGTTTGTTGCTGTAGCAAGCATCTCGAAAGTGAAATTTGGCAACTCGCCAATATTAACTTCCTTTGATTCATCTCTGAGTACCATTGCAGTTGAATCCGTTGTGAACATTTGGCCTACTTCCAAAATATTTCTATCTTTTGCTCTGTCCCCTGATTTGGAAAAGAAAATAATCAGTGCCAGCAAAACATAGATATTTATTTTTATGTCCATGTAATAATAGGTTATTTGGCCAATTAATCACCTTTCCTCTTTACCATCAACCACCAAGCAATGAAGATCATAATGGCTATGCAGAAAAAACCCACAGCTACTGAAATTATGATGTAAATCTTTCTCCCCTTGTGTCCATCTGGATAAAGAAAGAGATAGTTTCAATTCAAATAATCTCTTGATTGATAATTAGATCCAATATTCAAAACTTCCTCAAATCGTTAAGTACCTTGGTTAGTAAAGCAAGAAAGCATAAGATTTTCCAGACAAACTAGCAAGACCAAGAAAGCAATCCCCGACTAGTAAAAAATGTGAAGTAAATTACCGAATTCAGAAGCAGAGAGACGAATGTAGAGATCAACACCAACACGATCAAACTTCTGAGCGTCAATCAACGTATTGCTCCAAAACATACAGCCAATGTTAAGATCATAAGCATAAGCGATGCACGAACAATTCGCCATACATCTAGTCCGACATTCATCTTGAATCCTAGAAGACAGGGGTTGAGCAAAGTCGGGAACCTTCATATACCGCAGCCTCGCAAATCCATCTCCTCTTCCACATTGCAACTGGCTTTTCCTCCTACACCCATTACTCCAATTCCCTCTCCCCCATTCATCTTCATATACGGGCTCAAACCCTCTCAAACAAGTACAAATAGGCGATTCCAGAGGATTACAGCTACCAAATGGCCCACATTTACCGTAAAGATCACATTCATTTTCCGGAGCCGCCCACACCACGTCCCATCTCCTCTTACTGCCATCCCACACCTTTCGCATAATACTTCCTGAAGAATTCACGTTGGCCGTTATATACACATTATTCTGCGGCCTCGAGTAGAAGAAATTGCCGGCAGTGTCGTTTTTACTTGAGTGAACCCGTCCAAGTAGGCATAAAACATCTCTTTATCCCGAGAAAAATCAGCCCATTCCACGGCCCGCTCCTCCAGTGTGGGCTCCCGTTGTTCCACGCGAAAGTTGTGGGATCCCGTTTATCGCGTCGAGGCCCCAGTGAAGCTTCCTATTTCGGGGTCGGTGGGGCTTTTCCACGCCGATGCCACTACCATCTTCCTGTCTTGGTGTTCTGGCTCAACGTCATGCCCGGCACGACAATATCCGTAGGTTCTGAGAAAGACTCCCACAATTTGACCCCGTCGCGGCGTCCCGCAAAACGAGATTCCCAATGTCGAGGAGTTGGATGGTGGAATTGACGGGAGATGTGATGAGATTGGTGGACCAGACGGTTTGATTAGTTCCGTCCATGAGCACGAGATTGCCGTCTTGGGATAGAGTTAAAGTGCTTGAAGAATCTTTGAGGGGTTTTCTGTTGGCAATCCATATCACGGTTTCTTCAGAGAAGGCGAAGAAGACGCCTAGGTATCGGTTGGTGGTGTTCGCGGGACTGAAAATCCCAATTTGTACACCTGCTTTGGTGATATGATGGTTTCTGGATCTTTGATGACGACACCGGCTGAAATGGTGTCTTCTTCTAAGCTCAGGCATACAATACTTTGGAGAATAACAAGAAGTATTGATTTATGAAGAAAGAGTTGAGTGATTCTGGTTGTCATTGTATGACTCTGAGAAGCAATGGGCTTATGATTTTGGTGGCTCGTGTTACCATTATATATAGTAAAAGATACCATGCATAAAGCATAAACACTCATATTGAAGTTTGTGATACGGCAGTATGAGATGATGGTGGGTTTAAGTGGTCGCCTCGGTGGGAGACTTGGACTTTGATTAATCTTCCCTTCAACTTGGAAAACTTATTGCTTTTGCACATTTTTCTCCATTTGCGGGCCGAGGCCCAATCACAAATACATGTAGTCGTCTTAGTCTTAAGTACTAGCTCTGATATTTCCACATTTTTCCAGAAAATAGAATTTGAACTATAGTGGGACAAGAGAATACGAATTTTCTTAATCATATGGGGGTAAATATCTGTTTGTCCACTTGATTGTTGGAGATTACCGTGCACGTACAGCTGGATAGGTAAATAGTAATAGGACATCAAATAAGTCACATTGCCTTAAACTTCCCCAACTTACCAAACACCCTTCATTACAATTAAATGAAAATTCTTTTTTTTCCCAACCAATATAGAAATTTTATAGATTGTGTCATGATGGACTTGAACCTGAAATCTTTGACATCGGGCATTAATCAATGTACCATAGATTAACATACATACATATGAAAATCATTTTCAATCTTTATCTTAGAACACATTGATAATAGAAAGATTCGATGAATGCCAAGCCTATGGCAACATGCATCGCTACAAATTGAGCATAAATACGTCTCATTCGATACACTTCAGAGTTGAGTGTCTTATTGCTAAATTTACTTTGTGAGGAATTATAGTTTAAGGAGGCTAAAGTGTTGAAACTTGTACCGCATTGAATGAAGTCTAAGCATGTGGTTTAATTCCTTTTGAAGTTTTGAAGTCATTGAAATGTCAATAATTCATCCTTTCAGGTTTATTTTTCTTTTCTTTTTCTCTTCTCTTCTCTTCTCTTTGTTGTTTGGGGACAAACAATGTTTTAAGTTTGATGATTGACAAACATGATTTTTGTACATATTTTAAGATGCTTTTGATGTTGTTTCACTAAAGAAAATTATGTTTGTAAAGAATTATGTTGCAATAGCTAGTCTAATCGGGAGAGGTTTGACAAATAGGAACACGAAGCACATTGCTTCAATAAATCAAGAGGTTGAATAAATTTTCTTTCATTTTCTCTTTATTATAATTTATAGAAATTGTATAATTTAAGAATTAAGCTTTTGTTGTTGATCTTGTTTGAGAAGATATATTTCTTTTAATCTCAGGGTTGAATAAATTTAAAGTTTATTTTAGAAAATTTGTTATGGGAATAAATATTCGACTTTTATACACTTATAATATTCTTGCAGTGTTAATTCTCATGTAATTTAAATAGATGGTATTGTAATTGTATTAAATTTTTGGGTTAATATTATCTTAAATCTCAAATTATACTAGTTTAATTAAAAATATCTCGAACAATCATAAATGTTTATATAAATCACCAATTGTCAGTTTTGTATCCAATATGGCATGCGTCCATTTTTCAGCTCGCGTTCATGATGTGGCTTGCTAGATGTCACATAGAATTATGCTTCAGCTTCAGCTTCTCCTTTTTGCTTCCGGCGAGTGACGTCAAGATTTTGGGGTTATGACTCTGAGAAGCAATGGGCTTATGATTTTGGTGGCTCGTGTTACTATTATATATAGTAAAAGATACCATGCATAAAGCATAGACACTCATATTGAAGTTTGTGATACGGCAGTATGAGATGATGAAGCGTTAATGTGGTCGCCACGGTGGGAGACTTGGACTTTGATTAACTACATGTAGTTGTCAAGTCTACGTATACTAACTCTGGTATTTCCATATTTTTCCGAAACATAGAATTTGAACTATAGTGGCACCAAAGAATACGGCATTTTCTTATTTAAATGAGGGTCATAATTTTCCACGAAACATATATAAATCTCTGTATGTCCACTTGATATTTAGTGATTACCGTATGTATACGTATAGGTATATGCACGTATAGGTAAAGTGTTGATGAAATTTAAATTTGAGACTTTGAATTAAAAAAATACACATTTCACCACTAAATTATCCTAAAAGACATGCACGCAAGCAAGGACGGAGTAAGAGGGAACAGTGGAGGCACCGAATCCCTTGAGAATTTTACAAAAGAAAAAAAGAAAAAGAAAAGAAAAGGGGTATTAATACTTTTTGTAATATTCATGTAATAATAAATTAAAAAAATATTGTTTATGGCAGAATCTATCTCCTACCATCATGGACACGAATTGACTGCATACAATTTGTGTGGCAATGCCATGTAGATAGGAGAGTAAACTATATTTGACTTTATTAAAGTGACTTTTAATACCATCTCTATTTTATAGGAATTTATTAAATTTACTCTCATTACCATATCTTTTTTTGTAATAAATTATTATAGCTTTTACCATGACAAAACACTAACACATTCCAGAACACAAATTCATCAAGTTCACGTCACATGAACTCACTCATTTCTTTTTAGTCATAGTTCTTATTTATTAAGGTTATTAAAAAATGAATAAATTCATATACTGAAATTGTGGACGTGAACTTGATATAGTGATATGAATTAGGTTTCATTGAGTTCATTGAATCAACAAAATTCGCCAAATAATGAGACGTACTTGCTCTGTATGAAGAAGATGATCAAGAGTCAAATCTCACCATTCTAGAAAGTATATCAAGTTTTGTAAATAAGATTCAATTCGTTGGATTTCTTACCTAATGCCTTGCCCCTTATTACATTTCTGCAAATAACTTAGGGGGTGTTTGGCTAAGCTTATTTTAGAGAGCTTATAAGCTCCAAGAGCTTATAAGATGTTTCAAGAGCTTATAAGAGATAATGTCTCAAGTGCTTATAAGTTGTTAAAGTGTTTGGATAATTGATTTTAAGCTAGAGAAAGAATCGTGAGTTAAAGAGATAAAATTGACGAGATGTGAAGTTGATAGTGTATGTGTAAGAAATAACGAACTATAATAAGGTTATTTTGGTAAATTCATGATTGCTTATAAGTTTATGAAAAATAATTTAGGGTTGATCAACTTATTTTTGGAGAAATTATAATTCGTTGGAAATTATTTTCACGAAATTATGTTCGTTTGGAATTATTTTCACAAACATTTTGCAACAACTTATAAGTTTCTAAACAAATTATAAATTGCTTTTAAAGAAACTTATGTTCTCACCAAACACCCTCTTAATCTTGCTTTCCCTCACCTACCCAAAAGGGCCGTGCCTTGGCTGAATAGTGGGCCGTTTGGCCCACTATGACACGATGAGTGATTGGGTAGTTTGGACCACTTAATTTCTTCTTCTTTTCCATGAGTGGTACCTACCGAGCCCATATCTATGTGCTAAGCCTAGAAGCTTTTTAGGCCCATCAGGAATACTAGTAAAATAGTAGGCCTTAGTGGACTGAATCAACCTATTTGGATCCAAAGTTTGATTTATATATATTCCACCCAAATTCTTCATTTTTCTCATAATTATATCCCCAACACTAATTCAAAAGAAAATAACACTATATTTTAACAAAACTTTTATTGCCCACACCTTAAAAATCCCAAGGAAACAAAATCACTATAACTATCTTTAGAAAGGTTTATTTTTTGCTCCATTTTTTCGAAACTAGTTTACGTAGTTTTCCAATGATATAAGACTTAAAACTACGATTCACTTCAAAGTAAAATAAATGACTTGATAATTTGACTGAAATTTGTTTGAATATTAATCCGAACTTTCATATAAAAGGTCTTTGATGAAATTTCAAACTTTAGAAGGTGAATAATGGTATTAGATTTGTGTCCTTCTCCCCAAAATTAATTTTGCGGCTTTTACCCGATAATCTAGAGTCAAAAATTCAATTGAAGCGAAGAGTCAAAAATTCAATCGAAGCGAATTGAAGGATTCAAATATATTACTCTCTGCACGAGCAAAATATATTTGACTTTTTCCTTTTTCATTTTTTCCCACGGTTGTCATCTAATTAATTGAGGAAAACGTGGCATTATTATGTCCCTTATTTGCATGTCTTTTGATCATCAGCTAGCTTGTGCATTAAAGTAATATGCACAAATCACAAGCATTATACTTTAATAATATTTTTTACATATAAAATTAAACAATTAGAATACGAATCCCAATTCTTTATCCCAATTAAAAAGAAGTATTACCATCACTATGTAAATTTAGCTAAGCAAAAATTGAGTTTCTACACAGTAAATATATTTTTTTGCCCGAAAAGACATAACACTTTTAATGAGGAAAATATTATTTCTGTTAGTGATTTCAAGGGATAAAAAGTCCAGCGAATACATAAGTCATAACACTCCTTTTGTTGTAATTGTATCTATAACTCAACTATATATCTAGGCACAACATATCTCATCATTTATCATGTATTCCGGTTTTGAATTTCATTTTATAATAAACATGAGGAAAATATTATTTCCGGTTTTGAATTTCATTTTATAACTCAACTATATATCTAGGCACAATAAATTTAAAGAAGCGTGAGATATAAGGCGGTGGAAATTGCCGGTCTGCTGCAGCCTCTATAATTTATATTTATTGTAGCATTAGGTTTGTGAAGATCAAAGGAAATGGCGGGCACGACGTCTACTGGGTTTCGATGCAACTTCCACGACATGTATCAAAAATGGAATCCAATCTCAACTCCTACATAACTTGGTCCGCATGATTTTCTCCACACGAAATTTCGTCCATCCTACCTTCCATATATACTGTGCACCATCTCCCTCTCATTCTCACATTCATCTTAAGTTATTGGTTGAATGGGTAAGCGAGAAGGCAATAATGGTGTGGTGTTTGAGGATCATTTTCCGGCGATGGTTGAGAAGCTGGGGGCGGAGGGTTTCATGAATGAGCTGCGTAAAGGGTTTGAGCTGCTGATGGATTCTCACAAACAGCTCATCACATTCCACAGCTTGAAGAAGAATGGTGCGGTGTTGGGTTTGAAGGTCGAAGATGATGAGCTGCTACGTTGTATGTTGAAGGAAGGAGATTTGGACGGCGATGGATGTCTGGATCAGATGGAATTTTGTGTTTTGATGTTTAGATTGAGCCCCACTCTCATGAATCGAGCCACCTATATCTTGTTTCACCATTTTCAATAGCTAAGCTTTTCTATTTCACAAAAACTCATATACACTTATATTGAGGAAAAATATCATTTGTTTTTTATACAGTAATTCGAAAGTATCATTTATATTGAAGAAAAATATCATTCTCCATACATGCCGATATCCGCATATGAGACCACTTCTTTCTATTTTTATTTTTATTTCTATTTCTTGCTTTTGTGTATTCGTTCATTTATCTGTTAAATTCAATACTAGTGAATTTATCGGTCCAAAAGAGTGATTTAAGATTTCAACGATTTCATCTTCAGAAATTTTACAATTAATTAATTGATCGAGAAACAAAATTAATATGGTCTAATTATGAATTCATCAATTCTTTAGGATTAACAAATGGTATTCACAGCTAACTAATAATAATAATAATAAACATATCACTGCGTGCACGCACTGCACTCATCGACAAAATAAAAGAAAGAAAAATCTAGAACCAACCAAACTAAAGTCGATTTGACCAACAGAAAGGAAAACATTTATGAGGTTTATTTATGACGGGTTGGTTTTAGTTCGTAAAAATTAGTAATTGAAAATTTTACTTTTCGTATTTAAAAAATAATAATAAAAGCCAAATCAATCTAATATATTCAAATATACAATCTCATTAAAAGTGTTTATATGTATATCAGTTATATTTGGATTCCAAATGTAATTTATTCATTCTATGTGATTTGTAAGTATTATACAAGCACATGGATTTACCCCATACACATTGATAGTAACAGCTATGGATTATGTTAACGATTCAACATTAATATTGAGAGAACTAGACGAAACTAATTGTAAAGTTACAAATTCAGTTCAAATTATATTGACCTAGCCAAACCAATCTAACAATTATTCGTCTAGCACATAAAATATAATTGGTTGATTTTGGGCTTATTATTTTTGAAACATATAAGCCCATTGGTTTTTTTAAAAACATATAAGCCCATAAGATTTGAATTTTTCTTTTAACACATCCAATTATTTATCTTCCATGCTAACTAAACTAAATATTGAACATAATTTCGTCCATCATGTAAATCTGATTACGTGATATCACCAGAATCGGTAGCAAATGGAGAATAGTCTACCACAGAGTAATTTTTTTAATTTTACTACATCAACGCATTATCATATGAATAATGAATCTAATATTGCGATCATTACATATATTTTCGGAAGGCTTATTAATATTATTAAACAGATAAAATATCATTTCGCAACAAATCAAAGTTTTTTTTTTTTTGGAATAGCAACAAATCAAAGATTGACCAAACGCCAACATTATTCATCCAATTTTGTTATTGAGCTTGGGCCAGCCCTTAATCTTTGGATGGGCTTGCTTTTAGTAATTTGGCAAGCCTGTAAGGTGGTAGCAAACTGAACTTCAGAAGCCTCTCTCTCTTTTTTCATTAAATACTTTTAAGTACACGATGACTAAATCTTTACTTTTCACTCTACCACTGTACACACACTACTTGCGATCGCTATTGTATCTTTTTAACCCCGTAACTAATACTGATTTTATATATTCTCCTAAAAAAAGGACTGTATTTTGGGGCAGTGACACTAGTATATGCACATCTGTATGTACTTTGAATGATAGACCATTATCCATTAAACAATCTACTCCTACAAATAATTATTTGGACCTGGAAAAAATTTATTTGGACTTAATTGAATGAGTCAATGTCACTTCCTAGAGTAAAGTTTGTCTTTTATTAAAAAAAATAGATTATATTTGTTATATTAATAGAATAGTACGTATTGTAATAGGCAATCGAGCGTTAAATTCTATGAATCATAATTGTAAGTTCAACATATTTAATCTACCAACCAGATCTAGCGCATATAAGCTTTTAATAAATATTCACGAAGATTACCAAATTACTTGATTTGATTTGCATAATATTCATTAACGTAGTATATTATTACCTGTTTGATTTTCAAGTGTAATTGCAAACTATGCTTGGAATTTGCTATAACGGCACAAAAACACTTCAACAGCTCATTCAAATAGTAGTAGCTTTTTTACATCCCAGAAAAACAATAAATCAATTTTTGCACCAAAATTGTATAGGTGAAGACCTAATTCACTAACCTCAATCACAGACGAAATAACGAAATCCAAGCAAAAGATCAACCCTGTACATCCATTAGTTCACACACACTGCCTGGATATCCATTTACAACAATTCCAACAAATGATGTATAAAACTCGCCTAGCATCATCGACCATCAACCATGGAGAGAGTAACATTATTCAAGGAGGCAGTACTCTTACTCTGCTGAGAAGAGCTTGTACCTGTATCAGGGCGGCTCGACTTAATAGAAAATGCCGATTGCTTTGGTTCAGGAAGCTCTATGATTTCACTGCTTAACATTGACAGTACAGCTGAAATATATGGCCTGTCTTTAGGAAGTTCTTGAACACACAATAATCCGATGTGTATGCACCGCATCACCTCTTCCTGGTAACTTGAACTCGATATTCTTGGATCTATCAAAGTCGTCACATTATTCTCATTCCATGCTGTCCAAATCTAAAGTTTCAATATCATGTTAGTGGACCTTCTGAAGCACCTTATGCATCATATAAAGAAAATAGGTCTTAGTTGAACTAAACGAGAGTATGTAGGTTAGGACTAGTGCACTATTCATTATTCAAGTAAAAACCAAATAACTTAACAAGGAAAATAGATGGCCACATCAGATAAAGATTGGAGATGTTGATACTGATGTTAGCTCTCAAAATAGAGGTCATTTATAGCTGACTTACATGTCCCAGAAGGTTCAGAGAGCCAGCCTTAGGATAGAAACTCGTGTTCCTTCTCCCGGTAGCAATCTCCAGCATCAGAACTCCAAAGGCAAACGTGTCTGATTTTTCCGAAAATCTTCCTTCCATTGCATACTCAGGAGCCATATATCCACTGCAAGAAAAATGATATTAGCAAGGAACCATCTTTAAGTTGACTTGCATTGAGTGACCTAATTTGGATAAATTCACATCATCAATGAATATACTTACTACGTTCCCACCACTCTCACTGTGCTGACATGGTCATGCTTGGCCTCAAATATTCTGGCCATGCCAAAGTCTGAAATCTTTGGGTTCCAATCATTGTCCAACAATATGTTGCTTGGCTTGAGGTCTCGATGGATTATCCTCAATCTAGAATCCCTGTGGAGATAAAGAAGGCCTCGACAAATACCTTCAATAATATTGAAACGCTTTCTCCAATCTAGGATCTCTTGTGATTGATCTAACCAGAATTTAAAGAGGTAGCGTTCAACATCAAACCTAATTAGAAGAGCAATGTTCACCAAAATAGAAATGGTAATCAATTTTAAAAACAGAATAGATCTTGAACTGACCAAATAGGAAAAAATCCAAGCTTTTGTTAGACATGTATTCATATACCAACATCTTCTCTCTATCCTCTGCACAGCACCCGAGTAATCTAACAAGATTCCTATGCTGGAGTTTAGAAATGAGCGTCACTTCATTCATAAATTCTTGTATCCCTTGTCCAGATGCAGTTGAAAGCCTCTTAACTGCAATTTCTCTTCCATTGACCAAAACTCCCTAGAGTTGCAGAAGTTTTAACCTTTATATTCAACAAGCGTGGCACATAATATAAGATCAAATTAGATGAATAAGCATATGGGAGAAATTAGTACCATGTAGACAGGGCCAAAACCACCCTTCCCTAGCCTGTTAGCTTCGGAGAAATTATTGGTCGCATTTGATAGTTCCTCAAATTTAAACAATGGTATGTCTTCAAGATTAACACGACTTGATGTATCTTGAGTAGCCGTATCAATTGATCCCGACGCACTCACATTGCCATGTTCATTGGTTTCTCTTTTGCCTAAATTCACCAGGAAATGCATAGACTAACTCAAGCTTGCACATATTTACTATCAAGTGATTACTTATATACAAACATTACCTCTGCGCTTAGAAATCCTTTTCCAACAAAAAAATGTGCAAACACATAGAACAACAATGCCAACGACGGGCAAAACTATAAGGATCTTCTTAAAGCCTTTCTTGTGCTCTGCCACAAAGGAACAACCATCATAGCGCAATAGAACATAAGACCTAATCCTTACAACATCACCAATTTACAGAGAGTAGAAATCAACGAAACAGCTCAGAATCAGACTGTGACACAAGTCCAAGTACAGGGATCAATAAGTCAGAAACATTTTCAACTCTTCTAAACTGAAACATAAACAACCAATAATATCATCGAAGTAGAAGATTACCTAACTCAGTAACTGAGACTCGGATATAAAGATCGGAGCCCAAGGTGGAGACCTTCTGAACATCGAGTAAGATTACGCTCCAGAACATACATCCAATCCCGACGTCAAACGCATAGGCTAGGCACGAACAATTCCCCAAACACAGACCTTCACACTGACCTCTCAGGCCAGACAATCGGGACGAGTAGCCCGAAACCTTCATCGACGGGAGCTTCAGAAACCCATCACTAGTCGTCCCGTTAGCACAATTCAATCCGACCTTTCTCTCGCACCCAGCGCTCCAGTTCCCCGATTCCCAATCCCTAGCATTCTGCGGATTAAATCCGGGCAAGCAACTGCAAATTGGTAAATCCTGCGCGTTGCAGCTCCCGAATGCCCCACACTCGCCATTACTTCCGCAGGAACCGTTTAATGTATTCGTGTTGCCTTGTGCTCTGCAGAATCCCGGCCAAAAGAAAAGTGGACCATGGTGGTGATCAGAATATAAAGTGGTATTATCATTACCGTGGGAAGATTTCCTGCGTCTCACAATCAGATTAAGCAGCGGCGCCGCCCGAATTCGTTCTGCAGTGGAGAGGGAGCAATAGATATTGTAATTAATGTTAATTTACTAGAAAATGTTTGCTGCATTTTTTCATGGAATTGGATAGGAAACCGTAGAACGATTTCATCTGTGATGAAAAAAGAAGCCGAAGTACAAAAAGTTTGACAGCTTTGTCGTAATTTGGTCTAAGTAATGACTAATGAGAATGGAGCCATTGTATTCGTTGGTGGGCTGCTAAAATCTTTCGCGAGATTTGCACTTTAGCCTCATAATTTTCGGGAAATTTGAATTTGTTACCAAATAAGTAATAATAATATTCCCAAAACGTCAACGCGTGGCTTATTTCTAAATTGTATTGGTCCGCAAGGAGTCATTTTATTTATTTATTTATTATTCATCATGCATAACGGTTATTTATTTTCATATCATTTAACTTTTTAAGTAAGAAGTGTTTAAAATCATATGGAGTTGCCAAAGAAAAAAAATTATCAGTCCATCATCAATAATCCAATTTGAGCAATATATTGAAGAGGATGCTTTCAAAATTTGAACCACTTCTTATTGCATGTTCCAACCTTTAAGTAGAAAGATGGGCATTATTCTAACCACAACTCTTCTTAATAGTTAATGTCATGTTCTCTTCTCTACTATTGTCTATAATGATTTTGATTATTCTAACGAAAGTTTATGTTTCGAAAAAAAAGATAATGTCCTATTCCTTTACCAACTCTTCTAGTAAGAGTTGACATGTTTAAACTATTTAACGATATCTCCATTTTGATGAACTTTGAGGATTATTTGTTCGATCACTTTGAATTGTATAAAATACTACATTGTTGGAGGGGCTCGTTAGATAGTACTCCCTTCTGTCCCATTTAAAATGTCTCACTTTCCTTTTTGGGTTGTCCCATTATAAATGTCTCATTCCATTTTAGGAAGTAATTATCCCTTCAAAAAGTGTGGACCCTACCACCTTTTTATCACTTTAACTACTTTATACCTATCTCCTAAATACTCGTATCCAAAAGAAAGGGGACAGTTTAAATGAGACGGAGGGAGTATTTGTTTTAGCTCTAAATTCATAGACGGTCGCATAATATCAACTTTATTGATGTTCTATTAATGATGTTATGAACCATATATAACTCTTACAACTATGGCTTTGGTTGATGAAATTATATAGTTCCAATCTTGTGTAGTATATTTATGTTTTATATATATATATATATATATATATTATACATACGATGATGAATGTGAATATACTACAAATATCACTTTAACAGATCATGATTTATGAATTCAGTTGACATATCCTAGCCCTAGGCATCGAAATTATGTTACTGGGAAGTAGTGTTGATAAAAACCAAAGACTTCGACCACAAGCTTGGATAGGAACGTGTTGGAAAAGGTAGACGACGCATTTTGCCCACGACTCCAAATTGATTTTTCAAAACCTGTCATTCATCTTTTGATATTTTAGCACTTTAATTTGCTCTATAACTAATTCAACCATGTGGAAGTGTAGGTTATTTCAGTATTACAAGTACGCAACGCAATCTCACAGAAAAGAAAAGCATAGATGAAAGTAAGCAGCAAGAAACATGACAATATAAATTACATTGGAAACTATTTCATCGGCCGTCGACGGCAGTGATGGTGAGTTCATTAACAGAGTGTCCAAGTTGGGGTGCGGGCACAGTTGTTCCGACAGGCAATCCGTTCCATTTCTCGGCAAACTTGGGCTGGTCAGGCGCCGGCAGGTCCACTATTTCACGGCTCAGCATCGAAAGAACTGTTTGAATGGTAGGCCTATCTTTGGGAAATTCGTGGACGCACAACAAGGCGATGTGGATGCATCTCACTATCTCTGCTTTCAAATCTGCACTAGCTATGCCTTGGTCTGCGAAAGCCAAACCGTCGTCTTCACTCCACAACTTCCATGCCTGGATTGTAACATTAAACTATGAAAGAAATTGTATCTGAGAGTTAATTTTGGAGATAAGTAGAAGGGCTTACGCATCCTATAAGACCTAGGGACCATTCGTGATTGTAATAGTGTGTGTTCTTTTTGCCTTTTAATATCTCTAACATAAGTACGCCGAAGCTATAGACATCAGATTTTTCGGAGAATCTGCCTTCCATAGCGTATTCAGGTGCCATATATCCACTGCAAATTGAAGATACTGTTAATACACAGTACTAATTGGAAGAAGGTTATGCCTGATTGACTTACTAAGTTCCTACAACTTTTGCAGTATTATCGTGTTCTTGGTTGCCCCCAAATATTCTTGCCATGCCGAAATCAGAGATTTTGGGGTTCCAATCCTCATCCAGCAGCACATTGCTGGGCTTAAGGTCTCGGTGAATTATCTTCAGTCTGGAGTCCCTGTGAAGATAGAGTAGGCCTCGCCCAATTCCCTCCATAATGTTCAAACGCCGTGCCCAATCTAGAACCTTTTGTGATGGATTGGTAGAATCTACATAAAACAACATTAATCTGTAAGACTCAGACTAAAACTCTGCTGCAGAAAAATCTCTGTGACTCTTAGTAAATGAGTAGAAATAAATGGGATTGGGTTATGAGCGATATTGAACCGACCAAAGAGGCAGACATCCAAGCTTTTGTTTGGCATATACTCATATACCAGCATCTTCTCTTCTTTGTCTACACAGTATCCCAGCAAGCGGACGAGATTCCTGTGCTGGAGTTTGGAAATCACAATCACTTCATTCTTGAACTCTTGAGCTCCTTGTCCAGATGCTGCTGACAGCCTCTTCACCGCGATTTCTTTCCCATCTCCCAGAATTCCCTTGATCAAATTAAACAGCGATTTTCAGCTCCAACACGCAACTGTATGCAAGAAAGAGGGAAGGTTGTCTCGTACCTTGTAAACAGGACCAAAACCCCCCCTTCCAAGAAGATTGTTTTCGTTGAACTGGTCTGTTGCATTTGCAATCGTCCCGAAACTGAATAATGGCAACTCCTCAATACTGTCTACCTCCGATTCTTCTTTAAGTATAATTGCAGTTGAGTCTGATGAAAAGGTTTGCTCTGCTTGGAAGACCCTTTTTGCTTCTGCTTTGCCTCCTAATTTGACAAGATAGAATACCAACAAATGTAAAAGTAGTAAGTATACTCATAACTTTACCCTCAAAACAAAAAAGTATACTTATAATGTCCATGAGCCAAACTCAGTACCTTTTCTCTTTACCATCCAACACCAAGCGATGAATATCATAACGGCTATGCACACAAAACCAACCACCACAGGGATTATGATATACACCTTTTTGTCCTTCTTCTCATCTGGAAACAAAACATATGCACTTTAGCACTTAAGGATTAATTAACTAAATCAGTAAATATGAAAGAACGTGAAGATTTTGTGGAGGCAAGTACCGAAATCTGAAGGCGAGAGACGAACGTAAAGATCAACACCAACACCAGAGAATTGCTGAACGTCTATCAAAGTATTGCTCCAAAACATACAACCGATGTTAGGATCATGAGCATACGCTATGCAGGAGCAGTTCCCCAAACATCTGCTCCGGCATTCATCTACCTGCTTAGAAGAGAACTGTTGTGCAAAGTCCGGAACCTTCATAAACGGCATCTTAAGAAAATCATCTCCATTTGGTCTACCTGCATCACACCGCAACTGATTTATCCTCTGGCACCCACTGCTCCGATTCCCCGTGTCCCATTCACCTCTATTCACAGGCTCGAACCCTCTCAAACAAGAACACATGTTCGAATTCCGAATATCACAGCTCCCAAACGGCCCACAAGTCCCATAAACGTCACATTCATTTGAAGGAGCCAACCACGAAACGTCCCAACTCTTCTTCTGATCATCCCACAGCCTCTGCAATAAGCTCCCGGATGAATTCAAGTCGATTTTCATCAAGAACTGCGCCTCTGGTGCCGTGAAGTATGAAGTACCGTTATGATCATCCACCACACTGAATCCGTCGAGGTACGGAGAGTACATATCCTGCACTCCGATCAGAATGAGGCCGTTCCAGGGGCCGCTCCTCCAGTGGGGGCGGCCGTTGTTCCACGTGAACATTTGAGGGATATTTAACGCCTCCAGCCCCGACACGAAGCTTCCCGCGTCGGGGTCGGATGCGTTTTTCCATGACGATACGACCACCTTCTTTCCCGTGTTTACGTTGTCGATAATCCTCATAGTCGGCAGGAAAACGTTGGAAGGCTGTGAGAAGGACTCCCAAATAGTATTTCCTGTTGCATTATCCCGTAGTATAAGATTTCCGGTATCCATGATTTGAAGAGTGGTATTCATGGGAGAAGTAGTGGCATTGGTTGACCAGATGGTTTCATTTCTTGTGTCGAGGAGCACCAGATTGCCGTCTTTGGATATCGTTGCTACGGCGCCGGAAGAATTATTGAGGGGTCTGCCTCTGTTGGCGACCCATACCACCGTCTCCTCCGAAACGACGTAGTAGACGCCAAAGTAGCGGTTGGTGGTGTTTGCGGGAGTGAAGAATCCCAATTTGTATATCTGCTTTTGGGATACGATGGTTTCTGGATCTTTTATCACTACACCGCCTGAGATGGTGTCTGTTTCTAAGCAAAGGCATAGAAAAGGAAGAAAAATAAGCAAGACTGTGAATTGATGAAGAAAGCGTTTAATGATTTTGGTATTCATCACAGTTACTTGTTTGGGATTAGAGTGTGTAGACGGGAAAAAATGCATTACAATTTTCTGGTTTTATTACATTATTAGTTAAATGTGCCGATTTTATATTGGTTCTCTGATATTCCATATAATGCAGAAGGCAAGTTGTGGCTGTGTGGAAAATGAAGTCTGCATAAAGTCGTCATCGTGTAATATTTAATAAATAAATAAATCTGTGTGCGATGACCGATTTGGACTGTATTTTAACAAGTCTACCACTGATTATGATGTTGGTGTTAGTTGCAAATTTTCGTCGTTTCATGCATTTGTGGGCCATTCCGAAGAGCCAATAGGCAAAGGCATCATTAGTTTTTCAACTGTTGGTTCTTTAGAAGAAAAAAGATCAGAATTTCAAAAACATTACAAATTAAATCGATTTTTTTAGGAAAATTATAAATAATATCGAATTACTGTTTGCCAACGCAATGACACTACATAAATATTACTCCATCTGTCTCATTTAAAATGTCTCACTTTCCTTTTTGGGTTATCCCATTACAAATGTCCCATTCCATTTTAGGAAATAATTATCCCTTTAAAAAGTGTGGGCCCAACCACTTTTTAACACTTTAATTACTTTATACCTTTCTCCTAAATACCCGTACCCAAAAGAAATAGGACACTTTAAATGGGACGGAGGGAGTATAATGTACTGATAAAAACCTTACTTTTATACACTTTGTGACTTTTGAATGTGAAACGGTGACTTCTAATTTTCCGAATTATGTAGGATTTAGTATTCCCGTTAGGTGTTTAGTCTCCATTGTACTTTTTTCTACAAAGTATCATTAGGGACCAAAATGTGGAAGTATTGATGTACTTTTTAATAAATTATTAGCGTTTCGTGGAATTATCATTAATTTTTGTATCCTTCAAAAAGTTAGATAAAGCATTTTTAAAGTTATTACACAACTTGAAGACGAAAGTCGAAGGAAACCTCGCCCCACTTTAAAAAAAATGAAAAAAATCATGACAGACGCGGTCTTACAACTTTTTTGACAAAATATATTTGAGGTACAAAAGAATGAAGACAAACTTTCCAAAGGTGACAATTTTAGTGGAAATTTCCATAAAGGATGGCAGAATTTGGTGAATGACACATTATTTAAATAAATTAATTTGTCCAGTTATGAGGGCTTGCTTTCTCGGACAGTTATAAGACTTTGGGCTTGGATCACTCGTTCTTGACACACTCATCGATGCGACTAATTTAAGATCTAATAACCATGGTCCTAACTCCTAAACGCCTAGGACACACTATTAGCCATTTAGACTTGATCCATTTAATTGGGCCAAGAGACACTAACCACATGGGCTTCAGAATTTTACTTCTCCTCCAGCTAATCATTCCATAACACTATCCCCTACAAAACTCTGCTCTCTAATGTTATTAAAAAAAGGGTCTAAATCTAAACTAAGCACATGCCTCATTAAGGCGGTCTAAGAGTGGTGGCTCCATAGAAGGCGGCAGGCGGTGCTCCGCCGTGGGCTGCATAGTCTGGTGGGACCCCTATGCCACCTACGACTACCACTGGGCATGGAGCCTGGATTCCTGTGTGGGGTCTGTATTTCTGTGGACACACGAATTTGTAATTGGTGGTAAAAATCCTAAAGTGATTCATGTAAGAACAGTGTGTTGTAAGAAATTACCGTTGTAAGAAGCTGCATGCAAAGTGGAAACTCACGCTTGAAAGCGTCAATCTTGAGCTTTTCTTCTTCCAGACGCTACAAATTCTTCCAGCTTCTGTGTTTTTTTCTACGAAAGATTTCAAAACCAGGGATTCAATATTGGGCTTGCAATCAAGGCTGAGTTCAGTTGGTGATGCCACCATCTCTCGATTTATCCAAAATTCACACATTAATATTACATACCTCTATTCCATAGGCGACGGTGCTGGAATATATATAGTTGCATGGAAAAGCCCAAGAATTTTCTTTTTCCTGATTTATTGAAAGGTACAACTGAAAAATGAATCTATATAGAGCTAGGAAATGCTACTTTTATTTGGGTGGTTGTTGGAGGGAATGCCTGTATTTAATGTTTTGTAACTTAAAGGAACCGATGCACTAGGATTAATAGGAAATATACCTTGTTTTCGTCCCCTTTAAGAAAAGCTTTAGTTTGTTAATGGAAAAAACAATTAGCTGTGAGTATTGATTCTTCTTGTTAGCCTACTTTTATCTTTTCCTTTTGGCCCTTTCATTTGCAGTTCATTTACTTCGAAATATCCCATAAATTCCACACAGTTAAGGAACAACTCTTTTTCCAGTAAGCTTAAAGAAAAGAAACGTAATATGTAGTACTGAGAGAGTCTCATTTATCAAAGGAACTCAAATCTACTTTTGTTACCTGCTTTACTTGAAGATTCTCTCATCTCAAATTTGAAACTGCAAAGGAGTTCTCCACGAGGAGGAAGTGGAGGTGGTGGATAATGCATGAATAAGCAATTGAGTTTAATACAAAATGAATCGTATTCTTCGAAGCCCCAAGAGGTTGATATAAAGGAAGGAGAAATGAATTTGAGCAGACTACTTCCTGTAGTAAGGCTTCTGGTACAAGACTCCAATCCACGCCTTTTCTGCAGATTCTTCACTTTTTCCCTCTCACTTTTCTCTCTTCATCTTTCCTCTTTTTCACCTTTCTTGGTTTTTGTTGTTACATCTTTTCTCGTCCTATTCGTTATCGCCCCGCAATTACTGAAATACTGACATTACTAAGGGAGCCCGTTGTCTCGTGGCTCTGTGAGAAAGAGAGAACGGATGATTTCTCGTCCGCTTCTGGGTAAAAGCAGGCTGTTATCGCGAAGGCAGAATAGCAATCTCTTTATCAAGCATTGATAAAACAGTTGATATTGTCGGCCTCCTGTCAGGAAATTCTTGCACGCAGAGCAATCCAATGTTTATGCAGTGAATGGTCTCCGCCTGCAAGCTTGGATTATATATATCCTTTCATCTAAAAATTCCTCAAAATTGCTTGGTTTCATAGGCTCCATGCCTGGGGAAAATATATTCAGTTTGGGAACTTATAATCTGTATAAGTAAAACCTCTGTCCAGAGCAGCAAAAGGCTTACATGTTCCAGAAGGCTAAGAGCCATATCATCGTAGAAGTTCGTGTTTCGTCTCTCGTTAATAATCTCCCAACACTATAACACCAAAGCTGAACACATCTGTTTTTTCTGCAGCAATACAATGTGTGCTTCAGAAAATACAATCAGTAAAAAAATATGACTATTTAGAGCCAATTTGAACTGGAGCTGTGTTCTTCCAATATGCGTCAATCTGTACTATACCACCGATCGATCTTAATTTCGTAAGGGAAATAAATGCACGCAATAACACCAGGGATTTACGTGGTTCGATCTATGAATAAGATCTACGTCCACGGGGAGAGAGAGAGTATGTATATTGAGAGTGTAAGAGGAGCGATTACAAAGAGAGTAGATGATCAAATGATTGATCTAAGAGTAGATGATTATAGCTGTCCATCTCTTCTCTAATCTAGCCTCTATTTATACCTATTCATGAAGTTGAGTTCGACTCTGACTCTGATTCCAAGTTGAGTTCGACTCTGACTCTGATGCCAAGTTGAGTTCGACTCTGATTCTGATTCCAAGTTGAGTTCGACTCTGACTCTGATTCCAAGTTGAGTTCGACTCTGACTCTGATTCCAAGTTGAGTTCGACTCTGACTCTGATTCCAAGTTGAGTTCCACTCTGACTCTGATTCCAAGTCTTCTCTCATAAGGATTCTTTTAGATATGCATCCGAATCTTCTACGTCTCCAATTGCGATTAGAGTTGTAGTTGATCGAGGAGTCTTCTTGGGCCGAACTCACATGGGCCGAGCTTAATGTCGGGCCCATTTATATTGGACCTGATGCTTGGGCCTAGTAGTTGGGCCGTATCCTATCATATCCCCCCCCAAAAAGACGTAGAAGTGAGGTCGTGATGGAGGGGGGGTGGTCGACGCCGCCGCCGGAATTGTGAGTCTGGCGGTGGGCGCGTCTGATCTGCCGAAGTTGAATGTCGCTTGGCTTCACCCTGCCGAGGCGTTCTGCCGAAGTCGTATGTCGCTCGGCTCCAATTGGCCGAAGTCGAATACGCGTCGCCTTGCCGAAGTCGAATATGTAACTTCTGGCTGGCTTCACCTGACGAGGCGTTATGCCGAGGTCTTTGGTAACTTCACCGACGGCGTTATACCAGGTCTTTGGGTGGCTTTCACCGACGGCGTTATGCCGAGGTCTTTGTACTAGCTTCACCGACGAGGTGTTAAGCCGGGTCTTCGACCGCTTCACTTGTCGGCGGCGCCACCTTGCCGAGGCGTTGTGCCGGTTGTACGTCGCCGCTTCACCTTCCGGGCGTTGTGCCAAAGTTGTACGTCGCCGCTTCACCTTCCGAGCGTTGTGCCAAAGTTGTACGTCGCCGCTTCACCTTTCCAAGTCGAATATGTAATTTAGTGTCGAGGTCGAGGCCGAGGTGAAGGCTCGGGATGCGGCGAAGAAGGAGGCCGGAGCTCTGACGACGGCCGAAGGCCAAGGTCGGTTAAGGCCGAGGTCGACCTGCGGAAGGCGGAGGCGGAGACGACGACGGCCGTGGTCAGCCGTTGGAGGACCGAGGCGGAGGCGAAGGTCGGCCTGCGGAGGGCCGAGGTGAAGGCGAAGGCCGAGGTCGGCCTGCGGAGGGCCGAGATGAAGACGGTCATGTATCGGGAGGCCGAGAAGATGAAGGGCCGAGGCGAGGTCGGCCTGCGGAAGGCCGAGGCGAAGGTAGCTCGTCCTCGTATTAAACGAAGGTAATTCATCCTCGTAGAGAGTATCCGTCTTCTAAATGAAGGTATCCGTTCTCATACGAAGGTAGTTCGTCCTCGTAGAGAGTATCCGTCTTCGATATAAACGAAGGTATCCGTTCTCGTACGAAGGTAGTTCGTCCTCGTAGAGAGTATCCGTCTTCGATATAAACGGTATCCGCTCGCACGGCGGGTAGTTCGTCCTCGTGAGAGTATCCGTCTTCGATATAAACGAAGTATCCGCTCGCACGGGAAGGTAGTTCGTCCTCGTGAGAGTATCCGTCTTCGATATAAACGAAGGTATCCGCTCGCACGGCGGTAGTTCGTCCTCGTAGAGTATCCGTCTTCGATATAAACGGGTATCCGCTCGCACGAAGGTTGTTCGTCCTCGTAGAGAGTATCCGTCTTCGATATAAACGGTATCCGCTCGTCACGGTAGTTCGTCCTCGTGAGAGTATCCGTCTTCGATATAAACAAGGTATCCGCTCGCACGGGTAGTTCGTCCTCGTGAGAGTATCCGTCTTCGATATAAACGAAGGTATCCGCTCGCACGAAGGTAGTTCGTCCTCGTGAGAGTATCCGTCTTCGATATAAACGAAGGTATCCGCTCGCACGAAGGTAGTTCGTCCTCGTAGAGTATCCGTCTTCGAAATAAACGGTATCCGCTCGCACGAAGGTAGTTCGTCCTCGTGAGAGTATCCGTCTTCGATATAAACGAAGTATCCGTTCGCACGAAGGTAGTTCGTCCTCGTGAGAGTATCCGTCTTGAAATAAACGAAGGTATCCGCTCGCACGAAGGTATGGATTCTGTTTTGCCGAGGTTATCGGGAGGGTGGTCCCTTCATCTACATAGAGAGAACGCTCGAAAGAAACGAGGTGTCTCGATCTCGTATGTAGGCATGGTTCTGTTTTTTCCGAGGTCGTCGGGAGGGTGGTCCCTTCATCTACATAGAGAACGCTCAAATAAACGAAGGTAGTCTGATCTCGTATGTAGGCATGGTTCCTGTTTTTTGCCGAGGTCGTCGGGAGGGGTGGTCCCCTTCATCTACATAGAGAGAACGCTTCGAAATAAACGAAGGTAGTCTGATCTCGTATGTAGGCATGCGCGCGTTTAAATTTACATTCGTATGAAACGAATGTAATCTGACCTCCGTCGAGGGAATTCGTCCTCCTTAGAGGGTATAGTTCATCCTCCAAAGAGGGTATAGTTCGTCCTCCAGAAGAGGTATCGCTCATCCTCCGTAGGGGTATAGTATGATGGGAAGAGGTAGCATGCATAAATGACAAATGAAATATGCAAGCACACGGAGCAAATAAATCAAAAGATGAGGTCGCCTACTTGGAATTGTCGGGATTTGACATGCTGGTTATAATACCGAGCTACTTGTTGCTCGTACCGAGCTTCTCTAATGTAGGCGAGATCTCTCTTCTCTTTGGTTTCTACCGGGATTACTGCCTCGGTTCTCTCGATCATCGCCTTCACGCTTTTCCCGTCCGCGCCTCGCCTGGCGAACCGCTCCGCTTATCGCCACGCCCGACGCAAGACGGGCTCGTCGAGTTCACCCGCGAGCGGGAGGTTCTCCTGGTCATTCTTGTGATCTCCTTCGCTATGTTATCCTGCCTCCTGCAGGGCGGGGTGCCCGTGCTCGTCGAGGCTTTGGACATAGGCACTTCCCGAGCTGAGCTCGGCGTGCCCTATCGCCGTCAGCGTTGTCGTTGCCGGCGATTATTCTCGATGTATGACTTCGGTGTACTGGTCATGATTATTTCCACAAAGCGGTGGTTGATCGAAGCACAAAATTTCGTTTCCCAGCACGGCGCCGATGATCGATCTTAATTTCGTAAGGAAATAAATGCACGCAATAACACCAGGATTTACGTGGTTCGATCTATGAATAAGATCTACGTCCACGGGGAGAGAGTATGTATATTGAGAGTGTAAGAGGAGCGATTACAGAGAGTAGATGATCAAATGATTGATCTAAGAGTAGATGATTATAGTCGTCCTCTCTTCTAAATCTAGCCTCTATTTATACCTATTCATGAAGTTGAGTTCGACTCTGACTCTGATTCCAAGTTGAGTTCGACTCTGACTCTGATGCCAAGTTGAGTTCGACTCTGATTCTGATTCCAAGTTGAGTTCGACTCTGACTCTGATTCCAAGTTGAGTTCGACTCTGACTCTGATTCCAAGTTGAGTTCGACTCTGACTCTGATTCCAAGTTGAGTTCCACTCTGACTCTGATTCCAAGTCTTCTCTCATAAGGATTCTTTTAGATATGCATCCGAATCTTCTACGTCTCCAATTGCGATTAGAGTTGTAGTTGATCGAGAGTCTTCTTGGTAGAACTCACGTGGTAGAAACAATGTCGGGCCATTTATATTGGGACCGACGCCGCCAAAGGTTGGGCGTATCCTATCAACCACCTAAAGCAGAACGACTTCTACCAGTTCATGAATACATAAGAAAATAAGGTCACACCTCTATAAATATATTGTATTTATTAATGCTACAAAATTTGTTCTTCAGATAGATTGAACTGGAAATCCTATTAGTTTATTGTTCATGAGTTTCTCTCTCTCTCTCTCTCTGGTCAAAAACTAACTGGAGCTCTCAGCCTTGGGAACAAGAACAACTCATTAACTTATTCAATTCCAACGTGCTCTTGTCTAACTATATATCCGCAGACAGCACACAGATTTCAAATTCCGGTTTCTATACCATAGCAATAGCAGTATGTATACCCATTATATTCAATTCCAAATTTCTAATTTCTCGTATAAATTATGGGATTTCCGTCCTGTCATGTCTCTGATCCCTTGTTTCGTTTCTTTTGTCATTTTCTACAGCATTTCTTTTCTTGAAATTGGAATGTGGAAACTTCGCTCGAGCGCTCGGCACTCCAACTCCAATTCTATTATTATTCTAATAAAGTTTCAGCCTCCTATTAAATTTCAGTTCTCGTAATTTACTCTGTTATATTTGATTGGACAAATTCTAACGAGAGTTCAAAAACTTACAGCTACCATCATTAATTGATAAGGCTACAGGAAAATTAGTAGCAGGAAAAGGATGCAGTGCAAGCGGATTGGACTTTGGCGGCGGTGGAAGTGAAGTAAATGTAGATGTTGATTTTAGCTGTAAACAATAAAACATATGTAGGTTGTATTTCATGAGTTTGAAGAAGGATTCACACGTTCTATTCTTTGATCTATTTTTCTTAAATCTTCCTTTAAATGTTTCCTTCTGATTAAAAAATAGACCGAATGTAAATGTTATTATACTTTATTTATTTTAATAATTTATATTGACTTATAGTAAATTTGGACTTTTATTTTGTTTGTTATTGATTTAATGTAAATATTTTCTCAAATCGAAAAAATGTTCGGTAAAAAATTCTGGCTTTAATAAGTTATAATAGAGGACATAGTTTTAAATATTTTCTTAAATCGAAAAGTTCGGCAAATTCTGGCTGATTCATTATTCATTTTGCTAGATTCGTACGTGGAAATTAAATAAATATACAAATATATATAAGCCAAAATAATGTTATTTTGCTTACGTGGAATAATGCTGCCAAATTCCTTTGTCTTCTTCTTCACCAAATCACCGCCTCCGGCACCAAAAATGGTCCCTAAATTCATCTCCACCTCCCAATCTTCCCGTTTCCGGCGACACGCTCGCCTAACTCCACCTACCCTCAGTCCTGATCCCAGATCCGACGTCTTTTCCAGCCACCACCAACTGCGACACCTTCGCAACGACTAACACCTCAGCCGTTCTGCGCACAGCCCGCCGCACCCACCCAAACTCCCACCAATACCCATTCTCCTCAATTTTTCTCTTCGGCCGAGAGGCCGACAAACATCCCAATAAAATATTCCCACTCCTTGGTTTTATTTACCAATCAATGTAGTTAAGGAAAATAAAGTTTCAGGTATAAATTTAATGGAGATGAGCAGTGCTTCTCCTACCATCGCGTCTTCTTCTCCAATTTTTTTGGAGAAGAAGACTCCACATATTCTAAAATAATGCCATTTTGGACTTTATTTTTATTTTCACGAGTGAAATCCAACATGGTGAGTCAGCATTTATTGCCTGATACAGCGTAATTCTGTACGAGGATAGATTTGAATAAAAATGAGAAATTTGGTATTCTGTTATTGTATTTTGAATCATTGAATATTTGGGAAGACTTGTCGGAATCGCTTTAAAGATGAAGAGAAAATTATTGAATTCCCAGAACAGATGCAACTGATCATTGTCAACTTGGGCCAGAATTACTCAAGAAAGCTAGATCCGGAGTTTGATTGGAATGATCCAACCCAGCAAGCAGTCTTAACATCAGAAGATTCTGTTGGTTACTAAATTTGGTTGGGATGAAGAAAATATTATTGGGATATGTTATATGCTATCCATGATTTTATCAAGAAAGAAAAAAAAAAGAAATTGCTACCCATGCATGTTTTTACTTATTATAATGTTAATTACCAAATAAACTATTACAACAATTGCAGAAATTCCGGACTTAAAATGGGGATTCTAAATACCCATCCAATATTGACGGCCAACAAAGCACTCTACGCGCCATTAATGTTTCTTCACATACATTCGAATTTCGAAGCATAATTACCTGAGATGGATTGCTGCGTTGAATGGGACATGTCAACCACACACATCTCTGATTATTTTTGTCATCAAATAAAATAATTTGATTCCTTCTAGATAAAGCATGGGCTTCAACGTCCCCATTTACAAAACGCAACTGTCTGTTTATATTTTTTTATGATATTGAATTATTACATAGTCGTGAAGTTAATTAAAAATGTACCCCATAAATAGTGGGAAACAAAGTTAAAAGAAATTAAGTAAACTGCAAAATTATTAACTAAGTAGGCCCCAAACTGAAATGGAGTCGCATCAAAGGCCCACTAATCGCACTCCTTGTGAAACGACAGCGACTGCATTATGCCCATTGCATTATTTTATCTTACACTTATTTTGATATCTCTTTGATCTCAAATTGTCGTCAATTTCATTTTAATATTATATGTATCAACGTTTCATGTTACTACATCGTAATAATACGATAAATCTATTTATAGATAAAATAATATTTAAAGAATGTAACAAGAAACCGTATCTCTTTTTCTTTTCTTATTTTTCATCATGAATCAAGACTACAATGATCAATTGATCTTATTCGTGAATGATATAGGAAGATGATATCATGTCGTTGACCCTTAAAAATGTGTGCCAACTAAAATATTTTAGACTTTTATGTGTGCATGTTGTTATTAAAATGATATTGGCAAGATTCATATTTTGAAAGGCAAATGAAAGAGGAAATAAAAATGAAATCACTTAAACTAGTGCAAATAACAGATCGCATCACATCCATAGTCCATTATTTCTTAAAGATGATTACATTAGAATTGAGAAACCTTCTAAATTTTATTTTGCAACTTGCAAAGTAAGCACCTGCTGCTGATCTTAGTACTCAAATCTTATTTGATCTCAAACTTCATTAAAATATGTCACAGCCCTTCGATGAAGCAACCAAAAGAGGTAAAGGAAAAAAGACCAAAAACATAAAATAAAAAATCAGACCAATTCATGCACTCTTTCCTTACAAAGAATGTGGGCCAACTTTATGTCTAAAAGACTTCACCCCTACAAATCCCCCCACAGACAAAACAACTTTGAGCTCAAGTTGCTATACCACATTCCATATAAAAGAAGCCTAAAACCACTCTGCAACTTGCACCCTTTTTCCCCACTCCAATTCCATCCCCTGTTCTATTTTGCATTAAATTTCCCCTGATTCAGCCGGAACACGAGGCAAGCATCACTACTAGACAAGGACTGAAACACATCTGGCGATTTCCACTACTTAAAACAGAAGAAATGAAGAAATGTGAGCTGTGCAACAAGGTCGCAAGAATGTACTGCGAATCCGACGAAGCGAGCCTGTGCTGGGGTTGTGATTTGAGGGTTCACACAGCAAACTTTCTTGTGGCCAAACACACAAGAACTCTTCTCTGCCACGCCTGCCAGTCTCCAACTCCGTGGACCGGCTCCGGTCCCAAACTCGGCCCCACTGTTTCCGTCTGTGAGGCGTGTGTTAATGGGGGGAGAGACGGAGGAGATCGCGGGCCCACTACAGAAGATGGCGATGATGAGGACGAGGACGACGACGACGAGGAGGAGAATGAGGAAAATGGTGATCTTGCTCTTGCAGATGATGACGATGATAGTGAAAATCAAGTTGTGCCTTTGTCTCTACCGCCCTCTTTGGCTTCGTCTTCTTCCTGCAGCAATGACTACTCCTCCACCACTAGAGACGGCCTTTCCACCTCCAGTTTCGAGTTATCCAGACCTACAACTTCTTATGATGTATGTATGCACTCTCTTCCAATCTTTTCTTCTCTGAAATTTTTCAAATTCTGTTATAAATTTGCTCCTCTCCATTGCTCAGGTAAGCGAAAGTGCGGAAGAGAAGATTGGTGCTAAAAAGATCAGATCATGGATGTGGCGATAGCACTTAGCAGAAGATGAAGACGGTAGCTTCTTGGCCTAATCAAGTTTTATCATGTGTATTAATTATTAACTTGTAATAGTTTAGAGCAGCGACCAGATTGTACTTAATTAAGCAGTTTACTGTTATGCTTAATGTTTGCGTTTAAGGAATCCCACTTGTAGCGTTGTTCAATGATCACAGAGAAAAAACCCTGTAATGGCAAGACAGGCTCCTACAGTCTGTGTGTGGGGGTAATTAAGAATTTAATTAAGGCAAAATTAACATCAGCACGGGAGACTATATAAAATGAGATGAGTTATATACTCGAAGATATTATCTCCGCTAATTAAGATTGCAAGAACTCGTGAAGATCACAACTTTTCCAGATTTGTGATGCAGAAGTAGTAAAGAGCATATTAATATCTGTGTAGGTGTGGTGTGTGAATCACATTATTCCTGTCGTCGCTTCTTTCAAGTAGCATCAAATAGATATCTCCACCCTCACATCCTGACCCAAAGGGCTAACAATCATATAATACCGGACCCTAACAATCGCTATCCAAGTGCTTTCCAATAGAGACGAAAATGAAAGAAAACTCCACGTGTATTCAACAGATGTGGATGGCCAAACATTTGAACGGTCATAAATTGATGAATGCTTAAAAGCTTCAACCTCTCAAGCATGTTATGCCAATTGAAGTTGGAAACGTGTCCATTCTATTTTGTACTATCCACGAGACAGCTAATTTTTTTTTAGATAACCATACTTGATAAATGCATCTCGATTGGTTTGGTTGCTGTACGGCTTAAGCAACCTAGAAATTATGAGTGGTAACATCAGAATTCATTTAGATCACATGACGTTTGACATTTGATTAAGGTTTGAATTCTTGGGATTGTTGTACTAAAAATTAGATTGCAGCAAGAGCTATAGTTGTCAGCAGGTCATGAAATTGCAGATTAGGTTATTTAGTTATGGGGTTCTATGCGTGTTAGTCATACCAATACTAAACTATTGCTATCTCAATTATGGATTACGGAGACTACAAAAATATGAGCACCACCGACACATCCACGTGCTTCAGCTTAAGACAACACCCTTAATGTTATACAATTAACAAGTTGGTTGCAGTTTAATAGCATTATTTTAAGAAATGGTGTAATGGAGATTCAGTGGTGGGAAAGAATCCCATAATGGTGCCCATAAATGTATGGTCAGAGAGAGAGAGAGAAGTAATAGATTTTGCATTGGTAGCAAATTGTGGAGGACCACAGATAGATGGAGGGAGATGTGTGGCGACGATGCATTGTTGGTGGATCAATACATATTGTTCCTTTTCCTGCTTTACTTCAAAGAGTGTACGTTAAGCTCTTAAGAGTTGTCTGTTTTAGAATGTAAAGAATCTTTTAAGTTTAGACCAGAAAATACCAACTCTGAGATGAAACCGACTATACATATGTACGGCGCTACAATTATCTAAGCCGTACATTGAAATATAAATGCTCATATTTTGTTGTGGGTCTAATATGATATTGAATAACATTTATGCCAGTGGGGATTCCTGGCCCAGATTATTGTCCAAACCAAGCCTGCTGGCATTTTTCAGGTTTTTGCTCAAAATATTTTTTCACCCAAAATAATCAGAATTTCTCCCGCACAAAACCAGATTTATGCATATATATCGTCATTAACTTCATTATATTCTCATATTATTTATCAAGTAATAATTTAAGAACGTCGAAAGAAGACCAACTCCAATCTCCATTAACCATAATTTCTCTATGTAGCAGTCCAGCAGATCTCTCCTTTTCCCTTCAGATAGGTGTTAACCATGCACGAATATTTATTATCAGTCACAATTATCAATTAACCAATGTGGTTGCATCTTGCATTTAGCAGTTCACTTAATTTCGACTAGATCTTGGAGCGGTTAGAATTTCCTGGCCTCGATTTCGCTCAGTTTTAGTATGTTCTCTTGGATGAATTCCCTCCAGAATGGCTGGCAATACCACTTAAGTGAAACAGACCAGAATGAGATTGTAACAGCAGGGTGGAGACACAAAATAAGAAAAGAGATAATTTTTAGTATAATCTCCATTCGAAGAAATGAAACTGGAAGAGCGTGTCTGCGAAGCAGTCAGAAAAGATAACTTACATCACACCGATAGCATGACCATTTTCAGGATCTAAGACATACGAAGGAAAGTCATCAACAATGATGATCATTCAACCTTCACAGACACAAAACACAGCAGCCAAAGGATAAGCAGAATGAAAGACCTTGACATAAGCACACAGCCTCTCTCACACAAACAAGTATCCATGATGATCGCCGTCTCAGAAAAACACACCCTCTCCATTCATCAGCTCAAGAAGTCTTCTCCACATCTACATCGTGCAAAAGCTTATGAACTTAGCTCAGGACTAAACCATACGCACATAAAGGGAACAAACATAGCATACATTTAATCTCATTCTCCTCCGCCAAGTAGTCTCTGCGATTAAAAAAGCCATAGACAAACATAATAACTAAATCTACATGCCACTTTCACTTTCCTATCCCATTAGACTCCTAGCAAGCAATATATGACCACCTAACTTCATCTACCCTGCATTTATCAATTCCTCCCTAGTCCTTCATTTCAACAAACACTCTTAAACATCAGTAAGTATCACTTGTTAACCGTTGTTTTTTTCTCTTTAGGTGTTTCTCCTGCTGTTAGTCGCGAGTACCTTTGCAATCCTTTTTCCAAGTCTACAGTGTAGGCTCAAGTGCAGGCGCCTGTCCCACATCTCCACAATATTGTCCTGAGACCACACAATGTTGCATTTTGGACTCCCCTAAAGGGCCTCGTACTAGTAGAGATATGGTCCGCTCTGTTTAAATGTCAATATTTAACAAGAAAATGGACTAGCTGCTCAATGTAAACATATTTCTATCATTCTATCTGAAATCTCTCTTCCACTATTTTCTTCCAGATGCATTACATATCTGGTGAGAAGGAGCTCTAAAGGCCATACAAGTAACATCAATAGAATGAACAATCAAAAAACAGATTACCATCAGGCCAACATGGCAACATATGAACAGTCCTGCTCAATGAGACAAAATATTCCTTTATGAACAAACATTGAGAATCTAATCAGAAAAACTGGTTGGTTCACTGAGTATGAATTGACAAAACATATTAACATAATATTGATGATTTCATGTAGATGGAGAGGACCAGGCATTAGGTTAGCAATCAGCAAAAATGGTGTTTTTCAAGATAATCTTATAGGATAATCCCTTAGACTGCATGTATGTACAACACATTTTACACTTATTAGAGTACGTGATGTGCAATCCACAATCATGACCTCTACGATTATGCTAGTTTACCTGATCTATCTCAACCCCAAAAGGTTTTGGGAATATGGACAAATTTATAATGAATTATTGCTCTGATTGCTGATTAAAATATTTTCTTATGTAGTATTGGGACTGAATCAGATAATTTCATAAACAAAAGATAACACTTCTGGCATAATTCTGAGCAAGTATATTACTTTAAACCTTTTATAACGAAAAAGCAATTGCACACCATCTCTTCAATCTGAGTTGTGTATAAAAGACAACATAGTTGAGCTTCAACCACTTTTGACACTATTTCTCCAAATCATTGACAGCTGTAGCTTGCATATTTCAAGCTTTATTCTTTTCGGGGAATCTTGATCTCCAAAAGGAGTCTAATCTTCAAATGATGTAGTAGGCCAGGCTTCAACGATAAAAATGTTTATACACACATATATATATATATAGGTTGGATCCAGTGAGAACTCATCTTTTTTGAGAACTTGAGAACCATGCATAAAACGTTGAAGATAATGCACAAAACAGTATAAAGTTGTGCATAACGAAAACTTTCTAAAATTGTTGCACAACAAAATAATTTTAGAAAGTTTTCGTTATGCACAACTTTATAACGTTTTGTGCATCATCTTCAACGATTTGTGCATGGTTCGCAGAGTTCGCAAAAAAGATGTGGTTCTCATTTGATCCACTCCCTATATATAGATATATATATAAATATTGTTTCTCCACAATTTCAACACAAGATGCAGTTTCACATGCATTTTTATGGCTGTTACCACTTAGTTGTCATTACAGCAAGCTAATTTTAAAAGCAGAGCTAAATTGATGTGTCAAGTATTATTGCCTTCACTGAGGTCACAAATAGATTTTAGCGAGTGAACCCAATATTATGTAGCTCCTCATAGAGACATGCATTCAAACTTTCAACTCAACTTAGTTCAAGAAAGCCTTATACTCTGGTATTTATATATATCTCCGTTTGTGCTAAGATAAAATATTTTAATCAACAGATGACTCATATATGCTTCAGTGACCAAGTTTGTGCAACTTAGATATTCCAGTTCTACATGAATTACAGTTTTCTTCTTTCTCAAGGAAACAGAACAACTGCAATATCTGCAGCGAGAGTATTCCGAAGAAAATGCATGCTGGTTTTATGTCTGCAAAATATCCTACAAGCTCATTGACTTATGTCCATTATATTAATTAGCAAGGAACTTGATTCTACTAAGATTCACAGAACTTAATAACCTATGGTACCTCTAAACTTCTATTCAGCTCAGGTAATACTAGGACTCAGCCTCACACAAAGAAATCAAAAAACTAATTAACTTCAAATGTAACAATTTTTCCATCTTGCATTTCCCGTAGCAATACTCATCTCGACTATCTCACATATCAAAATCACACGAAATTCAAGCTTCAAACCCTAATAGCTTCAGCTCTACTACGCACAGTATATGAAGAGAGAGTTGCAAACTTTGATGCCATCCTAAGTCCTAACCCCGAGAAACCAAAGAACGAAGACTACACTTCCACCTGAGTAAAAAGCTAAATATGTGACTCCGAAAATTACACTTCACCTGCATTCTGGTCAGAAGCATCAAGAAAGAGCGGCTCCTCCTCCTCAGACACCGGATGTAGACCAGAGGTATCCCTGTCTACAGCCTTTGACGAACCCCCACTTACATCATCAAAATCCACATCTTTCTCATCCGGAAACCTCACCACCACCACGGGGCACACGCAGTGATGCACGCAATAATCACTCACACTCCCCAGCCTCCCTTTACTGCTCCTCCTCGACGCTCCGAACCCCCTACTCCCCATGATCACCGCACTCAGCCCCAGCCTCTCCACCTCCAAGCACAGCCTCTCTTTCATATCGTGATCCTTCACAATATGGATCTTGTACGGGATAGATGCATCCACCAACGGCTGCGCCAAGTCATTCGCTTTGCTGGTGGTGAAATTGTCGAAATCGTCCTCCAGCTTCTGCTGCGATTTCTCGTCGGCGGTGTCGACGGAGACGTCAACGGCGCCCCAATCGGCGCCGTACAGGACGGAGGTGGGGCGCACGTGCAGGAGGATGACGACGTCGCCGGGGCGGAGGTAATTCTGGACGGCCCACTTGACTGCGTAGGCGCTCTCGTCGCTGAGATCTACGGCGATGGCGACCTTGCGCTGGGCGCCGGAGGTGGGAGTTCCGGAAGGGAAGCGGGGAGAGGCGGGCTGGTGGAGAATCGCGGCCGGCGGGCGGTCGTTTTCCTTCCGAGGTTTGTGCGGTGATGCCATGCAGTAAAAGTGCACAGATTGTGGAGTGTGATTTGGGGGAGAGATGGAATTAGGGTTTTTGAGGATTGTGATTAGTAACCGAAAATGGGATATGATTGAGTTGATTTTGAAAATTAGATGACTTGTTTCGTCTTGCGTTTGCGGGGACTGTGAATTAGCTCCGAACAAGTAAGGTCAGGGACGGGAATCAGGTGTTTCCGGTCTATATAATTATCTGACTGCACTCGTTGACTTTTTATATTATTATTTCATCCGTCCATCCAAGATAATTTATTTTTTCTTGGACTATCTCATTTAAAATGATCTGATTCTTTTTAAAAATAATTATTTCTTCAAAAGTTGTGAATATATCTATTTTTTATTATTTTTATATTTCTCCTAAATAATCATGCTTAAAAGAAATAGATTATCTTGGATTGGACGAAGTGAATATTTTTTTTAATATACAATAAAAAAGAATTAGTATTACTTCAAACTATTAGTCCTGGTTATGAGTATCTTTTAGCTATGAATTGTTTACACCAACACATACAACATTATTTAAAAAAATTAGATTATGTCAATCATGGTTAAACACAATTTATTTTAGCTATATTACATTAAGATACACTACGATATAAATTAGCTATGTATAATAGAAAAATAAATATAAAATACTAATCAAATATCTTTCATGCATTTTGCAGGCATATGATATTAAGATAACAAATGCTTTAAATTTTAATAATATCAACTCAAAAATAATAATACCAAACCAAATTAATGCAATTCTATTGTTAAATAAACAAGAATAACCATTGCTATTGTATTTTGTTTGACCAATGAAGGCATGATTGGCATTTCAATGCCCTTGGGCGAAAGAGGACGCGTAGCAGCTGAAAATCCCACCAGCCCTACCGCATCCGGACGGGGACGAAATTATGTTCAAGCTCTGACATTGAAAGCCTATGCCTATCTATTTCAAGAAGACACGTGCTACAGTATTCCCAAAATTACATTCCTATAGACAGGCGACCGTGCAATGCACGGGAATCGAACTATGTTTAAAAGTAGAATTATTCTTAAAAAAATTCATACGCTTGGTAATATCTTCGTTCATCGTCACGTATAGAATTTCTTACATTTTCGAAAAAAAATTAGAATGATACCTAAATATACAAATTTTGGATGAATTTTTGGTTTCTGCATAAACTTTGAAAATTATTAATATATATATAAACCTAATTATTTTTGTTATTTTTTTCAGAATCTAAAATTTCCCATCTTACTCATCCATGTTCATGCTTCATCTATCTTATTCAAAATGTCATATATATATTTTGAGTTATTTTATTTAAGTTTGTCTATTTTTTATAATTTTAATCATTTTATATTATTTTTTAAAATAATTATATTTAAAAGAAAATAGATCATGAGTAAAAAGAATATCATTTTACTTGGAAAATATATTAAAAATCAATATTGAATGGAATAAAAATAGTATCATTTACTTAGAAAATATATTAAAAAATAAATATTGAATTTTTAAATCCATACCATCTTCTCCCTCCGCCCTCTCTCATGCACAAACCCTCTGTTTCTCTCTCACACGCCATTAAAAATTGGAGAAAACTTCTTTACCTTCTCGGTTTTCTTCTCTAGCAAAAAACCACCGCCACTGCTTCGCCGCTCCCTGCTGCTTCACATTGCCAATATAATTTTCACTATTTTCTACCTCGTCACGAATATCATACATTTATTCACAATTTTTAAAATTTATGTACAAAATCAAAATACATTAAAAATTCATATATTCAAGGGCCAATAACCTTTAATTTTATGATAAATTATTTATATAAAATCAGAATTTTATATATATATATACAATAATAACTTTTGTTTTATATATTATAATTATATTTTTATTTTTTATATATTACAATAACATTCTTTTTATAACAATCCTAAATATTTATAATTCAAATTGATTTCTACTTACTATATGGAAGAACATTTTTATTTGACCCTCCACTATATAAATATGGCATGAGGTGGACTGTGTGAGGACATCCACGTGATCGGACAATCACACTTTTCAATTTAAATGATACTTTTTTTAGAATAATTAAACTTTCTAGTAAGGAACGACAAATAAATATCATTTTCTTACGTATAAATGATATGTTTCTTTAAAATTATTAAACTTTTTCAACGGATGTCCTGGCATGAGTTTATGTGATATGAGAAAAACTTGTATATATTTGAATGCACGACTCGCTACTATGATTAAATCTAATTAGGTCATCAATTATCAAATTATAGTTTATTAACCTCTAGTTAGAGTTCAGTACACCAAATATAATTTATTAATGGGATAATTGCATGTAAATGTCGGTTTTCTGAACTTGCAGAGTTTTTTTTCTAAACAATGATACTGGAACTTACATTTTTTAATTTTGCACACGACGAACATTATAGGTTAAATTGAATATGATTTCTCTTATTACGTGGCTTAGTATGTCTTATTAAGTGGCTTTGTATTGAAGATGTGGCATATGCGTGACATATTGCGGCAAAAAAAAAATTACATATTTGTGGATTTATGTTTTTGTGATTGAGTTGTTCTAAATCTTGAATCGAATGATTTGTGGATTTGAAACTAATTTCTAGTTATAAACAACGACATTTTGGTGTAGTTCCAATATCGGGTCATTTTTCTCCTTGGCTTGGTCACATTAGAATTTTCGATTGCCAAATCAGCTTCAATTTGGAGAAAATTTAAAATTGTGTAAAATTAAAAATATTGTAAGTTCATGTATTCATGTTTAGAAAAAAAGCTCATGTGCATTTTCAGAAAGACTCAAAATTTCGTGTACTTATAGATAATTACCCTTTATTAATCATATTTTTAGATTAAACGGATTCACGATACATTTATATATATTATATTATAGTCTACCTCAATAAATATATAAATACACTAGTGCTTGCATATAGAAGAAAGTTAAATTGGAGTAATCCATAGTTGACCAGCTGCCGAAAGCTTAATAAACCCACCACCACCAGCCAACAATCCCTCCCCGTCTCAATTATTATCATGCGCCAAATAATACATGCACCAATAATTCTATTCAATTATACATAACTTATCCAATTAGATAATATTTACAGATCATACCGGGTTGTCTCATGATTAGCACCTAAAGCAAACACTTTTCATCATTTTCCTCTCATAGATATATAATATGCTTCATTCGTCACATTCAAAATGATTCATTTCTTTTCGATATGATTATTTAAGAGAATGATAATGGTATAAAGATATAAAATGTAATTTGGATGGATGGAGCGTAATATCTCACTCCGTCCATAAATTTTGAAGAGATAATTATTTAAAAAAAAATCCTAAACATATATACTTATTTACAAAAAACACATTACATCATCTTGAATATATTCAACATTATTCAAAACATATATATTTATATTCATTATTTTTTATGAAACGTAGGGAGTAATATATATGATTTTACGATCAATCAATTGAAAAAAAAAATAATTATAAAAACCCTCAAATTGCGTGGTGGCCGCGGAGCCCTTAATATATCCGTTGGCCCACCATCACATTAAACTGGCGCCAACCAGTATTCAACCATTCTTTGCTGCTTGCCTTTATACCCTGATAGAATCCCTCTCCATTATTTTGTTGTTATTCAACAACCCAAAATTTAAATTCGCTTTTTCTCGAAATTCTCTGCATAATCAATCGATAAGCGGCAGAGATAATACTAACGAAAAGGGCCGAAGCGACCCCCTTTTCGATTATGGCGGAGCTGGAGAAGAGAGGCGGTGAACCGGCGGCGGAGGAGGAGAGGTTGTTGGGGAAGGAAGTTTCCGTGTTGGATTTCGACATGCTCTGCTCGACGGTGGCGATGCAGGCGCAGCAGGGGAAATGGGGAAAGCTAAACGAGGATAATGGAGAGGAACATATTGTGTCTGATTATAATGAATATGGAAGCGGAGTGCATAGAATGTGGGAAGGTGAGCTCTTTTACGACTGCTTCGATGATCGGCGCCTTGCTCTTCAATCGTCCTGGTACTTGGTCGTCCTTAACAGCTTAAGTCGTTTTTTGTTTTTTTTTGTTAATTAAGTTTTTTAGAAAAAAAATCTTCCTTTGAGGGGTTCTGGGTTCTGCTTTTACTTGTGATTCTTTTCTGGGTGCTATTATGGTGAATTAGATTCTTCTTTTTGTTATTTTTGGCGTTGTTTCTTATTCTGTTCATTAAATTTTCTTTTTTTTGGGGTAAACTGTTTGTAGATAAAGGTGGTTCAATTTTGGAAATGGCCGTTCTGCTTTTGGCGTCAATTTAACGCTTACCACTATTTGAGGAAGTTTCTTTACCTTCCCTAAGTAGTAATGGAGATGTGGCCTATGATTTTTGTTAGGTTGAAAGGGTGGTTTTCAACTTGTTCAAATTAGTTTAGGTATTCCATCTCTCTTGATTATGACTAAATATAATTCTATTAATCAAAGAAGAGCCACAAATTTAACTTATATGGATGGAGAGATGAGGCAAATTGAAACTATTTAAGGGGGTAGAATTTTAAAGTTAGTGAACTTATTGGTAAAATTCAAGGCAGGAGTCAGCCCCGACGTTTCTTGCTTCGTTTCTGTTCATTAAGTACTTATGCGGATTAAAGTTAGCTTTTGTTGTCATTTATGATGTACTTAAATTAATCTGGTGATTGTGTGTAATTAGATTGTCATTTCTTGCAGTTGCCCCTGTTACAGATTTGGCAAGAATATGAAACGAGCTGGATTTGGTTCTTGTTTTCTTCAGGTAAATGTACTGTTCTTTCTTATGGAGCATTTATATTCCTTTCCCATTGGAGCTGCGTGGTAACCCATAGATTAAGGAGTATGTGCAAATGTAATCATAACATTACAGTCCGAATTAAACTATACAGAATCTGAATATCATGAAGAAATTGTGTGCAGGCGTTTTCATGGTCTTGAAACAGGTTAACTAGTGTGTTTATATTGTATGCAACTGATATATATCTGGATCAGCTTTCACTAAGGGAGCAAAAGATTTCTGTCACCCAGTTAAAGGAGTTTAAACTTTGTATAAATCAAGTTTTTAACATTGCTTTCATGCTTGCTTAGTAGTTCTAAAATGAGTTTCTTACATTGCTGAATATTGAGTTGTACATGAATTGTGCAGGGATCTATCCACTCAATTCTTCTCGTCATTGCCCTTTCCAACCTGCTAGCGTTCACAATAACCAGAAAATGCTACTTTCTATATTTGGCCATATCGTTTGCTCTCTCAGTTGCATCATATATGGGATATTACCGCATACAGATAAAGAAGAAGTTCAAGATAAAAGTAAGCATTGCCTTCTAAAACTGTTTTCTACTAGGTAATACTATCATTTCAGTTTCAAAGGATAAAGCCTTTTTATCCATGTAACTGCATGCTAAGTCTTTTCATGATAATGATTATTGTTGCTAGTATTCCAGTATGCAACAGGGAAATTTTAATAGCCTTGAGAAATGTAAGTGGTGGAGAAAGAGAAAACCCACATGAGATATAAGTTGTTCCAATAATTTAAACTATTTATTTAGTAGCTGTTAATTGTTCTTCATATCACCTCAATTTCAATTTGATCCAGTTCCAAAATGGAAAGAGTGCTATAATCTCATAGTTCACATTTATTAAGGATCTTGAACACCTGTGGCTTCTTCGATATTAACTACAGAAGCACACTTGAGTTTTGGGGTAGCAGGATGAAGTGAGTAATCTTACTACAATATTTGCTCGAGACCTTTTCTGTGTAAGGGGTTGGTCTCACTAGTACAATTCAAATTAACTACCAGCAGGATAACAATGATACCTTTTGTATTCAATTACTTCCAAATCCTTCATTTGTTTTCTCTTCTTGCTGCTTGTTTTCCAAGCCGTCTTTTGGCATTTCAACCATGAAATTGATTTTATGGTTTTATCTCTCTAAACTCAGTTCTTCTGAAGTTTTTTCCTTCTGCTCATATCTCATTCGCTTGCATATGTTGAGATTCCAAACTCTATACTACGCTCCCAGATGTTTGCGAATCTTGATAGCTAATGCTACTATATTGCTTGTGCAGGGTGGTGATACTTCAATTGATGACTGTGTTTACCATGTTATTTGTCCGAGCTGCATGTTAAGTCAGGTCTGTCCTCATGTTAGATTTTGTTTCCCAAACTTGATACGACTAAATTTACTAAACATAAAATTCACAATCCCACACCACATGTCCCCAGTAAAAAATGTGAAACCATAAAACAAATAGACAAACTAAATTGGATTACGACTGTTGTGACTTGAGCAGGAGTCGAGGACGCTGGAGATGAACAACGTTCAGGATGGGATCTGGCATGGCAGAGGGGACACCATATGCGTGGGAAGCTTCTCCAAGGATAGTAAAGCATACTTGGAGTTAAGTCCACCTTTCGTTGTGTCAACCAAGTGTCCACAACTCCTCAGCATGCAACAAACCTCCAACGACACCATCATTTTGCCGACTTCTGTGGTGGGGATTGTGTGAATTGTTGCCTACACTAACTTCTCGGGATGAACGCATCTTCGGTAAAACTGTGCTGGAATCTGCAAATATGTTGAGCATATTTATGTGAGGTGGCGGAATCATTGCTCAAATACTCCAGGGAATATAGTTGGAATTCCACAAAATAGTGTCGTGATATGGAGTCCCTTGCTGCTTAGGATGTCGAAATGATGTATACATACGATGGTTGTTTGTCCGACTGCAATGGTAAATGTAAATTATCATAATTCTTTCAAAAGAAAAATTCAGTGCAAGAGTCCAGATTTGTTTCTTTAATTAAGATATATTTATATATATTCGAAGACAATTATATGTTAACTATCGGATATAAAGTGCTTTACAGATGGGGAAGAAGGAAAAGAATAAAGAAAACAAAAGGAACTTTGGAAATAAAATGAGAATTGTTCAAGAAAATGGGCTAAAATTTCTTTGGGTCGAATTGATGACCCAACTCATCAACAATTGGGATTTGATATCCATTATATAAAGCATTAATATATTCTAATTCGAGATGAGCTTAATTAGTGTCCCTGAAATGTTGGTTTCGAGTGAGATTGAAGACTGAAAGAGATTTTAGCTGAGCTATTAGTGAATGGTTTAACCATCTCAGGGGAACTGAGTTACATTATTTATTAATTAAAAAATGTTGTGTGTGTGTTGGCTTACAGTGGCTGGTAACATCAATATTAATAATTGGTATTAAAAAAAATTAATGTATCTTACGCACCAGAATGTAGATACTCGTTTACTGGATTCTCCGCTGCAATCTCCAAATCCTATACGCAATAGAGAATTACCTTTGGAGTATCCTACTGCGTATACGATTTGGCCATAGTTTTTAGTACTTCTGCTCTTTATCATGGATAAGTTAAAATGTGGAGGAAAGTATTCAACAAGCTGAAGTCAACCGGCCAAATACCGAAAGATTCAAAAGGCAAAGCGCCGGACGCCACCCCTCAGCCCTCCGCCGCAGACTCGCTTATTCAGTTGATTGAAGCAGATCTCGATCACATGCGTCGAGAGGCCGGGAGCGTCCTCGGCTCTGCGAAGAGGATGACTTTTGGGTTTAGGGGGCAGCTTTCTTATTGGGGCCCATTCTTCGTTATTGACTAAGAAGACGGGCTGATCCGTACTTTTAATGGACCTAACCTCGTAATCATAATGGGTATCATCACAAATAGGATTTTATTTTTGTATTCCGGCCCAAATGATAATAGTGTACTAATTGATATATATCACATTATTATCAGAACTAAAATTTGATTATAATAAACTTTTTCTTATGTACTTATAACATAATATATTGTCGATGTACATTATTTATCCACAAATTGCGGCATTACTAGCTATAAAGATAATTTATTTTTATTCGTAAGATATATGTTATATATATAAAATATTCTGTAAAAATAATCAACAGTATTATATAATAAATAAATAATATTATTAAAATTACAAATATTATATATTGATATAATAGGGAGAAAGAGAAATAAATAGGATTAATGATATTGATATATTAAAATTATAATTTAAATAAATAAATAAATAATATTATATATATATAATTCGGTTTCGGTTATTCGGTTAAAAATTCGCCTACAGCATAGGAGGAGCAGATAGCTCCGCCTACAGCATAGGAGGAGCAGAAGCTCTTAGCTGCTCCTACCTTATTCCACAAGCTTGCTGATTTTGGCTTATTTCGAAAGCTCATGCACTCATGGTGCCGCCACTGATCTGGATCTGTCGCAAGTTTCAATCTGATAGATTATTGTCTGCATCCCTGGCACCCGGAGAAAGATAAAATCATGGAATCCTTCAACCTAACATCCATTTTTTATGTAATCAGGTACCTGAGTTATCACCCAGGAGCTGAAGATGAAATTTGAATATGCGGATGAGAAAGGAATCGCGAAAGAGGTGTGTGCAGTGCAGCAAGAGGCGATTGGGCCTCCTCGCGGAAGGTGACTGCCAAGACCTAGGCGGCGTGGACTACGATCATAGTCTGCTACTCTGGCATATCACCACAGATATTTGCTGGTGTGATGATAAAGGAAAGCTGAGAGCGATGAGTGATCCTGATCCTGACGGATTACATTTCTGACCATGCGCAGCAATTGAGCAAAGGAGGAGAGGTCATAACCCTTGTTTGGTTCCTCATGCCTCATTTTGGCTTAGCGGATGAATTTCAACACGGTGAGGGCCCTACATGCGCTTAAGCTCATTGCCGGGCAAGTAGCCTCCTACTTTCGTTTCTCTCTAAATAACATCACATCTCATCTTTCGCTTTGCATGTTTCTAAATTTGTGACTAGTATAATTGTGATTTAAAAGTTTCAAACTACACTTAATTTTTTATAGTTATCAGTAATTATTAATAATTAGTGTAGTTTGAATAGTTCAATTTTAAAAATATTCAGTGAATTTCACAAGTCTGGAGTATGATCGGCCAACTCAACACTTCATCTTGTTACCATCGGGAAGGCATTTAACTATGACGTTTACAAGGTAAGACAGCGCCTTGTAAGTTGATGACTCTCAACACTGCTGTATCTGAGAGATCTGGAAAGTTCTATTGTCGCATAAACCATTTAGCCTGCGCCGCTTTTCTGGAAAACCGGAACCCTCGTCGCTTGTACGTTGCCTGTCGAGGACACTAATTGGAGGCGATGTACCACTCATCATTGCACTCCAACTTGCCTGGTGCCCCTTCTCCATCATACCAACGCATTCCATTAATGTAACCTGGAATATAAACGAATTTAAATTTAAACTAACCACATTATCGACTATAACAGAAAGATTACTACACACAGTCCTTACTTTGTTGACGTATTCACAGGATGAGATGGTGATTTCGGAAGAAGAAAATGTGAGCGGATTCAAATCCTGAACGGCACAGAGAAGCGCTGAAGCTGCAATTATCGATGGTTTATACTCTAGAAGCTTCAATTCTGCGTATAAAAAGCTAATCAACTCACAGATTTGATATAGTAATTCGGATAACATAAATAAGAGCTAAATAGAATTTACCGTGTTGGACATTAAAGATAACATCCGAAGCTCGGCTCTTGAGAGATTGAATGAGAGAAGAGTCTTGTATGTTGAGAAGAGAGAGGAAATATTGAAGAAACGAGAAAGGAGTGATGGATCGCATTCGCCACTGCAGGGCCGCTAATATAATCTTCTCCATTCGATGAACTGAGTTTGAATCAAACTTATAACCACCTTCTCTCTGTTCAACAATGATTTTAACTATTATAATTTATAAATACATCCTTCCGAAAATATACGTTTGGGAAAATACGCAGTCTATTAGTTTTTTCGGATGCTCGATTGCTCCACATTTCCCAACGTCTGTATTAAAACTTCATAAGGAGTCAAAGAGCATTGTGACCGGTCTAATTCTCTCTCCCAAAAAACAGAGAGAACACAAATTAAAATATGGATATTATATTAAGTTTGGTTCAATAATTATTTTAAGTCTACGTAAAAAGAGGCAATATGGAGGGAGGGAGTGTGTGAAACCTGTAAAACGGCGAGCAGAACTGATGAATCAGAATTTTTCATCTTGGCGGCAAGTGAAAGACTTGCAACAAACAGAATGTGCGGAATCCATGGACTTGTATCCTGATTTGCATTCAACTATCAATACATAATTCACATAAACGCATTGCTCTCGACGGTTGTGCATAATTTTAATTAATTGAAATTCTCGAAATCAAATTTACCAGAAATTCCTGCTTGGAGAGAAATCGATCGACGTAATTGACAGAGAGGTAGACTAGAAACGGATCTAAATCGTTAGAGAACTTCGCCTGTAGACATACCCAAAATAATTGGGGCAAAAAATACGAATCAAGCGAAGTTCGCAAGCCAAAAAGAAGCTAAGTTTTTCAGTTTTTTTTTCTAAAAAATGAAAATAAAAATTAGCGTTTGAATGTTGAATTTACTTGAAAAATGAGAGAGAGAGCAGTCCGGCGAATAGAGAAGCGCAAATCTAAGGGGTCGAAGGAGAGAAGACGAGGCATGTGGTCGGACTCGTTGGTGAAGAGAGACGAAACGTCATAGCATTCGTCATGGAGGTCTTGGTAAACCGTCAACGGATTCTCAAGATCCAATTCCTGTTCCATTTTCTTTTCTCAGTTTCCTTTCAGAAAAAGAAAGGGAATAAAGAGCGTAGAATGTAGAGGGAGAGAGAGAGAGGTATTAAAGCAGAGCTGAGCATTCAACGCCTCACTCACTCTCCATATTTATTTATTTTTTTTCCCTTCATCCTGACCGAGAGTCTTATGTGTCGATCATCCAGAAGATCCACCGATCAAATGCATCAAATCGACCAGAGAAAATGTGAATATATATATATATATAGTTTGAATATATTCATTTATAAATAAAACCAAATATATATATATAGATTGAGAAAGTTAATGAATTCAAAAATTGATTTTATCCCGGGTTCAATCCCATGAGGCGAAAATTCTATTTTTTGGATTCGAATTTTCCCAACGGATTCATCAACTTTCACCGTGAATCATCATCATGGTTCACGGTTCTCACAATAAAATGGTTACCACGTTAACCCTATATATATATATATTTAGGTGATTTAAAATAGATATAAATATCTACCTACCTTCCTAAAAATATATTGTATGTATTTTAGGCAAATACTAAAAAATATTTCAAATTGTCATTTTGACTAAAAAACATACAAACTACGAAAAACTATACAAATTTATATTCGAATAAATCAATTTTTCAGTACCTAAAAAATGTATTGAAAAAGAGGGAAAAAAAATCATTACACATATTTGCACTACAAGTCACGTCAATTATTACCACGATTTGCATGCATGAAAGCATATGAAACGAATACTTGTGGTAGCTATGCATCCAATCAATTTATTTCATTATCCTGCATTTTATTTTTTTATCTTATTTTTTGGGAGAAATAGAAGTTTCTGAGTTAGCCTGGAGTGAAGGTACCATCGCCCCTTCAAAAAAAAGGTAAAAAAAATAAATAAATAGGGTAACTTGAATTTAGGATACATTGTAATAATATTATATTATACACAATAAAAGATAACATTCTATACAGAACCAAATTCTTACACGTAGCTGGAGGTAGGGATTCTCACGTGATTCATGTAGCAGGAGTTGTTACAGTTTCAAGCTGGATAATCCTATATTTGTGGAGTTTCTCTTCCGTTTCTTTTCTCTTCTTATTTTATTTTATTTTATTTTATTTTATTTTATTTTTGCAAATAGTGCAGCATCTTCTTACTAATTCAATGTGTCACACACGTGACTGTATTAATTGGAATTCCCAAAATCTGCTTGGTCCAAGGTTTTAGGTTAAAGATTAAATAGTTACAGAGAGATAGGGATTGGTACAACATTTTTGGTGTGGTTGTGAGACATTTCAAATCATATATTTATGTTTCTGTGTCCTCTTCCCCTGTCGTTTTACAATGTAGTTTCGGACGATTTTTTCTGCTCCAACTAAAATGACTACATTTATGTAATACTTTCTCCGCCCTGGTATTAATTGTTGGCTCTGTTCTTTTTACACGTAGATTAAAAAGAGTTATATTTTGTGTGTAAAGTAGTGTGTGACATAAATTCGAAATACTTTTTAATGTAAAATTATTTCTTTTTTCATAACGGGCCAATAATAACGGGACAACCCAAAAAAAAACGAACCAACAATAATGAAACGAAGAGATCGAGTACTTATTTACGTCATAGGCTTGCTCCTCCACATAATGAAATCAGATGTATGTTATCTGATTTGGAATTATCGAAAAAGTTACGCACGAAAAAAAAATGCGTGCGTAATTTGATTTAGAATTGATGTCGACCCTCTTTCGTCAATATATACAAATTAAATCCGTACTGATGCTTCAAAATATTAAATGAAATATTCAATTATATATAACAGAAACACTCACTTCTCAATTTGGGTCGCCATTTTTTTTCATTTGGCTCGTGAGTCGTGATTGTTCAGTAGTCATATGTATTCTAGAAAAATATCTTTGTAGTCTATTTGACTTGTGAAAATATGTTTCTAATGATCGTTACTAATTCATTCCTGCCCATTCAACTTTGAAACCTAAATTTATGGGTGACTTTTGCTCGAGTGTTGGAGGATTTGACTTGATTATATTTGAGCGCATAAGAAATATATATACTAAATTGTTAACTATCTTTAAAAATTATCACTTTAAACCCCAAACTATAGTTTTATCAAAATCTGTAGAATACTTTAAAAAATATAATAAATAAATATTAACATTTATATATATATTAAACTATATATATATATTTAAACCTCAAATGTTAAATTTTTTTATATCAAAATACCCATCAATTTTAAGCTCCGAAATTGGACGAATGATATCTTCTTCTCGTTGATGAATCCACATCAAAATTTCAAATGCAAAAATTAACGAATTTATATCCGATGAGCCAATCGAAAGATTTTCGAACAATTTGAAAAAATTGATGTATGATATTTTTATAAAAATAAATAAATTAATCAACTTTGAGTTTTAATTCATTCTCAAAGTTTAGGACTTTGATAAAATATTAATAGTTGGGGTTTAAATTCTATCTATCTCTCTTAAAATATATATATATAGATGTATATCTGTGGATTACTCGATTTTAAAATAGTGATGAATCTATATATAGTCTTTTGTTAATGAATTTATTTCTTGTCATCTAGAGTTTAATTAATTAGGAAGGAAGACGACGTACTTAATCGGTTAGCCAATGAAGAAGCAGCTTACCACTAATTAAGAGTGTTGCATTATATTGCTCCATCAACAAGTAATGTTTAGATTCTTTTCCTTGACTGCTTAATTAAATACTACTGCCAATCTTCAGATCTGCAAAGGATTCTAGGTTTTTTCCTTGATGCAAGAGAAAGCCTTGCCCTATTCATCTCAATTCTCTCACTTTCACTTTTTCTTTCTTATTTGTGCTTTCTTCTTTTCATTCTATGGTTTCTTCACCTAGTATTGTAATTAGCTAGCTACACAATTTCCACTACAATATTGTCTGAGGAAAATAAAAGAGAACGACTAGGACTAGGTATAAACAGTTTGAGACTTTATTTTATAAAAGTAAGAGGTTGTTTTTCGCAGCTAATATTGTAAATCGATAATTTTTTTCGGGATTAAACTAGGATACTAGATATGACCTCAAAATAACAGGGACTAAGGTCGGTCAGTGAGACGATGGGGGATAAGCTTCATCGTCAAGAGGAAAACAACCGGATCACCGCCTAAGGCCCCTAAATCATCACTATTTAATAAAGGAGGTAGGGGTGCAGAGAAAGCCAGGAGGACCATAGAACCCTGTTCAATAAGTGGTACGCATTATCTGTCCGTTCTCAGGTTGGACAGTAAGGGTAAGAGAAGGACAATCACTCATTCTTAAAATCAGCATTCTTAAGACCAAAGAGTCGGGCGGAAATGGGGGCCATTCGTTCCTGATTCTCCTATAGCTTTTCAAATTATTTAAAATGCACATATAAATAATAAGAGTGGGCAGCTTAAAAAATTGGGGCATTAATCTTTTATAGCTTATGCGGAAATATGATATAGCAAGCTCGGTTGTAATACTATGCATGAAAATTCAACACTTGACTATATGCATTCACGCTTTGACCCCATGGACACAACACCATCATTGTGTTTTTCAGTACAATCTCATTCTGTGGGCTCCTCCTCCACATTTGAAGAAACTCATTATATTTGGAGCATGCACATTTTTTTCAATTACGATTTTTAATTGCTATTTATTTAGTTTTTTGGACTGATCCAACCAAATTCACCTTCATCGTCTATAAGTATTGAACGTCAATCCATATATCTTAATGTTTATCTTCTTGAGATAATCAAAGCTTAGACTTTGATTTCTTAAATTAAGGTCTCGTACGACACAAATTTGAAAGTTTGAGTGCCAGGCGAATTTGGGAAGGTTTTATTTAAAAAAAAAAATATTAGATACTTATCTGTTATATTTGAAAAATTTATCAAAATTGTAAATTGGGTCAAAAGTTGTACAAAATTCCTAACAATTTTTTATGCACCATCTATGGTGATTTTGAGTGACCATTGGTGGCTCTGCTTCAGCCGACAAGTCAGTAAAGCCAACCTTGGAAAGTAACTTGTTTTCCATAGTCTTACTCGTTTTGACCGGATTTATACCAAAAAAAAATGATAAAAGAAAAGAAATGCTTTTTTATATTAATCCTGTACACTTTCTAATCAATGTGGGACAAAAGAAACTGATATCCTATTAACATCAACAATAACATATTAAACTTTTAAAATAATTATAATTAACATTTTATAAATAATCTATTATTTTATACTGCTCATTACTGTTGTACATACATAGTACATAAGTAAACTGGCATTTAAAATGATAATAATTAAAAAAGTTGTAGGTCTTCATGTTGGTTGGTTTGTTCCGATCAATCGAACCGTGAATCTATTAGCTACGTCGATTTGATTACTGGTATACTTTATTTGTCTTCAAATTAGTGTATCATTTGGAGATCAATTTTATCCTTGAAAGGTATTTATTTCAGAATTTATAGTGAATTAATGATGTAAAGCTTTCCATTTATCATCAATGCAAATTCTTTATTTTTATTTTTATTTGTCATGCAATAATTATGAGTAAAAAGTAAATTGACGACTTTCTTGACAGACAAATTTTGGGCCTTAAGGAAGTGGAAGAATGATGGGTCGTTATTTTTCCTTGATCCGTTTGCTTTGGGCATACTAAATGGGCCAAGCTTCATATTTCATTTACACACTCCACGTCTCGAACTGATCTACTAATCTATTATACGACCCCCCACCCACCCCAAAAAACAAACAAACAAATTCTAAAAAAAAAAATTATACGAGGAAAGCATAGCAAATAAATAATTAAAATGAAAAGGACAAAAGGGAGTAGTACTTTCATTGTGTTTTCGAAGTGCGGGTTACAGAAAATCATCATATTTTTAAGTTTTTTATATATATAAAGGAATAAGATATATTAAATAAAATTGGTCACATTTCTTACAAGGTAAATGTATATCTGAGTACAAATAAGACATTAATGTTGGTCATTGCTAATTCTAGAGAACCTTTTCTAGCTGAGCAAAACTTGTAACTGTAAACATTGTGAGCGGGAGACATGAAGAAAATATTTTCTTATCAACGTGCTTAATTATGTTTTTGGAGAACAAATTGTGAAGAAATGATATTATTCAATTAACTTAGCAATTATCTCGAGAACTTCATCACAGTGAGTTTGATGATGTTGTTGGGGATGAGTGGCTGAACGTATATAGTACAAAATGAAGAAAACAATAATGTTGGTATTTGGTGTTTGATCACAAATAAAAAAAATGCTCGTGCACTTGTCTGATTAAAATTAAATACTTTCTTTCTTGACGAAGGAATTTAAAATACATATTCGCCAACATTTTCGTTTGATATTTTAGAAATTAAAAATATATATATTTGGCTAGCTTTTGTAGTAAATTGGCTAGATATGTAAGTCTAGTATATCTTTCATATTTGTATAAGACAATCGAATTACTACGTTGCATATATTAGTTTCATTGTTTTACTAGTTCATATATAAATATACAAATTGCAGTAAAAGCTTAATAATCCGCAAGCACACACAACACAAAATTGTGACTTAAATACATTGATCCAATGAATCATTCTTATTTCCTACCAAATTATTCATTCCTACCGTGTCTGAGAATATGTTGCTAAACATAAAATCGACGTTAATAGCAAAATAAGTTATTACTGACAAACAATTAACAAGTTATTTGTACTTCAAAGTTACTCAAATGATTTATTTGAAATTTGAAAGAAACATATATATTTGACCATTTTTCTTACTCTATCCACCCACCATATTTGTTCATTTAATTCTATTTCATCACATTCACAAAATTCATTCATTTTTCTTTTATAGATATGAACTCCACCCAAAATCAATATTTTACTCATCACTCAAAGCCCACATTTTCTATCCATATAATATATTTTATTAGATGGATCTCATTCTCCACTAATTTTATATACTCATTGAATTTATTAAAACTCGTGACGACAAAAGCTATGATCATATATCAAGGACGGAGGGAGTATAAAGAATGTAGAATGGATAGAGAACAGTTGAGTTGAGATGCCCCTTATATACCAATCAGCACGGCATCCTATATTTCTCTAACTGAATTTCCCCCAGATGACGATATGAGATGTATTTGATTGTATTGTTTCTATTTATGTAACATCAAAGTAATTTGTCTGAAAATATCGCAATGGAGTGGTTTTTCCAATTGCCTTTCATTTATTGGTAAAAACTGCCAACGCCTAAGTTCTTGGCTTCTGATACTTGGGCGGTTAATCTCCAATATTCGCGCTTCGATTTGAAGATATTACGACAATTATTTGAACGGTTAATTAAGCAATGGTGCAGACCAACTCTCCACGCATACCATATACATATATATACACATGCAAGAGATTACTTGCACAAAATGAAGACACAAGTTCCTTGAGTTCCTTCGCCTAGCTTGTTGAATTAATTCAAATTCTCAAACTACCTTGCGCGCGTATCATCACAGCAACAACAATATTCATGAATGAAAAACACTTGTTCAAACAAATTAAATCCCAAAAATCTAAGTGTAGAAATTAGAGATCATGACCATAACTTCAAGATTATTCTGCTACGGTACCGCAATCCATAGAGTCTCGGCGAGAAGCTTTCACAAGGAAGCAATCAACGTGATGTGGGAGAAGCCCCAGATAGGCTGGACAAAGTTAAACTACGACGGCTCATGCAAAGGCAAGACCGGAAAATGTAGCATCGGCGGCATTTTCCGAGATGACAACGCCGGCTTCGTGCTAGGCTACGCGGAGTCAATTGGCCAGAGCAATAGCACTGTCGCGGAACTGGCTGCCCTTGTACGAGGCCTTGAAATTGCCCTCGAGAATGGATGGACCCGAGTCTGCTTCGAGGGCGATTCCAAGAGCCTCGTCGACATTATCGCTCAGAAACGGGAGACCAAATGCCGGCACATGCAAAGCCATGTTGAGCGTGTGAATTTCATCATGCCGCAATTCGAGAACTGTCTTCTCACGCATACTTATCGGGAGGGTAATAGGGCCGCCGATAGATTAGCGCAAATGGGGCATAAGTTGAAGAAGCCGCAGATTTGGAGGCACATTCCTCCCAATGAGGTTACGCGTATTGTGGAAGAAGATGCGCAGGGGAAAATGTTTCTTCGAAGAAGATAGGCTATATTATTATTGGTTATGGGCTTGTTAATTAGTTTCTCAACATTGTTTTAGTTTGGATATGGTTGGCTTTCTCGTTTGCACATGTAGTTAGTATTTAGCGTAGTCAGAAATCTGTTGTAGCTGTGACCTTGAACATAAGTTTAGATCATTAATTAGCATATTGTACAGTTCAATCGTTCTGGTTCTGTAATAATTTTCATGGTTGCAGCATATCTGCAATTTGTTATAATTTCTACTGATGCCAAACTTTTTTTTTTATTGCACACTCAAGACTTCAAGGTTTTATGTTTCTGCATTACATATATGTAAGAGTGAATTAAGAAATGCTTTTGAGATAGCAAGCATAAAAACTAGTCATAATAAAAATTACACCTATTTTATTCAAACAAAAATAATTCACAACTAAGAAGCATCTTAGTGTAAATTATGGGCAAAAAACACTAATTCACAACTGAAAATCTTCTTGATTGTGAATTATAGGCAAAAAAACATTAATTCATAATTTAGCCATAGCTTAATTGTGAACTACCTTTATTTTATTACCATTCACAACCAAGTCGTGACCTAATTAATCTTCAATGAGCATTATATAATGGCAATTCACAATCAAACTATGACTAGGTTGTAACAATATGGTTTTAGACTTTATTCACGAGTTACCTACATTGGAGTTATGAATTAATCGTGAATTTACAGGTTTTTTTGCACTCACAAACATCACATATCCTTCATATCATAATAAGAATGAAAATATTAACTCGCCGTTTATGTAAAATCAATCGTCTTCTTCGATTTGAAGATGGATAGTTAGCCAGAAAAAATACTCACACACCCGGAAACAATTATTTTTGACATTAAATAAAGCTTTTCTGGTCCTTTGCTCTAATAATGTTCGTTATTATGAAAGTATGGTGCAAATTTGGACCGAAATAAATTTGGAGTTGAGATAGAGAGCTCTCGGTGAACCAATAACTGAACAAGGAATTGCTTGGTAGAATCTCCATTAAATTTTTAAAATAATCATAAAATAAAGGCAATTAGATAACAAAAAAAGGCTACATTTTATCATTTTTATTCCTTTTTTTAATCATGAGGAACCCGCAACCGCTATCAACGGTGCACTGGTAAACCTCTTCGCTATAACCGACTTAGCATTGGCCAATTCCCCGCCTTTTTGAATCATGAGCTAGGCTACCGAATCGGTATCTCGTAGCCCTATGAGTTCTCTAGTTCTTTGCATCGTCAATCGAATTATGCATAGGTCGAGCGTGACCTTGATATGGAGCTGGAGCTGCTAACTTGGCTCGTTCCCGGAAAGCTTTGCAATAGGAAGGGGTCATGCATGCAAAGCTATCATTTTTATTCTTATTTTTGCATTATGAGGATGAATACTTTCCTATTTAAGTCTATATACGTAACGTAATCACAATCTCTTCCTAGGAGTTGACTACGTGCCATTTTTTTGGTAGAAGTTACAAATAGGAAACTTAGCAACAATCACAACATATAAATATATATAGGTAGGATTACGTTAAAATAAAAACTTTATAAGAATGTATAAAGTAAATGCATTTAACGTAACGTATATAAGAATTGTATTATGATAACGTTATACGTTTAATGTATTATTGTCGTGCAATTATTTTATGACAAAAACTTGTGTAGCGACGCGCACACGTTTTTGTTACTTATTTTATAATATTATATTTATTTATTAATTCAAAATTAGGGTTTATTAATTCAAAATTAGGGTTTATTATTTAAAATTAGGGTTTATTAATTCATAATTATGATTTATTAATTAACAATTAGAGTTTATTAATTCAAAGTTAGGGTTTATTAATTCAAAATTAGGGTTTATTATTCAAAACTAGGGTTTATTATTCAAAATTAGGGTTTATTATTTTCAATTAGAGTTTATTAATTCAAAATTAGGGTTTATTAATTCCAAATAGGGTTCATTAATTCAAATTAGGGTTTATTATTTTCAATTAGATTTTATTAATTCAAAATTAGGGTTTACTAATTCCAAATAGGATTCATTAATTCAAATTAGGGTTTATTAATTCAAAATTAGGGTTTATTAATTTATAATTAGGCTTTATTATTCAAAATTAGAATTTATTAATTCAAAATTAAGATATATTAATTTAAAATTATATTTATTAATTTACAATTAAAGTTTATTAAATTAATTAATTTATTTAGATTTAATTTAATTAATTAATTAATAATTAATTAAGGTGGTCTCCTCGTGTGCAATGTAGACCCCCTCTTATTTTATTCGTTTAGTGTATTTATTCTATACATTCAATATAATTAGTCTCACAGTTTTCACGATAAGAAATTTTTATTTGAACATTTTCCTATATATATATATATATATATATTGAAACTACAAATTAATGTCCACTTAAAAATTGCATTTATTTATATAAAATATCCTAAAGACCTTCAATCGGAAGACAACAAACAAATGTTACTGGCATATTTGCTATTTACAAATTCAATTGATTTTTTTTATCTTTTTTTTTTTGTAAATTAGATACCTGAAAGGTGATTTTATCACTTTGCCATATTTTCTGAAACGAAGTGTTCAACAACTCTGGCCGTGGAGAGGAAATCCATCTCTCCTCAGATAATTTTCATAGAACATATATAAGTGTACTACATAATATTTTATAAATTTAATTTAAATTAATAAAATATTATTATATGAGAGAATATATAGTACACTTATATATGTTCTATAAAATTTCTCCTCTCCTCAACCTAGTCGAGAGTCTGTCTAGAATACTTTTTCACCTCATAGTCCGTAGAACAATTGCTATTATCACGAGAACCGCATTAACATCATACTAATATTTGAAAGTCTCACTTCAAACCCCATGGCAAAAATTCTAGTACAGACGTTCGTGATTAATAATTAACTATCAATTAAATAATAGTAAATTATTATTAATCAATTAAAATTAAATAGATAATTCTTTAATGGGTAGGTCAGACGGTCCGCACCATACACATGGTCTATATAGAACTATCCAAGTACAATCATAAATCATTGAATATGTGACATGCATACACAGAACAATGAAAAATGAGATATGACATGACCAATAAACAATAGCTCGACGCGCTTGCTTTAGAGGTTACACTACTTCCGTGGAGTTAAACACTCGAATATTCCAAAATGATCCAATTATATACAGAATATATTTTTTTAGCCTATTTGATTGACCTATACTTTATTATAAGCTTAAAACGTACAACAATATGCATGTGCATTGATTTCTTACAAGTTAACCATATAAGAGACGTAGGGATCAAATTCACTTAAAGTACATGTGTTTCCTTACAAGTAAACCTTAAAAGAAGCGTGGGGGATCATATTCAGATTCTTTAAGACAACTCATTATCAAGTCTAGAAGAAGTTCCAGCCTCCCTATAACTATTCGAGAATTGGGATGTTAAGTTTTGACTATACTATAATATCCAAATTCTATTTTAAAATAGTTTGATCTACATTTTCACTCAAACTCAGTTTACTGTCCCATTCCTTGAGAACATGCAACGTTTGGAGTTCAATCTCCACTTCTCCAACAACCAAGGAAAATAAAAATAAGAAAAAAAAGTTATAATTGTCCCATAACTCTACCATCTAAAATTTGGAAAGCAATAAGCGGGTCTGACTCTGTCGCCGTCCGCGCTCCAATATAAGAAGACCGATAATCCCAAGAGCAATGAGGAAGTCTTGAAAATAATTATAATCTGAACAAAAAATCATTCTTTACAATTTAGTTAAAATCAGGAACAACATGAAGTAGAGTAATTTTAAGAAAAACGGATTCAAAAATGGATTCCGCTATTATAAAGTTTGAGCGTCAATAACCAACACCGAAAATATCACAGCACAGGTCTCAGAAATATGTACCAGAAAAATGATGTATAAGTATAGAAGTGTTCATTTATTACCTCAAACAATATATTCTGAGAGGTAAGCCTCCTTGAGCAGGGGTTTTGCAGGTCAGTTTAGTGATAATAAAGGTGGTTAAAAATCTAACAAAATTGTGAAGGGGCACACACGGGAGCCAGCAGAAGGTGTCAACGAGTTATTGGCAGAGCAATATATAAATGGCAGAGCAATATATAAAGGAGCAGAGCGATATACAAAATGAAGAGCCATATATTGTCGAAACTTGTTAAAGGCATAACTGTCTTTTTCTGAAGGGCATTTCAAGGGGCCATCAGTCCTTCTATTGTATAAGAAAGTGAGTGCGCCCAATCAGATTTGAGGAGAAGTGTCTGAAGTGTATGCATCACATCATAATCTGGATCGAGCTTCCGTTGCCAACCCTATCAAATATAAATCCATAGGTAACCAAAATTATAAGTACTGCAGACTACTTTATTTCTCAACCCAGGATATAGCCAGCATGAAGTCATATAGACCAAGGCAATGAAGTCTATCGTCTCCATTAACCTCTACTATACAACAGGAATGCAAGTCAAAGTATTCACATATGACATGCTCTGCTGCATTCTAGCAATAAGCTCTCAAACACACCTTGACATAAAATTTGATAGAATAAACGAAAATGAAGCAAGAGACTACCTCAAGGACTAACATAGTCACCATCACCGTGCAAACATTGCCATCAATATTTACTCTATGCCGCCGAACTTTCTCAAGTAGTTGGTGCATGCAATCCGCAGGATGCACCAAATCTCCTTCAGGGGTACCCCAAAAATCAAATGACTCTTTCACTTCCTGCACACAAAGAAATCAAAATGCTTTCACTTCCTACACACAAAGATGAGATATTCGTTATTTTTTACCGTATAAAACTAACATCTACAAAGTTATGACAATAAACTAAAACACAACAATTTTTTAAATCTCCTAGAGAATGCATTTCACAAATGAGAGGATACTAATTGGTATGGAATATGAGCATCACACAATTCTCTATGAAAACCAACATAAACTTGGGTTATTCAACTACAAGAATTCTGAGGTGACAGAGAAAGAAGTCTCCCCCCCAACGTAGCTTAGCATGACAAAGCAACATAATACAAAATTACATTTAACATCTTTTTCCATTTAGATAAGTGCAAGTAAATCAATATGTCGAGTTCTTATGCAATTTAACAGTGAGAACAGAAAAGTCGACAGCAGCTCGTCTCATACACATTATATGATGAATTAGTGGCTGATGAACTCTGGACCATGTCAATAGTAAGCCAAGTATAGTTAATAATGGACAGAGGTTGGACACAACCATAAAAGCCTATCTACAATCTTCCCAAAGAGTGTTCAGACTGTTTTTGAAAATCACAAAATGTCAAAAGACCAATCAGCGACATCCAAGGTTCCATTTCTAACACCATACAATATCTAAAATGCACCAGATTGCATGTAAATGCCAGTTGTTCACCTGGATGAAGGCCTCTGGATTTGGGCATTTCTGTTTCCTTGATAATCTTAATGTACACTCTGCTGCAGTTTGACCATCTCTACAAGCAACAGCTTTAAAGAAATCCAGTAAATTAATCTGGTCATTCTTAGAAAGTTCAGCAGTCATGCCCACATCAAGGAATATAACATGAGGCTTCGCTTTAAAGAGCATTTTGCGAGACGAGTTGCTCCGAGCAACACGAACGAGGATGTTTCCAGGATGCATGTCAGCATGGACGAAGTTATCAACCTAACAAAAGAAAGACAAAACTCAAGAAACAGAACTATTCCTTGCAAGTGATCATATTTGTTAACAATAAGAATGTGCATCTTCTCTTCTCCACAGAAAGGTAGCTTCAAAGAGATAATGGCATCACCAGAGCACAGATGAAAAGATCATATAAGTATCTAATGCAAGTTTCCTTAGAGTGAGATACCAAACCATATTGGTAGAAACACAGACAAAAGCCATTAACGATTACAAAACATTTGCATTGCCCACATAAAGACTATCAAATAAAATACTGAAAATGAGCATATTGACAGCTTCAAGATAACAAACCTCAGAAGCATGAGGTATTGGGCAAGCAAATACATTGTTGCCTCTTGATATGAGTGAACTTCAAGTCCCATATGTTTCTATCAGCGTCCTATAATACATAATGAAAGTTCTGTACACTACAATTTCATCATATGGGTCAACAAAATAATCAAAGTTGCCCCTTCACATTTAACATCCATTGTTGGAATCAAAATCTGATGGATGGAAGACAATTGTCATTATGTACAACAGCTATAAAATGCAATAATCTGCGGTGGTAATTGTGGTAACCTCATTGGAAGTAACAGAAGCAAAGTTCCTCTAATGGCATAATCACAGAAAGGAGACTGATTTAAATGCATGAGGATGATAGCAATAATTGAAGAGAAAAGGACATGATATAAGTTACCAGGAGCATTTTCAGTAGTGCATGGGTTCCAATGTGAGCAAGAGATCTTTTAATCCGTTCATTTCCCTGGTGATCGTCAACATAGTGTGCAACACTTTCTCCGTGTTCAAAAGTTTCTACCAAAACAGCTGGATGGACTAGAGGATATACAGGTTTGGGGAAGGAAACATCCTTCCACCTTCGAAAATTGTATATGAAGCGGCTCAAGTGAGCAGCTTCTCGAGCAAGATCAACTTGAGACATCATGAAAACTGCAAACTGTTGGACACTTTCATCCAATCTCAACCAATTAAGTGCAGGAATAAAGCCTGAAATCTTTGCTACAACATTAATTATCGCAAAATCCCTTTTTATGGATTCCCCGACTCCTGGATGCCTCACCTTAACAGCAACTAGAATCGGTTTGATCTGACGACCAGGGTATCGGGATCTCAATGAAGCTCGATGAACTTGAGCAATACTCCCTGATGCAACTGGTTCTTCCTCAAAATCATCAAAAATTTCAGTAATTTTACGACCAAAAGCTCTCTCAATTGTCTTTCTTGTGTAGGCAAAACTGTGTTCAGGTGCTTTCATGTGAAGCTTTGACAGTTCAGTGCACAAGTCTTTAGGAAATAGATCAGGCCGTGTGGCTGCCCATTGGCCCCATTTAATAAACGCTGGACCAGCTCTTTCTAGAGTTTGATGGACAACCTGAAGCCATAACTTCCTGAAACAGGGCCCAAAACTATCTGCAAAGGGCGCCATGGTGATGCTTGGAGTAAACAGAACAGCCAAATAAAAAGTTCTAATTAACATGAAAATCCCTTCAAATATGGAGAATATCAATCCAGTTACATAAACATGGCTATCTTGAGCATGCATGTACAACGTATTCCTGGGATCAAAGACGATATGTGTGCTTGGAGCAGCTTCTGCCCACGCTAAATGGGTCCCACACACGAGAGCAAACATACTAGGAACAACCATGTAAGAGTAGCTGCAGCCTAAGCTAACAGCCTGAGCAATCTTCTCTAGAGAGAGATGAGTTTGGGCATTTTGTATGGACTTTTGTGCCAAGCTCTTCCAAACAACCCGGGTATGAAAAGCTACGATATTACAAGCCGGACTTGCTGAATATCTCCGTGAGAAACTATTACAGACACCTTTTCCGGTTTCACGAGTTGCATCCCAAGCACGTCTCCTGCTGGGAAACAAGTAATGCAAGTACAATCTGTATCGAGAGGAACATATACTGACTCGAACAGGTGCTCCATGGGCTGACCCCAGTGCATAGATGCCAGATTGACAAGTCCAGAGAGACGGTGATGCTTTCCTCACTGCTCCCACTGTCAACAATCTGCGACATCTTAAGGAGATGGAATTGAAATACATATAGTTAAGAGATATATAATGAGGCAATACAAACAAAATTTGCAACAACATTTCCAGAAGCATAATGTGGAATTCCAGGTAACGAAGCGCTAGATTTTCATATAAACAAACATACCAATAAAAGAACGCATAGCTCAACCATGGGAAAATCTGTTTTTCAATAACCGTACGAACCTGTCAATAAACTAACCTAACCAAATCCCAAAATATAGAATTGATCAAAATGCTCGACAACAACGAATGACAAGATAGTTAAGCTAACAAGATACATAAAGCTTTTACGAACCTTGACATAGCGAAAAATGTGCGGCGAAGAAACGCTTATATGATAACGTGCGCAGGGGCCGTAATGAGTTGCCGACGAGCATCTTCTAACGATTAATGAAGGATTTAACTATACGGATCACACCCTTCACAAATTGAAGATTTCCCACAAAAGAATAAGAAATTTATAAATGGAGATGTTAGGCATGAGCATATAAACTGAGGAGAGGAAAACCAACGATATGGATAGAAATTAGGGGAATGTCCGTTATTTAACCTAAGCGCATGCGGCTAGAGATGAAAAGGCTGTGACTATGAAGACGACGAACGATATTGTGTAGAGGAGGTCGGATCCATGTGCCCTGTGGTTTGTTAATTGGGGTTCGATGCGGCTCGCCTCACGCCGACTCTGCGATGATTAAGGGCGCGTTTGGCAACTATTTTCGGAAATTAAAACTAAATTGTTTTGGAAAGAAACGAAAATATAATAAAAAGTTGCCATCAATAGACAGTCCGATTTGTCAACGGGAATATACGTCAAATCGTTAATGAAACATTTTTTTTATAAATGCCCGTTCAACTCGAGCTGAAGTTTCAATATATTAAGCTCTAATTCAACTCGATTAATTATTTAAACTTTTAAAATTAAATTTAAACAATGTTAGTTCAATATGATCTACAATTCGAATAGTCATAATTATTTTACGATCGTAGTATGAATTAATAAACAACTACAATGTGTATTAGACTTTGGGGTCTTGTCCACGTGTGTTGCCAGTAAGTCCAATATATAAAATTGACTAACCAGTAATCTATCATAACAAATATCCAAATAATAATAATATTAAGGGGTGGTCTCCTGTGCGCGCCCCGCGCACAGTGAGACCACCTAACACCCTAATTAATTAGTTATTAATCCTAATTAAGTAGTTAATTAATCTTAATTAATTAATTAAATTAATTTTAATTAAAATTAATTAATATTATAAATTTTAATTGTAAATTAATAAATATAATTTTAAATTAATATTAATATATCTTAATTGTGAATTAATAAATTCTAATTTTGAATAATAAATCCTAATTATGAATTAATAAACCCTAATTTTGAATTAATAAACCCTATTTGAAATTAATAAACTCTAATTTTGAATAATAAATCCTAATTTTAAATTAATAAATCCTAATTGGAAAATAATAAACCCTAATTTTGAATAATAAACCCTAACTTTGAATTAATAAACCCTAACTTTTAATTAATAAACCCCATTGTGAATTAATAAATCCTAATTATGAATTAATAAATCCCAATTATGAATTAATAAACCTTAATTATAAATTAATAAATTATGATTAAAAAATCTAATTATCGTTTATTACTATATTTAATATAAGTTTTTGTCATAAAATAAAAAACAAAACATTAAATAATAAAATACTAAAAATCAAAGAAAAAAAAAAAGCAATGTAAAATTCAAAGCGCGCTCATGCGCGCGGAGCGTATACAAGTTTTTCACTAATATTAATAATAGCGAACTTCATTGAAGAAAAATATAGCTTTTTAACCATATTTAACAACGTGCTTTATTTCCATCAAAGGAAAATATAAGTTTATAGTTATTCTGACCAAAGTACCCTTACGCCTCTCATGTTTTCCAAATTGCAATCAGATTTAATTATTTGAAACTTTGACACATACTGAAATTGAACCATGTCTTTCAACTAGAAATCTAGTATGCCCGCTAGAGATTAGTTCTGTCTACGAATATATACCTATCAGTTTAGAATTTGGGGTACATGGCAATTCCCTGTTTATTAAGGTCTTTATGTTGAGAATTAGGACGCTCTGTTAATAATTTAGAGGTGTTTGGTGAATTATAAAACAAAACAAATTTATAAGTCGTTTTTCAACATTATAAATTTGTTTTGGGAGGCTTATAACTCAAAAACCCTCTAATCTACCCACTAATATTTGTTTGTTATGTATTACTATCCATTAATGAACTAAGTTTACTCGCTGAGAATTAGATATCCCTCAAAATTGATTAATTTACAAAGAGATGATATCTTCCATTTGAAACTTAATATGTCTCGAATAGACCTCATGATTTAAACCCGACTACTTCAATTGACTCCAAATTTAACCTGAACTTTTCTTTCTCTAAATCTTCAGGTACCAATACAATTAATTACATTTTCATCATAGAACTAGAGGTGGTAAGCTTGATTGTAAATGAAACAGTCCATTTTTATTTTCTTTTTCTTTTTAATTCATGAGAACCCTACGGTTGCTATTTTTCTTTTTCTTTTTAATTCATGAAAACCCTCATGATATCGCTATCTTGATATCACCGAATAAAACTCATCACGTTCTCGCGATAGCGCACAAACCACACGCAGAGTAAAACCACACTGAAAACAAAGTATGACAGACTCAAATCCATAGAAACGTTAATAAAGTTCGAACTTGTGACCTTTTAAATACTGAAAACTGAAACTCGTAAACTGAGCCGTCAAAAAATAACCTAAACAGCCCATTCTTGAAAAAGATGACCAAAAGGGATTCTCAATTGGTGAACACTTGTGGTATAAAAATGTTATACATACAGGTTTGAAACTGGTATGTGTCTAGTTAGTGTAGAAAAGGTACTTGAACCACTACACAAGACATCACTCAAGTCATCAGGGATGGAAAATAAAATAAAACTCTATTTACTATATAGAAAATAAAAGAAAAATATATGCAACATATTACAAACATCGATCCTACGTCAATATATATATAAATAGATGGGCAGAAGACGAAAGAGAGAAACATAGGGCATATACAGTAGGTAGAGAGAAGAGTGTATAAATTATAAACGTCTCTTGTTTCCGGCTGGTTGTTTCTGAGAATTGAAATAGAGAGCGGCGACGGGCAGACCCAGTTGATTCTCGCTGGCAAACTGGCGCGTGCTGAAAAGTCCTCGCTCCACCGGCCTCCCTTTCACCGTCTCCATAAGCCCTGCCTGCCGGAAAGCCGCAAATACGTGACGATGGATCCCGATTGGCGGCTCTGGTCCGATGTACGTCATTATCTCCTTCCCTGCAGTGTATTAATTTTTTCGAGCCATGTTTTTAAGGTTATTTATGGTATGTTAAAGTAATTTATATGAATACCTTCACTGGCATCGGATCCCTCGGGAATATCTATGACTAGCCTGCACAGCCGAAGAAGCCGATTAGCTTTTTCGCATGCATGCTTTGCTTAATGGAAACTGCTTGCCAAAATAGGATATGTACTAATTCAATAAAATGCGTGAGAAAGCATCATGTAATAATGAGAAATCAACATGCATGCAGTGAAGTCTGGAATGTTACCAATGGAGCCACTCTCTAAATGTGGGTTCACTCGGACTAGGAGCGTCAGGATCAACCATCACCTACTCATGTGCCCAAATAAACAAGTCATCATCATCATGTATCAATTTCTCAATCCTCAATTTACAGTTGGTTCCGTGTGAACTTTACACAGATGAGGAGTGGTATTAACAATCAAATTATATAAATAAATTTCTGAACACAATTACAATGTCATGTGTTTTGCTGCATATATATATATATAGAGTTTGGTTCAAATAAAACCATTTTATCCTAAAACTAAGAACCAAATGAATTAGTTATGAAAGTTGATGAATCCGTTGAAAGTTAATGAATTCAAAATTCGAATTTTCACCGGTTCGAATCCCATGAGGCGAAAATTCTATTTTTTGGATTGATAATTTCCCAACGGATTCATCAACTTTCACCGTGAATTCATCAATTTTTGGTTCTCACGTTCACAATAAAATGATTCTCACGTTAACCTCCCTATATATATATATATAATTATTATTTAATGTGACTTGATGTGTTACACATTTTATATTTTCACGACTAAAAAAAGAAAGAAAAAGAAGAGTATATATTTAGAACCACTCGATAAGGAGTGCAGACTTTACAATTAATTAAAAGTGGTTTTAAGTAATTAATTAGAGCATGCATTTATATGTTTAAGTGGTAGGGGCTTACAAGAGTGTAGTAGTTGTTTGGAGATCCGGTGATAAGGACTTTAGGCCTTTCAGCAACCGAGGATGGCTTCACCTTGCCGCCGTTAATGCTGATCTTTTGAGCGGCGTAGCGCACCGCCAGCTCCGCCGTCGGAACGAAGATGTCGAGCACATCTCCGACCACTCTGCCCACCACCAGCGGATCCAGGGACGCCCTACGCATCTCACCCCTCTCCTGCAGATTACTTGTCAATTTTGGGCTTCCTATACCTAATGCTGCATTTGTGCCTCAACTAATTAATGGTGTGGGAGAGAAAATATATAAGGAGAAGACACGTTGTGAAAATGGGGCGATGGTGAACAACGTGGTGCAAAGGTTGGGACAAGTGTTGAGAGAGATTCTGTACATACTCCATTCTTCAATTCATACTATGAGTAGAATCTATTATTTCTATTCACGTTGTGTGCGTTTAACATAAAAATCTGGCATTCTACACAAGATTTGGTTGGTTTGGGGGTGGGCAAAATGTGTACTTAGGTACTTGTATTCTTAATTTTCATTTTGTTAGATTTTTTCGTATTATTTTCTTAGTAGCCTCATACTTTCATATTTGATTTCGAGGGTGTTTGGCTGAAACTTATAAGCTCTTTAAAACAATTTATAAGTTATTAGGAACTTATAATTTGTTGCAAAATGTTTGGCAAAATAAGTTCCTAAACAACATAAGCTTTGAAAATAAGCTCCAACGAACTTATAAGCTCCTAAAAATAAGTTGGTCAACCCTAACTTATTTTTCATAAACTTATAAGCAACCATAAATTTACCAAAATAACCTTATTATAGTTCGTTATTTCCTACATATACACTATCAATTTCACCTCTAGTCAATTTTATTTCTCTAATTATGATTTTCTCTCTCTAACTCACGATTCTTTCTCTAGCTTATAAGATCTATTATCCAAACACTTTAACTTATAAGCACTTGAGACATTATCTCTTATAAGCTCTTGAAATATCTTATAAGCTCTTGGAGCTTATAAGCTCTCTCAAATAAGCTTAGCCAAACACCCCCTTCATCTAATCATTTTAAGTAGAAGTAATTAACAAAACCAAAACTATATCTATAAGTACAAGCACCATAGATGCATTTTGCCTCAGTAAAGATTTACAGAAAAATTATTAAATCATCAGTATATATATAGTATGATATTCAAATAAGAACCATTTTTTATGTTAGAACTAAGAACCACGAAAATTCGTTGCGAACAAAATGAATTAGCTATGAAAGTTAATGAATTTGTTGGGAAAGTTACTGAATCCAAAACATTCAAAATTTCCACTTAGGGTTCGAATCCCATGAGAGGCGAAAATTTCATTTTTTTGGATTCAGTAACTTTCACGACGGGATTCATCAACTTTCACAATAAATTCATCATTTTTTGGTTCTCAGGTTCTCACGATAAAACACGTTAACCTTCCTCTATATATAATATATATGCGATTGCAATAATTTTGTAGTAAATGTTGCATTTTTTTTTCTTCATATTTTTAGGGAAAACTGTAAATGGTCAGAAATAATTCAGATAAAAAGAAAGAATCGTACTAGATCCTCATAATCTACATGCATGGACCCAAATAGCCCATTCTTCGAGTTCCTTACGCCATCCAATTCCTATAGAAACACATTGTTTGGAACGCATGATCTGAATTAAACCAATTCTTATAGACACATATAGATTGTTAACATAATTCCAAGCGTAACTTGAAAAAGAATGCAGTTGGCCACTAATAATAGTTGTACTATGGGATGTGGGCTGCTTGATTTTACATCAACGGTCCGTATGAAGGTATGATCTGTTATTGAAATCGTTGTGGCTTCAGATTGTCAAGATCAACTGATAATGGGCCGAGTTTCTTTTTCTGAGGATTAAAATGGGCCGAACCTTTGTACCATTTGTAATTAATTAAATATACCTTAACATACAATGGCCGTATCAACGACCATTTTTCGACAGCTTGTTAGCTGAGGTGTCAGATGGGCAGCCCAGCCAATCCTAAGAGTAGTATAGCCACTTCTGGGAGATATAAGTCCATTCTGAACCGGGTTGTCTTTTCGGGCCGCCAACAAGCCTATAAAAGTATAGAATCGGTCCAAATCCGTTGGGTCAATGCATGGAATCGGGTTTGCCACAACTCTTCGGCCTATACGAATACAGTCCAAAATCACCTAAAGTTTGGGACGAAGCCAAATTTGACAGCTCTACCTATAAATAAGTATACTGCTATTTACAGAGTCCAGAGATTATGTATTCATCTTGTACGTAATGTATGTATAATGTGTCCTTATGGACTCTGCATATATCTAAATTATAAACATTTTCTCTTAGTAGAAATAATGGTATAAGTAAACATAAAGTACTATATGTATGCCCTTCATGACACAATAAGATGTAGAGTTAATACAACAATGAAAAATAAAAATAAAAAGTGAATGAGGTGATAAGATGGGAAGACTTGTCTCGAGACATAGGTATACACATACACGATCGTAATCAATTTACGTGGAAAATAATTTGGATTTTCTTAAGACTGGAAAATGTCGGCTGGTTAATTACAATGACATCATGTCGAAGATAAAGTTTAAGAAAGTTGAATATTTCTCGTTGATTCTATTCATTAATTAGTAAAAAAGATAATTGTGTAGAGATTTACTATAGTTAATTAAATATGAGTTTTGTGTAAACTTAATTGTTAATAAGGTGTCATTTTTTTAGTGACAACGTTGTCCAGAAACCAGCTAGCAGTGAATCTGAAGATGCTTTGAACTTGTGATTAAAATCTTAGGTGGTTTATGTAAAGAGTTGACAGACATTCATTTTACTGACTTTTTACAATATTTAAGCATATTTATCACATACTGTCAATTCAACTGTCATAATCATATATTGTCAATTGTGGAGTTTCTTGGATGACTTTTACAATATTGGAGATTAGGCTAATACTTTGAAATTTTTGTCACACTGCAAAATGTATATTTACGTGAATTTCGTAATTATATGTAAAGAGAATCCAAGGTGCATGTGTTCAGTCGCTCCGATTCTATATATTTGACAACATATAATAAAAAATACTTTTAATAATGCAAAACTAGAAGCTAGCCCTGCAGTTTCCTAATATTTTGCGAAGATTTTGTGTAAATTTTGGACTTTACAAAAAAATTACTTCATACGGACAATTTTACTATTGTCCTTAGTTATCATATATCTATCAAACTCAGTTGAATTAAGTATATATACTTTATTTATGACTCTTCATCTTCATCTTCATGTACGAGTTTATAGGCCTTCAGTTAAATAATCTTCCTTCAATAATTATGAATACTTCAGATTTCATTACATAAAAGATTACATATATATAGCGAGTGGATCTCAAATAAGAAATACATCTTTTTGCGAACTTGCGAACTATGCACAACACCTATAAAGTTGATGTATACTGATTTTGTTATAAAGTTGATGTATAATGGTTTCGTTCTAAAATTGGTATCATGAGCACAAACTTTATAATGTTATCGTAGTACGCACATCAATTTTATATGTTCCTTGTATCAACTTCATAAACATTGTGCATAGTTCACAAGTTTGCAGAGAAAAAGTAGTTCTCTCAATTTTACATCTCACCAACACAATAATGCTTACGATGTCCCGATAAATGTTTGATAATTTGCTGGAAATAATTAACATAAATTAAGTACATGAACTGATTATACCTTCACTTATGTTAGTCTTAAACTTGTATGAATTGCTCTTGACAATCTTCTTAATTAGGTCTTAACGTGTAACTATTAAAAAAAAGCCTTAGTTTCAAACCCAACTTAATGACCGCTAATGGAATAGTTAACCCTTTTTAGGTCTTGCCAAACTTAAGCCCCACAGTCTCAAAAGGGGCAACAACCAATAAGTGCTCCTTCATAACTTAGCTAATTACAATCATCAATCAAACTGCTATCATGCGTTCCCACCTCCAAACTATTACAATATTGCTATCCCAAAAGAGAAAGATTACCAAAAATCAACCATAAAAAACTATAATGATCACCAAAAGATTAATCAAAATACTAGCCTGGCCCCATTTCATGCTTCTTTAGTTGAAAAACTCCATCTTTGTAGCACAATTTCTTGGGTTGATGGACTATATATAACACCACAAGTTCCAAAAAGGAATACCCAAAAATAAAAAACATGATTAAGTCCGAGGAAAAAATGGAAAAAACACGAGCTCACTTCAAGAGTCGTCGAGTTTATTCAAAATCTTGAAAGTGCTTTTTCTTTGGGCGGTCGAGCCAGATAGTGAAAGGCGTTCTGAAGCAAAGCAGTTGACTTTTTCTTTTTTGGATATGGTCGGCTTCTATTGCAAGTATTTTGCCTTACATTTACTACCTATAATTTTTCGACACGTTTACCTTAATAACCCAAAATCACAGTGATTACCTAATATTAAAATGAACTATAAGAAGACGCATTCTAGAGCCAGCTGAATATCAATCGCACATAAGTTTCAGTTCATAAGAAAGCTATGGTATTAAGGTAAGAACTCATTTAATGTAGGTATGATAAGAAGACTTAATTTTGTTTTCTTAATTAATGAAGACCGCGTCTTCCGAACTTTTGGTAGAGTTGTGGTAGTGTCATTTCTATACTCAACTCTAAATTTAAATTCATTTTGCAATAACTGTTCCATTAAACAGTAATTCATCTTTAACTCACAAACTCAATTTCTAGTTTAAAAGAATATTCTCTATATATTCACTTTCAATTAATGGATTAGTTTAAAATTTTCACTAAAAAATATATTTATAAACAATGCAAACTGATTTATGCGTTTGGAGACAAGAGAAAAGTCATAAAACACCAAAATGGGTATGCATTTGCAGTTACGTTGAAAACTTATAGTTCTTTTTTTGTTGTGTTTTGAATTTACATTATAGTATTATGTTTTTTAATTATGACACAAAAGTAAAAAAGATCAACACATGAAGTTAAAACCTCCATAGCATAAGACTTATTGTTATAAAATCAAACAATGAATCAAGATTAAATAATGAAAAGATACATATAACTTAAACTATAAAAATTATATCAAACGTATAAATATTTTACAATCAATTATCAGTATGACTAATAATTAACTATTCATAACACAATTAATATGTCTTAGTATTTGATGTTATAAGTTACAAATTAATAAAAGGGTATGATTTGTTAAATCAACTTATTAATCCATAATGGATTCTAAATCTAAATTCCACTAGAGAAAGAAATATATAAATTAAAAAATCTAGTAAATATAATATATTTGGAATATTTAAAATTTCTATGATCTAAAAGATATGATAAAGGAATAAGAAAATTAAAAGGATGCACACATTAAGTTGAAAATTTTGCTTTAAAGCTTGTTATTTTATTTTGTGATCCATGCATTCTCCCTCAACATAATAAAAATAATAATATATTTTTATTTTTCTTAAAAATATAATTACATATATATACCTAATACTCTCATCATCCACCAATAGTGTGTCACTTGGTGGACGACACGAATTTTAATAAAATATTTGGTTAGATTATTTGAGTAGAAAAATGATCTTAACCATTATATAAGAAATGAGTGGTTGATGTTGAATTATAAGAATTAAGTATAAGTTGGGGTATAAGGATTGAATATCCCAAAAAAGATAATGATACATTCTTTATGGACGTCGAATAAAGTAATTGTCATGTACTCTTAATAGCTAAATGGAGTATTTAAAAAAAAAATCTAGGCCCCACATCCCCACCCACCTCCCTCCGACACTAGTTATGAAACAAAAAGGAAATATATATAAATCATTTACCAAAACTAAAATGTGTGCAATGACGGAAAATAACAATAGACGGTATATTTTAGAAAATCCGATCTAAAATTTTCGGAACGGATATCTTGATTTTATATTATATTCGTTTTATCTATAGTTTCAAAATATATACCCCTCTGTTTTTTTGTGTCCCTATCCATCAAATTATTCATATCTAAGAAATAGAAAAGCATAGCATTGTAATCTTATTAATTACTATGATAAATATATCATGCAATTAATTATTAAATTTTAAAGTACTGAATAAGAATAAAAATAGAAACAATGTGATAAATGTCTCTTCAATTTTTAATTGGACATTTATTAGGAAATAAGAAAAAAAATCAAAATATAATACTTATAAAAGATATGGAAAAGTATTTGTTAACAAGCTTTTTTCATCGTATATGCTATAATTCTACAATAATCAGTACGTATAATTAGGAACTGACGCTTTATCGAACTAAAAACAAAAGAACACCAGTGGCAATTATTTGGTAATGAACCTCTTACATACATAAATAAATAAAATAATTATGTTGGAAAAATGTTTATACTAGACTTCCTATATGCTATTTAATGAAGATTAGGATCTACAATGCATGTTAGCATTTAACACAACAAAATTCTTTATCCGTTATTTTATAAGTGTCTCAGACTCTCAGTTCACAATTTGAGGGTAGAATTATGACTTCGCCATATTTTACCCTTATTTAAAATGTTTGGAATTTGATAATTAGTTGTGTATATATAGGTATAATGTTAATTAATAAGGTTACCAAAATAAATTTTTTTGTTTTATTTATATGTATAATTTGACAGCTATGATATTTCTAAAAAATGGATGGAATATAATAAAAATACAAAATATAGTATTAAATATAGTAATACAACTATATAATTGAAATATCTCAAAATAAAATATTGGCCTAAGTAACTAATAAAAATAGGTCGGAACTAATAAATGAAATCCAACCCCACGAATGAATGGCATAGAAGGACAAAATTGTACATCTATACTCCATGACGCATTTGTGAAATTAAATTACGTCCATTATGGAAAATATAATGGCCACAGAGAGGCTGTGACCTTTGGACCTGACATCTTCGAATCGTACGGTGAAGGCCAAAGATCCGCGTTCATGCTACACTAACCATTTATAGTTAGTTTTTATATATAAAGCTTTTATATTTTTGACTATTTAAAACGTATATACATCTGGAGTCTTAAATAGAAAATTCTTCTCTCATGTTCATACTATATGTAGAGTAACACATTAATCCAAATTGAATAACCTCAAAGCTTGATAAGATTGATGGATATTAAGTGGGTGACCACTAAATATATTTATTCGGATTAAAATCGATGGATTAATTTGAATAGATAAAAAATATTATGATAAAAATTAATAAAAAGTTCAACCTAATTGTCACAAGTCAAATAATACAATAACTTAATAAAGAAAATATAAAATCGAAGGACTAAGTTCGATTAACATTATTATTAGTGGTAATAGATAGTAACTGATAAAAACTTGGGTGAGCTCCGCCTCATTGTGAGCTCACCCTTGTTTTTTGTTAAAATAATTATGTATTAATTATGGTGAATAAGGATAATTAGATTTTATTAATTTATAATTAAATTTATTAATTTTTAATTATAATTTTTTAATTCAAAATTAGGATTTATTAATTCATAATTATGATTTATTAATTCACAATTAGGGTTTATTAATTTAAAATTAGGGTTTATTAATTCACAATTAGAGTTTATTATTCAAAATTAGGGTTTATTTATTCAAAATTATGATTTATTATTCAAAATTAGGGTTTATTAATTCTAATTATGGTTTATTTATTCAAAATTAGGATTTATTATTCAAAATTAAGGTTTATTAATTCCAAAAATAATTTATTAATTCATAATTAAGATTTATTAATTCAAAATTAGGGTTTATTATTAAAAATAGGATTTATTAATTCATAATTAAAATTTATTAATTTATAATTAAAATTATTAAATTAATTAATTTTAATTAGAATTAATTAATTAATTAATTAATTGGGATTAATTAACATTAATTAATTAGTTAATTAGGGATGGTTCACTGTGCGCAGGAGACCACCCCATTAGGAGTCGGATTCGGGTCAGCCGTCGACCAGTGCTGCAGTGGGCCCAGCGTTTCTGTCATTGGTACCACGCGTCCCGTTGCTGTTGTCACTTAGGGTTTGACGAACGGCTCGTTAATTGTGCCGGAGGACAAAAAAAGAGAAGAAATGGCACAAGAGCCACGCCATGATTTTTAAGTAAAGCTAAATATCTCATCTTCTTTTCATTTTTCAGTGGTCCCCAGCCACCAGCATCTCGACACGTGCCCTAGTTGTTTTAGTCAAACCCCTGCTACGCACACCCATGCAAAATTGTTTACAGAAATATTAAGCATTACTTTATTAGTATGTAAATGGCCAAGTGATAACAGGTGGCGCCACCACGCTTCAGCTATTCCTGGCCACTGTCGGCGGCTGGGCTACCGCCGCCGCAACTCTGCTGTCGGAGTGGATGAAACAATCTTCTCGCTGCTAAATCTATCTTCCTTTTTCTGCATGAACTTTTGGATTAATTTTAAGTATTAGTATCACCAATAAATTATGGATCTAGCTTTCCCGTTTAAGCAAGTAAGCTAGACAATGATGCGAATTAATAATATAAGATATTAGTTGTTAAACATAACAAGATATACTAATTAATTTGATCAAGAAAGAAAGTTGTAGCTAATTCACAATAATTAATGACTGTTGTGGTTTCCCTTTTGGTATCCATGCAAATATGAAATAAATTGAAACGTCATAATAATATACTTTCTTCATATTCACGATAAGTGTATCATAATTATCTTATTCAATGTTCATAAAAAGTGTATCACTTTTTTTAGGAAAAACCTCACAACCATTCATTATTTACCAAAAATCATTACTACCACTCACAATCTAATATATGATGGGTCCACTTTTCACTTAAACAATATCCACCAATAATTTTATTAAATCTCGTATCATCACAAGTGATACACTAATTGTGGGCGAAAGAGTAGATAATTAATCTGTTATCACGCCACAAAATTCAGTATATTAGTACAGACAATGTTCAGTGTTCTTTTATGACTTGTATATTGTAATTAACATGACAGAAAGTCTAATATGATTATGACTTTCGATATATCAATTTTTTACGCTTTTTTCTTTTTTCTTAAATCGAAATATAATTTGTCCCCCCTCTTTCTTTTTACTATACAATTATTCAACAGTTGATAATTCCAATTAATTTTGATTAACTATTGATGGTCTTGATATGATCATATCCAGACAAGAGAGTCATAGAAGAAACTGAGATTGCATTATAATAATTTTCTAATAGATATATCGATTGTGAAACAAAGATGGTGTCGCCTAGTCAGATGATGGCTTGCACTAGAAAAATTAAATTGAACAAGTTATACTTGAACAGATATTAATTTTTACAAGAAACATGGAACTTGAGAAAGCGCATCATCACGGGACAAACAAACTAATTATGAGGGAAAGAAAAGAAAAATGTCCGTATCGCTTCGCACGGATCGTAAAAATTCAGATGAAATCAGCGACATCCAAGATATCCGCCGGAATCTCAAACTTCAACATATCGCTGCAGTAACTCTCCCTCTCATCTTCCGTGGTGCCGCCTGCGCCGCTCATATTGTAATTCGATCCGGAATGCAACGTCGCCGGACTCGAAGACGGCGTCGAGATGTTGGACAAAACGGATTGGAAACTGAAGTTGTTGTTGCTGCTGTTAGAGTGAAAAGTCGAAGTCTCCGATGACGGAGCCGGATCGACCACCGACTGATCCGACCCGTAGTACCCGTAGTTTGCCAGCTCAGCACAATCCTGATCCGTCACAAAAACCGAACCCTCATTTTGCTGCCACTCCCCAAATCCGGCCAGATTCTGGCCGTCGTACTGCACAAACTGGTGAGTTTGATTTTGATTAGCGAGCGGGGTACATGTCGTAGAAGTCGTCGGAATGGGAAACTGCGGCGGAGATGGAGAAACAGAAACTTGATTGTTGCAGTTTGTGATTATGTTGTTTTGAGGCATGTGAAAGGGCTGGTTTCGACGGTCCGAGGATAACAAGGAAGATGCCAACCTTATTAACTCAGGACTGATGAGAGGTTGCATTCCGAGTAATCTGGAGAAGTTGATGCTGCTGGAGGGCTGCTGTTGTTGGGCGTAGAGAGATGAGTTGAGGAGGGTGGAGAGGTCGAGGCGGGGGGTGTGGGTGATGGGGTCGATTCCCATTCGGAGCAGCCGCTTTCGAATGTGCGTGTTCCAGTAGTTCTTTATCTCGTTGTCGGTCCTGCCGGGAAGTCTGCCAGCAATCGCGGACCATCTGTATTAATTTCAACAAAAAGCCAAATCAAAACTTTTCCTCTTTTAGAAGGGTCGCCAATTTTTTATTCCTATTTCAGTAATTAATTAACGTACTTGTTGCCGAGGATGCTGTGGAGTTGGATGATCGTTTCTTCTTCTTCGAATGAAAATCTCCCTCTCTTGATATCTGGCCGGAGGTAGTTGGTCCACCGCAGTCGGCAACTCTTCCCGCATCTTTGCAAGTCTTAAAAAAAGAGTTGGAGTTTGAGTTGGAGTTTGAATTCTAGTGTAAAGCAGTGAAGTTATAAATTCATACTAACCAGCATTCTTTGGAAGAGTTCTCCAGTTGCCGTAGCCGTTTTTCTGTATGTAATCCATGAGTTTCCGATCTTCTTCTGGAGTCCAAGGCCCCTTTTTGAGTCCAATTTTGTCACAGCAAGGAGCTCTTCCCATTGTAAGTAGGCTGCCTTTTCTAGGAAAAATATGTTCCAACTTCTAAAGAGAGAAGGTGTGTAGGTCCCTAACACAAAAACAGGGTTTGGACAGTGCGTATAAATAGTCGGAAAGGATTAGAAGGTATGTAGAAGAGAACAAATTGAAGTCAAACGGATTCGGTGCCGTCCCTATTACTCACATAGTCGACGTGTCCCGAGAAATTCATGAAATCAATTAATCTCTTAGTGACAACATTTCCCTACTTCTCATATCGCAATTATGTAATTATTGCATACTGTGTTTATCTATTTTGTCTACACATGTCCCATTCTCATTTCAATTCTGTGGTAAATACGTGTTTTATTTGCTTTTTTTACTATCCGTTCACATTATATATACGGCCATAATATTATATATTAGATATATGATTACCGTCCATTGAATAAACGTATAGCATCATAATATTAGCCTTTAATATATATGACTTTGTAATAGTGCAATATAATTATGATCGATACCGTAATTCATATATTGAATAATTTGTGAAAATTCTTGGAATGGTATTCATCATGTTAGCGTTATTTCAATACAAGGAATAAGATTATTAGGAATTAGTTAACAATTGTATGGGTAACACGCGGGTTTTTTTTATTTTTATTTACTAATCTGATGGAGTTATCTTATTTAAAAGTGGGAAACAACTAATAAAGATTTACAGCTTAGAAGAAAACATAGAATATATAGATTCCGTACATCTAGCTTACTATTATGCCTAATATTTTGACCACTAAGTTTAGTCGCGCACAGTATACACAACAAATATCATTTTTAAATTCGGCTCCTCGCTTTCTGGATTCACATTAGCTTTCTTCGACATATATAAAAAGCCACGTAACCCCCACCAAAAATATAAATTTAATTGAATTGTATATATATAGCTGTATATATAGAAATCACGCAGTTTTCAAGCCAGTCGAACTGCATGGCTTGAAATTCAAGCCGGCTTCATCAGGCCATGTAGCTTCACTCATAGAAAAAGACTTTTTTGTACAGCATGGAGCTCCAGAATCCACATATTAGATACGGGTGGTCTCTCGTGCACATCGCGTGTGAAATCCCTAATTAATTTTAATTAATTAATTAATTATTATTAAATCAATTTTAATTAAAATTAACTAATTTAATAAATATTAATTATAAATTAATAAATCATAATTTTGAATTAATAAACCCTAATCATGAATTAATAAATCTTAGTTTTGAATTAATAAAGCCTAATTAGAACTAATAAACTCTAATTTTGAATTAATAAATTCTAATTGAATTTAATAAATTATAATTATGAATTAATAAATCCTAATTATGAATTAATAAATCGTAATTTTAAATTAATAAATTCTAATTATAAATTAATAAACTTTAATTATGAATTAATAAATTATAATTTTGAATTAATAAATTGTAATTAAAAATCAATAAAATTTAATTATTTTTATTCACTATAATTAATATATAATTATTTTAACAAAAAATAAAGGTGAACTCATAATGAAGTGGAGATATCCATGTTTTTGTCATTAGTCTGACGGGCAGCATTATTGACTTAAAATTTTGTGTTATTACTATTTAAAATTGGACTAGAAATGCCACGCGGTCCTCTCTTTTTTTGTGGTTGGACAATTTATCTCGAATAATAAATGCCTCGAGGACTTCAAGGTGGCATTTAATTTCATGGCCACAATAATTGAGTTTGGCTTTTGTCGAAATATGGGGGCATTATGTATTATTATCTTCATCGTATTAACAAAAAGAAACTCCCATGATTTTAATTTACTACACGTCCTCGCTTAATTACCTCAAGTAATTCTTTTTGCTATACACATTAATTAACTAAGACTAAACGAACAACTTTTATCTCATATTTCCTTTATTGATACATACTATATAGCAAAGCAACATATTTATGTTTGGTGATGATATTATTCATGTTTTTAGTGAGCCATTGTTACTAGATATTGAATTAATTAAAGTTGGCATAAATCTTAAGATAGATGGCACAAGTTAATCATAGATTTGTGGTTATATTCTACATTGTTTTTTCGTTATATTCACATTTCTAAGTATGAGTTTATAACAGATTTGTGGTTAATTAGGGGAAGTTAAAACAATTCATAAAAAACAGCGATGTGGTCAAACGTAAATGGCAAAGAAAATGACTTTCCATTATAGGTTTAGTGTATAGTCAATTTCCCCAATCTAATACATGTATAAGAACATCACATGTCAAATTACTTTCATTTCCACATAAAGAGATGGAAGATATCAACATCCATTTGCCGCCACTGATAGCTGGCATTACTTTTAATTTGGAGAGTGTATATTTATCAGTTCGAAATTAATACGTGAAATGCCGCATTTGAAATATGATAGGGAGTTATAAAAATCATTTATGTGTATATTTACAAATATAATATATCTAAAAAATTCACTCTTAGTAAAGACATGCAAGACAGGGTTTCCCTTTTCTTTTTAATTCCCAATAAATATAATCTTAATTTAAATGCTATGAAGATTGAAGCATGAGTTTTTAAAGTGTATTGGCTTTTAAAACTCCAATGAGCATCCATCCAAAATAAGAGCTTGAAGTTTTCAAGAGGATTATCAATGATGGACTATCACCATAAGCTCTATGACCCCCATCACCTCACATCAATAGCCTATAGATACTAGAGTGGAATTTGAATTTCCCCTTTACTTCCTCAACTTTGCTATGACTTGAATCCATTCATCCATTAAACACTAGCGATAATTTCTAAGATTTTGTTTAATCGATAATAATCATATATGTGTATGTGTAAGTCTAAAGAAAACACAACTTTTGAAACTTCAAATAAAATAAATGGTGGAGTTTAAGTTGTTAATTACGAAAGCAAACTTTATAAATAAATAAAATTTCCCAACATTGTGTATGTATGTTGTCCTAGTGGTAGAGTGGTTAATGATGAGGTCAAAAGTCTCGGGTTCGAGTCCGCCGACATGTTTCCTTGCGTCATTTTTTCAATGATGAGGAAGAATACCACAAGCTTTGTAGCTTGGTGGTATCCCTCACCAAAATAAAGGCGAGTCACTGCTTAGGGTATAAAATTTGCTAACTACTGCTGAATAATGAATCTGTAAAGTGTACAAGAGAAGTCACTCGATCTATACATAAATAAAATTCAAATTGATTTGAAATCTTTTAGCAATATAATTTGTTTTCGTTGGAGATAAGTGTAGTATCTCCACACGACTATACTAATTAATTATAGCCATTTTTAATTACGCTTTCTTTTTTATAAGTGCCCAAAGACGTCAAATTATATATACTAAAGAAATAGAGGAATTTATCTCTGTAACTTTTTTATTTATCATGATAGATACATACATACAATTATCAAATCAAAAAAGTATTAAATAAGTGTAAAATAGGAAGAATGTCGTAATTTTACTTTCAAAATTATGAATTATGATATTTATGAAAGAAAGGGTAAAAGATGAAAGAGGGCACTTATAAAAAGGAAAAAAGTATACATTAAACTTTTAACCTCAAAAAATTATGCATTGAACTAAATATACTTTTGGATATAATAAAACAAAGATGAAAATAGAACCCTATAGGCTAGCTGGATAGAGTAACGGTAGGGACCAAATTCAACTTCAGAAATATAATTACTTTAAATGAAGAGCCACTACGAATTTCTTGGACATAATCAGGGAGCTTAGATTAGGACACGCGTATGCATACTGCCATTGAGATCACAATGTATTCAATCGCTAATTATTACAAACTTTTTTAACCAATCATTGTGTAAAACGTGCGCATCCTTTATCACAAATAGCAAGATTTAAGATTGAGGTCAAAACATTATTTTACTTGGACTTTACTGTTGAGTTGATGACCAGTCAAGCCAGCTCACTTCCGTTGGATTTGGATGTATGTATTGTAATTAACCTCTAATCATTTATTAATTAAATACATATAAACTTATCGGAATAAAGAATTTTGATTCAAAGTGCATGTAAGACTTAAGAGAGGGGTGGCTAACAAAGAGCTAATAAAAGCATAGTTCCCCTAAATATTATAGAATCCAAACGCATAATGCAAAACGAAAAGGGCTAAAGAAAGCGTATCCTTAATGACTTAAATAATTGGATTCGGAATTCGATTTAGAACCTTAATCTTAGCTTAATGTCTGCAAACGTGTTGTCATGGAGCGCAAATCACCTCTTATTTAATTAATAATTAATCAAGCAATTCTAAGTGCTAAGTGTATCTCTACGTTAACACAAATTAATTTACCCAACTCCTACATGCATAATTATTAATAAGTCTCGCAATCTAATCAGTGGTGACTTGCTCATTTTTGAACTTTGTTTAATCTCCGAAAATAAGGTGCTTAAGCTCCAAAGTTGACCAAACAAAACAGCATATAATTTCGGTAGATTATCTGTTAATGTAAGGGTTGCATCTTCTACTCATAGCTGTTCGTTTCCTCCAACAAACCCTTGATTAGTAAAGTGAGATATTCGTCAATTTTATTAGATATAATTGGATCTGTTTTTGGATATGGGATCACAGGAATTTGTGGCTAGTGGAGCTAGGTTTACTATTCTCAGCAATTTCCTGCTTATTTTAATCCTTGCGTACTCGTGGATGGTTTTCCAAAAATGCGAATTCATTATTTTATTGGAAGTAAATAATAAATTAAAGTTGAGGTTTGCGTAGTTTAATGTTTGCAGCCATGCAGTGCAAGTGCGGTCATTGGGTGATTATATAATTCGATGGAGTAGAACACCTGGCTTCAGAAATTCGAGATACTTCTAGGCGAAACTAGATAGCTTATAGTCTACCGGGCCGTCCCTGAGGGTGGACGAGCATGGGCGACCGTCAAGGGCCCATCATTGGAGGGAGGGCCAAAATTTTATATATCATCTTATATTAATATAAATATTCCTTCAAAAAATAAAATATTTCATGTCCCAAAATTTTGTTATAAACTTTTGGGACCCAAATTTTGTAAAAAAATAATTCTTTTATAAATGATATATTGTGCATCTTTTTAGATATATTGAATTGTATCTTCATAGTGAAAAATGGCTCATTTTTGTTGTTTCGCCCATGACCCATTATTTGTCAGGATCGCCCTGAGTCTACCATATATAGTAGTAATTTACTATGGGGAATTGGGAAACAATGAAGAAATTATTTTGAGATAATTCGTAAATCAATCTTGCGAAATGTAGCTGGTGTGCCTTCTCATGTATGAACGAATCATAGTCATTGGTATATTTAATTTTAACGTGCTAGCATATTATTGGCTCTAGGTATCATCATGTGGGATCATTGTTCTGGTGAAATACATTAGAAAATATAGGAAAGTATCCAATAGAACTTCCGCACAAATTCTTGTATTTCTCGTTTCTCTCACTAAACCTTTACGAAATCCTAACAGAGCATGTCAGCAGCAGTAGTTAACCTGGATGTTCTGGCATTTTACCATGGGGTTCTATAATTTTAATTTACTATTATTCATCTCTATATCTATTACAGAAGCATATTAGTGGCGACTTGGGTTCAAATCCTATCCGTCTGCTCCTTGTAACAGCATTTGAATTACACAAACATGTATATATAATGTCTGTGTGTGTGTGTGTGTGTGTGTGAGAGAGAGAGAGAGAGACAACTTCCATTTTCAATCATATCTATGCAAAATGTGTCAACAATCATTACACTGTTGATGAAGTAGAATAATCAGTTGTCACCTTCATGGTGAATCATAAAGCATCAATGTTCATAAGGTTACAAAAAAAAAAAATCTACTGTTGATAATACCATAATATTTGATAGCTAGTAACCGATTCTTACAATATTGCACAATTTTGTAGAAATTAATTTCCTAGTTGAGATCTGCAGATCAGATAAAGGACAAGGTTCTCAGAGCAGATCAATGAATATGCTTGTAATAGTGGTGGATAAGAAATCAAAACCCAGTAATTTTCAGCTGGCTGATATAATCTCCAGACTCCAGTATTCGGTTATGTAAACCATCATGTCACAAATATACCACCGGAAGGGAATAAAACTCTTATGTTTTTTTTCATTATCAGTACCTTTCTCCCGCTTCATGAATGCATATGACTCCACAGCATGATCCCAGACCTGTATATTAATGCAATAACATAAACTCGAGTTGATTCAGCTGCTTAGCCACATACAGAAACTAAGAGAGAACCTTTATAATTCTTTTGGTCATTGCACGCATTATGAAAATCGATGCCCTTCCAGATGCCACGATCAGATGCTTACAGAGACTGTACAGAAGGCATATCCAAATACGACAAAAGGCATATCATAGGAGGAACATTTACCGGATGTATGTATACATGTTCTTGTATGAATAATAAAGATGTACAATCAACGATATCCAAGAAGTGGAAAAGCAAAGAATTGTAAGTGACATACTGAAAATCATTTTTATGCCATGTACGTGAATTCTTACACTAGCTCAGTTCATTAAAGGCTCGCAATGGCATGAAGATACTAACTGGCAATTTGAGTCGGTTACAGCTACTTTATAAAGTGCATATATGTTGAAATATCTGGCACGTTCTACACACCAAGGCTAGTAATGACAAGAAAACCTTCCATCTCATTAAAAAGAGAAAGGCACACCAAGTGAAAAAATAGAAAATATATGCACATAATAAGGGAATTAAAGTTATTTCACAACATAAAAAGTGAACCTTCAGCAGCATGCAGGAAGAAGAAGAAGAATCTGTTTCTCTCCAACATTGTTAGCGAAAGTCGTCGCACTAAACTGAGAAGACCATGGTAAAGACTCCCATGTTTGACTCTCTGGAATACAAAATCGTGCTTCATGGACCTGGTGTAACCCATCAACTACACACTTGGTCCACTTTTTGACATTACTATTTGGAAGATCCCATATTTTTGTTCTCCATGTCCCACAACCAACATGAGATGTCATAATAATCCCTGATCTGGAAACATTTTTCTCAGCTTCATTTACATCAGTGTCGGATATATCAGAATCCCTTTCATGCCAGTTCGGGCATCCCATAAACCTAAAACAATCTCTCCTTCAACTACTAAAGCCAAACCTACCTGAAATTTTACAATGCTTAAATGAAAACAAAGACAATGAATAAGATTTTCACTGAGGCCTAACACATAAACCCCGAGAGAATCATTACAAGACACAAATAACAGGGCAGGGAAACATAGTAACTAAATTTTGTCTGAAGAAAACAATTTATCAACTCAACTAATTGCTAAATAAATAGAGGAAAGCCCCATCACAAGCACAACAAAAAAGTAAATCATATACTCCACCTGACAAATCACAAGGAAAAAAACATATTTGGATCACTAGACGTCTAGAACATTGCACAGTGATAATCTCAGGAAAGAGAACCAGCTTTTACACATTGCTGTTCCTTCCAATGCATTCAAAATTGAGTGCATTGCAATCCGCCCACTAGCATAACTAAGACAATATGTGGCAACGAAAAATGATATGTCACAAGGTAAATGCATTCCAAAAGGAAAAGCATTAATAGAACCAAGTCCTAAATTATGATAGAAGAGAAACTAAAAAAGAAACCATACCAAATAGAGAGCCTCACTACCTTCGACAAAATCCTCGTGTCCAATCGATAGGATCCAATATTTGTAAATATCCATGACGTCAGTAAAACATTTGAGGTTACAAGCTTGAGGTTACAAGCTTTCAACCATTAATACACAGTCCACCAATATAGCATCAAGTGGCATCTTCATTGGAGCAGTTTGTTTTCAGCACTCATACGATGATCATAGTGTATAGTAGATTCTACAAATTCTAGCAAAACCTCTAAATAAATCATAATCTTGGTGGAGAACAGTTAAACTTGGAAACCCCTCTCTTATCCAAAAAGTGTATAGTAGATTCTACAAATTCTAATAAAGCTGCTCTTTACCCAAAAAGTGGTTAGGTCAGGTCCAAACAAATAAACATCTTTTCCCCCTCTATCAATTGCTTTTAAGATGTCTTCTTCACTCAAATCTTTAGCACTGATGGATGACATGCCCGTAACCTCTGCAAAAACCGCACCGGCTAGATTATTTTCACGAACGAACCCTGAGTCCTCCTCGGCTACCAGTGGGATTGAAGGAAATAGTTTGCTAATCTCTTTGGCATAAGATAAGAAACAAAAAACATTGAAAAGAAATGTACAAAGAGTGGTTAACAAATCTTCATTTTGTAGATCTCTGAGTGGATATACCGAGGCTAACAAGAGCTTGAACTCCAAAATCCGCAGCAGTGACCGGTGTCTTCCGAAAGAAAATTAATTCCAATGACAACAAACATGAATAAAAACAAATCTAGGAAACATAAAGAAAATAAATTACGTCAACGCAGAGACAGCAGGCGCGCTCGACCACATCAACAGCCGCTTGGAGATGCTCGTGGTACTTTGCTTTCCGCTCTGCGAAGGGAAAGTTCAACTGCGACCTCAAATTATAATCAACAGAAGAAACGAAAATCAAAACCCTAGAAATAGGTGCAGAATGAGCGGCGGCGGAATATGAGGGATGACCTTATGGAGAGGGCACGTTGGCGGAGAGATGCACGGGATGAGTGGCGGGGTTGAGGCATCGTGAATCTAGTGGATGTTCTCATCCATGGCGGGAGCGGGAACGAACGCTCAGATGTTTGATACTTGATTGTGAACGACGGCGTTTACGAGCAGTAGAAATGAAACAATTTTTGGGTTATGGGCTCGTCTACCAAAGGTCCAAATTCAAGGACGAAAAGTTTGCCCAATAATTGTTTGGGCCTCGGATGTTCGTAGATTGACTGGATTATTTTCCTATGAACTATCAATACATAATCTTTTTTTCATTGTCAAATTAATAAAGAATTTAAAGATTGTGAGATGATTCGAACCTCATATTTTTTATCTCAAACATTAATTATTCTACTACTAAGCTAATATACATAAACATAATCTTTCATATCTAATGAAGATGGATACAATACTAGAACCGGCCCTTCTTTAATAAGATTGGGACAATGACCTACGGCCCCAAATTTGAGGGGCCTCGAATTTTTTAAAGAATTTTATTAATTATATTACTATCTATAATATTATTCATTCAAAAAATAAATAAATTAATTTCAAATTACTTACGTATAAATCGATTGGTAATATTCTTGAATTTGTTAAAATTTCATACTCTTTTCTAATTATTTTATTGCATATAGAATATTATTGAATATATTTATGATTATAATTTCAGCATGAAAAACAATCATGTGATATCTCTAGCTGACAACATGATTCTCGAAGTTTCATTTTTTAAGGCGTCTATTTTTTATTTTTTGCCTACAACCCTCAAAATGTCAGGACCGACCATATACAATACAAAGTCAAAAATTCTGCAATTCTTTTTTGGTCAATTCAATACAGAAATTTTAAAGACCGCATTATGGTGGACTCGAATCCGAAATCTTTGGCCTCGGACATTAACCACTCTACCACTAGGCCAATACATACACAATTTTGCAATTTTATTAACAAGGTTAATCGTGCAGATGCAAACCCTGACTAAAAGAAAATGTAATAATTATTATAGTATGCTCGTTACTAGTTGCTCCTCTAGTCTATATCACGTTTTTACCTTTCCTTTTTTAGAAAACAAAACATCATGATCAAGGGAACGGCAGATATTTCCAGAAGCGCGTGGGCATCTGTAGACTATAATTTTGGTAAGATCATCTACAATACTTAATTATAAACTCAAAATACAATAAAAAAAATAAGTTTAACATAACTGCAAATGCATATCTGTTTTGTGTTTTTATGGCTTTTCTCTCTCCTTCAAACACATTGCAAATAAATAAATAAATAATTCTAACATAACTACAAACCTATACTTATTTTGTGTTTTTATGACTTTTTTCTCTCCTCCAAATGCATTGCACTGTTCACAAACGTATTTCCTTTGTAGTTGGAAATTTCAAACTAATCCATTAATTGATGATGAATATATAAAGAATATCGTTAGAATTTGAGTTTATAGATTGAAGATGAATTAATGGTTGATAAAATAATTACTACAACAAAGAATTAAAAATGGTTGGAGATAAGTTTCAATTTGATCATCCTACACAGCATAGCAATGAGTTATCTTTTCTTGCAAGCGTATCCAATCACGCGAAAGTCCGTACATGCGCCATTTAAATTCAGCGATAAGCCGCAAATTATTTCCGGTTTTTGAGACAAAATCCAAGTTCAGAAAATTAATTTAAAGCGTGTGTATATAGTCGGATTGTAAGGGCGATGCAGAGGATAAAAGAGCAGGCAGGTTCAGCAATCAAATCTCTCAAGGCAGGTGAGGAAGTGTTCCGGTGCAGTGGAGTCCACCGGATTCAAGACCGATAAGTTGAAAAAAGCTGAAGAGTCGCAGCGGACTGTTATCTGCTGGGGGCTTAACTGATAAAATCCTTCATCGTTTATGAATTTGGTTGTGGATCTAACCATGCTCTCAGAATAATACCTCAAGTTACGCGAGGAATCACATGTGAAAGACAGATCTAAAATGAAGCGTAAAATTCAATTACAAAATTTCAAATCAAAATTATTTAATTTAGAACTAGTAAAGGCGTTTGGCAATCACATATCTATGAATGAAGGAGCTCCTGTCTAATACACGAGTCAGACTTGTTAGTGGTTCCAACCAAAATATTCAAAATTAATTCATGAGGAAAGATCCGTATGCCTACTAGGCAAAAGGTGTGTTATGTGTGACACTTGTCAATATAACCATCTCACCCATGATTATATGATTGCTCTTTTACTATTACAATACATGTATTCCAATGTTAAAAGCTAAAATACAACTTCTTTACTGTCACATAAGTGTCACATCAGTTTTTAATATTCACCAATTCCTTTCTATATTTTTCTCCAATCATATATCTAGAAAATCAACTTTTATATGAATTCCACTATAATATATATATATATATATATTCACTTAAAAGCTGGAAGAAGCCGTTGGAATAAAAGAAAGAGGTGTAGAAAAAAAAATTTAACAGCTTTTCTCTGAAGAAGCTAACTTTTATTTTGAAAAGTTGAAATACACAGTCAGCTTTTTACAATGGTAAAAAGCTGAAATGAGCCAACCTTTTCAATTGAAAAAGTTGGCGTTGGAGGTACCCTAAATACCACCTCATTCAAAATTGCACAAGTATCGTCTCTTCATTTTTAGTAAGTGTAGAAAACTATATTAAAGTAAGAGATAAATTATACTCCATCCGTCCCCCATATTCCTTCCTATTTTTCCTTTTTGGACGTCCCTCAATTTCCTTTATATCTATTTATGAAAACTATCTTTCCAATTTTACCCTAAATAATATTCTTTATTTACACCTTTTATCATCTATGGTCCACCACTATTTCTCTTTTCTACCCTCAACAACCTATTTATTTACACATTTTACCATCTATGACCCACCACTAACTAATTTAATATTACATTAATATGGAACCCTTATTTCACTCACAATACACTCAACAATTTTATTAAAGCTGCATCATATTCCTGGAAGGAATATGGGGAACGGAGGGAGTATTAGAGATTGTAATCTTTAGCCTACGAAAAATAAGAAAAGAAAAATATGTCAAGGTAGACAAAACGTGCACCTAAATGGTATATACTATATAGTAGAGTAGGTAGCTACATCCTTTGACATTTGATTCAAATCTTATGTGCTCTGAATACTTAATACTTTTGTAGTACATGTCAAAAGGAAGAAATCAAGGCAAAGTCCAACGTACTTTTAATATCTTCCTAGATTTGAACAGAACTAGTCTATGTTGACCTCAAAATTTATGAAATTAAACAATGCAACAATCGATTCCCTTAAAAACAAACGTGGAAAAGAGGGTCAAAAAGCTAAATTCAAAAGCAGACCAAAGAAAAAGTCAACTAGGATTAAACCTTACACCGATCCTCACTTCCTTCATACGAAAACCAGAATCGTTGTAACATTTTGCAAAATTATGTATTATATCTACATATGATCGATTTTTTTATTTAAGCAATAAATTCCCTTCCATTTTTTTATAAAAAAAAATCTTGATTATTATCTATCCATAAAAATCTTATCATTTTTGTAAATGTTTACAAATAAAATTTGGTTTAAATTCATCGATACATGGTGGTCATTCTTTAAATGGAATAAAAGATCTTGCATAATACTATTATAGAAAGATCCAAGTTGAATCGCATTTTCATTTTTAGTTATATTATTATTAGAAAATACTCCCTCCATCCTATTTCTTTTGGGTACGAATATTTAGGAGAAAAATATAAAATAGTTAAAGTGTTAAAAAATGGATAGGTCTCATATTTTTTGAAGGGTTAATTACTTCTAAAATGGAATGAGACATTTGTAATGAGACAGATATGATAAAATTACTAATTATTTTAGAAGGCAAATTCTAAATATTCAATCATAAAGGAGACCATCGACCACTAAAGTCGAATCCCTACAAGATGAGCGAAGTAAATGATGAATTCCAACCCAAAGAAGACGGGGAAATAACAAAACTGCCAAATAAGTCATAAATTATGATTTATTTTATAATTTTAATATTAATTTTAAAAGTTGGCAACTGAATTCACAAATTATATATATATATATATATATATATATATATATAACTATTAATATAAAAATTGTTTTTATCCTAAAATTTATGAACAATAAAAATTTGATGCATTCGCTGTGAAAGTTGATGTATATATTTGAAAATGTACTATACCAAAAAAAATAGAATTTTCATCCAGGTTCAAATCTCATGAGAGACAAAAAAATCATTTTTTGGATGTGGTAACTTTTTCGACGACTGCATTACTTTCACAACGGATACACTAAATTTGTGGTTCTCTATTTTTAGGATAGAAATAGTTCTTATTTGAATATCTTACCGATTAGAGAGAGAGAGTAATTAGAACTCAACGGTGAAATTGGCATTAGGGGCTATGGCTTTTTAAGCCATTTGGGTTCTTGGTTCTTGTTTTGCCAATTCATTGATGAAAAAAATCGATCTCATATAAGAAAGTAGTTTTATGATCGAACCAAAGCCTGAAAACTAACCAATGAGATTTTAACATGCAAGTTGAGTTCAACATATAATCACTTTTTCAGACTTTTTCTTGCCAAATTATAATACGATTCATACAATTAATTCATGGGCTTTAATGTTCTTTAAAAGATAAATGTTTTGATGAATGATTTGTTGATTTTGATTGAATAAAGATAGATAATTTTACTGTAGAAGATAGTTTGACTTGAAATTTGAAATGCCAAATGGGTCATGAATAATTATTTATTTGACAATTTTCTATAAATGTAAAATCATTCTCTAGGGTTCCAGGAAACAGAAATGGGGAAAATTGCTAGCTAGGTCCAATTACCTTCATACAACCCAGATAAAAGAGAATGATTTGTTAAGTATTCCCAAAAGTTGAACAATAAAGACCACAAGAGCCAGACACATGCAAGCACAAAAAACCTACAAGACCAATACAACAGCAAAAGATCGAGCCACAGAAATACAAGAGCGACATAAAATATTTACAAACACCATAGCTAATCTAATCAACATTTTGCAAATGAAAGCGAAGACTAGAGGACAAACTAGGGGGAGAAAGATAATCCTAATAAATCGAAGAGAGGGAGATGGGATAGACAAAGAGATCTACACTTGAAGATATGAAATTTAAGTATTACATACAATCACGAGTGATGCATTTTTTGTAATTTTGTCTCATACTCTGACATGCATTGTTTGGTTGAAGGTAATAACGCCTACATATTAAATGTGCAAAAATCTGTATTTTACCAAGTATTACTTAATGTAAATATTTTCTCGAACTTCTTATACTTGAATCTTCATAACTAAACATTCAAAGGAAAAATCATTAAATATATATATTCCTCCATCCATCAAAATTTTGAATTACTTTTGATGACACGAGTTTTAATAAATTATAGCGGATGAAGAATGAATCTCATATTGTAAATGTAACAAAAATGTGTAAAAAAAGAAAAATACAAACTTTTGAGGATGGAACAAAAAATCAATTAAATGTAAATTTTTGACAGATGAGAGAGTAATTAGAATACTTACAGGGTTCACATCACGATAAATTAAATATATTTTAGAATAAAATTAGTACATCACGATAAATTAAATATATTTTAGAATAAAATTAGTTGGTCGTCTTAGGCATAGCTGCACAGATCATATGGATTTGGCCAGCTACCTACATGCCTGCTTTAATCAATGCAAACTTTTTTTGTCGATTTTATTACACTTGTCAATAATGAGTCTTTATTTTATTCGAAGAAAACGTGGTTTTTCAACTAATAATTCATCTATGATTAAACTAGCAATATATAAAATTCAAATTCAATAAAAGTTGAAAATTGAAACCATATTCATTCAAATTTCAAATCCGATACGACCGTAAATTGAAAACATAAAGTCTAAAAAAAGAGAGAAAAAGTCCGTCAAAAATAAAAGAGAAAAATAAAATAAAAGGATAAACGCCAGTTCAAAATGTTCCCATTTCTGTAAATACCACAGACAGCACAAACGAAGAATCTTACAAAAGTCGCACTCTGAGGCTGAAACCCAAACCAAAACCAAAACCCCTCCATCGCGACGTCGTTTAGTTGACCGGCGCCGGATGCCAATCGCCGACGATAAGTCTGACGGCAAAGTGTGGGGCTATTCAAAATGCCCTTCCGAAACGCGCAGCCGACGACGTCTTCCTCCAATTTCGCTCATTATGGCCACGGGAGCAACGGTCCTCATTCTCAGGTGGAGGGATCGGGTGCTCAAGGTGGGGCTGGGAGCTCAGTTTCACAGGTGGCCAGATCTCTGCTCCCCACTCGCCGCCGCTTGAAGCTCGATCCCTCTAATAAGCTCTATTTTCCCTGTATGGACGCCTCTCTCTCTCTCTCTCTGATTCCTGTTCACTTTGAAGTTTGCAACTTATTTGCCTTACTTGGATTTGACTGCTGATAGTATTTGTTGTTGAAAGAGAACTTCTCTTCTTTTTTCCTGATTTAGTTCAACTTGACATGCTATCATTTAATAGATTGCTTGAAATTGTCATTTTCTGAGTACTAATATAATTTTGTTGATGTGATATATTTAAGGTAATTTGAAAGATTATTATGTTGGTTGAAAATCAAACTAGATTAGGGAGATTTTGACTTGAATTGTTTCTTGTCCCTTATTACTTCAGAGCATTTGATTTGACCCGGGGGGTAAATGCTAAGCTTACTGGGAGAGAATATCAAGTGTTGTTACATTTGTAGACCTTCCGGTGTTGTGAGTTTGAGATTGGAGTTGCCACTGTTTAGTAATAAAGAAAGGTCTTCTCCGAAACTGCCTCTGTGTTTTTGTTTATAGTCTATCATCTTGCTGAAGCATATCGGACATGGAGAAAAGCAAAATATGAAGAAAAGAACAGGTTTTATGTAGCAAGGACGACACTTATTTTTCTAATTCATTAACTCGGCCATTTGCTACTTTGCCATCTTCGGAACGTAGGCATAAGGACTTCTTTGAGTGCTTTTCCTTTTATGGTGAAATACGCTTGGCTAAGTATCTGCATTGGAATTACCCTAATCACCTGTAAATTCACATGCATGTGAGAGTTGTTTGTCGTCTGGATGCCGAGAGCGAATTCTTTTTTACGTTTAAATTTCAAGTATTATGATCCTGTAACAGATTGATTGAGTGAACCATAGTTCCTTCTATCCGTGTAAATTGCAAATTTTTTATTTATTTTTGAACTCCATTCAGATGAGCCTGGTAAGCAAGTTCCAAGTGCTATCAAAATAAAGAATACGAGCAAGTCTCATGTAGCATTCAAGGTATTCTAAGCATTTAATCATTATCTTTCTTACCATCTTGTAAATCTTAGTTCCAAACAACTACTTATTCAAATACTTACTTATGTAAGACTGTATTCTGAGAGTTGTTTGTATTTGGTCTTTTAGTTCCAAACAACAGAACCAAAGAGCTGTTTCATGCGTCCTCCTGGGGCCATTCTTGTTCCAGGCGAGAGTATAATAGCAACTGGTAATCTTGTTGACCCCCGAGTAAATGAAAAAAAAAATACAAAACAAAAGATTGAGCCAGTATAATATATGCATGCATGCATACATACATGGTTTGAAGCATTATCCTTGATATTTTAATCTTATGAATGCTTTCATTCTTGGTGTTGGGTGTTTCTACCAGTATTCAAGTTTGTAGAGGTTCCAGAGAACAATGAAAGGCCAATGGATCAGAAAAGCAGGGTGAAGTTCAAAATAATGAGCCTAAAAGTGAAGGAAGAAATGGACTATGTACCTGAATTGGTTTGTCACCTTCCTCTTTTTCATGTATAAAACTGCTTGCAATGGAAACACTCATTTGAAAACTGGCAGTATAGTTATATTAGATAGAAAGAGCTTTAGCCTATTGCGAATGAATTCTAATATCCATGCATAGAATACATATTTGATATTTGCACCCGGTCAGCTTTCTGGAGAAAATGCTTGCTTTGTTGAATGAAGTCTCACTATGATGTTTTCATTTTGTGTCAACTCAGTTCGACGAGCACAAGGATCAAGTAGCTGTCGAGCAGATACTTCGGGTAGTTTTTCTGGATGTTGAACGCCCTAGTCCTGTAAGTTAAGCTATTCTTGTGTTTCTTATATACAATATAATTGATATAATTAGAGATGCTGATCAATTTCGTATCATACTTGAAGTCTCTAGAGAAACTAAAGCGACAATTAGCTGAAGCTGAGGCTGAACTTGAGGCTCGTAAGAAGCCCTCAGAGGACACAGGGCCAAAGTTTGTTGGAGAAGGACTTGTCATTGATGAATGGGTGAGCTATGTTCACCTTAAAATTTGCTTGTACGAAGTGGTCTCCTGTCGTTTTCGACTGATCTTGATCTTCTTCCTCTATGCAGAAAGAAAGACGAGAAAGATACCTGGCTCGACAGCAGGTGGAAGTCTCTCCCTGAAAGTCTTGTATGCTCGATCAGATATTTTTTTTTTGACTGCATTGTACTTTCATGAGTGTATTTAGTTATTACATAATTGTGAAAGCTCTGTTCCGCCCAAGTTATGATATGAGATTATGTGGCGGTTGCAATTGAATCTGTTTGTTTTTAAACTTAAAAAACTTGTTTGGACTTTAAGTTGGTAAGTCTATGAAGTTTGAGGCTTGGTTCAGTAACGGACAAACCAAGCTTGAGCACCGTCATTGTGTTCGATTCAATTAAAATCTGTATAATTCGATTTTATTTATCTCTAAATTTATGGTCTCATTAATATTTGAAAAGAAAATGTGCAAATTTTTGCGCAAGAAGGCCTAAAAACACTCTTATTAAAACGTAATTTTGGCAAAATAAGTGTGGTGGGCTGAATGAGAAAGCACAAAATAAGTAGCGGACAAAGTAAGCGACAAATTTGTTGAATCCTATCACTCTGTATGGGCATTACCATATCCCACAGATCATTAATCCTCATAAAAACAATAATCTTATCCATATATTGTACGCCACCAGAATACTCAATAAACCGCTGTCTCCCGCCAACTGATACTGCCCAATCTCTGCATACACCTATTTATACATACCTGCAAACCAAACATTTCTACATCTATGCTTCATCCATAATTCAATACAACCACAAAGCTAATTTCACTAGGCTGCAGAAAGATGGATCACTTGAGCAGAATTTGCGGCGCGGCGGCGGCTGTAGCGACGGTGGAAGGAAAGAGCAGTGGCCAATACTCAAAGGATGGCTTCGGTTGCTCGAGAAGTTGGCGAGCTTCATCTTCTTCAAACGATAATGGAGGAACTTATTTGGGCGGCGGTGATGAAAAGGACAAGAGAAACCAGGCTGATGAATCCCTATACAAAGTTATGTACCTCAGTTGTTGGATACAAAATTAACAGAAAACATGAGAGATAGATATAATGGGATGAATATTTTATAGCAATAACATGTCGTTTCTTGCATAAGATATTGTTGGAAAAGAGGTGTCTGAGCGATGCACTTCTTGCGGGCGTGTTCTGTTCGAAACAGAAATGTAGAAGTAGAAGATCAAAATTAACAATGAATTTGAAAAGAAGAAAAAACTGAATAGAAAATTACAGATAACCGTAATCTAATGCCGAGTCGAGGAGTCCTCTTTCCGCAAGACGAGATACGCCCCGGTAGTGCTCTCGGTTCTGGCGTATCGTCTCCAAAGATAAAACGACAAACGTCTCGAAGATGGCAGCACCGCAGACCAACGAGCTTCGGCGAACTGGATGGAGGCGAGGACAGAGCTTGGACACTAAAATGTATGCAGAGAGTGCTTTGGAATGCTGGAATGCAGATTAGCAGTAGGTGGCTTATGCTGGGGAGACATGTCCTATTATAGGCGTCGTCCCCTCATGGGAAGCATCTTGAGTCAACACCGCATTGATGTCGGGTGTTACGGAGTTATGTCCCCTATGAGTGCGCGGCGGTTTCGGAGACAACGTGGGCACGTTTCCGCAGAGCCATCATGTCGAGGCGTTAAGCGGTTACAACGAATCCGGACAACGCGTGCGTCCGGGTTCATTGGACGTATCCGGACGTCTCTTCAGTGCACAGCAGCCCAACGGATTGGGCAAACGAGTTGGGCCCGGACCAACTCCATCGCACAACAGCCCAACGGATTGGGCTACGCGAATGGGCCTCGGACCAACTTCATCTTTGGGCTCGATCAAACGTTGATCCAAAATATAAGGACAATGGGCCACGGAACCGGCCCACGAAGCAAGCCCACGCAGGCCCAAAGAATGCCCCAAAGACCACCCAGACCAATTGCAAGATCCAAGATCCAAGATCCACGGACCACGGACCACGGAATCGAAACCGAACCGGGCCGAACCGGGCCGGGCCGAGCGAGCACGGCACGGCGCAGGCGGGCGCCGGGCGCGGGCGGGCGCGGGCGCCGGGCACGAGCCCGGCCCGGCGGCGGCGGCGGCAGCAGTGTCTTGTGCATGGGCTTTCCAAACCCGTCACTTGTGCATAATTATACTAAGTGTTCAATGAACCACTTATATGACAATTAATGAAGGTACATTAATCAATGTGGGATAAGGATTAATTAATCCATGCTTATCCCCTTAAGCACAAAACTCCATGTTTAAGTGACCAACTTTGATCCACTATTTCTCACTCACCGGAAATCGGATTTGAGAATGTGAATACACCACGATCATCTACTCAAAACGTAGATCGATCCTATGCCATTTAATTTCACAAAATTAAATGTTACGTCACTCAAAATCTTGGTCAAAGTAGCTTCCTGGCAACTTGACCATATATATAATATATATATATATATACGCACAGATTTCCAACAATCCCCCACATGAGTGGAAATAGCCATATGCATGTATGCAGACATAGCTCAGTCCTCAAGAGATGTTAAAATATTTGGACAGGTGGTTTATGACCTTGAACCTTCCATAGTTAGTACCATCGAGTACACAGGCGGATTAGTGGACATGATGCTTGAACTATTCCCCACGCGTGCTTGAGACAATGGTATTAACACTTTAACATCTCAACCTCATCCGTTCTCACGTTTGATTCCATTTGGCCATGGACATCCACTTTGGATTCATAAGTGTTTTGTTTGAAGCGGCCCACTTCGCACTTACATAGGTGATTCTTTACCGAGTATCTTGCCATACTCAACCTCCTCGAGGTATCTTAGGAATCATTAAGAGTCAACGACTCAACCTCACCACTAAGCAAGTTTTTCAACACTCGTTTGCTTTCTAGGAATGTACTAACTCGAGTGTTTATACACGAACTCATATAGCTTAGTTCTCCCATTGAACCAAGTTCTTGGGATCTCCAGTCATCATGGTTGGGTTACCACTATGATTGTTCTTAAGATGTGGATTTTAGTCCCATTCCCTCTAGCAACTTGATCATTTGATCTCGGTTCAACCATTTGGTTAACGGATCTGCCAGATTATCTATTGACTTGACATAGTCAATTGATATAACCCCACTTGAGATCAAATGCCTCACGGTATTATGTCGTCGACGTATATGTCGAGACTTACCATTATACAAACCACTTTTCGCCCTTCCAATAGCCGCTTGGCTATCACAGTGAATCATCACCGGTGGCATTGGTTTAGACCAACATGGAATATCTTCCAAAAAATTACGGAGCCACTCGGCTTCCTCACCAGCTTTATCCAAAGCTATGAATTCTGATTCCATGGTGGATCGAGCTATACACGTCTGTTTCGTGGATCTCCAAAAACAAGACCTCCCCAATCGTGAACACGTACCACTTGTAGAAAGTGAATCTTTCGTGTCAGATATCCAATTGGCATCACAGTACCCTTCAAGTACCGGGGGATATCTCGTGAAATGCAGCCCATGATTTTGAGTATACTTCAAGTACCTCAAAACTCTCACTAAAGCCTTCCAATGCTCCTTGCTTGGATTACTCGTGTAACGACTCAATTTGTTCACTAAAGCTATGTCGGGTCGGGTGCAATTTGTAAGATACATCAAACACCGATGACCTTAGCATAGTCTTCTTGCCCAACGGGTTCACCCCTCGTTCTTACTCAAGTGAACATTGAGCTCCAATGGGGTCTTAGCGTAGTAAACTATCAAACGCGTTGAATTTCTTAAGCACTTTCTCGACATAGTGAGATTGTGTCAAGACAATTCCGTCGATCTTCTTAGAATCTTGATTCCAAGAATCACATCGCCTAATCCCATGTCCTTCATGTCAAAATTTCTATTTAACATGCGCTTTGTGTCATTAATGACTTGAGTATTGCTACCCATGATCAACATATCATCTACATACGCACACACTATAACATAACCATTATCGTTGTTCTTAACGTAGACACATTTATCACACTCGTTGATCTTGAAACCATTTGCCAACATTACATTGTCAAATTTCAAGTGCCATTCAACGGCGCTTGTTTCAAACCATATAGAGACTTCACGAGTTTGCATACCTTGCCTCTCGACGGTGTACTACAAACCCTTCGGGTTGCTCTATATATACCTCATCCTCGAGGTCACCATTCAAAACGCAGTCTTAACGTCCATTTGATGAATCTCAAGATTGTGCAAAGCAAAGAATTGCGAAAGCACCTTAATAGACGTAATCCTCGTCATGTGAATAGGTATCGAAGAAATCGTACCCTCTCTTTGTTTAAACCCTTTGACAACCAAACGGGCCTTATACTTTTCAATTGATCCATCCGCCTTGTACTTCCTTTTAAGGATCCACTTGCATCCTAAGGGCTTACAACCTTCGCAAATCAACCAAAGACCCAGTGTGGTTTTGCAAAATGGAATCAATCTCACTGAACGACCTCCGCCGAGCATCCCTTCCGGCCGAGCATAGGCTACTTTGATTGAAGTTGGTTCTTCGTCCAACATGAACGCAATATAGTCGGGACCAAAATCCTTTGGCGCTCGACTCATCGCCACGTCTCGGTTCGACCCTCCGGATCGCACCTCGATCGCTATGCGATATCGGTTCTTCCTCCAAAGGTTTAGAACTCAAGCTTCACCATCAGTTCTATTGCTAGAATTGGTTTCACTTTTATCCTTATCTTCTGAGGATAAACACTTTCAAAGAATATAGCATTCCTCGACTCAATCGTCGTCCCCACAACATATCCGGTACCTCGACCGTGGATCGAAACGATAGCGCCGCTGTTCGGCATACCCAATAAAGATCAATCGATCGCTTTAGGTCCAATTGTAACTTGTTTTGGAAGAGGCACCTCAACCTTCGCCAAACACCCCACACTTTGAGATATTTATACGATGGCTTTCTTCCTTTCCACAACTCGTAGGAGTGACATCCTTACCTTTGAGTGGAATCTTGTTCAAGATGTAGTTGGTGTCAAAACAGCTTCCCCACAAGTTCTCGGGCAACCTCGAACTAATCAACAAAGCATTCATCATCTCCTTATGTTCGATTTTTACGTTCAAAGAACGCCATTAGATCGAGGTGAATAAGGAGTCGTCGTTTGGTGTATTATACCACTTTCGTTGCATAATGCCTCAAACGGAGCTACATATTCTCCCTCTATCACTTGAGCAGTCTTAATTCGACAAATTAATTGATTCTCGGCTTCGTTCTTGAAGTTTTAAAAGCTTCAATAGCCTCGCCTTTACTTCTTAGAAGGTAAAGATAACAATATATTGTACGATCATCAATAAACGTGATGAAGTACTTTTACCACCTCTAGTTTGTACAAACTTTAAATCACACACATCGGTGTGAATAAGTTCTAGAGGCTTAGTGCTCTTACTCACCGAATGAAGCGGTAACTTAGCCATTTGGCTTCCACACAAACCTCACATTTCGTTTGTGTATTAACTTCATTTAACTTTAGTAAATCTAAATTTACTAATCTTTTTATTGCATTTAGATTAACATGTCCTAATCTACAATGCCATAAATCAGAGCACTCAGTCAAGTAAGAGGAAGTAGATGCATTTTTATTCATAGCAATCTTGGGTACACGGCGCATGACCATTACATTCAATTTGAAAAGACCCCGTGAGATAACCCCTACCAAGGAACTTTCCAAACTTATTCAAGACAAACTTGTCCGACTCAAAACTAGTCTAAAACCCTTATTAACTAGAATAGAGCCCGACACTAAATTCTTGCGAATGTCCGGGACATGCAAAGACATCCTTCAAGGTGATCTCAATGCGGACGACATCTTGAGCACCACATCACCAACTCCGCAACCTCGGACGAAGCTTGGTTCCCCATGTTGAGCTTCCTCCTCAGCAGGGCTTGTAGGTGGAGAAACGCATCTTTTCGGCGCATACGTGCGCTGATTGCGCCGATGTCGATGAACCATCCACCTTGTGATACGATCCTCGGCCGATGCGAAGGATCTATCGAGACGCGAACGGAAGAACGAACAAGATGGAATATCCCAAAACCTCTCGAATCTAACCCTCAAGTGATATAGGTCAAGATTTCGCCTATACCCCAACTAGATAGTTGACGCGAAGAACTCGGGACGATGAATGACACACGAGCGAGGGATGGATGTCTCGTCGATCGTCGATAATTGAATTTCTTGGCAAACACAAGAAAATTCAAGAGCTAATGAAGAGAGAATAAAACTCACATTTATTGATCAATCAAAAGTCAATATTTTCATATGCTTACAAGCCTTTATATAGTTGAAAAATAAAGAACCCTAATCCTTGTCAAATAAGGATTCCTAATCAAAACAGAAACTAAAGAACCCTAATCCTTGCGAAGAAGGATTCCTAATCAAAACAGAAATTAATTAATATAAGAGACCTAATTAAACTAGGATACTATTTAATCTAACATTTAAATGGGTCATGAAAATAATTAAAGTTAAAACATGCCCAACAATATCGGACTCCATCATTCCCCTCCTCTTGAGAATGATTTGTCCTCAAATCCAAGTCATCACCTATATCAAACGAACTCACCCACTTCAATTCACTAGCCATCGCAAGATACCAAATGTGGAATCCAAATTTATATCCACCAAGATAAGCCTCCATGAGCAATGGGGACGATCATCCCCACCCCCATAAGACCCGATCGCCTCGGCGATCCGCGAACCCTATGAGACATCGACCCAACCAAGGTCACCGATACCAAATGATACGATCCTCGCTGGTACGAAGGATCTATCGACCTGTGACGGAAGAACGAACAAGATGGAATATCCCAAAACCTCTGAATCTAACCTCCGAGTGATATAGGTCGATTTCGCCTATACCCCAACTAGATAGTTGACGCAGCAACTCGGGGACGATGAATGACACACGAACGAGGGATGGATGTCTCGTCGATACGTCGATAATTGAATTTCTTGGCAAACACAAGAAAATTCAAGAGCTAATGAAGAGAGAATAAAACTCACATTTATTGATCAATCAAAAGCTGAATATTTTCATATGCTTACAAGCCTTTATATAGGCTGAAAAATAAAGAACCCTAATCCTTGTCAAATAAGGATTCCTAATCAAAACAGGAAACTAAAAGAACCCTAATCCTTGTCAAAGAAGGATTCCTAATCAAAACAGGAAATTAATTAATATAAGAGACCTAATTAAACTAGGATACTATTTAATCTAACATTTAAATGGGTCATAAAATAATTAAAGTTAAAACATGCCCAACAATATCGGACTCCATCACTGATTCTCGACGTGGTTGACTTCTTCGGTCACCACAGCAGACCAAGTCATCCTTGTCCCATTTGTCAAGTCCTTCTCGACAACGTTGGTAACTTGCTAAGCCTTCTTCTTCAGCGTGACGGTCCACTCGTGTGTGGCCATGCTTGCCACAATTGTATGATCCCGTCAAACTTACGGAAACCACCTTCCTTCGCCTTTATCTTTGACATTGGGGACGAACACGTTTGTTGGAGGGACCGCCTCTCAACAGTTGGCTCTAGATCGATCGCCTTTCCCTTTAGTTCTAGCTTCTTCACGTCGGACTCGATCACGCGATCGACGATCAAGTCTTCAGTGTCATATCCTTTCGCCAGGCTTAAGGTAGACCTCAAGTCTCTCCACCCCGGGTAGCTTCTCAATCATCGTAGCGACGACAAAGCCGTCCGAAATAGTGTGCCCGGCTCAACCTCGTGCACAATGAGTTGAAACTCTTGCACTTGGTCCATGATCGGTCGGGAATCGACCATCTTGTAGTCCAAATATTTGGCTACAATGAACTTCTTAATACTGCATCATCACTACTGGTACTTCTTTTCTAAGCATCCACATACTTTTGGATGTCGTTACAACAACATAAACACTATACAAGCTATCTTCTAAACTACCAAGTATAAAATTTTTACAAAGGTAGTCGCCAGGTCGCCGGTTGTCATATCTTTGCTTTCGGATGTGAAAGTCCGTCACTTGACCCGGGCGGAGGGCTCATCTTCCACCAAGAAGTTGGCGAAGCCCAACGTCGTGAGGTAGAACAACATCTTTGTCGCCATCTCAAGTCGGATCCTCCAAACTTGGCGGCTTCCGGTCGGCGGCATCATCCTTGCGGTATGAGCAGGCCGAGATCGATCCATGACGGATCCACCAGTGTTAGATCCCATGGATCCAACGGTCGACCCAGCGAAAAGTGCGATCGTCGAACCAAAGGAACCACTAAAAGTTGAACCAATTGTTGAACCACTAAAAGTGGAACCAACAATCGACCCAAAGGGTCCCATGGTTGACCAGAAGGCATCGAACCAAACACGACCGGCCATTGTGCGAATTGGCGGCAGCAGAGAGGCGGCGGCGGCGGCGGCGGCGGCGGCGCGAGGCGGTCGGTGCAGTACGGTCGACATCTCCAAGCAAAGGTATTATGTTTGAACGTTTTAAGTCAATTTTAAGTCGACTCTTCGTGGCAAGTAATATCTCGTCTTGCGATTGTTGGAAAAGAGGTGTACGAGCGATGCAGACTTGGGCGTGTTACAACTCGAAACAAAATGTAAGTAGAAGATCAAAATTAACAATGAATTTGAAAAGAAGAAAAATCGAATAGAAAATTACGGATAACCGTAATCTAATGCCGAGTCGAGGAGTCCTCTTTCCGCAGACGAGATACGCCCAGAAGGTGCTCTCGGTTACGCGTATCGTCTCCAAAGATAAAGCGACAAACGCCTCGAAGATGGCAAGACCAGCAGACCAACGAGCTCCGCGAACGGATGGAGGCGAGGGCGAGCTTGGACACTAAAATGTATGCGAGAGAGTGTTTGGAATCTTTGGAATGCAGATTAGCGATGGGTGGCTTATGCTTTGGAGACATGTCCTATTTATAGGCGTCGTCCCTCATGGGAAACATCTTGAGTCAACACCGCATTGATGTCGGGTGTTACGGAGTTATGTCCCCTATTGAGTCTGCGCGCGGGAGACAACGTGGGCACGTTTCCGCAGAGCCATCATGTCGGGCGTTAAGCGGTTACAACGAATCGGACAACGCGTGCGTCGGGTTCATTGGACGTATCCGGACGTCTTTTCAAGTGCACAGACCCAACGGATTGGGCCACACGAGTTGGGCCTCGGACCAACTCCATCGCACGCCAGCCCAACGGATTGGGCTACACGAATGGGCCCGGACCAACTTCATCTTTGGGCTCGATCAAACGTTGATCCAAAATATAAGGACAATGGGCCGGAACCAGGCCCACGGCAAGCCCACGAACAGGCCCAAAGACCACCCAAAGACCAATCGCCAATTGCGAAGATCCAAGATCCAAGATCCAAGATCCAAGATCCACGATCCACGGACCACGGAATCGAATCGAATCGAATCGAATCGGAACCGGAACCGAACCGGGCCGGAGCCGAGCGGGCGCAGCGCGGGCGCGGGCGCCGGGCACCGAGCCGGGCCCCGGCGGCGGCATGGCGGCTTGTGCGTGGGCTTCCGACCCATCACTTGTGCACATAATTATACTAAGTGTTCAATGAACCACTTATATAGACAATTAATGAAGGTACATTAATCAATGTGGGATAAGGATTAATTAATCCATGCTTATCCCCTTAAGCACAAAACTCCATGTTTAAGTGACCAACTTTGATCCACTATTTCTCACTCACCGGAAATCGGATTTGAGAATGTGAATACACCACGATCATCTACTCAAAACGTAGATCGATCCTATGCCATTTAATTTCACAAAATTAAATGTTACGTCACTCAAAATCTTGGTCAAAGTAAACTTCCCTGTGAATCTTGACCATATATATAATATATATATATATATATACGCACAGATTTCCAACAGATATTACTGTGGATGATTGTGACGGATATCTGAACTTCGATTTACTCGTCATTTCTTGTTACCTATGTCTTGCTCCAACTTTAAACCCATCCAAGAATTTGTGCAGATGTTAAAGCCTAAACAGAGCCAAAACGAAGAATTTCCCAACTAGCTAGCTATACTAACAAGAATATCGATACAAATTAGAATATAATTAATTAAAATAAATAAACAAGGCCCAAAATGGCTATATTTTGTGAGTCATTATAGTTGTGGCTACAAATTTATATTTGTTATAACAAAATAGTTAGTATTTCATAATTGTCTCTTATATATTTCGTTGTTGCAAGTAGGGATGTCAATGGGTGAGTTTTATTCGGATCATAAACAATAAATAATTAATGATTCTGGTTCTATAACCGATCCATTAGATACTAGAATCGGACCGGACCAGGACCATCAACTATGGGTCTTAAGCGATTCGGATTTTAGTTGGTCTGGAACCAGAACCGGACCAGAACCACAACTAGAACCGAAATCGTTGCTTTATAATTTAATGAGCTATGAATGATTTCAAATCGGTATGGATAAAACTGACTTATTGACAAGCCTACTTAAACTTAGGCTTATCAATATATGAATTTTACTCAGACCAGAACCAATAAATAAGTATTGGTTCTAATTCTGGAACCGGAACCAGACCCGGATCGGATCGGATCAGACCGGATCATCAAACTATGGATCTAAGCAGTCCGAGTCTAAAGCGGATCTGGAACCGGAACCAGAACTAGAACCATTGCATTGAAATTTAATGGATTTTGAACGGTTTTAGATCGATCCGAGTAAAACTCATCCATTGACATCCCTAGTTGCAAGAAGGCCCCCTTGTCAAAATCGTGTCCGAATCTTAAATTCCTAGGTAAAATGTACTCTTAAATCTATATATACACTCACAGAAATTGCAAAAATCAAGCATTAGAGCAACAAAACATGGCAAAGACAAGCAACAAAATTTCAACTTTCTTCAACCTTGCTTTCATGCTGTCACTCATTCTCATCATCACAGTATCAGAAAGCAGATCATTTTTTGGGGGTACGTTTCGAATCACAATTCCATTCGCCCGATTTGGATTTCCGCTTCGATTTTTTTATATTTAATTTGAGAAATTAATGCATGCAGTTAATAGCAAGGGTAATTCAACATTAAGCTGCGAGAGTGTGGTTGGAGTGGTAAGTGGAGATACTTGTTTTGATATTGCAAAGGGGCAGAATTTGAGCAGCACCGCCTTTGACGCCATTAACCCTAATCTCAACTGCACCGCGCTATTCATTGGTCAGTGGATCTGCGTCGCCGGTTCCATTTAATGTCTCATCACTATGCTGCTGCTTGCTTAACTATCATCTATCAATATCTAATAAGAGGCTGATTACTAATGGACTAAAATTAATTCAGCTTATGCTTGATTTCTTTTTTTTGTTCATTTTCTTGATAATTGGCAGAAGGTCTCTTAACTTTTTCAGCATGACGAGTTAATTCATCATTAAAATAGAACAAAGTCGTAGTTGGCATTACTCAATTTCAGCACCAAATGTTGACAACCGCTTGATTAGTTAGATCCAACATTATCTTTTTTTCTTCTCCTGAAGAAATTTCATTACCTATTATCATCACTTTAGTCGAAACAAAGAATAGATCTGCATAATATCGGAACAGCCAAAAATATGTATTAACGGACAGCCAATATGCAATGACCTGACAATTTCAATCGACTGAAACAATTCTTATGAATTGTCGGTGACAATGCAACCCTAATTCAAAATTTAATCTTTGCTCCAAAAGAAAATCTCTCCTTCTGAGAGCCCTTACACCATAACCCCATAAGAATGTGAGTGGATAAATCATGATAATTCAAATGTTAAGAATTTAGGAGGATAAGTGCTTTGTGTAGAAAAGGAGCCTCTTAAGAAGTTAGTAACTCAACGGTTAAGAACGTAGGTGTTTAGTGTCTAAAAGGAGCAAGTTAAGAAGCTAGGAGGATCAACTTAATGTTCAAAAGGAACCACTATAAAGGATGATACTAGGATTGGACAATTGATCCTTGTTTCAGATCTGTTAGTTTTAACCAATTGAACTAAGTATGTTGAGATAAAACATGACAAAGTTTAATCTTAAAAGAAGAAACATGGCCAAAACACAAACACCCGTTGTTCTGTTAATCTTTGTGACACTAGAACTACTGTCTTCATTGCCAAATCCCGGGCCTAGCGCCATCGTGCAAACCAGTATTTGTTTGGTTTAATTTCCGTCATTATCGAATATAATAATTCAAATAATATATATTTTTATTAATTTAATACACAAATTTAAAGGTCGTATCATGATGGACTCGAACGTAAGACCTTTGACATCGGATATTAACCAGTTTAGCACTAAGCCAACACACGCAGATAATATTTTTTACTATTGAATATAATAACTCAAATAATAGCTGGTTGGGCACATCCAATGTAAGGTTGGTTTGTCCATGCATTTATTGACAACTCATGGCTTCATGACTGCAAAAATAAGTGGGCTAAATAAAGTGGTGGTATTCGTTATGTGGTTGAAATGAAAGGAGTATAAACAGAACGTCTCGCGGAATAAATTCTTTATTTCGATGCCACCAAATTGGGCTTTTTCGTCATATGAATTTACAATAGACAGAGACGGAACCTGAATACTGATCCCCTTTCTAACCTACCCCAATGTCCGTACCAACATTAACTTTGGGGCTCACCCACTTACTTGTTGATTCTTTTTTTACTTTATTGATGTGTAAAACATTAATTAATATAATAAAGTATGTACGTACATCAAAAATATGTGTGTGTGCAAAAAATTGAATATAGGTTACAAAGTTGCTCGAAATTTTGAGTTTGATTTGCATATACTTAAAGAATACTTTCTGTAAATATCATTGAAAAATCTTGAAATTTATTAGGCAAAATGCATTTATAGGTCTGTAAAAACTATTAAATATTTTTGAATTTCTGAGAGGTCCTTAAGCAATAAAAATTAACTCAAATACAAGGATCTATTAGAACGAAATAGTTCGTGGACATATTGAACAATACAGATTTATCCTATGTATTATTCTATATTAACAATGAATAAAATAAAATGTTTACCCTAGTTAGTCAAAAATACATTGGAAAAGTTAAGGATATAAAGATGCATGATAATATTTATTGCATACATTGAATGCAATCATATATTATTATTTCCCATGTTATTAGATAAAGTAAAAGGAATGTGTAACCTTTTGGTAAAACTTATCTAATATATGTACTTTGAGAAGGAAAACAGGGTAGAAGAATGTGGGTGCTTCATCTTCCAAAAGAAAAAGATTTGGGTCATTAGTATTACAAATTAAATTTGTGAAAAGCAGAGGAACGAGTCGCTACTAACCAAGTAATATATATATATATATATATATATATATATAGAGAGAGAGAGAGAGAGTGGATTATTATAAAACATTTATTATCCTACAAACACGGTAACAATGTATTTTCCATTGAAATTACCGCACTAAACAAAAATATTTGAATTTTCGCCTCCGGTGGTGCACAATGTACTCATCTAGCAAAGTGATACATCAATGTAGATTTTCACGATCTAATGGTTGAAAATGGTTCTCACGTTCTCATTTTAAATAAGGTTTTTATTTGAACTTACTCATATATATATATATATATATATATCTACTAGCTTTATATAATCTATTTTTCGTACAAGCCTAAAAATAAATACACTTTAAAGTTCTTTGCATTCTGAAATATTGATGAATAATTTTGTCTTTCACCAGAATTCAATGGTGCATTAGCTTTATACGTAAAAGTAAAATGTATTTACTTTGTACATAAAGAGTATTGATTTTTAGATTTTTACGAAAAAATTAATTTTTATTATAACTCAACCCTATATGTATATATAAGGGTTGATTATTGTGAAAATTGTATTTTTTTTAGAAGGGTAAATATCAATTTAAACCCTAAACTATACATGTTTTATCAAAAATATCCTGTACTTTCAAAAATATCAATTTAAACACCAAACTATCATATTTGTATCAATTTAAACCCCAAACTATCCAATGTCCCTATATTCAGGATAGTTTGGGGTTTAAATTGATATTTTTGAAAGTTCAGGATATTTTTGATAAAACATATATAGTTTAGGGTTTAAATTGATATTTACCATTTTTAGAACTATGCATATGACATAGATAACGATACGGTGTATCGTGCAATTCATGATTCTTCTATTTTCACTTGACCTTTACTTTTAACTTTTTGCTACATCGTACAGCCTCTCAAAACCAAAAAAATTGTTGTTTTTCTCCATAGTTTTAATATAAATAATGTAATGTAAAACTTTTGCTTTGGTTATCCATAAATTATTATCAAGTTTTTGATTCACCAGCAATGCTACAACTAAATTTAATGACATGCACTTGTTACTTGTGATTATAGTTTAAATAAATTCATGCACGTATAAAGTATAAACGCACTTCACTATTAGGCGACCTAATGAGGTAGCGCACTTATTTTTAACCAAAAGCAGGTTTGACCAAATGATAAGGGTGCTAACTGAAATAATCCACTGCTTTCTTTTGTAATTTCTTTTCTTTAACGAATAGTACTTAGGATCCAGATTCTGCAAACATCAAGCAAATCTACACGGATTCAAATTCCTAATACAAACGTAACGCTGTTTAAGCCATCAATGTAGGATATATAATATCACTAAAATTTATATGTGAATATTTTGACTTGTGTTAGTTAACAAACATGAGACGCAATTAAACTTAATCAAATTATAATAAAATGCATCAAGACCAATATCAATAACATGTACCGTTAAGAAAAAGAGGAAAATTTCGCAATAGAATCATCACAATAAGTACGAATTGGCACAAATATTTTGGTTATCCATAAAATCGAGCTCTGAGTCACACTTTCTGGTGGCTGATTTCGAGCGATCCATTAGAATAATCCTCATCGGTCATGAATCTGGACCAGAACCAGTGCTTCTTCCACACCAGCGCCATCTCCTCGATGGGCACATTCTTCGTCTCCGGCAAGAAAAGATATATAAAGATGGTCATCACCACCACAAAGAAGGCGAAGAACAAGAACAACCCGAACTTCAAATGGCAGAGCATAGTCAAGAACACTTGAGCCACAATGAAAGTGAAGATCATGTTCACGGCAACGTTCAAACTCTGCGCCGCCGACCGAATTTCAAGCGGGAAAATCTCGCTCGGCACCAGCCACCCCAACGGCCCCCACGACCAAGCGAATCCAGCAACATAGATGCATATAAATGTCACCACCACGCTGGCATACCACTTGGGCAGCTGCCCAGGATTCCCGTCTACCCCGAATTTCAAACCAATGTTAATCGCTACAACAATCTGTAAAACACATAAACATTCAGATTCATGAATGAAACTCACAAAGAATATCCAAATAACAGACAAAAATCTGCATGAATAGCGACAAAAATTTCCCATGTATTCCGTGCGAAACAGAAATATCCATATTAATGAATGCCAAATTAAGCGACGTACTTGGCATATAAACATTTGGACTCCGCCTTCGAGGAAAAGGAACCGTCGGCCCCACCTATCGACGCCGTAGATGGAAACCATAGTCGCCACCACATTGACAGTGCCGGTGACGACGGCCGACATTAAGGAGGCGGAGGCGCCAAACCCGATGGTCTTGAACAAGACGGGGGCATAGAACATGATGACGTTGATCCCCGTAAACTGCTGGAAGAACGGGATGAGCACCGCCATCGTGAGGTGGGGCCGGTACTTCCTTTGGAGGAGGTTCCTCCAGGGGTGCTCAACTTTCCGGGAGGCATCGCTTGCCGCAACCAAGTCGTGAAACTCCTCCTCCACATCGGAGATGCCGCGGATCTTCCTCAACTCGGCGCGCGCTTTGTCCTGCTGGCCGCGCTCGATCAGGGAGTTGGGCGTCTCCGGGAGGATTAGTGAGCCGAAGGTGATGATGAGAGCGGGAACCATTGCGCCGCCCAAGCTCAGCCGCCAGCCCCACCCACCTTTGATCTTCGCGAACCCGTAGTTGAGCACGTTGGCGGCGAGGATGCCGATCGTGATCGATAGCTGGAAGCCGATGTTTAGTGCGCCTCTGTATTTGTATGGAGCCATCTCGGAGAGGTAGAGCGGTACGGACTGCATCAACACACAACACAATCAAATGATTTTTTACTAGAGAAGTTTTACATTTTTCACCGTCGATGTTACTTTGTTTGGAGTAAAAGATGGCTATGAAGAAGAAGAGAAATAAACATATATGGTGGTGATAAACCCAATAGAAAAACCTAGCATGACTGGTTCAGATTCCGCGTTCGGAAAATGAAGTGACAACTTTCTATTATTTCAAAAAAAAATCTTTCTACTAATTAATTCTTAGAAATTGTGATTAATATCGTTCGAATATGGAATCCAATAAATCATCCAGAACTTTGGGAAACTCAATAAGAAGGTATTTACAAATTCCAATATAACAAAATACGAATCCACTTTCGGATTGATCGAAAACTGAGACCAATTTTAAGAAATTAACAAAAGAATTCGTAATAATCACCAATTTTAAGAACTGCATATTGAGACGAGGAATTTTAAAAGATTTCAAAGCAATAAAACAAAACCCACAAAATAGCATGCAATGGAAACACATTTTTGTTGTGTAGCACCAACTTGCATACAAAAACCAAAGAATGTGAATTTTTGCAGTATTGGTGACCGAAAAAGTACCTGATTGGCAAAGCCGATTCCTGCTCCGAGAAGAAGACGGCCGAGAATCAGCATCCAAACGGCGTAAGCGAATCCGTTAATCAGAGCCCCGGCGCAGAATAGCACGCCGCCGAACAGCATTGACAGTTTCCTCCCCAGCTTCCTCGTCACCGTCCCCGCAAGAATCGACGAGGCCAGCGCCGCCAAGTACAACGACGACGTGAAGAGAGTCAGTGGCACGCTGTCGAATTTGCAGTACTGATTCGTCGATGTGTCCGCCTTCTCCTTCCTTAACACGGAGGGGAAGAACTTCTCCAGGAAGGAATCCATCGACGTCACTCCACCTATAATATAGTACAGACACAAACCATGATCCATCCATATATTCGGAAAAAAAAAATAAATACAGAAACAGATCAAAAAACGATAACAAGTACCGGAAATTCCAATATCGTAACCGAAAATAAGACCACCCATGGCTGCGACGACGCACGTGACAATCACATGCGGCGTCAGATTTCCGGGATATTCCTTCCCCTTGCCGTCGCCGGGGCCGGGACCAAAACCACCACCCGCCATTTCTTCCTCTATAAAACTTCGAATAGAGGAACGGAAATTAGTAGAAACAGATTCTTCTATTCTACCGTGGAGAAAGTAATGAAGTTTCAAGAAGTTCTTCAATATATTAAGAAATGAGAGAGAGAAAGAAACGAAGACATGTAGAGACATGAAAAGAGAATGGGAGGACTATATATAGAGAAATCGGGACTATATTGAAATTTGAAATTATCTCTAGCTGTGAAAACAGTTGTAAAATTTCTAAAATTACTACACGTTCAAATGGATTATAATCGATAGGATACGGTAACTACTGGGCCCAAGATCGTCTACAATTAAACCTCGACATCAAGCTCGGCCCGGACAAGTTCGGCCTATGAAGAATCACGAAGCCGGGGAACGCAGAAAGCTCTCACCATATCTAAAAGAATCCTAATTCAAGAGGATAGGATCTCGAATCCTAGTTAGAAGACTTGATTCGAGATCTAAGTCAATACATTGTGTATAAATAGAGGCTAGATTAGACGACATAAATCATTCACTCTTTTGTAATCACTTCTTATACTCTCAATACATATACTCTCTCTCTTGCCCGTGGGCGTAGATCTTATTCACGGATCGAACCACGTAAATCCTTAGTGTTCTTGCGTTTATTTCCTAACTAATTTAGGATCGATCACCGCGCCATGCTGTGGGAAGCGAAATTTTGTGTTTTCGATCAACCTTTGTTTACTGGGAAGTAATCATGACCACTGGTACACCGAAGCCACGCCTCGGGACCGTCGCGCAACAACAACGCCGGCGGCGAAGGAACGCCGAGCTCAACTCGGGAAGAGCCCAATCGGAGAAGGAACCCCGGGGGCATATCCAAAGTCTCGACGAGCACGGACACCCCGCCTGCGGGAGGCGGTTACCATAGCGAAGGCAATCGTAGTAATAATCCGTGGGAACCTCCGCCTCATAGTAAACCTCGACGACGTCGTCGAGGATTTCTCGAGAAAATAAGGAGAGCTTTCTCAGGTTCCTCGGTGGCTTATGTGGTCGGCCACGTCCTGAAGAACAGAACACCGAAGCCTCATCTAGATACGAGGCATCACAACGAGAGGTCGGGGCCCAAACCGACCGCGCAAGGAACCAGCAACGCGGGAGAGGACGTCGTGATCGCCGTGAAGCCAGCCCCGATCGCCACAATAAATCCATCCAGCGAACTCCGCCCCGATCTCCAGGGGACGAGCAGCGCAGGAAAAGGCATCAGGGCCGCCGCGAGGCCGGTCCGAGTCACCTAAATGAGTTCGATCGTCGAACTCCGTCCCAGTCTCCAGAGGACGGCTTCGATGGATACGGGAAGATAGTCACCCCGTTCTCAAATAGGATACTCAACACTTCTCTCCCGGATAAATACCGGGTTCCAAGCATCGCCCCCTATGACGGACCGAGGATCCACGTAACTTCCTCTCGCAGTTCAATACAACATGATCAACCAAAAGCTCATTCGGTTCACATGTGTAAACTCTTCCGGAGTTACTGTCGACAACGCCGCGTGGTTCGACGATCTACCTACGGAAGCATCGGCTCTATCGCGACTGATGGTGCCTTCCACCGGTTCTTCCAAAAGGCGGAATCAAAACATCATCGGCCGCACCTCCTCACCATAAGGCAAAGCGTAATGAGTCCATCGGCGACTTCATGACAAGGTTTAACAAGGAGTGCCTGAAGGTCGAAGACGTGAACGACCTGTTAGTCATCTCGGCCTTCCAAAACGGCATCTTGCCGGGGGCCTTATATCGAGAGATCGTCAAGTACGAACCCCGTACTGCAACAGAGCTGTGGCGCATAGCCAATCGGTTCGCCAAAGCGGACGAGGCTGACAAGAGAAAGCGCGAAGCAGACAAAGCCGGACCCTCGGAAAAAGGAAGAAGAGACGAAGGAAGGGAAGATCGGAACCAAGGCCGCCGAAGCGCCTTGGACAGATTACATCGCCCAATAAAATCCAGGCTCGGTCCGCGCGACGCCTCGGAACGACCTCAATACACCCCGTTGACGAAGCCGAGGGCAGAAATCTACGCACTCCATATGAACCTGTTCGAGAAGCCTCGACCGATGACAGGAGGAAAGAGGTGCCGACCTACGGATAAATACTGCTCATTCCATGATGATTACGGGCACGACATCGAAGAGTGCAACGAGCTCATGGGTGAAATTGAGATGCTAGTTCAGGACGGATCCCTGAAGAAATACCGAGGACAGAGTCGTCAAGCCAACCAAAGTCAAAAGAAGAAAAAGCAGAGGAAGAGGGGAAATTGTGCCCCCCACAAAAAAACAAAGCGCAGCACCGACGAGGAAGGAGATGACGAGCCCCAATATGACGGGGTGGTCTCCACAATTACGGGGCTCCCAGTGGAGTCACGAAGTCCTCCTCAAGGCCGATGCTCAAGTCCTGAACCGTGAACCCACCAATAAGAGGTTCGAAAGGACGAGGCGATCACCTTCTCGAAGACGACCCGTTCATGACGAAGACCCCACCGGGATGCATTGGTGATCCGGTAGTGGTCGCAAATAAGTTGGTGAAGCGTTTACATTGACAACAAGCGCCGGTGAGCATCCTTTTAAGAATGCTTTGACAAGCTAGGAGTGGAAGACGCGCGCCGCCACAAGCCCCACCGCCACTCCGAAGCTTCGCCCGGGAAGAGACGCGTCGGGAAGGAGTAATCGAGCTACCCGTCACGGTGGGAAAGCACCAACGACCTCGACCAAGGTGGTGCGGTTCAGTAGTGAAGGCCAACTCGTAGTATAACATCATACTAGGGCGAGATTGGTGAGCAGCTAAGGGCGGTATGCTCAACGTACCACCCGACGATAAAAATACCCACCACAAGGAACACACCGTGATCCGAGGCGATCGAAGCAAGCGAGGTGTATGCAAGTTGCCTTTACGAGGTGCCGGGACCTCGGTCCAACACCCACAGCATAGCAATTAAAGAAACCCGAAGAGTTGGAGTCCGGAAGTACATCGCCACTCCCTGACAATCAGGTGGAAGAGGTCGCATTGTACAAAGATGAGCCATTGAAGGTCGCCCAGTTGGTTTCACCACGGCACCAAGTGAAGGATCGATCATCCAACTCCTAAGGGAATTCGAGACGTGTTTGCTTGGTCTCCCGACATGACCGAGTCTCGCCAAGTATCATCACTCACCGCTCAACATCGACCGAACATAAAGCCGCTTCGATGAAGCAAAGAATCTTCGCGAATTTAACGGAACCAAGTCATTCATGACGAGGTGAATCAACTATTAAAAGCACGCATACTGTTCGAGGTCAAATATCCGACCTGGATAGCCAACCCGGTGATGGTGAAGAAAGGAGGAGGGGGATGGCGAATGTGTATTGACTACACCGACCTCAACAAGCATTGCCCAAAGGATTGCTATCCCCTTCCCAACATTGACAAGAAGGTCGACGCGTTGGTCGGGTACGAAGTCTTCAGTTTCTTGGACTTGTACAAAGGGTATCACCAAGTCCTGATGGACGACGAAGACGCGGCCAAGACAGCCTTCATTACCGACTTCGGGGTCTTCGCATATAAAAAGATGCCATTCGGCCTTAAAAATGCAGGGGCTACCTATCAAAGGATGGTGGACAAAATATTTCAGCCCTACATAGGTCGGAATGTGGAGGTATACGTAGACGACATCGTCAAAAGGAAGAAGCGCATGTGTGGCCGACCTCCTGATCGCCCCTCGGCCTTCTTCTAAGATCAACCTAAAGTCAATCCCCGAAATGCACGTTTGCGATCCGTCCGGAAAGTTCTTAGGGTGTTGGGTTTCACAAGAAGGGCTAAAAGCAAACCCGACCAAGGTCCAAACCATTTTGGAAATGAAGATGCCGAAGACCATCCATGACGTACACAAGTTGACAGGTTGCATAGCCGCACTAAGCCGCTTTCTTTCAAAAGCCGCAGATAAGCGACTACCCTTCTTCAAGATACTCAAAAAAGCCCCAAATTCTCATGGGATGAGGTGCAGTCCGCCAAGACCTCAAGAGCTACCTCGCCAAGCTCCCACTCTATCCGTCCCAAAAGAGGAGAGGTCCTTTCTCTACTCTGCGCCTCGGACGAATCCATAAGTGCGATCTGATGCGAGAAGAAAGACGTCGACTCGGTTTATTTCATCACCGAGCACTAAAGGCCCGGAAGCGAGGTATCACCGGAGAAGCTTGCCTTAGCATTGGTAAATGCCGCGAGGAGGCTACGTCCGTCTTTCCATGCACATCGCATACAAGTCCTCACCGATTACCCACTTCGCAAGTATTGACGAGCCGAAGCTGTCGGGAGAATCGCGAAATGGGCAATCGGCTGGGCGAGCACGATATATCCTTCGCGCTCGCCAGCCATCAAAGGTCGCCCTAGCGGTTTCCTTGCCGAGGCTAACTTCGCGAAAACCGAAGCCCACCGAGTCCGTGACGACGATGCCGAGCCGAACCCATGGTTGAAACACCGAGGAGTCTTTGGCAACTCTACGTTGATGGGGCTTGGGAAACAAAGGTAGCGGAGCGGTATCTTACTCCCAGGCCGGACGACCAAGAGATCGCTTACTCACTTCGGTTCACATTCAAAAATACGAACAACGAAGTGGAGTATGAGGCACCGATCGCAGACTTCGCCTCGCTCAAAGTCTCGAGATACGAGCCGTGAAGTTCACAATGACTCTCAAGTCGTCGTAAGCCAAATGTTGGGAAAATACGAGGCAAAAAGCGATGAATGAAGAAGTATCTTGAAAAAGCAAAAAGCACGCAACGGACTTTCTCATACTTTCGATAGTTCGCATCCCAGGGAGCAAAATAGCGGTGACATCTTAAGTAAATTGGCCTCGTCGTCAACGAGCCCGCCAGTAGAGGAAGTCCAAAGCAGCGGTATAGACGATGCCGATAACGGAGCCGAGGTCAACGTAGTCTCGGATGAAGAACCCATTGGATGACTCCGTGCGAGAGTACTTGGAGAAGGCGAATCGCCCATGACAAGTTGGAAGCTAGAGGATCTGAACAAATCTCTGCGATATACAATTGAACAGAGTCCTATACGAAAGTCATATCTCCAACCTCTCTTAAGGTGCTTGGGTCCGAACCGAGCCAATTACGTTCTACGAGAAATACACGAGTTCGTGCGGAAGCCACATCGGACCCGGCCTTGTCAAAGAAAGTCATGCGATGGGATACTATTGGCAACAATGTTCCAAGACTCAATGGACCTCGTAAAAAGTGTCCGAAGTGTCAAATCCATGGGAACGCATTTGGCTACCCCTGCACCGACCTCACCTCCGTCAGAGCCCTTGGCCGCTTATGCAATGGGGATTGACATTGTGGGCCCTTTGTAAAGCACCGTGACGGCCAATTTTTAATTGTTGCGATCGACTACTTCACGAAGTGGGTAGAAGCGAGCCCTGGCGAAAATCACAAGCAAGAACGCCTCAACTTCGTATGGAAGAACATAGTGTGTCGCTCGGCATCCCCATATCCTCCTTTCGGATAACGGAACACAATTCACGGATAAGGCATTCAAAGATTGGTGTCAAGAGCTTGGATCCAACAAAGTTCACGTCGGTGGCCCATCCTCAAGCAAATGGTCGACCGAAGTTACCAACAGACCATCGTAAAGTGGTCTAAAACTCGCCTCGACCGAGCTAAAGGCCTGGGTGGAAAATTTACCGCAGGTCCTATGGTCGTGCCGAACAACGCCTCGGACCTCGAACGGAGAAACACCATACGGTTTGGTGTATGGAACCAGGCGATGATCCTGCGCAGATCGGAGTACCGAGTCCTCGTACCGTCGACTTCTCCGCCAAGCAAATGGGAAAATCTACGGTGATCTAGACCTACTCGAAGAAAAGAGAGACCTCGCCTACATCAAGAAGCTCGGTACAAGCAACAAGTAGCTCGGTATTACAACCACAGCGTTAAAACCGACAATTCCAGTGGGCGACCTCGTACTCCGACATAATGAAGTCAAGAAAGCCGCAGCACTCGGCAAGCTGGAAGCCACATGGGAAGGACCTTACCGGGTCGACGAAGTCCTCGGCAAAGGGGCCTATAAGCTCGCCCAATTGTCTGGTGAGCAATTACCCAACGCATGGCACATCATCCATCTGAAGAAATATTATGCATAAGTGTCAAGGGTCGGGTCTTGTTCGGTCATATTTTTAAAGTCCTGTTTAGAGTCTGTCTTATTTGGTGGTCGCGTCATCTTTATCAATAAAATCTTTATTTTTACGAGTTCTACTTGTCACTAATGCATAATTAATCTTCGCATTATTTACCCTCTACGGAGGACAAATTCCTCGACAGAGGTCGACACATTCGCTTAATACGCATATAAATCTAAGCAGCGCATGCTACATACGAGATCGACTACCTTCGTTTATTTCAAGCGTTCTCTCTATGTGAGCGAGGGACCACCCTCCGACGACCTCGAAAAAAGGAACCATTCCTACATACGAGATCGATTACCTTCGCTTATTTCAAGCGTTCTCTCTATGTGAGCGAAGGGACCACCCTCCCGACGACCTCGGCAACAGGGAACCATTCCTACATACGAGATCGACTACCTTCGCTTATTTCGAGCGTTCTCTATGTAGACGAAGGGACCACCCTCCCGACGACCTCGGCAAAAGCAGAACCATCCCTACGCATGCGAACGATTTCTTCGAGCGGAATTTCTACGAGGACTAACTACTTTGGCATATTACTTTTGTTCAAATACAAAGTCAACAAAACCATTCTTATTAAATAGAAGATGTACGAGTTTACATTTTACGAGGACGGAGGCGGATCGGGAAAAGCCGAGCCAATCCCTAGAAAATCGGAATTCAAGACTCATCTATGCTAATCCTACCTCTACCTCGTCCTCGGTCTATATTACGGGCCCGCCAGAGCGACCTCGGTCACTGACGATGCAGCTCTGCGACCTCGGCCTCGGCCACTTGATGACGCCCGGTCTCGACGCATGGAGGGTCCACGACGCTCAAGAGCAATAGCACGCCTCTGTCTGCGCCGCCTCCGGATCGTCATAATGTGGTTCATTTATTCTAGACCGAGAAGCTCCACCAAGAAGAGGCCTCTGCGTCCCGTCAAGTATGTAGTCGAGCTGTGGTTGTCGGCGATGATCTTATATATGCTCCCGAGCCTTTTCAATTCAACGTCTCGCTCGTGAATTGCCGTGAGTTCCGACCATATTCGCGCTGCACTCGAACAACAGGCAGCACCTCGACAACCTGCTTCTACTTGGGATCGTCATCCCACCATTTCGTGGATAACCTCCTCGTACTCGGCATGCTCCTCGGCTATCACCTGGCCTTCTCCTGGCGACCTCGAACGCCTCCTCCACTTCTAAAAGGCGAGCACGGAGCTCGTCACGGCCTCTCCGGCGGCTCATGCTGACATCGACTCACCAGACGTGACCGAGCTGCCTTTATATGGAGGAGTTCGACCTCTTCAACTCAAGAGCTCATGACGTGTCTTGGATTCGGTTCAACCAGGAGAAGCATCAAACATTTCGAGAGACAATTGAATAAAAAAAAAAAGAGATAAGCTTCTTGACATAAACTTGTGATTTTATTAACATGCCCTTAGGCAAAAATTGTTGTACATTTACATTCAAAAAAAAAAAAAGATGCAGGATCAATCGACCCTCCGGACGCTTCGGCCATGTCCGCGTTCGCCGCCTCCGAAGTCTGGATAGCCTCAGCCTCGGCCTCTTCGAGAACTACCGGAGTCTCGACGCCCTTCGAAGCATCAGCTGTATCCCCCGACCCCTTTGCATGATCAGCCAATAGAGCCTCGGTTAGGGGATCCCGATCCACGGACAAAGCGCGCATGAACTCGCGGACAAAGAACGGAGGAGGCAAGGCTGCAGCACGAAGCTCCTTCGTGCCACGGACGAGCACATCAAATAGGCGCCTCAGGGCAAGATCCTCGGTCTCCTCGCACCCATACTTGGCTTTGTCCAGATGGGTAGTCTCGGCGACCTCTTCGATTGCGTCAGAGGCGGCTCGCTTATTAAGCACATCGGCGCGTCCGAGACCATTCCCGAGAAGCCCGCCGACAGAACAGCCTCTCCGCGGCGCGAGCATTTCTCCCGAGCTCGCCATGTCCGCCTCCCGACGGCGAACTGTTCCACCTCGCCTTCATCGAGGCAACCTCGGCCCGCCGCCTCGCCCCTGCTCCGCCACCGCCCCTCCGCCGCCCGACTGCCCTAGCCGCATGCCTCGATGGCCGTCGCGTCCGCCTCTTTCATTTGACGAGGTCCGGATCTTAGCCTCGGCCTCGGACATTTCTTGAGCAAGGAGGTATTCAATCCTCCACCTCCCGAGCATACCGGGCCACCCCACAACCGCGACACGGCACTTTTCAAGTAATCCGATACAAGATCGGATACTCTTGACACCTCGGCCGCCACGCCCTCGACCCACTATACAAAATATACATCGGTCAAGAAGAACACATTTGGTTACTATTGCATAAAGTATAAGGACAGTACGAACCTCGTGAAAGAGACGAGGCGCCGGCTTAGAACCGACGATCTCGACTCTCGGCCTCGGCAATCGAGATCGAGGGACTTCATCCTTCCGCCTCTTCAAGCGCTTGGTGGCTGCGGCGAAGGGATCTCGAAGGCCCATAGTCATTTCGGGCATGGCCTCGAAATCCTTCAGTCGGAGACCTCGGCTCGGCCACCGAGATCGGTTCGACCACGGAGATCGGCTCCTTCCTTTCTTCTTCCTTTCCTTCAGGGTTCACTTCAAGGAAACACATGGGTCAAGATCAATACGTAACTCATGAAATAAAGAAAGAAAGAGGAGAAGAAGAGGCCTCACCCTTCACCGACTCCACCCCTGGAGGTAGGATCATAAGGTGGCCCCGCCCCGCAAGCTCGGCCTCGAGAAGACCTCGTCAACAAGGCCTACTTTGTCCGGCCTCCTCCAAGTCACCAAGCCCTTGTCGACATACACATCGGCGATCTTATCGATCGCCATGGGAACTCCATATGTCCTCAAACCGGCGGAAGAAGAACTTCTTCGCCACTTGAGATCTTTGATTTAATCTTTGCTTTGAATTTCCTACGGGTGATAAATAATACCACCCCGAGCCGCCCTTCGATTCAAAAAGCAAGGACGAGCCCCAAGGTAAGGGAAAATTATGCTATAGGCATAGACACCTAGGGCGCTCGTATCTTGGAATGAGTTCGGCGAGTTGGGCAAGAGATAGGCCGAACATCTCTTGGAACTCAACATGTACATAAGGGTAAGGAAGACGAAGGCCAGCCTTGAGGCTGTCCTCGTACACGGCAACAAAACCATCCGGAGGGGCACAAGCCCTATCCTCCGGACGGGGGGCAACTAGCTCAATACTAGAGGAATATTATATTGAAAACATATATCCCTAATGTCGAAATACTAAGGATTGAAGAGAAAGACACTTTGCCGCAATCCCCACGGAGGGAAACGCAGACTACACTCGGCAAGTTATGATATGGACACGGGTAAAAACAGTGAAGACACTAAATCGGACGGGGAAGCAGACACGATTTGGCCTTTCGAGGCGACTCATTAGGAGAAGAGGAAGCCATTACTTACTATTGTTTATCGATGAACAAGCGAAAGCTTCAAATCACAATGGCGCGAATAAAATGTTTCTCGCAGGCGTAAGGTTTTTGAAAATCGAGAAATGAAGAAGGCAAGTGATAAGAGATATTGCGTATCGAGGAAGACATTCCCTAATATGCACTTTATCTGGAATCCAACCGTTGCCGAATTTAATGCGCATTAAATCGTATCCCGCGTCGATACTCAAGAATCGCAGAAAATCCCGTCTTCGTCCTCGCCTAACACTCGACAGCGGTTATTCATTCAAGACCTCGGTTTAAGCGCCTCGTCGAGTGAAGCGAAGAAGACATCGCCAACGCCCGTCGGTGAAGCGGTGAAGACCTCGCCTAACGCCTCGTCGGGTGAAGCGATGAAGACATCGCCTAACGCCCGTCGGTGAAGCCGGTGAAGACCTCGGCCAACGCCTCGTCGGTGAAGCCGATGAAGACATCGGCCTAACGTCCCGTCGGTGAAGCGATGAAGACATCGGCCTAACGCCGTCGGTGAAGCAATAAGAAGACCTCGCCTAACGCCTCGTCAAATAAAGCCCGTCGAAGACCTTGGTGAACGCCTCCCAGCGAAGCCGACCGGAAGACCTCGGCGGACACATCTGCGCGCACAAACCCCGCTGTCACAACAACCCCAATCCATCATGACCTCGTTTTGCGTCTTTTGGGGGTTGTGATAGATACTGACCAACTACTGGGCCCAAGATCGGGCCCAATACAATTAAACGACATCAAGCTCGGCTGGACAAGTTCGGCCTATGAAGAATCTCAAGCCGGTGGGAGCGCAGAAAGCTCACCATATCTAAAGAATCCTAATTCAAGGGATGGGATCTCGAATCCTGTTAGAGAAGACTTGGATTCGAGATCAGGTCAATACATTGTGTATAAATAGAGGCTAGATTAGACGACATAAATCATTCACTCTCTTTGTAATCACTTATACTCTCAATACATATACTCTCTCTCCTGCGCGACGTAGATCTTATTCACGGATCGAACCACGAAATCCTTAGTGTTCTTGCGCATTTATTTCCCTAACTAATTTAGGATCGATCAATAACATTCTCAGATAACGTTCTCGCTGAATGACCAAAAAATACTAATTGTGTAGGAGAATCATTATAAAAATTGTCTTAAACCGGAAGTTAAAATTAATTACGATTTGGCGTATTTTTACGGATAAAATATGGGATAAGATCCCCGTAGACCAAACTTGCGCATGCAATTAATGCGATCGGATATATTGACAGTTGGGATGGGAGTCAACGAGTCAAAGTTGGGATTTGCCTCCGTCATGGTGAGACTAAACGTCATCCGTTTTGTCATTTATGCTTTATTCTTTGTAGTCTTTATCAAAATTTTATGTAATAAATCGAATTGCTTCGATTCTGTGTATGAGATTAGATGAGCAATTACGTCAAACGAATCTAGGATTTCTTACCATTAATGTTCGTTGGGATTAATTTGTATATGTAAATGTAGATGTAAAGTGATGCCGATTAAGTGAATCGGATTACAACTTAGTTACTGAATATTTATCGAGATTTTCTAAAAATATTCATTTTTCCGTTTTTGGATCGGATCGAATTGATCCAACAAAGTTTGCCTAATTGTAAATTGCAAATATAGTCATATTCACTATTAATATAAAATTCGTAAACTTATTGTCATTTAGTAATATTTTCATTTTCCTACTATAAAAAAGTAATGTTTTCATTTTAGACTTACTGATATCTTTTGTAAACTTTTCCAAAACATGTGTAATCTTCTAGGAAAATTTAATGCTTTTGCCATATATGTCAATAAGTGTGAAATCCCGTCATAATTAACATCCATAGTGTAGTTAACTATACACAAAATCAAATTACAAGTTGATTGTGTACGTGTATTGACCTAGTGGTAGAATGATTAATGTCTAAGATTAAAGATTTCGGATTTGAGTATACCGTAATATGACCTTTAAATTATGTATTTAATTGACCAAAAAAGTAAAAAAAATTTACAAGTTGATTACATCAACTTTGATCATTGGACCTTGAGATAAACGCCAATTCGACGGCCAAAGGTGGAACATGGCTGAATTGTAGTGGCAACATAATAAACTTAGGGGTTAATTAGGTCTACCGGTGTTCTTTTCAATTATTATAAAGTTAATGTACAAAATTGCAAAAATAATTAAAAAATAGTTGAAATTACAAAGTCCCCAAAATTTGGTATTCGTTTGCGCGAAAAAGATGCATTTCTATTTCGAATTTAACAAGGCATTTCAGCTGAAAAATTAAATTTTGTAACTTGATTATCAAGATAGAAGGTTTGAAAAGTAAAACAGACAATTTTCTCTTTGTAGCCAGCAAAAGAGATACTTTAGTTTGTATCACAGAAGAAAGTTTAGTTATACATGTGAGAAATTGTATGCTCATGCACTTTATGTAATCTTTCTGTATTTTATTTAATTTTATAAAATAACTAATTATCAATTAAATTAGGACATGAAAAGAATACACATAAACTATACTTGGTTAGGACACGGAATACGATTGCAATTTTATGCCCTAAACATAGTTTTTTGGTTGGTCATGAACTCGCCCAGAATTTAAGCAGAATTTAAAAATAACAACATTTTCAAATTCTTGAACACGATAGAGATTCACGAGTGAAAGAGAGATACATTCGCTCGCGAGTGACAATTATTAGAGGGAGATCTAATCATGCGCATGGTTTAAAAAAATAATGAGAAAAATAATTATGTTAGTGGTGGAATTTTTGGAAATTCATATATATAGCCATCAAAGTTAAGGAATGTCAAATTATAGCCACCAACATAAAAATATCAAATTATACCAACTTACTACTATATTATTGGACTATTATCACCAAATAGTACCAATAGGTCCAAGCGCTATAATTGACATTCATAACTTGGATGATTATATAAAACTTTTCTCCTTATCTTATTTGTTTTTATCAATATGGATAAAAAAAACTTATGCCGCTATTTTATGGCTTTATAGGAAATTCCCCGTTAATTAAGAATGGTGGGCTAAAAGGTAAAATTTTCTATTTTATCAATGTACTTCTATTTTTATAAAATCGTGGCTCTTATAAATAAAAAGAAGTGGTATTGGTAGCAATTGACATTTCCGGATTTTCTTACGGTACAAACGTTCGCACATAAGTTTTTGTGATTTTTTTTTTAAAAAAAACGCCTTAAATTTTGTGGGAACGTATCATACGTACCACCTAACTTGCTAAAATCAACCAAATTTCTTAATAACCCGTGAATCTATTAGCACATTTCTAAAAGATTTGCATATTCAAGTACAAATAGATTTTAGTGTAAAAAATTAGTTTGTACCACTACAGAAAGCTACATCATAAAAGATACTCCTCCATTCAAATATTCATGACCTTTCTTTTTTACACATAGATTAAGAAGAATTGTGTTCTGTATGTAAAGTAGTATGTGACACGAAATTTGAAGCACTTTTTAGTGTAAAAGTGTTTCTTTTTTTGGAAACGGACCAACTTAATAGGACAATCCAAAAAGAAAACAAACCAACAATAATGTAGGGAGTATATGGCTACATCCGAGAAGAATGAATTTTCAACAAAATGCAATATTTGAGTATGTGGAATACTTAAAAGCACATGCATAATAATAATTATATTTTTTTCTAGTTGGTACAATTATTTATTACCACAGAAATCTAAATGCCTATTTTCGCAGATCATAAAAGTCGTCGGCTGTGTACACCTGTCAAATACCGGTCCTACTCCGTGGTTATTGCTTATTACTATATTATATGCCTAAAATTTATGCTTTCATGTCGCTTCCCATGTAAAAATGGGAAAAAGAATGCCAAAAAAAAAGAATAAGAAATTAAAGGGCACATATTCCCGAGCTGTCAATCAGAATTCGTAAATGGAGTCTCAAGAAAACAATGAGAGTTTTGAAAAAGGGTGGAGATCCAATCCAATTGTAAGAATAATTTGAGTCCACCAAAACATGGTACAACTTCCGCCAACTACGACCATTTTAGGCATTTATTGCACATTTATTCTTCTCAACAACTATTATCATTATTTGCACATCGTGGAGTTCCATTTATAACTTCGGCGCCATCCCCATAATTCTCTCTCTATCGATCTTTCTCTCTCGATCTCGATTGCTGCTGGTGAGAGACAGCAAGGGGATGACTTCGTATCTGCGGCAGAAGCTTCAGTCTCTGACATTCTCCTCGGCGTCTGAAGATGCGAAAGAGGAGGAGCTCAACTCTGAGAATAGAGACGAAATTGAGCGGAGTAGAATTGAAACTATGAAAGCGCTTGTCCTAAAACAGGATCCCTCTGCTAAGGTCACCTCAATGACTTGATCTTCTATTTATTCAACGCTTTATTTCAGTTTTTAAATTTGATTTATCTCCATCTTCGATTAGTTTCGCGGTTTTCTCTGGTTCAAATTAGATGTTACGGTTGTTGATCAGTAACATTTTCTAGAAAAAATGAGTTTAATTTGAGTAGTGGAACCCTATAATTTGGTAGATTAGGTCGTGGAAACTGGTTAAGTTGTCTCTGTTTTAGAATGGTCGTTATTGGCTTTTAAAGACTCAAAAGTGATCCAAAAGCCTAAGAATTTGGTTACAGTCAGCGAAGATCAAAACTGTCTCTTTGACTCAATGAGCTTTAACAACTATAGAAAAGGAATGTAGAGTAGTGGAAGTCTGTTGTAGCAATTAGTTAGATATGAAGCCTAAAGTGCATTAGTGTCTCACACTTGGCTAGTTTGGACTCCTATCTTTTCTGTTGAGAGATCCTGAAGATGAAAAAATGCATCTAAATGGTTCGATTCATTGAGACTAATTTGTGTAGGTCCCGCCTCCTGAGTATAATTCTTTACTAAATTTGAGCTCTTAAGTTCTTGAATTTCCAGAATCAGAGTATAATCCCATGATGTTGGTTGAATTTCATTCTTGAGATCAAGTATCCCATCCCTGTTCTTCTTATATGGTTACCCTCGACTCCAATTTCCCAATTAACTATACTCGTTCTGGGGATTTGCAGGATGTTGATGACTTGACGATCCGTAGATTTCTCCGGGCTCGTGATCTAGATATTGAGAAGGCATCGGCTATGTTTTTGAAGTATTTGAAATGGAGGAGAGAAGCTATTCCAAATGGCTTCATATCTCCATCCGAAATTCCTAATGATCTGGCCCAAAATAAGTTATTTATGCAAGGATATGATAAGGCTGGACGCCCGATTGTCCTTGTTTTTGCTGCCCGGCATAAGCCTGCATCCACTACCGTTGAAGAGTTTAAGCGTAAGCAATAACATGCAGTAATCTTAATATATATATTTATTTTTATTTCCTTTTTACTAAATATTCTCTAAGATATCATATATTCTTAAGTTATCTATTTTGACCTTGGATCTAATTTCGGAGAAAAGTAAGGAAAATGTATAAGCATGTCGTGAGTTTATAGTAAAATTCAAATGTGACAAGTTGTTGCCGCTTGTATCCTGTTCCGTCTTGCGCTGAAGTATTGTTTCCTCATTTCTGGCAGGGTTTGTTATTTTCACTCTTGAGAAAATTTGTGCCAGGTAATCTTGTTGGTTTTATATATTACTCAAATCTTTGTTGTGTATCTTAGGAGCAACCAAGTCAATTGCATCAAATCTCGACCTTTGGTCTTAGCCCCTATTTTTTGGATTGCTGCTCATTCTTACACGTTATTTCAGAATGCCGAGCGGACATGAGAAGTTCACTTCCATTGCTGATCTACAAGGATGGGGTTACTCTAACAGTGACATTCGAGGATATCTTGCTGCTTTAACTATTCTGCAAGTATGACTTCTCTCTCTCTCTCTCTCTCTCTCTCTCTGTATCTCAATATATATGAAAAGTTGGTTAGATTAAAAGTTGAGATCTTATCTATATGAAAAACTAGCAGCAAAGCAACGTATGCTAGTAGAAAGCAAATGCCTATGATCTTGAATTTGTGACAGGACTGCTACCCCGAGAGGCTGGGCAAGTTGTTGATCATCAATGCGCCCTCCATATTTATGACTGCATGGAAGATGGTTTACCCGTTTATTGACAAAAACACTAAGAAAAAGGTCTATTGCAATTCCAGTTACATTTCACCACCAAATTGTTTTCGCAGAGCACAACACATTAATTTGGTCACATTTTTCAACTACGCTCGTCTGTCGACCATTATTGCAAGTTAAATATGCTTATTGCGATGCAGATTGTTTTCGTGGAGGACAAAAAACTGCGAGATACTCTGCTCCAGGATATCGATGAGAATCAGCTCCCAGATTGTGTCGGAGGGCCGCTCAAGTTGGTACCCATTCAAGAGTGCTGATACAATCATACAGATCGCGGGAGGCTGCTCATTTCACATATATTCATTTATTAAAATTTAATCTTGTGCATCCAGCATAAAGTAAGATAAACACAATCCTGGCACTTGACTTGTAAAACTAGCAGGATCTATTTCATAATGACATTTGAGTTAAATAACACGTCTCACTCCAAAATCGCTGGCACTTCCATGGATAAGTAGATCATTTTCAGTTCAGCAACTTAATCGATTGAAACCATGGTCGCTGATAAAGGGCATTATCAAGAATCAACAAAGAGTTTCTAACGCATAGTACAGTTTACAGATCACCTCAACATTATTTATTTCTGAAGATCATAATCTTAGAAACCAACTCTTGTGGAAGAAAGAGAAAGTTGCCAGCATTATTAAAAAAAAAAACCTGAGCCCCAATTCAAGTCAAATGAAGCATGACGGGACAGCCTTAAAGACAAAATTACAACTTACAAACGAGCATAAAAAGATAAAGCCCCCAATATTCTGGCTCTTGGTGCAGGAAATCCAAAAAAGAAAAGTTACTTCTCACCCTATCATTAATTTGTTCTCATCCATGAAGGAATACGTGGGAACTTCCAAGTTGTATGGTGCGGGTCCTTTACGGATCCTACCAGATATGTCATAATGAGAGCCATGGCATGGGCAGAACCAACCTCCATAGTCACCAGCATTTGGCAAAGGAATGCAACCCAGATGGGTGCACACCCCAATAACAACAAGCCACTCGGGATTCTTAACCCTAACAGCATCCTCCTGTGGATCACGAAGGGAGGCAAGATCGACACTGTTGGCCAAGTTGATATCATCTTCAGTACGACGTCTAATGAAAACTGGCTTCCCTCTCCACTTCACAGTCACGGTTGTCCCGGGTTCAATGCTGGATAGATCAACTTCCAGAGAAGCAAGAGCAAGGACATCTTTACTGGCAGACATGCTCAAAACAAATTTGAGAACCAGGAGACGGGCCAGCGATGCATATACAAACCTCCCTCCTGTCAAAACAAAATACGCAAAGGCACGTTTGCTAGGATCACCTGGTGGGTATCTCTCATGGTTATGCTCATCATAGACAATCTTTGAAGTAGGATTTTTAATAGCTGCCACCGTAGGCAGATCTGAAATCAGACCAATATCACGTCCTGGAGCAATGGCATTAGAACAAAAGCCTGCAAAAGTTTACCAAAAGGTCAATATATTGTGAGCATATGTAACACATGGGGAAACAGCTCTCAACACACAACAAGGAGGCAATAAGCAGACCAGCTAAATTTGCATTGAAATATAACTGAACAGAAATAACTGACTGACTTATGAAGCATATTAACAATTTACCAACTATACGGAACCAAAACATACTCATATCTGATAAGAGAATGCAGCTAATGCATTTAGTTGAGCACTCTCTATAACTAAGTCATCCATGGAGTTGCATGACATGAAATAAGTAAAACTGGGATATTCAGTGTCTCATCACAAGAGGATACATGCAAAACATAAAGTCAAATGAATGTCTGGCAAAGTCACAAATCAATAGCACTGAAAATAACGAAGTGAATGAAGACATATGGCAGCTCAGCTTCTTCTCAAGTTAAATCTGAATACATGACAGGCCCAATGACATAGTAATGCTTCCAATTCAGCATGTGGATTAATGTTCAAACATGTCATCCATGTACAGATGTTTGTCATACATGTACAGAGTTCCCCCAACAGAATAATAATGGAAAACTTACAAAAAGTTATTACATTCAATAGGAACCTCAAAGTTTATCATCTGAAGTCATTGTTGAGTTCCTTATTGCTCAATAGCCTGTAAATTAATTTTTTCTGTTAAGTTATTCTCCGACTGGTTCTTTATGCATACTCTAACCGGTGCAGTGAAAGGGAAGGACAAAAAGAAAAGGACCCAATAAACAACTCCTCAATAAAGACCAGGTGACAGCTGATTGTATATCAAGCTTCAGAATCTCAAAGAAAATAGTTAAAATGCGAAAATTTAACACCATACATCAAGGAAGTAAAAGCCACAAAACTACGTCCAAACTGCTATCATACATCTCTCAAACAAATATTAACCTTCATAAGTCAAAACTAACTACATAAGTATATTCTCCATGCATGCAACTCATGCTTGCCATACATCTACTAAATGATCTATGAGATTAAAACAACTAAAGTACCTAAGTGACATTTCTGTTTGAAATGGCTCAGAATCATATTGACAAAAAAGGAGTTTTCATGGAAATTGGGCTAATTCCACCAATCAGCAGGCCCAAAAGACCCTTAAAAGTTAAAACTAATATGCTGCAACAAATAAAGATTAGCAATAGCACCTAACTAGACAGAGTCCCAATCTTAAATTGAATGTCTTGGAACAGAAACAAAATGGGGAGCAAACCAATCAATAACACAACTATAAAAGATATTCAAACAAGGTCGTCAGATTCCTGATTGAAAAACAGCTAATTTAATCTGGAACACCTAAAGGTACCAAATTCAATACCCTCTGCCACTTGAAGGGAGAGGGAACAAAAACAATTCCAGAAGTATTAAACATCAATAATCTGACCTCCCAAAAAACGACACGCACAAAATGGGGCGATCAATAAAATAATTATAAAGTGCAAAACATTTAAACAAATGAAAAATGCCGAACCTCGGATGAGACTGGGAAAGGAACTGATGCAGCGAAATGAATCGGCGGATGAAGAAACGGATACGGTGCGGCCATTGGAGGATGAATCAGCGATCGCAAACGGATTCCTGGAGGCAAGCGCGGCGGACGAAGGCTGAGCAGACAGCCATGAGAGAGAAGACAGCCTCCTCCCTGCTACTCTCAGCATCTTCGATCAATCTAAAAAATCACCTTCTTTTCGGAAATTGTGATGGATTTGGGAGCTTGCACCTAGGGTTGTCTCTGGCAGAAGAGAAGTAGCCTGATTAAGAGAGGAGGAAAAGAATGGGGAACTCTGAAAGTCGTTAAATACGATTAATATTGTATGACAAAAAAAGGATATAAAGCCGTCTTAGCTCAGCTGGTAGAGCGCATGGCTTTTAACCATGTGGTCGTGGGTTCGATTCCCACAGACGGCGTTCTATTTATTATGTTTACTTTTTCCATAATTGTCTACTTAGACAGGCCCATTTCTTTTTCCATAATTGTCTACTTAGAAAGGCCCATTTAAATTTTGGACCGGGTAATAGATTTCCTTCTATATTTCGTCGGCAACGGGCCTCATTTTCTTGTATTATAGCCTAAAACTAAATATCTTTTTGTACAAATACAAAGATTATTTCATATTTCTTCTTAATATGTTTGTATTTATTTTGTTTTGTTGGTTAATTCTTGGTCCACACTGACAAGAACACTGGTTATCATTCTTCTAAAATGTTTTCGTAAAATGGAACGGAGTCGATAGGCAGCTGACTTTAAACATGATCACCCTTTTTAACATCTGTACATGCCAAAACTCGAAATGAAAAACTTAGAAGTACGAAACTCATCAGCCTAACTGTTAATCCTGTTTTTAAATCCACATTTTGTACTAACTTCCTATAAACAGCAAACCTGCTAAGTAAATGCTGCCAGAAATGAGAAATCAAACTGGAAAAAAACCTCATAATATTCCACGTATTATAACTAAATTATCATTAATCGAATGCTGAAAAGTATTTCTAACTCCGAACGGTGTTTAGTTGTGGGGCTTAATTAGAGCAGCGCGGGAAGGGGGTGGCCGGTGGGGGGCTGTGGCGGAAAGAGCAGTAAATCAAGATATGAGCATAAATAAATAATGTTCATTATTTTTATTATAATTTTTAATAGGTCTGGTCGTTAGTTTTTCAGTTTTTGTGAGTACTGATAGCCGCAGCACAGCCATTGTGATGATATCCCAATTCTTTATGCGAATTAATATGAAATCACTCCACAAAAATGGGTAGCTCGCGAAGCAATGCTTGGAGTTCTCATACAGCGGGAAGCTGCTTATGCAAAGCGATCTCGATATCGTTTCCGCCAAAATCGACGCTCAAGAACATTTCCGATATCTACGCTGTCGGATTGCTCACGCTCCGCGACGCCATCGTGGTGTCGCGCCCCAGCGCCGCCGCGTCGAGGGATGACGTCAGATTCTACGTCGTTGATTTGCTGTCGAGGTTCAAGGTTGGGAGCAGTGATATGAAGAAACAAGCGCTCGTCGCTTTCAATGTAGTCATTCAAGAAGATAAGAGATACGTAAAAATCGCCCTGCAGCTTGATGATTTTATTGGATCTCTCGTGAACTTTCTTGATTTTAATGATGGTGAAATTCAACAAGAGGCTGCAAAATCTGTGAGTTTGATTGCGGGGTTTGAGTCTTGCAAGAGCGAATTGATCGGTGCAGGAGTGATTGCTCCTTTGATTAGGGTTGTTGAGATTGGGAATGAAGCGAGTAAAGAATTCACCGCGAAATGTTTGCTTTTAGTGACGGAGAATTCCGACAATTCATGGTCGGTTTCGGCTCACGGCTGGGTCACCGCCCTCTTGAAGATTTACAGCGGCGGAGGTGGGGGTGGCGCCGCCGCCGTATTGGTTGCTATTGCTTGCGCGGTGTTGAAGAATCTTGTCTGAGTCGAAGAAATCAAAAGGTTCGTGGTGGAGGAAGGGGGAATTACTCAATTTGTGAGCATTTGGAATTTGCATATGGTGATGGAATTCGGCATGTGAAGCTGTTGACATCAGTGTTGTTTGGGCATTTGCTGAGGAAGAATGTGAGAGATTATCTGCCTCCTGCTATCCTTTGATTGGCTGTCCTTTCATAAGCCTCTTTGCAGTTTTTACTGCTGTATAAGATTATGGATCGTCAAGTAAGAACCGATGTCTTCACATTTACTCATGTAGGAGAGATTACAAATTCTATTCTTTTAGGTCAATTGCTCCATGTGACTGTTATTGGAATAGATACTACCTTTTATTTTTATTAAAACAAACCACATGTATAATAATAACGATGTCATCATCATAATTTATACATACATATTGCATTAATAAATGAGAATTAAGAAGCACAAAATAGGAATGAGTATCGGAGATGGCTTAGTTGTGGAATAAGTATTCCTAAGGTCAAGATCTCATATCGAATCTATCAATGCCTCTATACATCTGAGTCTGTCAAAACTTCATTTTTCAAACATTGTTTACTACTCATATGTGATTTGCAAGCTAGGGATACGAGTATACTATTCATGTATGATTTGCAAGCTAGGAACGTGAGTTTACTAGACAAAATCTGACTTACAAATCTTTTATAAAGATCAACGGATTCATGGTCAAAAGTAATTGATGATATAGAGTATCAAATAAAATTTTGAAAGTAAAGTAGAAAATTATAAATTTTGGTATTAACAAAGTTGAGTGGGTTTAGTATTGGAGTCTTATTCAATGCATATTCCAGTTAAGGGTGGGGACTGGTGGCCTTTCATGAAAATATGTGATCTTATTCTTGGATCAATGAAATCGATATGTGCATTAATGATTATGGACAATGGTTTTTCATCTTTTTAGATCAATAATTGCTTGGCCACATGCCTTTTACAACCTAAATTTCTTGCATACTATATAAATAATGTTTTCATTTCTTGAATGCAATAATTTAGGTTCAGATATAGTGTTCTTTTATTTTGAATAAAATATATCTTGTAATATATTAGTATATAGCTCTAGGGCAGGTATAAGATCTTATTACTTTCTTTCTCATTAATTTACCCATACTTAAGAATTTGCAAATTCAAACATATTTTACATGAATAGAGAAACGTATGACACAATCTGAGTGCATTTCACCAATTGACTGGACTTAACTCATTAGACTGTCAATCAATAAATCTATGGTTGAACGTGATATGGTTGAATTGAACTGGAAACTTTAGAAGTAATGCTTTTTCTTTATATTTTGAAAATAGTTGTTGAATTAATGACAAACAGTTACTGAATTAAATGAGAGTTAGGTATGATGGAAGAGAGTGAAGGATGTACAAATGATGCATTCCCCATAAAATTAACAATAAAGCTATGCGGCCACATTATGACTGACCACACATCATTTTCCCATCTATTTTGAAAAATATTAAATTATTAAATTTAAATTTAAATGATTTTTTCATTCAATAAGATTGATTATGGTCAGCCACAGCCGAATAGCATCACTCTAAAATTAATGCATGTACAGAACAAAAGGATATTGATCATGACAGTGAAGGAGAAACATCATTGTAAAAAGTTACCTAAAACAACACGTACCTCATTATCCATCCTTAATCCCAGATTAGTCAATCACTTACACAAATGATGTTAAAACTAACACCATAAATAACTATATTCAACTTCCATCTGCTCCACCTTTCTGATATGAAGCGGAGAGTCGCCATGAACGCCTAGCGCCGCCTCATCATCGCTGTTAATCGTTTGTTGGCTACGATTCTAACAGCCTTAATCCATTGACAATACAACAAGAAACATAGGAAATATCAACTGAGGAGGAGGGAGAGATCTTCTCTTGCAATTGATTGACACCCAAACAAATTCACATACTGGAGGCTCATCCATGTAAAACTTTACTACTTACCTCCTCTCTTATTTATATTTTCTTTGAAAACCTTCAATTTTCCAATACAAGTATCTGTGCAAAAAACCACTTCACTTGAGGAAATGGAAGGATCTAGAAACTTCTTTAGGAAATGGAAGTGTTAAATGGCAGAGAACACTGACCAACAATGGTTTTTCCCTTCACTGTCAAAGTGTGAGAACGAAAGGTGGGGCATCCCGTCTTGGCCCTGCTACAGAACGATAGACGTAGACTCTGTGAGCTTGCTCTTCATCACCTCCCTCCTCTCTAATAACCTCAACATTGAGTCTTGGAAACTCCCTCGCGAGCAGTCTGCAGCCATTCATGGTCACACTGCACGCTGACATCCACAATGATCGCATCATTTCATATTTCTCTCGTCCAGATAGCAGAGCAGCATCTCCGAAGGGGCAGTCTCTTATCTCAAGCTTCCTCAGCTTAGGACAGCCTTCCAAGATACACTGCATTCCCCAGTCGCTACTGCCAGCAAAAGCCACAGACAGCGTCTCAAGATCTTTCGCGTACTTGCCAATATACTCAAATGTCTGATCTGTTAGAAGGCCCGAAACTGAAAGCCTCTTAATTTTGGTGCAGGTTTTGACAACAGCACCAAAGGCCTCATCCATGGGCTCATTTGTGAGGTAATCTGGTTGGTCAGGTGTCATAATGCAGAGACGAAAGTGGGTGAAATCGGGGCAATTCTGCACTATGGTCATGACAGCAGCATTAGTCATCCTCCTGCAGAAGTAGAGAACATAGTGGAGTTTGTGGCATCCACGAGAAACGGCCAAGAAACCCAATTCGGTAACCCCATCACGATGGTGCCGGTCATATGGATCAGCAGGGTAGACCCGTAGCTCTTCGAGCAAGGGACAGCTCAAACCAACAGCCTCAAGCCCCTTGTCTTCGACTGAATCAATGACCTACATATTGAGGGAACTTTGAGACATAAGACTAGAAGCAAGGAGACATCAAACCAACTCTCTACCTGATCTTTTAAAAACCCCTCGTATATGTTCGTTTGCTTAGTTGGGGAGTTTACGCATGTATCTTTCAAATATTGCTAAACCTGAGTGTTCTCACAATTTTAAACGCATCAACTTTCCCAAATCAAATTATAAACAACTTTGAGCTATTACAGAAAATTAGAGACATTAGAATTAAACTATACTACTTAGAAGAAGGAAGAAAATTAGATAATATGAATTAATGGAGAAAACACAAGAGGCTTACTAGTATAAGGTTAATAATTGTCATATATCAATGAGAATTGCAACATAAAATAGTCAAATTATTTAGGACACATGCAGTGTGTGATTAGATGATTTAGGATTTTCCTCATAGTCTCTATGATGAGCTGTTTTTTATATTGTTTTCTTATTTTAAAGTTTCTCCGCAACAAAACTTCTTAAAGTAGTACAAACAAATTCTTACCCAAAGGCATCGTAAATTGGGGCAGTGAGCAAGAAACTTTGCAAATTCACCACTTTGAAGGGTGCATCGCTCAAGTTCAAGAAAGTAAGGCTGGCACAAGCTCCATAAAGAAGAGGGAGATATAAGGAAGTCGCTTCCCACAAACCCGAAAGAACCTGGAGATTTCTACAATTACTAAATGCAGTTTCAATCTCTTCATATTGGCGAGGCGTGAGTTCTTGCAGGAAGGAGCCAGTACCAAGCTCTGTTAACCGAGGAGCATGCACAAGCAGCCGTTGCAATTGATCCAAGGTAATACTCTCGTTGACCTTCAGAACTCTTAATAATGTGCACCGACTAACAAGTCTCTCCAGGTCATCGAAATTGACATCACCATTGAAACTAGAAAAGTTTAGTATTTCCAGTGAAGCAAAGTTTTCTGGGAAGCAACTCAACCAACCTCCACCAACTTCCTCTGTTACACTGTCCTGTATGTTGAGCTCAGTCAAGTTCCTAGAAACAGATGTACAGATTAAATTATCTGCTTCATAAATGTTAACAAGGAATGCTTCACATTTATAAACCATATATAAAATCAAAAAGGAAATGATTTCATCTGAGGCCTCCAGTTCTCGAGAGGGGGCGACATACATTGTGAGAATGCAAAATGCCAATTTAGTTGATTCGGAAGCCAGACTTTTGGGAGTAACTTCTAACAATTTACAATCTTAAATATCAGTTTCTCTTTGAGTGTTAATAGTATATTCTTCCCCCAAAGGGTAAAACAGAAAAGAAAACGATAGTATGAATTGGGTCTTTTGCTCAACAACCATATCATCTTTAGCTGCTAATTTTACTTCACCATTATTATATCAACTCAACAATACAAATATATTATTCCAGTTTGTTCACTTGGATCTAAATAGGTCCAGAAATTGTATGTCTTATATTTAATACGAACTCAGAAAAATGTATATAAGAACATCTACTACAAGTCATTCAGCATGGGAACACATCTTATGTATAGTCACTTCAAGCTGGCAACATAATCGAGCATATCCTCTTTCAGTGCCATCTTATTGAATCCAATATAAAATTACAAAAATATTTTCCATGATTTATCACTAAACAGATAGTTCATCTATCACTATCAATAAATTGCTCTTGGACATGAAGAGGTAGATTTGCTGAAATTTGTGACTCCAAGGGAACGGTATCAATTAAATGCAAAGTAACACGGGAAATCAATACAAGAAAGTGGCAGCAAAAAAAGGGACTCAAGAGAATCTGAAGTAGGTACGCTTCAATTCCCCATTCAAAGCTGCTTCATTGAGTACTCAGCTACATAAACAAATGCAACTTGTCCATAAATTAAGCACACAGAGACAGCAAGCTATCTTCTTTTTTCCTAATCGAGAAGCCACATACCTTATCAGATATTACTTAGAAATGTGTTAAAAGCTTATTATTATAGGCCCAATACTGGTTAGGTCCATTATGTTGTAACCCTAGCTTTCTACTCCCTATATATATATGATAATATGAGAGTCCCTTTTGTTATCAATATACAACTTACTCCTTTCTCCTATATGGCTTTATTCTTACTGCTTTACAAAATGCAACTAAACAGGATGCTACAAACACAATCAAATCCAAGTACAATTAGTAAGACTATCGATCTCAATGGAAAATACAAACACAAGCAATTCATAGTTATTTTTCTTCAGTAAATGTAACTCATCTCAAAACATAAACAGATTGAACAATCTAGTTTTGAATATTGATAATAGAAGACACAGTTGACTTTTTCCACAAAACTTGAATTCTAAATACCCCCTTACAAGTAAGTAAAGCTGAAAATCTTAAGGAAATAGACAGCAATCAACACACACACACACAAAAACATGCACAAATGAAATAACTTAATAAAGATAAAAGCAGTGGTCACCTGCAATGACTGGCAATTGCTTTAAGTCCATTTTCAGTGAATCCATCACAACTGGACAAAGATAAAGCCTTGAAGCCAGGGAACGACTTTGCCAAGAGCTCCAAGCTCTCATCGGTGATAGTCATCCTCTTAAGCCTCAGCTCCTCCAAGAAAGGGTAAACTTTGGCAAACATAACCAACCAAGAATGCACATTAGCACCCCAATCCAGTGGCAACATATTAAAATCCGAAAATCTTGGCTTCCCTTTAAGTGTAACACTCTTAATCCTTCTGAACCTTCTAGCCACTATCTCTGGTGACACTGCATAGCAGTTTCCAATAAAAAGCTTTGATCTTGTCCATCTCTCAGCATTATACCAATCTTTACGAACAAGGGAGATTGAGCTCCTGTCTTTATGCGAATCTACGAAGGAGAGGACTTTCTCCAACACTTCATCTGGGAATGGTGATTCAGGGTGAATTGGCCCATGGGAATTGCCAGAGTTTGATGGCGAGTCCTCCGCTTTCTTGGGTTCTGGATCCATCTCTCTCTCGAAGGATGGATTCACTTAGGCCTCAGCAAGATCTCACACCCCATGTAAGCTGCACATCTTACATAAGGAGAGATATATAGTGAGAGAGAAATCAGAAACCATTATATTAAATTGTGTTTTATCCACAGGTGCAGTAATTGTAGAAAATCTTGAACTAAAAAGTATCTTCTTGTCTTGAGAAAAGGAAGAATTGGAAGATTATCAAATTTTAAAGAAATCACAGGCTCAGTAAAGTATCAGCATCCAATTTATTTGAATGTAATATTTTCATATGTAACAACAAAGGTGAGCAACTAAGAATTTAGGATGAAAAAAAATCTTGACAGAGAAGAGTGTTTTCTTTCCAACCCAAAAAGAAAAGAGAGGAAAAGAGAGCATTAAACTGAAAGCACTAAAGCAGTTCAACATACCGGCTTAAAATCAAACTAGAAGTCAGATCACGAAGTAGTTACTCATCAAAAACTCAAAATTGCTGGTTCACTTGTACCTTTCTACTGAACTCGCCAACAGCCTTTTGCTAGAAAAATCGTAAATTATTCCAAAAAACTGAGAAAATAGTTACGGAAATGTGAAATCAATCACAAAATTTCCTTTCGTAAACAATCAGCCACCCAGTTCCCACAAAACAAAACAAGAGATCCGTCGAGCAATATTCTACAGAATCTTTAGATCCAGAGGCTTTTCCAGATTTTTACAATAATATAAACAGAATCCCAAATAGCAACATCAACATGTGTGCAACATTGATTGGATCAGACAATGAAGTGAAGCAGCTAAAAATAGAAAGAGGAGAAAAGCTGGAGAAAGAACTGTGGAGATTTACCTCTCTGTGATTGAATGCTTTGATGAACCCAAGAGCCAAAGAAAAGCTCAGACAATCCACTTGCATATTTTATTATACACAAAGATTTTAAAATTAATAATTAATAACAACAAATAATTACTGTTACTACTTACGACTGGCTCCACTGCTGCATAAAAGGGTCTGAAAAAGAAATGCTTTATTTTTCATATTTATAACGAACCAAGCGAAGTACGTATACTCAATTCGATACAAAATACGAACAATAATGTATGTACATTTGTGCGTACAGCGTTTAATGATTAGGCAGTGATGGCTTAGGTGAAGGGGGTGTTTGACTAAGCTTATTTTAGAGAGCCTATCAGCTCTAAGAGCTTATAAAATGTTTCAAGAATTTATAAGAGGTAATGTCTCAAGTATTTATAAGTTATTAAAGTGTTTGGATAATTAATCTTATAAGCTAGAGAAAGAGTCGTGCGTTAGAGAGATAAAATCATAGTCAAAGATATAAAATTGACGAGATGTGAAGTTGATAGTGTATGTGTAGGAAATAACGAATTATAATAAGATTATTTTGAGTTGACCAACTTATTTTTAGGGGAATTTATAAACTGTTGGAACTTATTTTTACAGCTTATAAGCTGTTTAGAAACTTATTTTACTAAACACTTTGTAACAGTTTATAAACTCCTAAATAATTTATAAGTAATTTTAAAGAACTTATAAATTCAGCCAAACACAATCGATGTCGACTCCTATAAACCTTCACCGTGGTGTGATGTGCACAATGGCGACGCAAAAAAAATATTGGTGGAGGCTTTACTATTTTATATCGATTGAAAAATCATAGCGACAAAAATTTATAAATATTTGATACATCAAAATAGTCCAACACATCAAACTAAAGTGGTGGTAATGGAATTCTACGTGTTCTCATAACTTGAAAACGCTGCAAGATCGGCCATTACCAATCGTTGAAAAAGATTGAACTTTTCTAATGCATTTTCCGATTCTTGCACCGCCTTTGTAAAAGCATCTTACGATATCGACCTCTTTTATCGATTGTTTAAATAGATAGCACCAAAACAAAAAGGCAAGATCTTTGATGCACCGTACTCTAACCATATAAATCTTGATACCAAATATCTTGAATGCCATATTTCTTTTCTGATACAAATGCCCAACCTGGTTGTGCAAGGACCCTTGATCAAGACTCTCTGCATCTTGGTCACGAATAGCAATATCAAACTCCTATTAATTTTCGTATCCCTGATCACCAACAATCTCATTCAAATCTAATTCAACTTGGATTTGATTCTCCACTGATTCAACAATAGGTTCACTTGGTGAAGAAGATGACTTACCCTTGCGTTTTTTTGAAAAAACGCTCCATCTTATACATAAACAAATGCAACTCTTTTAATTAAAAACATAAAAAAAATATAAATTTAAATCATAGCCTAAAAAATATTCAATTAGAACCCTAATTCCAAACTCTAATTAAATTTACAATTAACTAAACTAAACTGAAAGCATGGTACTCATAATTATTTTCATGATAAAATTGTAAACAATTGAGGCTTTAAGATGGAATTATTCACTGTAGAATTCAAAGAACAGATTAACTAAATGTCAATATGGGATTTAAGAGTAGAAATAATAAATTAAGAAGTAAATGTATAACAATTAACAAACAACTTCTATGTAAATATAAATAAGTTGAAAGAAAAAAGGGAATATAAAAAGAGTAGATAACTCACCAAAAATTAGGAAAAAGGATGATCAACGGCTGCGGGAATTAGAAGAAGAAAAGACTTTGATTTGTGTTTTGTTGAAAGCAAAAAGACAAAAATATAAATTGTGTTTGTTTTATTTTTCAAAACTAATAGAAACGTTATTTATTGTATAACACTTTTTTCTTTTGTAGAAGAGAAGTTACTTTTTGACTTTTTCTTTTTCGTACTTTCTTTTATTTCTTTTTTCATCTTCTTCATCTCTCTCCAACCTCCATTTTTACGCAGACAATCATTTTCTTCCCCCTCTTTCTATTTTTCTTTCAAATTTCAGTCCCTTCTCATCCTAGATTTTTCGCCAATTCGCTCTTCAACATTGTCAATTCAGGAGGGGCTGAAGATAATTTTCGACAAATTTAAAAAAATTCACAGTAATATAAAAAAAAATAAAAATTGGTAGGGGCTTAAGCCCTTCTCCCTCCTACTTGTATCCGCCACTGGATGTGCATACGCCCTCTGTTGAAACGTTTCGTACGCCTGTTGGCCACCGGCGCATGTTAGGTTGATTAGCGGTAAAGCGTTTTTCTTTTATCTTTTTTAAGGTTTTAACCGCGGAGTTAATTTTTTCTTAAACGGGATTTCTGCGTTAAAACGGGCAATGGCTTTTTGCAAGTTTCAATTATTTGCATTCACGCTCCTGAACTTCTTTAATTTGCGTTTTGCACTCGAGAGTTTCGCTTTTCTTGCTCACAGCCTTTTCTTGTCCATTTGACCGTTGACTGCACTTCAAATCCCATTAAAGGGATTTTTTTGGATAAGGCCTTTATTCCCGACTTACATTACAATCCTTATACTGTTGTCTTGTATATTTGATAAAAATTACTCATTATCAACGGTTGAATTTAGAAAGAAAAAAAAAATGAATAGAGGATTTCATATTTTTCACTACATATGAAAAATGCTTATCATCGTTATCATTTATCACCAATTTTTTTAAGAAAATTAGAAGAGAATATGAATCGGAACTCAAATCACCCAATTCCAAAGAGAAGAATTAGTGGATTCCATAGTGGCCAGTGAGAAAATTAACCAAATCAAAAAGGAAAATAATTATACCAATTAAAAATATACAAATATTTGAGGGGGCGGGGGGTATGTGAGTGGTTATTTTGGTAAAAATGGTGGGCTTTACAAAAAGCGTGCTAGTTCGTTTTGCAGTATCAACAATCAAAACCCATTCTTTTTTTAACTTCAACTTTAACTTCAATAACCTTCTGGATTTGATTTTAGCGTTGAAAATTGAAATACCGTTGACCCCACAGTTACACGTAGGACGTCATAACACTTTTCTTTTATTTTCTCCTTAAAGAATATTGTAAAATAAGCTATCTGATATCAAACTAGGTTATCTTTTCTATATTAGAACATGTTAAGCGTCCATTCAATTTGATTCAATTAATTAAAATGTACTTAGGTAAAAATATTCTCTATGAGCTACAATTTAATGTTTATCCCAAATAAATAAAAAGTTGGAAGCAATGATTGGGAGCCCATCATGGAAAACAAGTCCATGAGACCCAGTTTGCAGGCTTCACTTAGTTTACTAGTGGGGCCTTGACTAACATGGTTAGTGGCTCTTTATTTAATATATGGCGCTACCTAAATATTAAAATAAAATAAATATATAATAGCTGATTTAAATATAATCCAACGAAACGTAGGAACAGCCTAGGTAGTATTTTTATTTAATATTGTAGACTTGATAAAAGAACAATTTCCAGATTATAAAAATTTTAAGGAATTAGGGTTTGTGCAAAGTTGTTTTAATTGCTATAATTCCATTGTGGGCGTATAGTTATTATTATTTCATACTGTCCTGATATGCTTTTCGCTTTATAATTATGGTGCATAATTATACTTAAAGTCTTGATAATCTTTTTATAGTATTTAAAAACTCTCGCCTATTGGCCTAAGTTTTGTAAAAAACTAGCATTCCACCCATGCGATGCATGGGAAAAATTCCACACTTATATAATATACAAAAAATATTATAAACTACAATACTCAACTACAAACTCAAAATACAATAAGAAAATAACTCCAATGTAACAACAATGCATACTCATTTTGTTGTTTTGTTGCTTTTATCAATCCTCCAAATGCATAAATGCGTTTGCACTATTCATAAACGCATTTGTACAGATACACATCTATCTGTGAGTGTATAATTTGAATACACACATGTTGTATCAATATATTTTAAATAGAGATAAAAATCATGCTTGGTTTGGTCATGTAAGGTGTATGAAGATGGATAAAGCAGCAGAGGCACGAGAGTAATTTTGGAACTCATGGTGGTAGGGATGCAGTGAAGTTGTGTGAATGTTAGTGGATGTCAAAACCTGAAATTTATAGGCACAAAAATAGTATAAAAATGTCAATGAAATTATTGTTGGAAAAAGGTGTACAAAACAAGACAGAACTCTAGGGCAGATTATGACGTGAAATGAAAGGTAGAAAGATCAAAACTAACAATGAATTTGAAACTAGAAAATGTAATAAAATACGCTTAACAGTATTCTAATGCCGAGTCGAGGAGGCCTCTTTCCATAAGACGAGATACGCCCAGTAGTGCTCTCGGTTACGGCGTATCGTCTCCAAAGATAAAACGGCAGCGTCTAGTGGGTGGCGACCGCGCGACCAACGAGCTCCCGTGAATCGGAATGAGGCGAGACAAAGCTCGACACTAGCTATGTATGCAGGAGTGCTTTGGAATCTTGGAATGCAGATTAGCGGTTGGTGGCTTATCTTTGAGACATGTCCTATTAATAGGCGTCGCCCCTCATGGGAGCATCTTTGAGTCAACACCGCATTGATGTCGGGTGTTACGGAGTTATGTCCCTATCGAGTCTTGGCGGTTTACGGAGACAACGTGGGCACGCTTCCGCATAGCCATCATGTCGGGCGTTAAGCGATTCGACGAATCCGGACAACGCGTGCGTCCGGGTTCATTGGACGTATCCGGACGTCTCTTCAGTGCACAAGCAGCCCAACGGATTGGGCCAAACGAGTTGGGCCCGGACCAACTCCATCGCACAACGAGCCCAACGGATTGGGCTACACGAATGGGCCTGGACCAACTTCATCTTTGGGCTCGATCAAACGTTGATCCAAAATATAAGGACAATGGGCCACGAACCAGCCCACGGCAAGCCCACGAACGGCCCAAAGAATGCCCCAAAGACCACCCAGACCAATTGCGAGATCCAAGATCCAAGATCCACGATCCACGATCCACGATCCACGATCCACGGGCCGGAACCGGGCCGGGCCGAACCGAGCCGGGCCGGAGCGGAGCGGGCGGGCGGGCGGGCGCTGGCGCGGCGCGGCGCGGCGGCACCGCCGCACCGGGCACCGGCCATGCAGCGGCAGCGCGCGATGTCATTGTGGCGTGGGCTTTCGACCCATCACTTGTGCACATAATTATACTAAGTGTTCAATGACCCACTTATATAGACAATTAATGAAGGTACATTAATCAATGTGGGATAAGGATTAATTAATCCATGCTTATCCCATTAATCACATAACTCCATGTTTAAGTGACCAACTTTGATCCATTATTTCTCACTCACCGGAAATCGGATTTGAGAATGTGAATACACCACGATCATCTACTCGGAACGTAGATCGATCCTATGCCGTTTAATTTCACAAAATTAAACGTTACGTCACTCAAAATCTTGGTCAAAGTAGCTTCCTGGAAACTTGACCACATATATAATATTATATATATATGCACGCGATTTTCAACAATCCCCCACATGAGTGGAAATAGCCATATGCATGATGCAGACGCATTTCGATCCTCAAGAGATGTTAAAATATTTGGACAGGTGGTTTATGGCCTTGAACCTTCCATAGTTAGTACCATCGAGTACACAGCGGATTAGTGGACACGATGCCTTGAACTATTCCCCACAGTAATCGAAACAATGGTATTAACACTTTAACACCTCAACCTCATCCGTTCTCACGTTTGATTCCATTTTGGCCATGGACATCCACTTTGGATTCATAAGTGTTTTGTTTGAAGCGGCCCCACTTCGCACTTACATAGGTGATTCTTTACCGAGTATCTTGCCATACTCAACCTCCTCGAGGTATCTTAGGAATCATTAAGAGTCAACGACTCAACCTCACCACTAGGCAAGTTTTTCAACACTCGCTTGCTTTCAGGAACAGACTAACTCGAGTGTTTATACACGAACTCATATAGCTTAGTTCTCCCATTGACCAAGTTCTTGGGATCTCAGGTCATCATGGTTGGGTTACCACTATGATTGTTCTTAAGATGTGGATTTTAGTCCCATTCCCTCAAGAACTTGATCATTTGATCCGGTTCAACCCTTTGGTTAATGGATCGCCAGATTATCTATCGACTGACATAGTCAATCGATATAACCCCACTGAGATCAAATGCCTCACGGTATTATGTCGCCGACGATATGTCGAGACTTACCATTATACAAACCACTTTTCGCCCTTCCAATAGCTTGGCTATCACGGTGAATCATCACCGGTGGCGCGGGTTTAACCAACATGGAATATCTTCCAAAATTACGGAGCCACTCGGCTTCCTCACCGCCTTTATCCAAAGCTATGAATTACGATTCCATGGTGGATCGGGCTATACACGTCTGCTTTCGTGGATCTCCAAGAAACAAGACCTCCCAATCGTGAACACGCACCCACTTGTAGAAAGTGAATCTTTCGTGTCGATATCCATTGGCATCACGGTACCCTTCAAGTAACGGGATATCTCGTGAAATGCAGCCCATGATTTTGAGTATACTTGAAGTACCTCAAAACTCTCACTAAAGCCTTCCAATGCTCCTTGCTTGGATTGCTCGTGTAACGACTCAATTTGTTCACGGCAAGCTATGTCGGGTCGGGTGCAATTTGTAAGATACATCAAACACCATGACCTTAGCATAGTCTTCTTGCCCAACGGGTTCACCCTGTTCTTACTCAAGTGAACATTGAGCTCTAATGGGGTCTTAGCAGTAAACTATCAAACGCGTTGAATTTCTTAAGCACTTTCTCAACGTAGTGAGATTGTGTCAAGACAATTCCGTCTGATCTTCTTAGAATCTTGATTCCAAGAATCACATCAGCTAAACCCATGTCCTTCATGTCAAAATTTCTATTTAACATGCGCTTTGTGTCATTAATGACTTGAGTATTGCTACCATGATCAACATGTCATCTACATACAGACACACTATAACATAACCATTATCAGTGTTCTTAACGTAGACACATTTGTCACACTCGTTGATTTTGAAACCATTTGCCAACATTACATTGTCAAATTTCAAGTGCCATTGCAACGGCGCTTGTTTCAAACCATATAGAGACTTCACGAGTTTGCATACCTTACCCTCTTGACCAGGTACTACAAACCCTTCGGGTTGCTCTATATATACCTCATCCTCGAGGTCACCATTCAAAAATGTAGTCTTAACGTCCATTTGATGAATCTCAAGATTGTGCAAAGCAGCAATTGCGAGAAGCACCCTAATAGACGTAATCCTCGTCACAGGTGAATAGGTATCGAAGAAATCGTATCCCTCTCTTTGTTTAAACCCTTTGACAACCAAACGGGCCTTATACTTTTCAATTGATCCATCTGCCTTGTACTTTCTTTTAAGGATCCATTTGCATCATAAGGGCTTACAACCTTCTGGTAAATCAACCAACACCCAAGTGTGGTTTTGCAGAATGGAATCAATTTCGCTTTGAATGCCTCTCGCCAGAGCATCCCGTCCGACCGAGCATAGGCTACTTTGATCGAAGTTGGTTCTTCGTCAACATGAACGCAATATAGTCGGGACCAAAATTCTTTGCGTTCGACTCTCATCGCCACGTCTCGGTTCCGACCCCTCCGATCGCACCTCGATCGCTTATGCGATATCGGTTCTTTCTCCAAAGGTTTAGAACTCGAAGCTTCACCATCGCTCTATTGCTAGAATCGGCTTCATTTTTATCCTTGTCTTCTGAGGATAAACACTTTCAAAGAATATAGCATTCCTTGATTCAATCGTCGTCCCCACAAATATATCGTACCTCCGACCGTGGATCGAAACGATAGGCCGCTGCTCGGTGCATACCCAATAAAGATACAATCGATTGTTTAGGTCCAATTGTAACTTGTTTAGGAAGAGCACCTCAACCTTCGCCAAACACCCCCACACTTTGAGATATTTAGACGATGGCTTTCTTCCTTTCCACAACTCGTAGGAGTGACATCCTTACCTTTGAGTGGAATCTTGTTCAAGATGTAGTTGGTCACAAACAGCTTCCCCACAAGTTCTGGGTAACCTCGAACTAATCAACAAAGCATTCATCATCTCCTTAAGTGTTCGATTTTTACGTTCAAGAACGCCATTAGGTGAGGTGAATAAGGAGTCGTCGTTTGATGTATTATACCACTTTCGTTGCATAATGCCTCAAACGGACTACATATTCTCCCCCATCACTTGAGCGGTCTTAATTCGACAACAATTGATTCTCGGCTTCGTTCTTGAAGTTTTTAAAAGCTTCATAGCCTCGTCTTTACTTCTTAGAAGGTAAAGATAACAATATCTTATACGATCATCAATAAGCGTGATGAAGTACTTTTACCACCTCTAGTTTGTACAAACTTTAAATCACACACATCGGTGTGAATAAGTTCTAGAGGCTTAGTGTCTGCCTCTACCGAATGAAACGGTAACTTAGCCATTTTGGCTTCCACACAAACCTCACATTTCGTTTGTGTATTAACTTCATTTAACTTTAGTAAATCTAAATTTACTAATCTTTTATTGCATTTAGATTAACATGTCCTAATCTACAATGCCATAAATCGAGCACCCGGTCAGTAAGAGGAAGTAGATGCATTTTTATTCATAGCAATCTTGGGTACACACAAGACAAATTATTACATTCAATTTGAAAAGACTCCGTGAGATAACCCTACCAAGGAACTTTCCAAACTTAGTCAAGACAAACTTGTCCGACTCAAAACTAGTCTAAAACCCTTATTAACTAGAATGAGGCCCGACACTAAATTCTTGCGAATGTCCCGGACATGCAAGACATCCTTCAGGTGATCTCAATGCCGACGACATCTTGAGCACCACATCACCAACTCCGCAACCTCGAATGAAGCTTGGTTCCCCATGTTGAGCTTCCTCCCTCAACAGGCTTGTAGGTGGAGAAACGCATCTTTTCGGCATGATACGCATGCGCGATTGCGCCAATGTCGATGAACCATCCACCTTGATTCTCGGCGTGGTTGACTTCTTCGGTCACCACAGAGCCAAGTCATCCTTGTCCCATTTGTCGAAGTCCTTCTCGACAACGTTGGTAACTTGCTTACCTTCTTCTTCTTAGGCGACGGTCCTTACTCGTGTGGCCATGCTTGCCACAATTGTATGATCCCGTCAAACTTACGGAAACCACCTTCCCTTTGCCTTTATCTTTGACATTGGGACGAACACGTTTGTTGGAGGACCGCCTCTCTCAGTCAGTTGGCTCTAAGATCGATCGGGCCTTTCCTTTAGTTCTAGCTTCTTCACGTCGGACTCGATCGCGATCGACGATCAAGTCTTCAAGTGTCATATCATTTCGCTTGTGCTTAAGGTAGACCTTGAAGTCTCTCCACCCCGGTAACTTCTCAATCAACGTGGCGACGATAAAGCCGTCCGAAGCGATTGTGCCCTTCGGAACCTCGTGCACAATGAGTTGAAACTCTTGCACTTGGTCCATGATCGGTCGGAATCGACCATCTTGTAGTCCAAATATTTGCTACAATGAACTTCTTTCAGACTGCATCATCACTACGGTCTTTCTTTTCTAACGCATCCCACATACTTTTGGATGTCGTTACAACAAAGATAAACACTATACAAGCTATCTTCTAAACTACCAAGTATAAAATTTTTACAAAGGTAGTCGCCAAGGCGCCAGATTGTCATATCTTGCTCGGACGTGAAAGTCCGTCACTTGACCCGGGCGGCGGGCTCATCTTCTACCAAGAAGTTGGCGAAGCCCAACGTCGTGGTGAAACGATCTTTGCTGCCATCTCTTGAAGTCGGATCCTCCAAACTTGGCGGCTTCGGCCGGCGGCATCATCCTGCGGTATGAGCAGCGCCGAGATCGATCCACGACGGATCCACGGTGTTAGATCCCATGGATCCAACAATCGACCAGCCGAAAAGTGCGATCGTCGAACGAAGGAACCACTAAAAGTGGAACCAATTGTTGAACCACTAAAAGTGGAACCAACAATCGACCCAAGGGTCCCATGGTTGACCGAAGGCATCGAACCAAACACGACCGAAGCCATTGTACCAGAATTGGCGGCAAGCAGTGCGAGGCGGCGGCGACAAAGCGGAGGCGTAGTCGGTGGCGGTGTACGGTCGACATCTCAAGCAAAGGTATTAGTTTCAACGTTTTTAAGTTTATTAAGAGTCGAACTCCTTCGTGGCAAGTAATATCTCGTCTTGCGATTGTTGGAAAAAAGGTGTACAAAAAAGATGCAGAACTTGCGGGCGTATAACGTGAAATGAAAGGTAGAAAGATCAAACTAACAATGAATTTGAAACTAGAAAATGAATAAAATACGCTTAACCGTATTCTAATGCCGAGTCGAGGCCTCTTTCCATAAGACGAGATACGCCCGATAGTGCTTTCGGTTCGGCGTATCGCTCCAAAGATAAAAGCAGCGTCTCGTGGGTGGCACACCGCGGACCAACGAGCTCCGTGACTGAATGAGGCGAGGACAAAGCTTGGACACTAGCTATGTATGCGGAGTGCTTGGAATGCCGGAATGCGATTAGCGGTTGGTGGCTTATCTTGGGGAGACATGTCCTATTAATAGCGCCGTCCCTCACGGGAGCATGCCGAGTCAACACCCGCATTGATGTCGGTGTTACGGAGTTATGTCCCCTATCGAGTGCGCGGCGGTTTACGGAGACAACGTGGGCACGCTTCCGCAGAGCCATCATGTCGGAGCGTTACCGACGGCTGACGAATCGACAACGCGCGTCCAGTTCATGGACGATCCGGACGTCTCTTCAGTGCACAAAGATGCCCAACGGATGGGCCACACGAGTTGGGCCTCGGACCAACTCCATCGCACGCAGCCCAACGGATGGGCTACACGAATTGGGCCTCGGACCAACTTCATCTTCGGGCTCGATCAAACGTTGATCCAAAATATAAGGACAATGGGCCACGGAACCAGCCCACGAACAGCCCAAAGAACAGCCCAAAGACCACCCAAAGACCAATTGCAAGATCCAAGATCCAAGATCCAAGATCCAAGATCCAAGATCCACGATCCACGATCCACGATCCACGGACCACGCAACCGGAACCGAGCCGAGCCGGGCCGGGCCGGCCGGGCGAATGCTGCTGCGGCGCGGCGCGGGCGCCGGGCGCCGGCACCGGGCAGGCGCCGGCATGCATGGCGGCGGCGGCGTACTTGTGGTGGGCTTTCCACCATCACTTGTGCACATAATTATACTAAGTGTTCAATGACCCACTTATATGACAATTAATGAAGGTACATTAATCAATGTGGGATAAGGATTAATTAATCCATGCTTATCCCATTAATCACATAACTCCATGTTTAAGTGACCAACTTTGATCCATTATTTCTCACTCACCGGAAATCGGATTTGAGAATGTGAATACACCACGATCATCTACTCGGAACGTAGATCGATCCTATGCCGTTTAATTTCACAAAATTAAACGTTACGTCACTCAAAATCTTGGTCAAAGTAGCTTCCTGGAAACTTGACCACATATATAATATTATATATATATGCACGCGATTTTCAACAATTATATTGTAATTAATTTATTGTCATGAATTATGCTATTGTAACGTCTACATTAATTGATTGATAGTTATTAAGAATAAAATTTAGAATTAAAAAGACATAAAATAGAGAATTTAAAAAAATTAAAATAAATAGATTCTTAAAATTCCACATAGGATCAAGCATAATTGTGGGGATAGGAATACATAATGCTATATATAATCGCTTTGGTGATATGATATTTCCATATTTGCAGAAGGTACCCAATTTTCCATCAATTCAGATATATAATGATAAATTTTAGGGTAGCATATTTTAAAATATGAATTTTAAAGAATATAATATAATTTTGATCAATTAGCGTAACTTATGCAATTAGCATAAATTAATGGTCCATCTACTTTATCTATTTTATATTTAAAGTAACAGTTTAAAATCAACAATCAATTAAAATTGATTTGGACGGTGGTTTCAAAATGAAACTTTATTTGTGTAATGTTAATATACATGTATACATACATATATCTATATTTACATCATATTTAACAAAATATATATAGATTTACAGAACATATAATATTTATAAAATATAATACATATATACTGAAGTTCTTAGTTATATAAAATATAATATAATGCACATATGATACAATGTATCTAAAACGTTATATAGAATATATTGATATATATATATATATATATGATATACAATTATAAATTATTTATCATAAAAAAGTTAAAAATATTTCGTATTAATTGCATACATACAACAATCAATATATATATATTATAAATGAATTACTAAAAATCTATTTCCATAAATGGAATAACAAAAATAGGGAAAATCTTAACTTACTATATACGGAAATCCACATAGGATCAAGCATAATTGTGGGGATAGGAATACATAATGCTATATATAATCGCTTTTGTGATATGATATTTCCACATTTGCGGAAGGTACCCAATTTTCCATCAATTCGGATATATAATGATAAATTTTAGAGTAGCATATTTTAAAATATGAATTTTAAAGAATATAATATAGTTTTGATCAATTAGCGTAACTTATGCAATTAGCATAAATTAATGGTCCATCTACTCTATCTATTTTATATTTAAAGTAATAGTTTAAAATCAACAATCAATTAAAATTGATTTGGACGGTGGTTTCAAAATGAAACTTTATTTATGTAATGTTAATATACATGTATACATACATATATCTATATTTACATCATATTTAACAAAATATATATAGATTTACAGAAATATAGATTTACGAGAACATATAATATTTATAAAATATAATACATATATATTGAAGTTCTTAGTTATATAAAATATAATATAATGCATATATGATACAATGTATTTGAAACATTATATAGAATATTTTGATTAATATATATATATATATATATATATATATATATATATGATATACAATTATAAATTATTTATCATAAAAAGTTGAAAATATTTTGTATTAATTGCATACATACAACAATCAATATATATATTATAATGAATTACTAAAAATATTTCCATAAATGGAATAACAAAAATATGAAAATAGTTCGTATTAATTGCATACATACAACAATCAATATATATATATATATATATATATATTATAAATGAATTACTAAAAATCTATTTCCATAAATGGAATAACAAAAATAAGGAAAAACTTAACTTACTATATACGGAAATCCGGTGTTGTTATTATATAGTATATAGATGGCAAATTATAAAGAAAAGATGATTAAAGTCAGTAAACCGACCCATTTCAAAAAAAGAAACAGTAAACCACAAACCCCCTTTGGCCTTTGCGCGAGAGATGTCACTTTTAGGGGTGAGCAAAAAAAATCGAATCGAATCGAACCGAAATTAACGGTTTAATTCGATTTGTACAGTAATTCGGTTCGATTCGGTTTCAAAATTTTAAAACCGAAATTAATTTGGTTTGGGAAAAAAAATTCGGTTTTCAAACCGAACCGTCCGAATTTTTTATTTTATTTTTTATATATATATGTTATTTATATTATTAATACTTAAATTAGTTAATATTATATACATATATATAATTATATATATATAATGTATATTGTATTATAATTATTATAATGTTTATATTAATTATAATTTAAATTCGGTTAAAACCGAACCGAACCGAACCGAATCAAATCGAATATTTTGGTTCGGTTTCGATTCAGTTTGGATATAGAAAACGGTTCGATTCGGTTTGGCTTTTAAAAAAAATTCAATTTTTTTATTTTTCGGGTTCGGTTCGGTTTTGAACCGAATCGCCGAATGTTCACCCCTAATCACTTTACTCAGCAGTTTCAAGCTCTCTAGATGATTCCTTATAGATACTAAACAATTTTTTTTTTCATTTTTTAATTATTAAATTATCGTGATTTTAAAACAAGGTTAATTGACTCAAGGATTTTCACTTCTCTCATCATTTTATATACTAATATTGTTACTCTAAACAAAAATAAAAACTAATCAGATGAATATAAAGACAAATATAAATAAATAAACCTCCTAAACAAACACTTTTAATAGTAGGTGTGCTTTCGAGAGACACCACCAGCAAGCAGCTTTCCAGACTGCAAAAATTATCGGGCTAGTCTGTCTTAGTGTACAATGAATATGATCAACTAGTGGAATTAATGTGTGTGTTGATCTAGTGGTAGAGTGGTTAATGTCCGGCGCCAGCCCCTGCTCGAAATCACCGTGATGCAGTTTTTAAAATTCCGGTATTAAATTACAAAAAAAAAAACTAGTGGAATTAACATTGGAAAAATAAATCTCATCCATCAAATTAGTTGCCAGGTCTTAATCCAACTCGCGTTTTATAGGAAATGGCAGCATATTTTACGCCAAAAGAAATTAAAAACCATTCAACGCCTAATAATTTTCATAAATTATCTAGAAGAAAAGTTTGGCAGTTGTAGAATTGGGCAAGTGAGATAAAGATGGAGAGATAAAGTTGTGCAAGACCAAGAATTCAGAAATGAATAGACATCACTACCAAACAAGATGCCCCCTTCCCTTCTCTTCTCTTCTCTTCTCTTCTCTTTGTTTGTGGTGTAATAAAATAAGATGAAGGATTTGTACTTGTATGGAATGTAAAAGTGGGTGATTTCCATCAGAAATGACAACCTAAAATGTTGTCTCCCCTGCTTTGAGACGCCCATGTTACCAGCAATCATCCTTTTCCTCCTCCCTGTCTCCATCCTTATCCAATGCCCGCCCCTTTTTTCCCATCTCCTTCTTCCAAAACCCTTCTGGGGGCTTGCCACGTGGCCCATTTCCTTTATGGGCCTTCCACTGCAAATGTTTATTTGGCCCATGAGCACCACTAAATCAGGACAGAGCCAACGGGCCCCACGTAAAGGTGAAGATCGCAATTTAGGGGAAACTACACTTTTACAGTTTACTCCCCACACCCACCCCCACACCCACCCCACCCCCCACCAATAAAAAATTAGATCAACTTTTACATTTAGAGAGCATTTTCGACTTTCGTATACTAGTATTTAATGAATATATTTTGTTTATAAATTTATATTGGATTGATTTTTCTAGTATCTATTGTCTAAATTGGGTTGATATTTTTAGTATCTATAGTCTAACCGACCCCTCGAATGATAGGCAATTTTCAGGCTACCAGCTCTACTCTTAGACAACGAAAAAATAACCTGTTTATATTAAGAACTAATAAATTGAAAACATATATTGTGTGTATGTTGGTTTAGTGGTAGAGTGGTTAATGCTCGAAACCAAAAATCTCGAAGTCGAGTCACCGTACCTTTAAATTTTTATATTAAATTAAAAAAAAAATTAAAACATATCGAATAGTGGGGAAGTGGAGAGGTAGCAATAAACGAGCAGGCCCCACCGCGCGAGTGAGATATACCTGACGAATCGGCAGTCCAATTAGGCGCGTGGATGCACGAGCAAAGTGGGAGAGTGGAGTGCATAAGCGTTCGGATCCGTGCTGTTGCTTTTTCTCTTCCTTTTCTTTTTCTTTTTTTTCACATTAATACAAATTTTAAAGGCACACACGCGACTCAAACCCGATACCTTTCGACTTTCGAAAGATTAACCACTCTACCACTGCGCCAACACACACACACTTTTTCTCTTCCTTTTCTGTTTTTCAATTAAGGCATGAAAGAATAAGGATCGTTGCATCGCTTCTTTAGCTTGCAAAATTTTTGTTTGTAACTTTTTCGGCTGATTTGTTTTTAGTTTTTACATTTGATTATTTTATTTTAATTTACATGTTGTTTGAATTTTATTTTTAAAAACCATATAATTAAGTCTGTTTGTGTTGCAGTAATTTCTCTTTCATTAAAATGAAAGTTTTTATTGTTAATTTTTTAGCATATTTATTTTAATTTCTTTTATTAAAGCATATTAATTAAAATTATTGATTCCATAAACATAAAATTCAATTTTATTCTCACATATATAAAATATGAATATAAATATTTAAATATGTAAAATATAAAAGTTAATTGTATAATAACAGTGAATCTATAAATAGTTAATTTTGGAAAGCACCATAATTGAAGAAGTTTTAATTGAAAAAGTGTTGATGTGCCGCCATACAAAGCAACTAGCATAGGGAAAGCTCTTATGGCTCATTTGGTAGACAAGTTTAGATATATCGAGATAGATAAGACATAGATATGTATCGCAGATAATGTAAGATTGGTATCGTATGTTGTTGTTTGGTATAGCAGCCAAAAATCCAAGATAACTTATCCTACTGTTTGATACCCAAGTTATCCCAATGGATTAAAATACATTGAGACATTATTACCCTCCTTGAAAGCACCCTGTAAGCAACCCTCCTTGAAAGCACCATGTAAGCAAAAGTCTGGAAAGGAACCACAGTCATCGTCTTCTTCTCCCACAATAATTTCCTATTTTTAACCAATTTTTCATACCGGTTATAAATCAAGAAAACCCTAATTAATCATCTTCTTCCATAATTAATTCCTATTTGTTTCAGTCATAAATCAAGAAAGCCCTAATTAATTATCAATGGCCGACGAAGCCAAGGCAAAAGGCAACGCCGCCTTCTCAGTCGGCAACTTCACCGAAAGGAAAGCAATCAATGTCAGCATTTCGAAAGGAAAGCATATATATATATATATATATATATATATATATATATATGGATTTGCATCGAGTGCTGAATGTAGAGATGAAGAGTCAAAATTGTCCCGACTACGTGGGAACTATGAAGCAGCCTCCCTTTCCAAAAAAGATCAATACACCAATCACTACACTGCTAAAATCTCGATATTAAATCTGAAACTCCCGGCAGATGACCTCCGGAGCTACGGCGGCAGGGGGGAGGCGCTAGCGCCCCGACAATTCCCCCAAGGGGGTGCAGGAGCGTGTGGGTTTCTTCGCATTCGCCATGTCCACGACCACGTTCTGGGCGGTGGGGCTGGACGGGAGCTTCCTATCAGGGGTGGTGCCGCAAGAAAGGGAGGCAGAGGCTTGCGAAGAGGAGAAGCAGAATGAGGGTAGGACAGTAAAATAAGCTCTAATCTTGCAGTTATTGACTTATTGTGCGTTCTGGGATATGCATCTTGCAAAGAATGGCAGATGTCTTTTCTAAAGTGGAACAGTAAATTAAAACGGGCCCGACGATTAAAACGAGCTCCCAAGATAATAATATAGTGTACCAAACAATGAGATTATGTCAGATATGTTCCCTATCTTAGGTTTATCTTGGCTACCAAACGGGCCCTTAGAGTGCCTCAAATGTTTGCTTCTTTCAATTTTTTGATATTGTAGACACGATGACTATGATGATTTTTAAATTCAATTCCTAAAAGTTAGCTTATTTAAAAAAGTTGTCAATTTTTTTCCTTTTCATTACTTTAATTTTATTTCAATTTTCATTACTTTAATTGCATCCAAATACATGAAATTGGTAGAAATATACATCAATGTAGTGAAGCATTATGTATTCTCCACTATATAATTGTTTTTTTAGTTTCACTTTTATTTAGTCTTAACTATGTAATTTTAATTTTACTAATGTAATATGTTATTACTTTAGTTTAAACTATGGCATTATTTTTATTAAATTGTTAATTTTATAAGTTTAAAATTAAATATATAATTAATTTAAATTAGTTATATAAATATTGTAAATATGCATATATATATATATATATAGGGATGTATATATATATATATATATATATATATAATAAGGTCCATATAAAAGTTATGTTTTAGATTTATAATTGAAGAAAAAGATAGAAAGAAATTGATGAGTTTTAAAAACTAATAAAATGCTTATGTAACGACAAAGAAGTAAGATTTTAACTTTTACATTGGAGATATCCTTAAAAGGCAAAGAATGACATCGCAGCCATTTTGTCCCTCATCTATTCTTCCCTTCCTGCCATGAAGTGGAAGCTAAGTTGGTGAATTGGATGTTTGCTTTTAGATACTAGAGATTAGAGTCGATTATTTTATATTTCCACACGACAGCTTGTTCTCAAAACAAAAATGAATTCAAAGTTTCCAAAATGAAACAACCAAAAGAACTTATTTGTTCTCCAGTATGAAGGAAAAAACGATCGCGAAAATACACCAAGAAAAATTTGGAAAATATCATGAGTTCAAAATGGCTGCAACCTTAAGGCAACGTCAGAAACAGCAAAATCTGGGGGGTATGAGATCAGTATTTTTTGCCTCTTGAAGGAATGATGAATCACCAGGGCTACTGTACGCCAACCTCGATGCTAATGTGCGCCAGCTGACAAGCTTGCTAGATAGATACAGACGCAATAACCAATCACTTGGATTGACCCATTACATTGTTATTTCAATCCAAAGCCTACCACTACTGGACCTAATTACCTTGCTTATACCCTTTAATGGGTGCTCGTGTGCTACCACGATGCCTTCTTTATGCCCATCAATTGACCTTGATTTGCCATGGTGCGGAAAACGATACGAGACATTCTGAACTTCTTATACACGGCACGAGAGCGGCCGGAGAAGATGCATCGGTTTGTCAGGCGTGCAAAGGAACTATTCCTTGGCAGCTTGGACAGCTTACAACGGTGCTTGACCCGCATAGCACTGGGAAGGTCGGGATCACGACAAAGGGCCTTATGAAGCTTTCGCCTCAACTCATATTTAGCAGCAAGCAATCTACGTTTGTGATCACGTATATTTCGGTTCCTGTCTGGGGTCTTACTGGGTCCCTTCTCACGGCGGTAGAATCTCCTATATATTGAGACGGCGATGTTTTACAAGTGCATTTGCTTATTGCAGACTTAAGTCCAGATTATCAAGTGAAGTGAGAGCTCACCTTGCATATCCTGGAAGCTGGGCTGCTGCCTGCTCTGCTACCAAAGGAGCAAATAGTCCAAAATGGTTATGCCTTCAGTAACATCATAATGTTAGTAAATAAGAGCATTCCAATCTTTGTATGTTTTGACTATGTTAATACATTTCATTTCTGTCTAGTTTAGCTTATATTACAGGGTATGGGGACGGTCAGAAGAAAGGCAGAAAAGCTTCAAAGAATTAAGTTCGACTTATACCTGAAACTACGGAAACAACGACGTGCTTCACTTCTGAAGCACAGAGGGTCTTCTGGACCTTTTGCACAATTGGCAAGACAGGAACCTTGCTGTGCTGTTGCCTGCAACGCCATGCACAAAGCATTAAAGTATAATCATAAGGTAGTCCTATTCACGACATATATCCTCTTTCTTGTCCGAATTGTTAGTCAAATTGGATTGACAACAAATGTTCTTATTGCTAAATAAATTTTGAAATACTCTGCTGCCGAGTAATGAACATCTATGTTTTTCTGCTGGAAAATGTATTCATTTAAAGCTGTGCACGTGTATATTCTGCACGAGATTCACAAATGGTCAAAGCTTGAGTACAAGCATAGTTGGTTGAAGATCAGAACAAACTTGAACAAATAGTACAGACATCTGAGAACAGCAGATATTGTAATTAGCTAAAAGAAGAAAAAATTGGCCATTAGGGAACCTAATAACTTGATCGATTTCTTGAGTTAAATGAAGACTAACTTAACTGATAGAAAGGACTTTCAGCAGTACAAAATAAACCAGTGGAGCTTAATATGCCCTGTCACAACAATACTTCCATACTTACATTTCTGACAATGTTGCTGACTGAATCAACGGTGCTGTGAGGTTCCACAGCTCCACATATAACACTTGGTCGTATTTGATTGAACGGAAAATAGTTACACGGTGATATCACCTGAACATCAGATGGGGAATATTTCAGGTTCTTTGAAGAAGTTAGTCGAGGACAGCCAGTTCAAGTTACTACCTTCATCTTATTATTGCCATCAGCTGCGGTTGCATTGAAAATGTTCATTCCGTTACCTGACTTAGTCTGAGGACATAACACAAGGTCTCCACCACTGCAATAGGTATATAATGTATTTATATATCAGGAAAAATGAAAGGAAGATGAAAGAAGATTATATTGAGCAAACATTAAGTCAATGATTAGTATATTTTATCAAGGATGAGCTTGTGAGAACCATGCTAGAATATATGGGCAAAGGTGCAAGCAAACAACTTTCTTGAATCCATGAAGAATCGTTATGCAAACACGGAAACTAATTCATGTAATCAGAAAGAAGCAAAAAAGAAGTGTAGAACTATCTAATTCATGTAATCAGAAAGAAGCAACAAAGAAATGTAGAACTCGTAATATTCTCAAACAAAGAACTAAAAATAACTCGCTCTTCATGCCCAAGCAACAATCTGTCTATAAATGCAGAATGAATTGTTTCCGCATATATAAATTATACAAATATTTCAAATCCAAGCTTTAAAGATTCATTTCAGCCTTAATTTTTTAGGGTTTGTCTAGATCAGAGCATCAGCATTGTTAAAAAAATCACAGACTAATTTAATGAGAGTAATAGAAAAACCGTCTGGATAAAAAGGATTGGGTCTGACGCGATTCTATTTCAAATCCAACTGCTCATTCAAATCTTACAACTAAAAAGTGAACTTCCTCTTTTCCGATTATGAATCTATGTCATCCTATCACTGTTACTTCTAGAATATCCACATCTAACTCAAATCGCATGAACATTTCACTAATCAGGGTCGAATATACCAAATATACTTACAAGGAAAACAAAACTTGCAGATTCAAACTACATCTCCCGATCAAACAGGAACACAAAATAGACAAATCACAAAGCAGTAAAATTACAACCATAACTACGCAAACGACATAGGGATGCATACCTGATGGAGAAAACGTTTGTTGCTTTAGCAAGCGCTGAATTGTCGCGGAAAGTTCTTGAAAATCTCTGGAAAATCGCCATTTTCTGCATTTTAAGACTTGAATCACCTGAACTACAAGCGATCAAAGTGAAATAATGCTCAGAAATTGTGCATACAAACAAGGAAATCGGTTGTACATTTAAGAGCGAGCTCGTTGAGAGAAGGTGAGGGACAGTTTCCTTGCGACAAAACGATGAAGATTGCTTGAAGTCAGCGCATAAGGGTTTTTTCACGGGCCCAATTTAGCCATTATCAATTATTCAAGGGATAAGGTGCAAATACACCCCTGTAGATTTCTGAAAAAAACAAATACACCCATATCGTTATGTTAGGTGCAAAATTATCCCTAACGTTTCAAAAAGTGTGCAAAATACTCTGAGCACTAACGGAGTGTCTAACTTTGTTTATATAATTTTTGATTTTTTGTTTTCTTTTTCCCCTCCTAATCCCTAGATGAACATCCCATGCTCCACAATACCCGACGACGATGACCGAGCTCGCCATCCCGATGAACATCCCATGCTCCACAATACCCGGCAGCCTCAATATCCTATCGCTCGCCTTATTCAAATCCCCAATCTCCCTCTCAAAATACAGATCGATTATGTAGTTCCGTTGTCGTTAACGTCGCCTCATCGCCGTGGCGCGTCCTCGCCTTTGCTGACGAAGCCGTCGGCGAACAACGCCTTCAGCCGCTCGGGAGTGGCTCGGTGAACGGAATCACCTCCACCAAAGATAGCTAACTCCAGCCGCCAATGTGGCTCACCAATTTCGACTCGTCGACGATCACGATGAATTTCGCTAGCGGATTCCACCATTTTCTCCTCAACAATGAGCCGTCCCCGCCTCGACTAGGTTTAAACCGGATTGACCTCGTCGGCGCCATCGATGGATAGATCGACGATCGGGTAGGTGTCGAGATCCGAGAGGGATGCAGAGCGACGCCACTGCTCGTAGGTTTGTGTGGAGGTGGCGATCCCGACGATCTCATTTAGCTCTCCCCGCTTCATGAGCTCGTCGATGCGGTCGACGGCGTGCTTGCGGTGGAGCCGGTGCCGAGGTCGACGACCATGCCGAACGCACTTGCTCGACGGCTTTGTGGCGATCTTCTTCAATTCATCCCGCATGAGGAAAGGATGACGCCACGGGGTCACCATTGGTGGTGGCGGTGCGACCGTGGTTAGGGTTTGGATACTAGGAAATTTGGGTAGGTCACGCCACGGCTTATGCTCGATTTATTGTAGACCATTCAAAAAAAGTAAAGGGAAAAAGTATCGAATAATGTCAAAATTCTTTTGCAGAATTGGTATGGGGTTTAGGATAAGAAATTGGATGGCTGCAACGATTTGTACGAAGAGATATGTAGGAACAAAAAGTATGATGATGAAAGTTTTTTTTTTTTGAGGGGTGGAGGGAGGAGGGAAAAAAGAAAAGAAAAAATCGGAAATTATATAAACAGAGTTAGATACCCCGTTAGTGCTCAGAGTATGTTGCACACTTTTTGAAACGTTATGGATAATTTTGCACCTAACATAACGATAGGGGTGTATTTGTTTTTTTCAGAAACGTACAGGGATATATTTGCACCTTATCCCATTATTCAATTATCAAAATTGAAATATAACTTTTCCCATAAAACTCTCTCCATTATGGGAATAAACATTATTTGGTCTTTTAATTATCAGCTCTATTTTATTTAAACTCCATTTTTAATTTAATTATTTAATTATATTTCTAAACATATATTTTAATTCTTATATATGGTAACCATCATTATTAAGTTATTATGCAAAGTAGAATAGACTAAGGGGGTGTTTGGCTAAGCTTATTTTAGAGAGCTTATAAGCTCCAAGAGCTTATAAGATATTTCAAAAGCTTATAAGAGGTAATGTCTCAAGTGCTTATAAGTTGTTAAAGTGTTTGGATAATTGATCTTATAAGCTAGAGAAAGAATCGTGAGTTAGAGAGATAAAATTGACGAGATGTAAAGTTGATAGTGTATATGTAGCAAATAACGAACTATAATAAGGTTATTTTGATAAATTCATGGTTGCTTATAAGTTTATGAAAAAATAAGTTAGGGTTGACCAACTTATTTTTAGGGGAGCTTATAAAATGTTGGAACTTATTTTCACAGCTTATAAGCTGTTTATGAGCTTATTTTGCCAAACACTTTGCAACAAATTATAAGCTCATAAACAGCTTATAAGTTGTTTTAAAGAGCTTATAAGCTCAACCAAATACCCTCTAAATACATGTTAGTTAATGATCAGAGGCAGTTTTGGGGAATAACTAGTTGCCGTAATGAGTTGGTTTGGGCGTTGCTCTTAGGATTGGACTCAACAAAATTCAAACCAGAGACCTATCTTTCGAAATTATAATTCTTTGTCACATTGTCCACCAATGGCAACTGCATTAATTTATAGAATAGAATTGGTTTTATACTTTCGTGTGTAATTGCTCTTATGTTTAATTATTTTGATCTTAAATAAATATTAAATTGATCAAAAAAGTTAATAGAAAGCTTGGTGATATTATTAAATAATCAGCCTTTGACAATATATTTTGTAATTTTTTTTCGACTTTAAGCAAATCAGGTAAATTAAGAATATCAGGTCCATATTTGATTTTTTCCGAATTTAGATATTAAACTTTTTTCGAAGTTAAGCATATAAGGTTAGATTTAAGGGCCCAAGATACTAATTTTTGATATCTTTATCATGTAATTTGATCAAAGCTTATAATTTAATAAAATATTTTTTATTTCTCTAAAATTTAAGGGCAAAAAAATAGTTTTTTATATATATTATCATGTAATTGAATCTATAGATTTAGTAAAATACTTGTGTTTTAAAAAAAAATTATGTTTTTAAAACCATTTATATTGGGCCCAAAATTAGTTTTGATGTATTTATCATGTTAATTTGATTTAAAATTATAGATTAATTAAATAGTTTTATTTTTGGGAGTTTTTATATTTTTTTAAACCATTAATTAAGGCCGCTTCTCGAATTTTAGCAGATTTTTTTATATCTTTATCGTGCAATTTGATTAAAAATTCAGTAAAATATTTTTATTTTAAAGATTTTTACATTACTTAAACTCTTAATAACGGGTATAATTTTAAAGTTTTGCACATGACTCATCCCCTATTGACGGTAAGTGCAATATCTAACAGATTGTTCGTTAGGAAGTTAGTCATGTTGTATAATTTTTTTATGTTATTGTAATTGTATAAGATGATTAGTGAAGTTAACTCATAGCATGTTGTATAATTGTTTATGCGATTAATCATGATTGGGTGTCGTAAATTAAGATATTAGTCACTTCACTAATATCATCACGTGTTTTAAGTTCATAATCTCCTTTATTGTCCTTCATAATATACGTGCTAAAATCGTATAATTTTTATCTTATTGTGAAGATTTGCATAGAATATGCTAAAATTAATTGTCCTTTTTATCGTAAATATCGCGTGAAAATGATTTATTAGGTACATGATAAGTAACTCACGATTGGACTATGAAATGCAATATTGTTATAAAATAGGTTATCTCATTTGGTAACAAAGTCGGTTGTCATGTAATTAACTCTTGATCCCATTCATGTTGCCCTTTTCGTTCACTTCTTTTTCTTCCTTCTAATCTTCGAATAATGGTTTAGCACATAACACAAATTGGAATCTAAAAAAAAGGAAGTTGTCAATGATATAGCAAAAAGCACGGCGGTTGCAGAATAGTGAATAGTACTCAAAATAGAAAAGAATGGCGAAGAATTCTGCAAGAGTGATAGTGGACTGTCTATTGTTTCATTGTCATATCCCTTTCGTTCATGAAATTCATGCACTGCACAAACCATGTTCATTCCCACATGCCCAAGTGCTCTTCACCTAATCCATGGGAACACACCTTTTTAATCCTTAATCTTAACCGACAATCAAGTCATGCCCGAAAAGAAATAAAGATAAAAGGTGTACTTCCCAAAAAGATTTCTCCGACAACTAAAATGGATGTCATTTTAGGATTTCGCCCTGAAATATACAAAAGAAGTTTCAACTTTTCAAATTTAGGATTCAATTATATCGAAATATGATCAGGGTGGTCATATTCTTTTAATCGAATTTTAATGTTATATTTTCTCTTATGCATACAATATGATATCATGACACAGTGGAATAAGGACCACATGAATAGTCATCCACTGGCTGGACATTAATGAATTCACAAAAATCAAAGAAAGAGTAAGAAGAAAAAGAAAAAGAAAAAAGAGGAACTGCAACAATTTGTTTATTAATTAAAAGAAAATTGAAGGAGAGGAAACAGAGGGACACTTGGGACTGAAAGTGGCAAAACGGTCATTACACGAAGTAGCTCATCATTAGTAAACCTTTGGCTTTAGCGATTAACCACGCTTTAATCCTTGATGTAATACACGGTAAAACCTCTACGTTCTAAAACCCAGAACCCCAGAAAACGCCCTATCCTTTAATTAATCACAATTTACCAAAAATTATCGATTAACTGTACCTTCAACCCTTCCCAATTCCACGTCATCTCTCCGGCGACAGATCGATTTCGATCAAATTATCTTCCTCAACATCGCAACAACTCCTCTTCTCATCCAACGCGATCTCAATCAAGCCCTCCCTATCGTCCTCCTCCCACCGGAAGCAAGCGCTCTCCGGCGACCCCCAGCAGTCGTCGGCCGGGAAATCCCTTCAGAAGAAGCGTCACTGTCGGACTCCGGGTAGAACAGAGACAGCGACGCGTACCGCCGGATGGAATTCATCTGCGACTCTCGCTTCTCCGCCGAACTATCGTTTTCTGCGGCGTCTTCTCCTTCGTATTCCTCGTATATAACCTCCAGCGGCGCTCGGACGTCCCACTCCAAGAAGGAGTCCGCGTACAGATGGCGCGGATCCTGCCGCTTCGGGTCGGGTTCGAAGTTCCAACAGTGTTTGCTAGATTCGTATAATTCTTCAATTTGCTGCGGTAACGGTTGCGTAGAATCTAATTCGACGGAATCGGAATATGAATCGATTCGTTTGATCGTAGATCTTTGCTCGGCGCCTAGACGGAGAAGGTAGAGCAACAGAATCAAGGTGGAGAATACTGGGGGAGAGAGAAGGAAGCGGGAGAAGATAGAGGGGAAGTAGAGGAGGACGAGAGCGTAGAGAGTGATGATGAATGAAAAGAGAGAATTCATGATTTGGCAGAGACGAATAAGTTGTTATTTCCTCATATATATATATATATGTGTGTGTGTGTGGAATGGATTGCTGTAGATTCAGATGTATGATTATAGGACGGTGAACATGTACAGTTTCAGTCTACTGTACTTGTAAACCCCATGCACGGATACGTGTGTGGAAGATGGGGAAAGCGAAGGAGAGCTTGTCTGGGACTTGGGTTATGTACTTATATAGTGAAATACGAGATTTATTACCATGGAAAATTAAAAGAATATTGGACAAATATGAAAATTCTGATTAGAAAGGGCATTGATGGTAAATTCTACAAGGAAAGTGAATTTCCTTTTCAATAGCTTCCAAAGAAAGAGAGTAAATCTTGAGAGGAATAGTTGTTGTGGCATTTATTAGCCTATCACACCATGAATGCAGTGTGAGGCGACGGTTTACAGTTGAATTACTGATATTTGGATCTCATAATAACTTAATTCGCTTTTTGTTTTATTACATGAAGCTAGAGAATACAAAATATATTAAAAATAAGGTAAGATATATTGCCTTGATGATTAAATATTGCCATCTAGGTAAGTTTACTCGCAATTCTTGATTCTCATTAAATAAGTTATCTAGTTTGTACTTTTCATTCACAAAGTGAGATGGAGTATTATACTTACTCAATCTGTCTTATTATTGTTGGCTCATTTTTCTTTTTGGGTTATCCTATTAAGTTGGCATGTTTTCGAAAAAGGAAACAATTTTACACTAAAAAGTGTATCGAATTTCGTGTCATACACTATTTTATACACAAAACATAACTCTCCTTAATATACTTACAAAAAAGAAAGGAGCTATGAATATTGGGATGGAGGATGTATTATATACCTATAATCCTGGTTAGGTGACATATCACATGCACTAACAGGGGGAGAAAGGCAAGAAACTAATACTAAGATGCGGCTTCTCTACCAAAAGAGGCAAGGTGTCCCATAAGAAAAGAGGTATTTTTTGTATGACGCCAAATTCAGTAAATTGGCATCTAAATACACCAACATACCAGGCTAAATTAATATCCCAGTAATGAATAAAGACGAATATACACGTCGTCACCCTTCAGTCATAAACGCTCAACTTTTGACATAGGCATTAAATGTAGATGATCTGATCAGACAACGTTGCAAGACATTAAAGCTGTCACTTGTATTTTGTCAGATCTTCGAGTTCCAGTTGTTTCCAGATATCCAGAGTTGCGAGTTCTACGCAAAGGGTAAAGTAAAAAGGGGGAGTTTTAGGAGGGGTCTGCTAGCTCAAAAGTGTGGAGTGGGTGTGGGTGTGGGTGATAAGTATGGTCCTGATGGGATATGGCCAATCGACCGGTCCACTAATGGTCCAAACGAGTTGGGCTAACGTTGATAGCAGAACCACGCAGTCGAGCCCAAATGGCCCTGTCGCTTCAAAACGCCAGCCCCGCAACCGCCACCCCGGCCAATGGAGAAGATGAACTAGGTCGCGCCACCTCCACGTGGCGCAGAAAGGAGAGGTCCTGCTCGGCCAATGGAGGCATGCAGGAGGAAGAGTCACGCCACCACCAATGGAGAGGTCGGGCCTTCGAGACGTAGTCGTTGTATAAATAGAAGGAAAATCGATGTTAGAGGGTTAGCAATTTCATCAACACAAAGAGCCAGAACCAATACTGCATGCAAAAGCTCTAAGAAAAGTATTGAGGAATCATTCCTCCGTGGGCGTAGATCTCATTAACGATCGAACCACGTAAAAGCCAGGTGTTCTTAATTGCATTATACAAATCTCGCACACTCACATAGCTAGATTCATCATCGGCGCCGCCTGTGGGAACCTTCAACAAGAAAGCTTGCCCTCACGACTAAATGGCGAGAACACGCACAACCGCCGCCCACGCTGCAACAACCGTCTTGAGGACGACGACTGGTGGTCGCCGTCATGAAAGGAGATCGCAGACGCCACGAGCGGTCACACTCGAGGCCACATGGAAAATGTCTCCATACCCCTGACCGCCTCCCCAACGTGGGGAAGATGTCGACCTCAACGAGGACGAGCAAAGCTCATTCGTCCCACGAGGTCCTCGGCCGAAGCGTGACCGAGTTCCTCCACGCCATCTTGGCAATTCCAAAGCTTCCTCAACCAGAGGACCAACGGGCGGGTCCTCTAGGGCCCCTGATCAACACCACGGCCCCGAGGTCGCTTCCCATCCGAAACGATCGGCGCCACCTCGGCGTGATAGCCGAGAACGCGATCGCGCCCGACGCGGAGCCGCCACCGCGGCCGAGCCGCCGACATCATTCGCGGAGTTGCCACCGCGGCGCAGCCGCCACCACGCCCCCGCCATTCGCACAGCCCGCTCTCCACCTCGCCATGCCGACCAGAGAGTCGAGCGAACAGAAGGAAGAAAGGCGAGTCGAACTCCTGGAGGGACGGCAAAGGCCGCCATCGATCCCCACCCTCCGTAAAGAGACGGCAACGATCTCCGGGGTTCGACCGCACGGAGAATCATCTCCCTTTCTCCGTGGAGATTCTAGACACGCCCGCCCCGTGATACCGGCACCCAATATAGCGGCCACGATGGCCTCGGAGACCCTCCGACTTCCTTTTGCCTACACCACCAACATGGCGAATCAAGGAATGGAAGATTTTCACATGTGCAAAATCTTCCCGAGGTCTTGATCTCCAACGCACGGCGTTGGTTCCTCGCCCGCCGTAACAAAGATACATCGCTTCGGGACCTCATGGATCGCCTCAGTGGCGCTTCTATCGGAAGATGCCGCCCAGCACCCTCCTCCGACCTACTCACAATCCGCCAAGGCGGGGCAGAGACGATGTCAAACTTCGCCTCGAGGTTCATCAAAGAGTCGCTCAAAATTGATGACAAGAACGATCTCTACATCATCAACGCTGTTTTGGAACGGATCCGACTCGCTACGAACAAAGAAATCACCAGGGAGAAACCAAAGACGGCGAGTAAGCTTTGGAACCTGGTGGACAACTTTGTCAAGGGAGACGAGTCGGATCGGAAGAAGCGGGAGATCTGGGACGAGCAGAAGTCCGAGAGAAAAAAGCCCGACGACCGAAGTCGAGGCGCAGATCGCAGGCGCCCCTTCGACCGAATCAAGAGAGGGCCGCTGAGTCTAGGCTCGGACCTCGACCCAACCCTGCCGTCAGAGCGCCTCCCCTGCTCAAATCAAGGGCGGAAATATTCGAGCTCCACACCGAGCTCTTCCGGAAGCCTGCCCCTATGAAAGGGGGATCCAAGAAGAGGTCCACGGACGAGTATTGCGACTATCACCAAGGGTATGGTCATGATACCGAGGACTGCAGAAACCTGGGCTCACAGATCGACGAGCTCGTTAAAGGTGGAGCCCTCAAAAAATACCTCGGACGAGCTGGTCCAAGAATGCGAAGCAGCAAGGAATGGGCGGCAATAATCGCGGCCGACCCCAAGGCGACCCAACCCGAAGACGACGAGGACGAAGGTCCCAACGCTATGGAGCAGGTCTACGTTGTTACCGGACTGCCCCTCGGGACGACGAGGTCGTCCCTGAAGAACGATGCCCGAGGCGGGCCCCTGAAGAGCCGAAGAACAAGCGACTCGGGACGGCGAGAACATAACGTTCTTCAAGGAGGACCCGTGCCCAAGATCATGCCGCACTGTGACGCCATCACTATACAGTGCGGTGGGCAAAAACGCCCACCGGGTCTATATCGACATTGGAGCCTCCGTCGATTATCTTCCGAGCCGTCTGGATAAGCTTGAGGTCGGAGGCATTCAGTGCTTCCGCGCCTCCCGCCTCGAGCTTCACTCAAGCGGCCCACCGGGGGTCATTACCCTTCCGGCCACCGTAGGCGGGCTCCTGTGTCGGTCACCGTGGCCATCCGATTCTTCCCGGTCCGGCCCTCTCCGCATAACATTATCCTCGGGAGAGATTGGGTCAGACGCCACCAAGGCCGTCTGTTCGGTCTACCACCTCACCGTCAAGATTCCCACCCTGGAGTGCTTTCAAGATCCAGGGACCAAACGGCAGAAAAGAATGCCTACGGCTCAACTCAAGATGCGGCCTCGCCCGTGCATAGCAATTACCGAGCCCCTGAGGTCGACACCGGGATGACCTGACCGAGACCTCCAACTATACGACGACGATCCTCGAGACCATCCAGTCGGCACCTGTGGCCCCGGCGGACGTCCGCGCACGCCATACGACTTCAAAAATATAGGACGTGTTTGCTTGGTCCCCGCCGACATGACCGGGTGTCGCCCGAGCTCATAACTCACCGCCAACATCGACCCGCCACCAAGCCGGTCCGTGAAGAAAAAAGGATATTCACGGGAGCGCAGCCAGTCATTAGGGACGAGTGACTCAACTTCAAGGCCAAGATCTTGTTCGAGGTCAATACCGACTGGATGGCTAATCCAACCGTGGTCCGAAGTCTGCGGAGGCGGCGCAAGGCCGATTATACCGACCTCAACAAGCACCGCCCAAAGATTGCTACCCTCCCGATATCGACAAGGTGGAGGCTTTGGTGGGCCACGAGATGTTCAACTCGGGATCTATATGAGGGTACCACCAAATCACGATGAGCCGGGAGGATGCACCAAAGATCGCATTCATCACCGACTTGAGCGTCTTTGCGATCGAAGATGCCCTTCGGCCTCAAGAACGCCGGGGCTACTTACCAAAGGATGGTGGATGCAACATTCAAAGACCACATCGGGGAGATCGTCGAGGTCTACGTCGACGACATAGTAGTCAAAAGTCAGAAAACGGAGAGTGCGCCGACGACCTCGGCACCATCCTCCAACTCCTCAGTCGGCCAACCTTAAACTTAACCCCAAAATGCACGCTCATGGTAAAACGGGAAATTCTTGGGTGTTGGGTTTCCAAGAAGGCTCAAGGCGAACCCCACCAAGGTAAAGACGGTTCTCAAATGCAAGTGCTAAAACCATTCATGAGGTCCACAAACTTACGGTGCCCGCCGCCTCGAGGGTTCCTCTCCCGGCCGAAGCAGCCCCTTCTTTAAAATCTTGAGGAGGCCCCTGACTGGCGTGGCGGGAAGAGCACCACCGCGCACACACACGGTGAAGGTACCTCGCCGACCGCCCACCTCGACCGCCCCAAAAGAGGCGAACTCCTCCTTGTACTTGGCAGCCTCGGACGAGGCAATCGGTCTGTCATCGTGCGGACGAGGTCTGGACGGCGCCTTCCTATCTACTTCATCACCGAGCACTCAAAGGACCGAGACAAGGTACGCCGCCGAAAAGGTAGACCGGCACTGGTGAATGCTAGCGACGGCCCGACCCTACTTTCGTGCTCACTCCATCCAGTCTCGACCGACCTACCCCGAGGCAAGTCTTATCAAAACCCGAGTCATCCGGACGAATAGCAGTGGGCCTCGAGCTTGGCGAGCACGATATCTCGTACTCCCTGCACCGCCATAAAAGGGCAAGCTCGCCGATTTCTGGTAGAAGCTAAGTTTATCGAGCTCGGTCCGACCGCTAAGATTAGCTCCTCCAACGCCCACCTCGGTCATCCCAGCCCCGACGCGAGGAACGGACCTCACCCACCGGATGGTTGCCGGCGGATGTACGTGATCTGAGCCTCGTGCAAACGGGCAATGAGCGGCATTCTTCCCTCGGCCCAGATATGCGAAGTCACCCACGCACCGGTTTACCTTCCGACCACCAACAACGAGGTGGAGTATGAGGCCCTAATCTCCTGACTCCGCCTCGCTGAGGAGCTGGGGTGGATGAGATCCAAATCTTCGCGATTCCCGTGTCGTCGTGAACGGTGTTAAGCAACACGAGGCCAGGAGGACCGAATGAAACAATACCGAGAAGGCAAAGGAGATGTTGACCTCGCTCAGTACTTCAAGATCCACCAATCCCGAGGGAAAGCAGTAGGGCCGACGCCCCGAAGCTAGCTAGTCAGTCATCAACAAGTCCACCAATGGAGGAGATCCGCTCCAAGCATATCGAGTCCCACGCCGGCATCATCACCGAGATAGAGCCGAATCGATGTCTCCCCGGCTCACGGAACACGGCGCACTACCTTCGGGATCGGCTCGGCCAAGAAGATGATGGCAAAATCCCGAAGTATCTCATGCACGAGGGCGCGCTTCACCGAAGTCTTACCTTCAACCCTCCCGAGATGCCTCGGGCGTAAGAAGCCGACTATGTGCTCAACGAAATTCACCGGTGGTCTTGTGGAAGCCACATCGGGTCGCGAGCACTTTCAAAGAAGACGCGAGGTCGGGATACTCTTGCCCCACCGCAAGATTCGCCGAGCTCGTCAAGAAGTGCCCAGTGCCGATCCACTCCACGTCAAAAAGTCGCCTCGCATCGATTTGAGCGACCGCAGTCCGTGGCCTTTCATGCAACGGGGATCGACATCGTTGGCCCATTCGACCGAGCACCGTGTCGACCGATATTTAGTCGTAGCCATAGACTACTTCACAAATGGGTCGAGCGAGCCACTTTCGAGCCTCACGGCGTAAGGATTCAAACCTTGTGTGGAAAAATATAGTCCGCCGCCGGCATACCGCACATCCCGGTCTCGGACAACGGCACCAATTCGTCGACAAAAACTTCAAGGAGTGGTGCGAAGAGCTTGGATCGATCAACGCTCACCTCGATCGCGCACCGCAAGCAAATGGCCGACCGGGTGACGAACCGCACGATCATACAAGGATGAAGAGAGGCCGGATCGAGCTAAAGCGATCTGGCTGAAAATCTCCTCAAGTCCTCGGTCCTACAGACCACACCTCGGACGGCGCACGGAAACACCTTTAGCCTCGGTCTACGGCACCGAGGCCGTCATACCGCCGAGATCGGCGCGCCAAGCCCTCGCTCTCCACTTCACCGTGCCGGGACGGGAAGACTGGGGCCAACCTCGACGCCTCGAGGAGAGCGAGCTCGCCTCATAAACGGCCAAGCACAAGAGCCGGTCGCACGCTACTACAACAAGAGAGTAAAAGCCTCCACACTCCGAGTAGGCGACCTCGTCCTCGGAATAATGAAGCAAGCCGAGCCGAGCGCCTTAACAAGCTTGATCCGACACGGGAAGGACCTACCGCGTTCACGAGGACCTCAGCAAAGGGCCTACAAGCTTGCCCACCGTCCGGCACTTATTCCCCGAACTCGCACATAACTCATCTAAGGAGGTATTTTACATAGCTTTGATTTTAGATCGGCGACATGTTAGCCTCCCATTGTTTTGATGATGTGCGATGTTGTTTACTTGTTTAATAAAACGCTTGTTTTTCTAATGAGTATTTCACTTCGTCTTACATCTATGTGAACATCCATTCGGATATACCACATCTAAACCTTCATGGGGCGCCTTACGAAGATGAAAATCCCACCAAGTAGGTACGCATACTGATTACCCATTAAGTTGGGCGCCTACATGCAAAGCATACAGACACCCATTAAGTTGGGCGTCTACATGCACGCGACATCCGCACCGATCTCGCCAACTCATACCCCTTTATTTGGGAAGATATGCACTCGGTACAAAGTCTAAATGCATTAACGACTACCAACAGTACCAAGCCATATACAAGACAACCCAAGGCTTGAGCTCGTTTATACCCCTTTATTTGGGAAAATACACACCTCAGATACAAGATAAATACATTTACGACCAAAACGAAGTCCTAAGCTATGTTTGTACCTCTCAAGGGAAAATATACACTTCAAACGAGTCTAAATACATTTATATCTACATACAAGGTCCTATACTATACACGACCTCATTCGGCTCCCGGCCCGCCGCCAGACTTGTCAAGCCGCACTGATTCTCTCACGAAGTCTCCAGTCGGCGGTGTATGCGGGGACGAACTCGTGCCTTCAACCCGATCGATGAGGCGGACTACCACTGCCTGCCTCAAGAGCTCGGCGTGGGCTCGGCGGCCGGACAGGCGCCGACCTGTGTCGGCCACCCATCTGGATACTTGGCGGCGCAGCGCCAAGATCGGCATTCCGAGAGGGCGATTCACCCGGCCGGAATGCGACCGCCCCTACCCGCCGATCTTCCCACGACCCGAGGTCCTCGATCGCCGTCTACTCCCGAAGACCGCCTCTCAATGATCCGCTTCTGCAGGGCCCATCAACCGCAGACTTCAAATGATCGGAGTAGCCCCCCTGCGGGTTCCTTTGTGATCGGGTCACGGAGTCCGCGGCCCAGCCGCCGGCCGGCATCGTCGCTTATGGACGATGTCATACATCTCCATGTATTTCACGACGGAGTCGACGCAGCTTTGAACTTCTTGCTTTTGGGCCCTCCTCCTCCTCAAAGACCATACCCTCCGCCAAAAACTCGAACTCGGTCGTCGGCGGATATGGTGGTCCCACCAGCCCGGCGGATCGCCTTCTCATACTCGCATGCTCCGACACCGAACTAGCCTCTCCGCGACAATTCGAGCCGCCTCGCGCCGAATCAAGCGCCACGAATAGCGTCGGCAGATAAGTCCACCTCCTGACTCGTCTGTCGATCCTCGACTTCAGACCTCGTTCTCGCCCATGAGGCGGCCACCTCCGATCGCCTCGGCCAACTTCTTCGCCTCGGAAGAACACGCCGAGCTCGCATCCATGGCAACCAAAACTTGGGTCACTCGGCACCGACCTCCAAAATCGCACCTCCTCCTCCTTCCGGCCAGGCACCCTGACCCCTTTCACAGCCGGCAATTCATGGTCGAGTCCCAAGTATTGAGATGCGAGAATCTATAAATAAAAAGACAACACAAGTCTCGTAAAGTGATAAATATTTTTTTTATCATCACGATGTATTTTATTACAAGGGCTCGTGGTCCCATCGACCCGGCGGCTCAACCTATTACAATCGGCCCACTAACCTCGGCCTCTACGGACTCGCCCTCCCTCCCCCCTGCCTTCCTCCGGCTCTCCTGCCTTGCCGCTGGTCGACCCGAGCCGCCGAGCTCGGCTCTCCTCCTCCTCCTCGCCCGGCCCGCACTCGGCGAAGCTCCTGGCTCGGATCTTCATCCACCGGCATTGGGACACGGCCCGACCGTCGTGAGGCGACGTGAGGAGGCTAAAGCCTCACCACGGAAGGCGGCCGATCGGCAAGCACCCGCATACCCAAGTTCACCGCCCTCCGATCAATCTCACCACCATGCCGCCTTGTCAAAATCGCATCGTGGCCGCCAACCCTCCGGTGGGTAGATATCACCGCGGCCTCATCACGGCGGCGGTCGGAGATAAAGGCGGAGAAGGACTCGACTGATAAGTTTGCTGGCGAAGGCCTTCAAGATGGGCCGCTTGCTCGCCCGACAGAAAGCACTCGTCTGCTCGCCGCCTCTTCTCCGCCTCGCCACCTCCTCCCGAGCGCTCTCCACCTCGGCGCGCTCCCGCACAAGACGGCCTTCTCCTCAGGGCGGCCTCGGCCGCCTGCAACCTCCACCTCCTCCTCGCACCAACCAACGAGGACTCGCCGCCGCCGACTTTCTCTCCAGCCGTCGTCGGACGCAACAACATCGCCAAGCGGCGCATCTCGCTCGCGATTAAGGCGAGTCCCGCAAATCAAACGATTAGTAAAAAAAAAAAAAAAACATGACTAGACAAGGCGTAAGATCGCAGGAGATCGGTACCTCGCAGCATCATGGGCACGAGCCTCCACCTCGAGGCCGAGGAGATCGGTCGGACCCTTCAACAGATCGCCGAGGTGTTCCACCACCACGGGCTGCGAGGTGGGCCCGCACACCCTCGCCTCTTTTAGAAGGCTCACGCCGCCACCGTGGCGCAGTCGAGACGAGGCCTACCGCTTCACCTCCTTTGTGTGCTTAAGCTTCACCGCATTACGTAAGAAAATCGCGTTAGTCAAACGGAGGTCGAACCTATAAGAATGAGAAGAGGGTGCCTCACCCAACTCGGACCCGCCCCGAGCTGCGACCGTGCACACTCAGCCCGCATCATTAAGGTTGTCCTCGGTGAGTTCTAGAGAAACTTCACCGAGCGTGTTGAGTGTTCCTCTACCCACCGAGGGCTTAAGCTTTATATCCGCCACCTTACCCATCCCCAACCGTAGATCGGATGCCCATCGACCCTCAAAAGAAAAACTTTTGCCACCCCGACACCTTCGAGGGTTGACTCACCCTAAACTACCGCCGAGGCGAAAGATAGTACAACCTCTCGAGTACTGACGCTAAAGAATCGCATCAAGAGCTCAAAGGAGAACCCTCACCACATAATAACAAGCTAACCCCATCTCAACTACCGACCTAATGGAGTTCGGGGTGAATTGGCGAGATGGGATTCGGAAATACTCTGAGGCTCAAAAGATGGGGCTAACGGGAACCTAAGACCGGCCCTAAAGCGCCTATGTACATAGTGATGAAACCTCCGGAGGGCTAATGCTCTATCGACGGGCGCGAACACACCACCAAAGGTCGGCCGGAATGTGACATTCCTCCTATTTTTATTACATCGTCGAAGATCACAGACGATCCGACGCCCTCACCTTAACCCCATCCCACGCAGATGATATTGCTGAACCCTAGCGCTAATCTTCCTACACCTACCCGACAAGGTATAGCAGAATAATCCCTAACCTCGATTTCACTATCGGAGGGAGGATGAGCGGTTCGAACCGAAACTCCCGGAGATGATCGGACGGACCCTAAATGCGAGGGCGTACTCGTAAACAGAGGAAAGACATACTTACTTTTTACTCTCGCCGAATTCGTAAGATGATCGAAAGCTACTCCAAATCGGAAATTCTCTCCGAGTATAGAAGATGAACAGTTTTAGTGAAGAAATGAGCAGCTTCCCCAGCCCAGCGACGAAAGCACAAACCGGCGCCGAAGCTTTCACGTGCCTACACGTGATTGGAAGTGGAGTACACGCGCACACGCTCGAGTGCACAACTACCGCGCTGTATGACGACGCTAGCTAAGATAGACCGCCGCCGACCCGAAATCATCATACGGACCCTGCTGCCTCCCGGATGGCGACGACTCACCAGACCCGTCAAGATCGGAGCGGACCCCAATCAACGGACCGCCCGTTACGGAAAATTCCACCCAGATCGCACCTCGGTGTAACCTACACGGAGGCGATACCTGATCGGATCCCTACACCACCCCAGATTCGTGGTCACCCAGTGCGCACTCGACATCCCCGAAGGAGGCTTCCCAGTCGGACTACGACACCAACCACGTGAGCAACACCAGCCCTGCATCGCACCTCGACGTAACCAACGCAGGCGCGTTATCCGTGTCGGACTTGACTTCCTTCGTGCCACATCTTTCCCAAGCGACATACAATAAACAACCCAACTCGATCGGCACCGAAGACCCTCACATCCAAGAAACAACTTGACCACACCTCACCTCGGCGGCACTGCCTTCACTCCACCGCGCCCGGCGTACCTCGGCTATTCGTGGGCTATGATGGGATATAGCCCAACCGACGGGCCCACTAACAGCCCAAACGAGCCGGGCCTAACGTTGGTAGCGAGCCCACGCGGTCGAGCCCAAAGCGAGCCCTAATCATCGCCCAAAACGCTAGCCCCGAACCGCCACCGGGGCAATGGAGAAGATGAACCAAGGTCGCGCCACCTCCACGTGGCGCGCAGAAGCGAGAGGTCCCCGCCCGGCCAATGGAGGGCATGCGGAGGAAGAGTCACGCCACGACCAATGGAGAGGTCGGCTACCGTGACGTAGTCGAAGTCGATAAATAGAAGGAAAACTGATGTTAGAGGGGTTAGCAATTTACTGAACACAAAGGCTTGTAACCAATACTCTCTGTACGAAAAGCTCTAAGAAAAGTATTGAGGAATCATTCCTCCGTGGATGTAGATCTCATTAACGATCGAACCACGTAAAAAGCCTGGGTGTTCTTAATTGCATTATACAAATCTCGCACACTCACATAGCTAGATTCATCAGGTCCCTTGATGGTTGTGGCAGAAAACGAATCTCGGCCGTCGATTATCGGATTCGTGTATGAATTCTCACAGATTATATTGTGGTTGGGAAGAATAAAGTCATGGGGACGACCGAAAAGATAAAAAAGCAGAAATTTTGTGATCTAAGTAACATCCTTGTGCAAACCGCAATTCACGTGGCGTCGGGCCCGATCCCACGCCCACGCTCAAACTGTGATTCTTGGCTTCTTTGGAAACTCAAGGAAAGCTACCTGCAAAAGCAAAGAATGAGGATGAGAAGCAAATATGTTTATCCCAAAATCAATATGTTTTTTCGATTCAATCGTTGAAGGAAGATGGCGCAAGTGCCTGATCGTGTACCTGAATTCAGAAACCACCATATTCATCATAAAACAATGCTCAAGGTCAGAAAAGGGCTGGCAGATTTAATTTTCTGTTGGTGGGCTTTCTGATATATTTCGAGAGAAGTTGATAACGTACTTTACATCTTTAGGGAAACCTTGACACTGATTCTTACAGAGGAAATAGTGGTAAACAAAGAAATGTGTGGGGAGAAAAAAAGGAATAACATCATATTCCAAAAGCAAATATTGAATCTAGACAATGATTATGCATCAGAAAGATCAACTAAAACTAAAAGTCCAAATAAGTTGGTATTAGAAGTTAGTTCACAGAGAAAAAATACATATTGTTCTGACGCCCCAAATGGAAAATGGTGAAGATGGACAATAACATTATGTTTCCCAAGACCCAATGCGAGCATACAAATCACTGCAAATGTTGGTAAGTTGATCGATTGTTACTCAATATTATGATGATCACTTCGGGCATAAAGAAAATATCCTTAGAACTTCCAGATAGTACAACACTTGGATAAGTGGACTCAAGCTGAACAGTTGCAATTCTTCTTCAAATACACGAAATATGCACATAGAAGATTTAATCTAAGCCAAACTCCGTCAGTCTGTTGGATTGGGACCGATTTAGGAGGTGGTGTCTCTCATTCCTATATACATGGACTTCCTACTTCGCTTTACAGCTTGAGAAAGTGATTCTGGTTGGCGCTTAAGCTCCTGCTGTGAAGGAATGACAGCCTGAATTCAGCAGAGAGATAAAACTAGTACAAACAAAATAATATACAAAACTGCAGTAAAAGAACATGTGTGTTGAGTAATCCAACAAAGCATAACTTTCAGTCAACAAATTTGAGCTGGTCGCAGCAGAGCCGAACCGACATTGTTCCTAGAATTTCATCACCCAAGTAATTGAGCTACATGAGAATTCCTCCAACCCAACGAGACGTAGCAGAGCTTAGAGCTAGTAATCCAGATACCCACTTATCCATAGAATCATAGATGCTCGGACACAAACTAATTGCTTCCAGATTACAAAATAACAATTTGGCATGATCCTTTACCTTGCCTCACTCAGGAGTTGATGAACAAGCTTTCAGTTAGAAGGCCCAAGATGTAGTCATTCACCCACATTTGGAAGTAATCCATGTAAACAGAGATTATATGACTGATAATAATGATAAAGATATGATATGATTGACATTTGACATAAACTTCCAGGTTAGTTTCATGCAATGCATGGAAACCCAATGACTACACAACTAGGGAAGCATTTATTTGGTTGATAGCATAGATAGATAAAAGATAATATAATAATCGATTGGATTATATTGTGATAGATTGAACAATTTTGACTTTATTTGATCACATAATACTTCAAATACTTGATCCTATATATCTGATCAAATATGGCATTACAGCCACATACAAGGTATGACAATCTAGCCTGAAACTCATGGGTTGACCTAAACAAATCGACAACCCAATAAGATTATGACTAAAATTTCTAGTTCAAATTTTTTTAACCTGATGATCTGTAACTGATAGTCCGACTACCCGATAAGGTTGGTCCAAAAGTAACCCGAACCCTAATGGGATGTCCCAAAGCTAAGTACTTTTCTTGTAACATGATTTTCAAGCAATTCATTACTTGTTTTTAAAAGTTAGTTGATAAGAATTTTTTTTTCAAATATACTTATGGAATGTATTTTGGTTTAATATTTCTTTGTCTTTTTACTCCAACGCTTCATAAAAATGTTTGTTATAAATATATAATTATCAAGAAATACATACATATATATAAATATATATATTATTTTTTTCCCTTAAACATTATGACCTGATGGGTTAGCTCAAAACCTGAAAGTTTAGGTTTATGGTTGAAATTTTCTAACCCGAAAAAAATATCAACATGAATTATCCGAAACAAATAACCCGAATCCGATTGGATTGACTCAATTGACATCCCTAATTATTTAAGTTGCGGACTTAGGGATTAGAGTTAAGTTCAAAATTGAGCTCACATATACACCATGGCCAAACTATGGAAATGTTCATCTATTACATCCAAGTCATTTATGGATATTATTAGAGAGCCGCACTATTGGGGGTTCTTTTCACCCTTCCTCACGGTACTACTACACTCATGCCAACAATTATTCCAATAATTACATATCCAATTTGACCTATGGACGAAGTCATATTAAAATTTGTTCCCATCGAGTATCAAGCAAGCTCTCTTGCGATTGTGGTGTTTTGATGCGACGATGCAATGTAAGCGCGGCAGTTTATTTTAATACTATTAATATAATAACTTTTGTATTGTGAAATGTGAATTCAAATTATATGTTCGTTCACCTTAAAATTCATGAAAACTTTAACTTTGAATTATAAATTTAAGTGTGGTGTGGGATAAGTGTAACGTTGGTGTTGCACAAATTAATCTTAGTGTCCGGTCGGGGAGCAATTCCAATCAATATATTATAATCTAAAATGATAAATATAATTATTGTTAATATAAAATTGTAAAATAAATCATGACTTGTGATCCATTTAAAAATTTTAATATCATTTTTTGTAAGTTGGCAATCAAATACACAAAATATAGTTTTTCGCAACTAGAACTCACGGCCGAATTTGGGATTTGGGATTTGTGAGTTGTGGTTTTTTAAGCTATTTGACTTCTTGTTTTTACCAATTCATTGAGGGGATATTGGCCTCACATTATAGCATGAATTGGTGGTCAAATCAAAGTCCGCGACTAACGAAGGAGATTTTCAACATACAATCATATTTTCGGGGGTTTTGACAAAAATAGAATACAACTCGTATAATTAATTCATAGTTTTGATATTCTTGAAAAGATAAACGTCTTGATGTATGGTCATTGATTTTGGTTAAGTAACGATATAAGGATAAGATGGTTTTAATGGTTGATTCGAGTTCCAGTTGCAATATATATATATATATATATATATATATATATATATATTGATTGATCGCTAATGAAACCATAGAAAATGAATCTTATAATGAAGGTTCATGGTTATTCGGATCTTCCAAGATACTAGTTTCAAACTTATAATATCATAGCCGCTATATGGTTACTTTATATATAGGGGTTAACGTGAGATTGATCTTCCAATATGCTAGTTACAACAACTCGCCTCATGGGATTCGAACCACGGTGAAAAATCAATTCATTACATATATATATATATATATATATATATATATATATATATCTCTCTCTCTCTCTCTCTCTCTCTCTATATATATATATATATATATATATATATAAGTAATTTGAATTTCAGGTTAAATTGGATAATTAGAAGTGATGTGATACATCATGGTTGTTGAAGTAACTTGCCCAAATTTTCAGATCAAATTGATGATGCTACTTCCTCCTCACCAAGTCATTGTGCTCAAATAAGTCAAACATCATATCTTCAATTCGAAATAGCTATCAAATTATATTTTATAAATTGTAATCGATATGCTACTTTGGATTTCTTTAATCTCATCATACCCTGCCAACTCAAAAATGTTAAATAAATTTGTATAGTAGATCCAAGCTAGCTAGTCATTTATAATTCATGCTTTATCTTTTTTCATGCAACATTTATTGTTAAAATATATAAAAATATCTCTAGTGCGATGTGGATCTAGTCCGATGTAGATCCAATGCATAAACAATTTAAGTAATTAGATGGGATAACCTTATAAATATTAAAAAATAACTATAGTTGAGATACTCTACCTATATAAATTTTTATCTCAATAAAGCTATAATCGTTTTTTATCTTTATAAATAAACCACTCAAAAGCGGCATACATTTTTCTGAAAAAATTATAAATTACTATTTTATTTGAAATATAAATTACTTTTATCGGCTGGAATATTAATGAATTAAAGACAAAAAAAAAAAAAAATTATAAATTCAGCCACACAGTTATTAGTTATAGAACCTCGCCTTTTACACTTATAAACCTCCCTAAAACCACTACTTAATGTTATTTATTCGATCGGAACACAAAAAAAAAGGAAAGCATAAACCGCCTTTTGCTTGCAAAAAAAAAGAGAAATAAACAATAACCCTAGTACTAGTAGTAACCCCACCAGATTTTCTCTCCTTCTCTTGTCGCCGTGCAAGCATAGATTAGATAGCATTCTGTTGGGGTTCTCTCTCACCAATTTGGACTGTATTTTCGTGCTTCCGCTGTCTCGCGTGAATCATAAAAGGTTCGGTCTTTATTTTTCAAGAAACTGCAGTTCATGCACAGTGCTCCGATAAATTTGTTTTCCAATGTGTTTTCTTGACTTCCTTTTCCCTGTTCACTTGATTGGATTAATGTTTTTTTTTTTTTTATCGATTGATATGATTGTGAAGTAATTGATTCGCTGCATTTCTAAATTGTCCTGTTATCGAGAAGCTCATAATTATATTCTTTCTCCCCAATCCAGGGAGTCATCGAACCTTGAAGTATTTTGAGTTCAGAAGAGGCAATAATCTATATGGAGGATTGGGGTAATTTTTCATATATATTTTTCTTCTATTCAAATACCCTATTTGATTTTCAGATTGTTGTTGTTGAATATTATTTTCTCTTACTGAACTGCCCTATTTGTTTGATGGCTTTGCTTGTATCTCAATAGGTTTTATATTTTAGAAACAATTTAATTGGATTTGAGGTTGATCTAGGACCCTAGATTTTTGCTCTAACTGAACCACTGTTGGATTGGTCCACACACTTGCTTTTTGTCAGCTACTTTATTGATGATATTCCATATGTAATTTTTGGCTTGATAATCTCTTTACCAAATAAGACGAATAATTCTCCATTTGAATTCGTTATTGCTACTTGTTTCATCATTAGAATAATTCAGTTGAGAATCTAAACCTCTCGGGCATGGTTAGATCTTCCGTGATTGCTAATAAATATCGCTAATACCAATTTGACATTGGATAGCAAGTGTTCTTGGTGAACCTGGTGATTGCTAGTCTTAACTGTTGTATCTTTGAGTTATTATGGATAACTGGCACTTCCCACTAATAAGATGTTTGTTGGATTTTACAAGTAGACTACGAGGGTGTTTAGTTGAGCTAATAAGCTCCTTAAAACAACTTATAAGTTTATAAGCTCTTGGGAAGTCTTCATAATAAGCTCTTAAACAACTTATTAACTTTGAAAATAAACTCCAATGATATATGAGCAGTTCCTCAACCCCAACTTGTTTTTTTCATAATCTTATAAGCAATAGTCAATTAAAAAATAACTCTACAATGGTTTGTTATTTGCAACATATTTTTCTTGAATTGTCTCTCTCTAACTAGGATTTTATCTCTCTAATTCACAATTGTCTCTCTAACTTATAAGTTCAATTATCCAAACACCTTGACAGTTTATAAGCTCTTGAGACATTGCATCTTATAAGTTGTTGGAGCTTATAAAGTCTCTAAAATACGCTTAGCCAAACATCCTCTACACCTGAGCATCCTATCTCACTTAGCTTCTTTTCTTGTGGAGTAATGAATGTCGACTTGGTTTGCGTAGTTACTTTTTCGATATCTTAATGTGAAAACCCTTTGGTGTTTCAGAAGATGAGCCTGTTCCAGATCTCCTGAGCAAAAAGGAGTTGCTGAAGAGCAACTGGGATGATGAGGATTTGGACAATGATGATATCAAGGATTCTTGGGAAGATGAAGAAGAGCCTGCTAAGGTGCGGTAGCATTATTTGGTTACATTTATGCTCTTAGTAATCTTGTTAGTTAGGTTTATTGGAGTAGTAAAGCTTATGGAATCTTCTCACGATCCATAATTTATGTGGTCAGGAACCTAAAGCTGAGCCACTGCCGCCTCCTGAAAAGGCCATCAAAAAGACTGGAGCAAAAACAGAAGAAAAGAAGGTGAAAGCTGTTCAAGCCACGAAAGAGGCGCCTTTAGATCCTATAGAAGAAAAACTTCGCCAGCAAAGGTGGGCTTATGCTCTGCATTAAAAAAATTGGGTCATCTTCACTGTTGGCTATAGAAAATCAAAGTTGAAGTGGGGTTGGTTTACATCATTGAACTCGGGAAATATTTTCAACTCCGAAAGAATCCAGTAATTGAACTTTGGCTTCCAAATATCTATTAATAACGTGCAGATTATTATCTTCCATTAACTTCAGTAACTAACATCTATTAATAACGTGCTTCATTTCTACAGGGTTGTTGAAGAAGCTGACTTTAAGGCTACTGCAGAATTGTTTGCCAAGAAGGGTGATGAAAAGACTCTGGATAATTTTATTCCAAACAGCGAGAGTGACTTTTTGGAATATGCGGAACTCATCTCTCATAAACTTCGTCCATATGAGGTTCGTGACATTTGCATCACCATAGCTGTTTATTTGGCATTTTTTGTTATGGAACTTTGACCTATCCATTTTCTCTATTACAGAAAAGCTACCACTATATTGGGTTGTTGAAGTCGGTAATGAGATTGTCATTGACTTCTTTGAAAGGCGCAGACGCCAAAGAAGTTGCCTCATCCATTACTGCAATTGCAAATGAAAAGATAAAAGCAGAAAAGGAGGCCAATGCTAGCAAAAAGAAGACAGGTTTGTCATTTCTCAGCTGCATGCTACATGAGTATAGTGAATTTTTTTGGTTGCATTACAAGTTTTATGATATCCATTTTTGCTAAACAGTTGGAAAGAAGAAACAACTGCATGTTGGCAAGCCAGATGATGATGTGGTAGTTGATGGTTACGATGGTTATGATGACTATGATTTTATGTGAGCTCGCATCGTTTCCATCTCAGCATTGTGTGTTAATTGTTATTCTTATTCCAAATGGAATACATAACGTGAAAAATATGAAGAGAACTCTAGGCCTGTTTCATTACCTTAGATGGATTGTAACATTTTTTTTTGGATGGAATAACTGAATAAGGAGATCTACATTGTTCAGATTTTGTTTTTATGAATGCTTATTGGATCGATTCTGTTTGGGGTATTGGTAATATAGGTCCTACCTGTAAAATTTGAGTACATAAGGAGTTGTAATTCATTATTTTAGCTTCTGTTGCCAACTAGAGCAAAAAATGCGAGTTGGTTATTTCGTTGAACATCTACTTGGTTCAAACTTTTTTCTCCGCTGCTGTAAGCAAAACCTACACATGTTTTGATGACTCATTTTACTTTTTATATGTTTTTGTTTGTGGGTGGGCAAGTTGTCCCCGATTCTATAATTACTAATTAGTTTCTGCTTTCTAGTTCAATGAACCAATCTTTCAAAACAAATTGACTTCATATGATTCAGAGGAATTTGAAGGATAGATTTGCATCAAGTCATCACCAACTTTGCAATTATAGAACTAGAATGGAGATTCTCCTTATGTCTTCTTAAAGGAAAATGGTGATAATTTTTATAAGCTTGAAATTCGGAATACAAAAACATGAAAATCAAAATCCAAAATTTAATAAGCTATACGTACAGTTACAACATAAGATCACTGTTATGAGCTATATCATATGTTTGGGCTCCAAACTTGATACTTCCCAAGTCATGGAGGTTGTTGTTCAGGATCACACTGGAGCTATTACAACGTTATTGAGACACCGAAACCTCTGAGAAACAGCGAACTAACAAACATACCATCCACCTTGACGAGGAGAAGGCTGCCAGTGAATTTGCCAATCCTCTAGCTTTCACAGTAAGTTCTATGCATCAGTCAGCCTTTCAAGTTATCCCATCAAGTTAGGGCATTATACCTTTTGTAATTGGCAAGCCACTGCCCAAGCGACTTGAGATTTTATTTCTTCAGAGTGAAATGCTCTGCAGGAAGAATGCAAACAAGTTGAACAACAAGAGAGCTTCACACACGTAATCAAGTCCATGCAATATGGTACACACGGACTTGAGATCGCATTACAAGAACCCTTTACCCTCAAATAGGGCACAGATATCAAACCAGCATATAAGGTGGATGAACTCCAGATGTGGTAAGAAAACGAAAGATTAGCATCTAGTAGTCATCCAACTCCACAAGTTGTGCCCTTCTCTCAGCAGCTTTCTTTCTGATGAAAATCCCCCACCTTAGAGCCGCTTTAAGCTTGAGCCACCCAACAACAGCTTTTCCAGTTGAACGTGTCCGATCCTCACCAAAACTGAATGTTGGAGGCGAGAATGGGTTGTAAGCTGAGCTTGGAAAATTTTGCTCGTTGGCATTAAAAGAAGCATGACCATTCCCACCCATACTAAACATGCGCAGTAGATGCTGCATATCTTCATTTTCAAGCATTTCATGACTTCTAACACGAATTTCATCCTCAGGGATGTCCTCCAAAGCCCTATAAGAAGTAAGATTTGGTGTGATGCTGGTAGAGAAGCTAGGAGGGGTTGAGAGTGGTGGACCAAGAGCCAGCACGTTATCATTTACAGATGGCTGATATTGTTGCACCGTACTGATGAGCTGATTAGGAGGAAGTGAAGGGCTCTCCAACTGTATAGAAACGTTGAGATTCATATTTTGCGGTTGTGTAGGAAACTGGCCTCCAATATTGTCGGGATGAGCTGGTGAACAAAATAAAGCAGACAACTGTGAGCAGAAGTCAGAGAAGCAGAACCTGAGGGGGCATATTTAGAATAGCTAGAAAATAAACAGCTCCAGAAGCAAGTTGTCACAGTTTGTGGGGTACTTAAACAGCTGAGGTCAGATATGCCAAGAGAAGGAAACACTGATATTCAGAAAGAAATCAATGAAATAGAGAGGAAAACCTCAAAGTCCATCACAAGAAAGAAACACCCGCCATTTTTCAAAGGCTAGATAGGCCCTCTTTCAATACATTTAAAAAGAAAATAAGATGTTCAAAGGGGCCAGAACGACTCGGCCAATCACAAATTTGTCATTAAGTGTTTTTGGTTACCTCTTATAGTCAGTCCTGGGGTCATAGGACTATGTTCAGCAGGAGCTGATGCTGGGAGAGTAGGTAGAGTAAGCCGATCAAAAGAGTTAGGTTGATATTGAGATTGTATCCTGTGATCATTTTGAGCCTCTGGACTTTTAATTTGATCGAAACCCAGAAAAGATTTGCCATCATATTCTATGACATGCGTCCAGTTGTCATATGCCTTCTTCACCAATGTATCAACAAAGACCTGCCGTGAAAAATGTAAATAAGCTATCTGTTCAACTACTCATTTCATTAGGCGAAGCAATTCAAATTTCTTGCCATAAATTATTTCCGGGACCACTCAAACGGACATTTTGATATTTCAACTTCAATTGACTAATGGAGGCCCAGAATAGATGGGAACATCAATATATAGTAAATTATGATGGTTAAGTGCCACGAAGCAAAATCAGTACAGTTGGCTATCAATTGTACAGGAAATGTTTATCAAGACTTAACCCGTAAAATTGTTGGATTGGCCCTGCCAATTTTTTTAAGTAATAATCAAAATAAAAATTGCTCGCAAACTAACTACATCTTGATTTACGCTCTACTGTGGTAAGGCAACCAAAAATATGATACCATTAAATTTTGATAGGAGAAATTTCAGTCCTTTCCTCAAGAAAGTAGGTAACATTTTTCAAAAAATAGTCTTGTAAGTAGTGAAAATTTAATCAGACACCAACGGAGATTACTACTTTGAAATCACTGACCTTCTGACTGTCAGAAAGGGAATCAACTGAATGATACTGACCACCAGCAATCAGACCACTCAACTCATAGATATCATTGAATATGATTCCCACATTTCTCGGCTCATCGGGATAGTAAACATAGAGTTTTCCACCCAAAACGCATGTCTTAGAGTGTTGTTCGAGGACATCCCACATCTTATTAGACATTCCACTTCCTAGTATCTGAAATGGTTAAAGAGTATCTATTATGAGCATGCAGGAAGGAGTATATGGATGAAATAGAAGGGAAAAAGATATCTCACATGTCGAAGTTTCTGTGGATCTCTCACTACAAGTCGCAAGAAGTCTTCCACTGTGTATATTCCAGCTTTATTGAGCCTCTTATGAAACGATCCATCTTTACCAATCTTCTCCAATCTCCAAACTTCATCATTAAGTGCAGGCGGATAATGTTTCTTGTATACTACAAATGTTAAACCAAAAAACAGAAAACCAAATTTAACATCTCATAGATGAGCACGACATGAGAGCAAATGTTGCTTTATGTGTCTTGACCAAAATAAGCTTACATTCCCCTCTGTGATCCTTGACAGTGAAGGCATCTGTTTTAGCTTCTCGGATTCGAATGCCTTCACAAATACCAGAGGTGACTTTCAGACCAAGTCTAAATTTTCTGCTCCGAATCCAACTAGAGTTGTCAGTGAATGTCAGCTCCCCAATTGTACCAACACCTTGCTTTAAAGTCACTTGCAAGTCTCCATTAAGCAGTGGCCGCTTTCCCTCTCGCTCTTTTACAATATGAGACTCAAATGTTTCCTGACTCCAGTCATCATCATCCTCACTGTTGAAATCACCTTCAAGCACAACAATATCTAATTTGACTGAAGACTCTGGACCTGAGGTCACCAAATGGCCTGTATTTGCATCTAGCAACACAATATGGATAGCAGTACCCTGCTCTCCCTCCACTTTTCCACCCGTAAATAGAGGCAGTGACAACTTGGACCTGAACTGAAGCTGCAAATTTCTTCCATCAGGGCCCTCAATTGTCTTTGGAGAAACCCTGCATGTTTATGGTGGGGATCTATTTAATGTATGAACTCAACCAGCACAAACAAAAGGTTCTATATTCAACTAAACAAGCATAAGAAGTATTTCACCTAAACTACTTGAATCAATACTAGCAAACCATCAATCATACAAAAAAACAGAACACTGGCCAGCAGTTAAAGCAAATGTTAAGTCATACCTTCCATTTAATTTGGCAGGGCCCAGTTTTGCCAAGGCACGCTCTACTTCTTCACTAACCTGGTAGTCAAAATGAAAATCCATTTATAAGTTACGAGGCATAGATTATCATCCACGATAAACAGAATATGAAAAGTATGTGCAAGTTAAGCACCTCTGTTAGATGAACTATGAAATACCCTATCCCAAACATGTATCAAACCACTTCAGTCAAATAACTATAAAAAGTTTCCTCAGCAATCAAATACATTGCAGTCTATTTACTATTTAGTACAAACATAATTAATAATACCAATTATAATGGGCCTCAAGTATTGGTAACAGTGAATGAGTATCCATAAAAGGAACAATATACCATAATGGACTATAAACTTACCACTCTACGGAGAATTGGTTCCAATGATGAGCACAGCTTTTGTAGACTGTCCACTTTAAGAGCCTCCACAATAACACTGTATTAATCATGAATCATACATTACAAAGTGCCAAGCCAAGCCAACCCTTAAACATGTAGTAACATTATTAGATCATTTCAAAGGTTATAAATGTAATAACATTATTAGGATGCTTCAAAGGGTTAGAAAATCTGCACATATATACAAGATGAGAGCACTGTAGTTTAATGAGTAGTTGTCTTAGCAACAAAAAGAATGTGAGGTTAATGCTAGCATTAAGAGCATACTGAACTGAATTTACTACAGGCAATGAAAAATCAACTAAAAGTTGCAATCAATTCACTCTCAGTATTACAATTTAGTTAAATTAAAGACACCAAAAACTGAGCACAATCACACACATCAAGTATGCCAAACTGACTGTGTGTGTTGTGTGTTGTTAATTTTCTTACTATCTTCCAATTAAAGTTGCAAACTATTTGGTCTCGATTTTGCAGCTTGTCTAAATAAGACACCGAAATAGGGCATAATCTTGCACATTGAGCTAACCTCTTCGACGAATTGTTGCATTATTCCACTACTTAACTCAATAACACATAACAGTTCGAGAATTTTTCACATGACATATATTGATATACATGGAAAGGCATCACGTAACTCCTGACACCACTCTAACATAAGTACATAACGGTCCAAGTACCTTCACGGAGCATATACACGGCAGTTGTTTTTCATTCTAACTGCTAAGTCTTTTTTTTTTTTTGGGGTTACTAAGTAAGCATTCGCTTTGCAGCACCAGTATCAAGTTCACAAAAATCAACATAATTATTCAATTCACATCACAAAAGCGATATTAATAAAATAAAATACAGTAATAGTAATAATCATGTCTGATCATCACCATTTAACGCAGTTCACAGATATCCAATACAAATAGCAAACGCAACAGGCGCAAAACAACTAATTCAACCCCACCCCTCCCCCAAAAAAAAAAAAAAAGAAAAATACCAAAATGAAACATAACAAAAAAGTCAACTCGTCTAAATCTTCCCCACTTCCGCTGAATCTCACCGTGATTTTAAAAATACAAGCGCACTGTACGTCTGCATGAGCTACGAAATACTTCCCAATAACAACAATGCACACAAAAATATACAGAATATATATATCTGATATATCTATAATCATGTAGGCAAACTCGAGCTTGAAGCATATTAAATTACCTAGCAAGAGCGGGTCGTTTCCTATCCGGTTGACCTTCCTCGCTACTGCTCGGATCCAAACTCCGCTTCTCTCTCGCGGCCATGCCGTTCGCTGCTTCCGTATACTGCCTCTGCATCTTTCAACAGTTTCCTTATTTTAAAAATTATAAAAAAAGGAATGCACGGCTCCAAAAATACTAATTAATTCAGGAGAAAATTAAGCACTTTTTTAATTCAGATCTGATCTGATCCAATTCCGATAATTTTATCATGAACTGTATGATTAACTGTATTTTTGGAGAGAAATTAAGGTGAACGTGGGAAGATTCCGACAGTGAAAAGGGGGAATAAAAGGAGCGGAAAGCGGGAAAAAAATTGAAAGTGCCGGGAACCGGGAGAGAGGTTTCTAGGGGGTTTCAACGAAGCATCCGAGCAACTTCCTAGAGCTCAAGGGAAGACATAATTTTCAATATTTCTATTGCGATGGCTCGGAATAGTTTTATTTGCCTATGCTATTAACACTCGTTTCCAATTTTCATATAACATCATTTTTATAATTTTCGCCGGAAATTACAAAAATGTAGTTCAATTCTCCAGTTAATCTTATTTAATAGATATTTACGATTGCTTTAAAAAAAGGATATATTTACGTTAATTTCAAATTATAAAATTCATTATGCTCTTAAATACATAATATAATCTAGAAGTTGTATTTAAGCATCTTTACCACTATATTTCACACATAAACAATTATATTTCTACTCGTGTATTTTTACAATATTGTATAATTTATGCTTTATATGATTTCAAGTGTAAGTGATGGTATTTGATCACATTATTTTAATAAATTATCAATAAATCTTTATATACACTGATAATGTAACCTTGATACAGTTATAAAGTTGTAATGTTTACTAAAAAAGGAAATATATTAAAGTGTGTATTAAATAAAAGAACTATAATGAGAAAAGAGTTTGAGGCAATAACATGAGTAGAGGTAGTGTTAATTTTCTTATATTATCGTAGATAAACCTTTTTTTATTACGTACTTAGCATATAAAATGCTTTCTCTATTATTGAAATTACTATATTTAATTCGAACACTATGACACTCAAAACTAAAAAAAAAATATCATCATAACTGTCCCACGAAATTAACTCAATTAATTAAAAGATAGTAGATTTGGAATAATGATCTAAGATTAAATCCTAAAGTCGCAATATTAACTCCCGGTAGAGAACATATCACTGATAATCTTAACTTATTAATCAATAATTATCATAACCAAGTATTAAAGTTGTTGAGATTTGAGAATAACCATATTATTTATTAGTAGTTGCTATTACCTAGAGGGTTGACTTATTCTAAATTTTAAGCATTGGGGAGTGTCAATAGCATTAAATTACCGAATTCTATAAACTAAAATCGGACGGCAGATCACAGCCGTAGATTAACACTTCTACAGTAGATGCTGAGTAAGAATCGCTGACAGATATCTTTCTCTCGTATTTGCCCCACGTGATAGATAGAGGTCTCGTGCAAGATGATGTGGCATGGCCCACAAAAGCCGGGACTGTAGCTTCAACAACTTTGTATGTCGCACGTTGAGATGGCAGACCGGCTGGGTCGGTCGACCTGAGTCTACGTGTTTTTTAAAAACAAAATGGATTGGATTTGATCCTATCAAAAATATAAAGGAAAAAGAAAAATAGTAGCTCAATTAAGCTTAAAATACTATTTTTAGTATGAATTTTTCAATTTGGTCCAATTGTATCAGATTCTGATCCTTATAACTTATGAACAAATATAATCTGATTTAAAATTTCATCAGACCTATAATTTTTTAATTCAATTCAATCCAAAATATAATTAGACCGACTGGACTCGTTTTTTTAGAAATAATTATCTCTCAATTATATTTTTATCACTTTATTCACTTTATTTCTCCTACATTAAAGGAATATAAATTAAATTTCAATAATTATCGGTATAAAGTGATTCCCAAGTCTGTGATGGTTCCTAGTAAACTTGGGATTACCTCGTTATAATCTCCAAATCAATCCAATTATCTTGAGGGAGCTAAGCGGTTGTTTTTTAGTTCGATCAACTTTGCCGCACATGATTAACTAACCCAATTTGCCGTATTTTATCATATGTTTCTCTTTAATTGATTTTGCACGAAAGTTACTGTGTTTTCCATAGTGTGGGAATTCGCAGGCGCAGGCGGTACTTCTATGCGTAATTTTTTTAACATATTCTCAATTTTATTTTTATATTTCAGGTGATAGTTTAATTTTGATAAATATTTATTCAAATATTTGTAAAATACGAGATTAATGTGTCATATATCATATTTGTACCGCGTTCAATCTGGTTGTTTAATTACACCATGATAACAGGTTGATAAATTAAGAGTTTAGGCAATTTAATATCATTAACTTTAGATCAAAGTCCGAATAAAAAAATTGGAAAACAAAATAACCGAGTGATAAAATAGTTACATAATGAATGTGCATACCCCTTGTATAATGAAGGAGTGAAGTTTATGATTCATGAAATACTGCATTGCGATATTAGCCTCTAATACATTTTAATATATTAGGCAATGATCATTTGCAGTTATGGTTTCTCTTTAGATATCATAATTATAGTAATATTGTAAAAAAAAAATGTCCTAACACGGACACGCCACAACACGCTATGACGTTTTTTTTTTCGTGTTGACACGCCACGCTAACGACACCCGTTGACCGCATTTTAAATTTAAATCAAAATTAGAAAATAAATAAATAAAAGAAATAAAAATATATAAAATATAATTAAATTAATATTAAATATTATCGAATTACATGCAACGACATGTTTTGTTCAATGCAACACGAATGTTTTGTTCAAAATTATCGGGTTATGTTTTCGACACCAATCTCTCATCCATCATTCTCAACAAAATTATCATGTCATCGATCATCGGCGAATCGTGAACCACCGATCATAACCACCATCTTTCGATTCTTCAATCATCTATCAAATCCATCTTCTATTTTTCTCAAAATCCATCAATTTTGTTCCTCAATTTTTTATTTTTTTCTTTCTTTCAAAATCATTGTTTGTAGTTATTTGTGTATCTTGTTGTCTTTGTATAATGAAGGAGTGGTCCGTTTATGATGCATGAAATACTGCATTGCGATATTAGCCTCTAATATATTTTAATAGATTAGGGCAATGATCATTTGCAGTTATGATTTCTCTACATTATATATCATAATTATATATAACACAACTTTTTGTATATAAATTTTATAAATAAAAGTAAAAAATTAATAAAATGAATAGTCAATCCTAAGCGCTGTAAGTTTTCATTTTCTTCAATATTTGGAGGATTAGGATATCTTAACTTCTACAAAATCGTAATGATTTACTAAAATCAATAATTTATATTTATTATTATTTCTTCTTCGAGTGTCAAAAAATCATCATACCCGATCCATCATCTCTCTCTTATGGGCTTGTGGGCCTTTCCATCATGCCATGAGCTCTCTTTTGGGCCATCATATATATATATCAAACCATGGGCTTGAGATAGGTCTTTTATGGCTCATTTGGCAAATTTGAGCGATTATTCCTTTAACGTGCTCCTATTTGCTAATAAAATTAAATATTAACCATATATCTATTTATTTTGGAATAAATTCCATTAATAAAATAGAATATAATTAATTATTTATTTAGTTATTTACACGTGTCATGATCTCATTTGCTAACAATTTTAATTGAATACAAATATATAAATTAAATTTTCATCATGAGTTCGAATCCGGGAGGTGAAAATGCACTTTTTTATTCATTAACGATGCATCATCGTGATCTTCATTTAATGGTTGAAAACGATTTTCACATTCTCACTTTAAATAAGGTTTTATTTGAATTTCACACACACACATATATATATATATATATATATATGGGAGGTTAACGTGAGAACCATTTTATTGTGAGAACGTGAGAACAAAAAATGATGAATTCATGTGAAACTTGATGAATCCGTTGAGAAAGTTAATGAATCCAAAAATGGAATTTTCGCCTCATGGGATTCGAACCAGGTGAAAATTCAATTTTGAATTCATTAACTTTCTCAACGGATTCATCAATTTCATAACGAATTTTTGATTCTTAGTTTTAGGATAAAAATGGTTCTTATTTCAACAAACTCTATATATATATATATATATATATATATATATAATTCATTTTGTTCAGAAATATAGGTTTGCATAATACACTGTTCATCAAAGTCACGTTAAAATCTGGTTCTAATTTGAAAATGATTTTCATATCATTTAAATAAGATTTTTTGATTCTCATATATATATATATATGTGGTCAGTTATGATTTAATGGTTTGATCTTTGAAAACTGCAAAATATCGTGACCTTTGGTGCCCAGTTGTAAATATGGCCCAAGCATATACTTTCGGGTTCGAAATTCGTAAGTGAAGACTCAAATTAGATGTGGATATTCAAATTTATTTTGAAAATTATGTGAAAATATATTTTCCACTTTAGCATCATATTGACATTCTTTTGATGCTCGAAAAATATAATTTGTAAATATATATTTTTCCACTAGAACACCAAAGAATATGTTTGGGTATCAAAACGACATTGTAAAATTTAAAAAGTATATTGATTTTATGTATAGATATATATTTGTATACTCACAATGACATTATGATTTAAAAGGTATATTGATTTTCTTAATTTCATTTATTAACTTGAATTGCATTATTTTGCTTACATATTATTTTATGGATTACCTCAATTACAAAGAGTATGTATATATTTTTAATAAGGACTGCTTACAAATTACTTCTATAAATAAAATAACTGCATAGACCATAAATTTTCAATCATGATACTATATTTGTATATACTTTAACTCAATTAAATTTATAATTAATAATACTCATATATAAATTATGCAAAAAATAATAAAATATATATTTATATTTAGAAGAGCGGATTTTTAGCTCAAAACCCCAGATATTTTTGGACCAAAGCCCGAAAAGACTGAAGGATTTCTAAGGTGGCACCGGATGTTTTATAGACCAAGTCCAACCCAAACTTTCAACCTACATATCCCAGACTGACCCACCGGTCCGGTTTTGCGGGCACAAAATTTAACTAAAAGAGGCCTAAATTGGTTTAAACACCGGGCTGGAGCCCCAAATTGTCAGGTTCAATTCATGCGCGCCCTTATATTTCCAATTCCACTAGGAAGAGTTTTGTTTGATATTTTCTACGCAAGTAATAAACAAATCCTTTCCTTCAAAAACAATTAACAAAACCATTCGACCAACCAAAACGGAGAAATCCAAATCCAACAAGAAATCTAATTCCCCTGGAAAAGAACGATTGTATGATTTGGGAAGAGCTGAGTAAAATTATCTTATATTGATAACTGAATGGAGCAGGAAGAATGTATATTGTCGGACCAAGTACGCACCGACCGCTGTACAACGACGGCGACTCTTTGCGCCGGCGGTCAACTCCGCTGGGAAGACCGCAGGCTGGACATCGAGAAACAGGTATTAGGTTTCTCTGTCGAGGGATTGAAGATCAAAATTAGAGCGGTTGTGGAAGCTGAAGCTGGAATCTGCTGCTGCGGTAGTAAATCAGCCCTGATCAGGAAGACCTTCACGCTCGAGCTATTATCGAATGATTCTCTTCGAATTTGGACTGAGAAACTTCAGGAGTATCTGGATTCTCTCGGTAAATTTTTAAGTTTCTGATCACGATTCGTGTTACTTTTGCTGTAATTTGAATGGTAGGAATTCCAATTTCATCACCCTTCGACGAAATATGTCTGTTATTTATGTTCCAGTTTGTTCGTGGATTCAGGCAGGCCGAAGCGGCTATTTATATTTGTGAATCCTTACGGAGGGAAGAAATCGGCGTTGAAGATTTTTCAAAATGACGTGAAGCCCTTACTCGATGATGCGAGCGTGGAGTATACTGTACAAGGTTGGTACTCGGCTCTTTATTTATTTATTTATGTAATTGATGTACTTGAAAGAGGTATTCAAATATGTGTGGTTCTTGATGTGTTGGTGTTTATCATGATATTTAGAAACTAAACACCAGTTGCACGCGAAGGAAGTCGTTCAGTCTCTTGATCTGGAAAAAATTGATGGAATTGTTTGCGTTAGCGGAGATGGAATTCTGGTTGAGGTAGGCCAGTATTTATAGTGACATACTTATTGATGTTGGCCATCAAACTTGTACTTACATACTGGAATACTTTGTGGAATTAATGGAACTACCCAAACTAGGCTTTCAATACAGTTGCTTTATTTCAATAATATAGTATTTAAAATTTTCAAACTGTGAATTTAGAATTGGTGGGATCTGTAAGATTATGCATGTGTTTTAGATTTCATATACCAATACCAAGCTATGAAGTAGACTGCTTTAGCTTCCTAGAAACGAGGTTGTGAGATTGACCAACCTCTTTCTCTCTCTCTCTCTCTAGTACAGAGAAACTACATAAACATCAATGTATAATTGATTACTTGGGTTTTCAGTCTCCCATGTGGTTCTCGAAAAAATAGTGAAAAAATTATCCCTAGAGTCGAGACTAAAAGTGTATAAACCAATGCTTCCATAAATTCGATTTACAATTATAGCTTTCCTACTTGTTCGGGGAATCATCTTGAAAGAGCAAAATAAAAAAGCGGTGATTCACTCAAAAGAAAATAGAGGTGAAAATACCAAACTGGTCTTGTATCGATGCCGGTCTTCTTGTAGTTGATCCCAAGTTTTGGAATGCTCCAAACTCTACTTGAGCATCCAAATCTGGTTCAATGCCGGCAAAACATCTCTGAACCAGCAGAAGTAACAGAAAAGTCTTAAAATTGTTCACCTACTCATTGTTTATTAACACATTCTCGCTCTTATAGGTGCTAAATGGACTGCTCATGAGGGAGGATTGGGAAAATGCAATCCAGATACCTCTTGGAGCAGTACCTGCAGGTTCATCCTATTTTATATTTGTTTTAAGACAGTAATTCTAAGTTTAAGAGTTCAAAATTTAAACTTGATGCGAGTCAAAATCTAGGAACTGGAAATGGCATGGCAAAGTCGCTTCTAGATTCACATGATGAACCATGTGCAGCATCTAATGCTACTCTTTTTATTATTCGAGGTAACTTGTATTCTCTTTTAGTTTATCGCCAGTTTTTCGGATATTTTCTTGAAGCTAATATAAGTAAGTTCTTTGTTGCTTGGAAATTGCAGGGCATAAACGCTCACTGGATATAGCTACTATATCACAAGGGAAAACTAGATTTTTTAGCATGTTAATGCTGGCATGGGGTATGTGATCATGTATTGGAGCATTATGATCAACAGCTATATATTACTAAGTCATGTAAATAACTATTTTAACTTATTCAACCAAGTTCTTGGTCATGACTTACACTATGTAGTGGTAATGTATGAATTTTTGGGGTAAATCAATACAGGTCTCGTGGCTGATATTGATATCGAGTCCGAGAAATACAGATGGATGGGAAGTGCTCGATTGGATTTCTATGTAAGTTTGCATTGGAATCTTACTGAATAACCATAACTACAGACTACACCTATATTAATATTGCATAGCTCATGCTACGCGATTTTATACACTGTATAAAATCGCTGTATGTGTTGCATACTCTGTACAGGAAAGTGTCATTCTTTTGTTTCTTTGAGAAATGTTCTTATTTTGTGATGGACTGATAAGCTGCAAACAATCTTTTGTGTTTCTGTTCTCCTTGATTAAATTTATTTATTTTAGGTGGCTTACAAATTGTTTACCCTTTTCTTTTTTATGTCTCTGCCAGTTTGGAAAGTTTAGTCAAGGTATTCCTAAGAAGTTGTTATTTCTTCTGATGCTATTGTTTTATAATGTGGGTGTGTCATGTTGATTCTCATGAATATTACCTAATTGAATATGACTTTGTCTAAGAAATGTCTTTCTTCATCTAAACAATGGCTCTCTTGTGATTTTTAGGCTCTTCAACGAATATTTGGCCTAAGGAGGTACAACGGCAGTATAATTTTTGTGCCAGCATCGGGTTATGAATCTTATGGAGAGCCATTAGATCTAGAAAACAATATAATTATCGATGACGAAAGTGCAATGCAATCTGTGGACAGACTTGTTAGGGATCCAGTGTATGGTTATCAGGGTCCTAAAGTTGATATAAAGAGTTTAAATTGGCGGATGATTGACGGACCTTTTATTTCAATCTGGCTCCATAATGTTCCTTGGGGAGGTGAAGATACTAAAGCAGCCCCTGATGCTGAGGTCTGTACCCTCCATTTACCCCCACTGCTTTTTTGGTTTCCCACTGTAATTTTACTGAATCGCTTTATTGTTTTCCTATTAGAAGGTAATTGCATAACACTGTTATGAGTAATAACTCCGTCCTTTTTGTTAATTACACGCAGTTTTCGGACGGTTGTTTGGACCTTATCATGATAAAGGAAAGTCCCAAACTGCCATTGCTAAAGTTGATGACTGAATTGAACAGTGGAGGCCATGTTAAATCCCCTTATGTATCTTATCTGAAGGTGCGCTCAGAGTTTTGAATGCCAGTCTCGTTTCAGCTTTTTCCATCCATCAGTAGCATCATCTTGCAATATTGATATCCTTATGAACCATCAATTTATAGGATTTACTTCAAAGCACCCTATAGGATTCCCCTTTAACTTTGTTAGCGATACATGTTTCTTTTTAAATGTAGTATTGGTTTGCAATTACAGGTGAAGGCATTCATTCTGCAGCCGGGTCCACAAACCGATGACCCAATGAAAGCTGGGATAATAGATGTAGATGGAGAGGTTCTGGCCAGAGGGAGAGGAGCATACAAATGTAAAGAAGATACGTTGATGAGATACGATAGATTACTCATTAGAGTTGATCAAGGTTTGGCTACTTTATTTGCTCCGAATTAGCATAATCTCAATCTGGTTGAATTATTCATCATATATACCTGTATTTGTGACCCTTGTTTTATAACCTAATGCAACTGAAAACAAGAGAGTTGATTTCAACTCGTGGAATTTGGTGTGTGCTCTGCTTAGCATTGCGGTAGCTAGTTCATGTTCACAAATTTTGGTAATAATGTCTCTCAGTACGTCTGTATGTATGTATTTTCGTGAAAATTGATCCTCTATTCAACTTTTAATAATATGCTTTTCGTGACTTCCTAGAGTCGAGAGAGAGAGGAAAAGAAGAAAAGTGTCGTTGCACACTTGCATTAATGTGCTAAGTGCATGAAATTTATTCAACATTTAATCTTCACCAACGTTTCAAATTTGGTCTCCTAGAAAAAGATGCATCATTTCAGGTATCCATAGGACCATATCTCGTGCTTGGTAACTTCCGTGAAAAAGAATAATTAAATTCACTGAGTTTGGCTCTGAACCTATATTTATTATTTATATATGTACGTAATATATATGGTTGTAATATGATGGTCGCCACTCACTCATATTCCAAAAATAGTGGCATCACATTTAGAAATAAAAATAAAAAAATTCATGTGAAGTCCGTAGCCGTTAATTTTGATACACACTGGGTAACTATCATGTTTCTGTGCAATAATCTGCAAACCACACAAGACGAGTGAATCACATTTGAACTCAATCTATAGAGACTCTAGTGGGATTAGAGTTTGTGACTTTTTTGTCACAATAATCCACTTGATTACTAAATTGTTCCAAAGGAAAAGGCATCACATTTCTTTGCTCATACAGTTATCTCTGAGAACCTTAACAATGTCTTTACGTAAAACTTGTTATATAAGGTTCGTCCAACATACATAGTTTGCCTTCCAAGTAGTTTGAAGGATTGTTGTTGTACTTGTCCTAAAATACAAATTACTAGTGTGGCGCATCAATATGGAGGATTAAGACAATATTAAAAACACGACTACAAAAATAAAATTTTCAATATTAATCATAAATCATTTTCCGATTTACATAAATTTGGACAATGTTTCATTTATAAACGAAGAACTCTGCGTTCATCAGCGTTTATCAGTCAACACCAATAAGAAAATAGATTGGCTGGTCGATTTACCATTTAAAATCCTTTGAGAAATGATTATCGATCAACATTTGAACTATTTTTTTTTTGATATCACGAACCATGCACCGCTACAGCACTTGTATTTGAACCCCACGGTCTGCAATACCGCAAACCACACACAATGACTATCGATCAACATTTGAACTATTCAACTGTCAACAGGCAACTGTCAAAAGGCACAACGCACATAGACGTACCAAGTAACATATAGATATTTTTGAAAACATGTTATTCTGCGAAAGCATAACAAATCATATCTGTTGACTACACATAAACGTTAACAGTTCAACAAGTAACCATAAAATCGATTGAAGGTTGTAACTTATTTGGCGACTATCCCTAACTATTTTTACAGTTATTTTTTTTTACAATAATTCATACTCTTTTTTTTTTCTTTATAAGATGTTTTAGGCTTTTTTTTGTGCAAATATTTTCACTTATCTAAGTGAATTTTCTCTCATCTCATTAAAATTTTGAATTGAGATTTCACTTAAAAATAATTGTAGGAAGTCAGTTTTTCAAACACGATAATTGATGTTACTGAGTCATTATCTAGGTAGCAATTGATGTTTTGTTAATTTTTGTGCAAATAATTAAAACATCTTACTGAAAAATCGAAGACAGTAAAATTTATGATTATATGCCCGACAAATTTATTGCTAAAACTCACTCCAAGTGATAACACTATTACACTAATACAAAAACAAAATACAATATAAAATATAATCATAAAAATTTAGCTATTATAGTCATTACTTATACATGCGAAATCCAAATTAAATTTGCTAGTATTACTACATCTAAACTTACGTAGAAGTCTATAACAAAAAGTAAACCAAACTTGTATAGGTGTATAAATGACTTAAAAAGACCAAACCTAAACATTATAAAGCTATGAGCCGTATCATATCATCAATGAGGATTACAAATTTATACAGGATAACCGTTGAATTTTATGGTCACACTCATCCCAAAAGAATCAAACTGACTCATAATTTTTTTTTTCCGTAGTACGTTTTCACGTAATTATACATTTAATAATAGTTGATAACATTAATTTAGTAAGAGAATATTCGATTGAGCTTATTAGCTCTCAAAAATAGTTTTTGCTCTCTAAATTTCATTGGTTAAAAAAGATTGCGGATGATAACATGGGATTTGGAATTGGAATTGGAATTGGAATGAGATTCTGTTTGGATTTTGGAGAGCGGAGGCGGCGGCAACTCATCGAGAAAGAGAGAAACAACGACGCCAAATACCATAAACCAGCAGTCCCCAACGTCCCTTTACAAACCGGTCGCCACAGTGACGCACGCATGCGCAGGGTACCTTCTCACACACATTACAATCTACACATATACAGACACATATTGCACACTGCACTTATATCTCTTACACTCACTTTCTCACAAACACACACATTTATATATGTTGTAGTCTTGTAGGCTCACTTTTCTCTCGACTGTCGACTCCCGCGTCTCCCTCTCTCTCTCACACGCACACACGCGTTACACATACACACCCTCTCTCTAACCCCTTCCATTTCGGCCCTCCTCCATCCCATAATGATTTTCAAATTACTTACTTATGTCTTCTTGATACCTCTTGCGCTTTTCTCTCTCTAGCTTCACCTAGGGTTTTACGCTTTTGTTGTTCACAGCACACACCTGACTATGGAAATTTAGTGCTGAATTTAGTTGTAGAGCTAACTTAACATTTGTTTGGCTACTGGATAGATACAGAAATTAGTGTCTTGTTAGGGTTTGCGTATGTGATGTCGTCGACGACGGCGGTGTGTTTTAATTCGAACTGCAAAGAGACATCGGAGAAGTGGAGAAGAGGCTGGCGTCGCCGCACGGGCGAGTACGCTCACCTCTGTGATCGCTGCGCGTAAGAGAATTTGCTCGTCCATTTTTATTTTTTCATTCATTTTTGTTGACTTGAATTATAACTTATTTATTAGTCGTTTAAAGTTTGACTTTTCGAATTTATTCCCTATTTTGTGTGTGGGGGAAGAGGAGGAGAATTGATGTACAATGTGCTTTCCATTATACTTCCTTTTACTTTGATCGTGGTTTTAGTGTCTGGCTGATGCTTGGTTGGCTGAATCCTTTTGATTGCCAGAAGTGAAGTTCATGAATTTGGTAATTTTTGTTCTCGTGTATAGTTTGATGATAGCATGTGAGAGCCTTACAAAGTTAGATTATTGGCTTCTCTTAGACAGAATGGTCATTTCTGTTAACCACATTGTTTGGCGCCGCTTGCATTTTACAATGTGGTTCAAAGTACAAGTTTCTTTCTTTTTAGATACCCACAACTGCTGCCTGTGGGTGCGAACTGGGTATCATTACCGTGAAGGTGTTTAGTGCTTCCAACCCATGACCTTCTAGTTATGAAGTTGCCTCCTCAATTACTAAGTCGCCCTATGGGGGCTGGTTTCAAGTATAACTTGATTTTTGGAAGAAAAAAAAAACAGTCTTTGTGGCTGTGCCCAAGTAACAGTGTTCTCAGTATCTGCAATTATTAGTTCTGTTGAGTTAATGTCAACTCTTCTTGGCAAAATTGATAGCTTGAAATGTCATGGAAAATATTTTCAGAGGTTTCCAGGATGAAGTGGGTTTTGATTTGTTGATGGAGCTGAAATGATTGTTCCCACTGGATTTTTGTTTAAATTGAAACCTCAGTGAGGTGCTGTATCATGTTGAGCTCAATGACCACTTCATGACTTTCTTTCACATTGATGCAATTTATTGTGAATCTAGTTCTGCTTATGAGGATGGGAAATTTTGTGAGACGTTTCACATGAATGCTTCAGGGTGGAGATGCTGTGAATCTTGTGGAAAGGTAATTTGCTCTTAAGATGTCCGTCGACTTCAAGATGTAGTTTCCTGAAATATCTAGGCTTGATAATTTTGATGTCATGCTCGTGTCAATTTTGAATAATGGAATCCTTCGTGCAGCAAATACATTGTGGATGCATAGTTTCATTCCATATGTTCGTACTATTGGATGCAGGAGGAATAGAATGCCTAACATGTGCAAAAAAGAGTTACATTTTGGTAAGATATCCTTTTTCTCCCCTAATTTTCTTTTATGTTATATCTTTTGTTGCCAGTTTTACTTTATTTGTTTTACAATTAAGTCTTAAGACTTTACAAAGATTGTTTCACACGGCAATTACTTTAATATGTCATATCTCTTCTGAAACATTTCTGGAGATGCATTCTAGATACATTTGAATGCTCTTTCCAGTAGAAGGTTTGGATTCCTTTTTTGCTTTTCCTTAGTTTACGCATAATTTATTTTCCTTAGTTTACACATAATTGATGCCCAATTTGTTATCCTTAAACATTAGTTGAGTTTAACCCAAGCAAGTCATGACTCTGAATGTGCCCTGCCTGCACATTTTGACCACCTCGGATCTGGGTGGTTTTTCTATGAATGTCACAAAAATGTGCTCATTGGTTTGGTATTCCTGGGATAACCATAAATAGAAGTTTCAAATGGATTCCTTGATTGGTAAGTTGAAGCTGTACATGTCACAGCAACAGAGAGCACTTGCAATTTCACCAAACCAAATTGGATGTTATCATATTGTTTGTTTAACTCATTTTGGAATGTAAGTCACTTATGTAATTTACCTTTTCATTCAGACACCAAATCCAGCATGGCCACCACCTTTGCATTTCCTTCTTTCACAACCTGAAAAAATGAAGGATCTGTCAGTGAAAACATGGAATGCTATAGCTGGCTCAGGCCCAGTTCCATGGCGTCAGGCTCCTTCTTTGTTCAACGATGCCACTACCCAAGCTAATGACCAACTGAAGATGCCCTTCGAAGTAGATGTATCCGGTCGGATTGATTGGGACAGCCTTTGTGACATATTTTCTATGGCTTCACCTGAGAGAAAACAAGAGTGCTCCTATGAAAGATTAGCTAATGGAAAGTTGAGGCTTGGCCCACCTGAAATACTTAATGGAAATATTGGTAATATTTTTATATATATAAAAAAGGGTTTTAGCCACTATTAAGTGTAGCTTAGCATTATATTGTCACTGCTAAATTATGTTTTCATTTCTTGTTGAAGGACTCAATGTGAAGGAGCAGCATTGTCCATTCACAAGTGATTTTAAGCCCATCTTTCCCAGAAATGATACTTCATCAAACCTAAGTTGGGGCGTAGCTTCTTCATCCATAAATGAAATAGACGATGCACCAGTTTCGGCTATTCTTTCACAATCACCATCTGTTGCAATTTCCATGGGCAAACAGGTGTGTGGTCAGAGAGGAATGGACTCATCTGGTGAGGCTCAAATATGTAATTGGAAGTCTCGAGGAGATGGGCGAAGCAGAAATCAGTTGCTTCCTAATCCTCGCTACCGCCCCCAGATAACTGATGAACAGCTCAAACAGGTGTGCGGTCAGAGAGGAATGGACTCATCTGGTGAGGCTCAAATATGTAATTGGAAGTCTCGAGGAGATGGGCGAAGCAGAAATCAGTTGCTTCCTCGCTACCGCCCCCAGATAACTGATGAACAGCTCAAACAGGTATGCGGTCAGAAAGGAATGGACTCATCTGGTGAGGCTCAAACATGTAATTGGAAGTCTCAAGGAGATGGGCGAAGCAGAAATCAGTTGCTTCCTCGCTACTGCCCCCAGATAACTGATGAACAGCTCAAACAGGTGTGTGGTCAGAAAGGAATGGACTCATCTGGTGAGGCTCAAATATGTAATTGGAAGTCTCGAGGAGATGGCAGAAGCAGAAATCAGTTGCTTCCTCGCTACCGCCCCCAGATAACTGATGAACAGCTTCAACAAATATCTGGAGAGTATCCTATGGTTGTAGCAGGTTTCATTGTTTTCATTTTGTTTCTCAATGGTCATGATAAAACAGTTCATTAGCAATTTAGTACTCATGGTTTCTCTATGCTCCTAACTTGCTAGTAACAGCTTGTAAGACTTGCACAAATGATATTTTTTTGTCATTATATGTTTATCCTGGCATTAGTTCGACCTTAAATCCTGTGCATTTTTTTTTTCAATTTTACTCAGAGATTTTATCTTAGCTTATCTTTAGCTCGAAAACCGTCATTACCCCGTTGTTTGAGAAAATGTTAAGTGCAAGTGATGCTGGACGGATTGGGCGCTTAGTCCTGCCAAAAAAGTGTGCAGAGGTGAGCACTCATGCATTCACTTCCTTCCACCCACTTCAACTGTTCTATGTTCAGAAGTTTCTCTTCTAGCTAAAATATGAGTTTGTATTGGCTTTATAAGAACACTGTGAACATTATTGTGCAACAGGTAGTTTTGAAAAATTAATACATTGGTACCTATGTACTATAGCTTTAAATTGAGGTCTGTTATGAGCTGGCATGTTGCAAAGCTTTGTTGAATTATCTGAATTGACATTTCTAAGCCTGAACGTCTCAGTCGGGGGGGTGGGGGGTTATTTTGCTACTGGGTAGATTGTTTTCTAAATTCATCAGTGGTTTCTGACTTTCTGTTTGAATGAGTGAAATTACATAATTAAATTGCCAAAATCACATGGTAATCAGCAACCCATTCTTCAACCTGAAGTTAAGCCATAAGAAAATTTAATGCTAAAATTTCAGGTCCTCTTGATTTTGAGGTGGTGACTGAGTTGTTGGATTGGGTTAGGGTGCTGCTTATACTGCTTTTGTAAAACTATAGCGGATATGGTTTGGCTCCCTTCTCCAGACAGGTCTTTATCTTTCCAACCTCTCTGAAGAAATCAGAAAGTTGCAAAGAAGTATGAAGCAAGTTTTTTCTGCTAGTACTTGATCGACTGGAGAATTGGATCATATGTGTGTTTTCTTTGTTGAGAAATTGGGTTCACTGAAGCTCCAGTGAGAATTGGATCAATGCATATGTTTGTTATCTTGTTGAGAATTGGGTTCACTGAAGCTCCAAGGAGAATTGGATCAGTGCATATGTTTGTTTTCTTGTTGAGAAATTGGGTTCACTGAAGCTCCAAGGAGAAAACAGGGTGTAGAAAATCAAGAAGATTCTTCATGGGTTCTTCCCACCATTTGGTGTTATTAGTTAAGTCACAGTAAAATATTTTCTTTAGTTTCCATTGGCATGACAACGAAATTCTAGACAATCCTGGTCCTTCACATATGGGCTAGAGAAGAACCTTTTCTTTATCTGAATTCAGAAAATAAAGAAAACAGATGAAATTTCCTTTTTCAAACTTTTTGCAGCTTTTATTTAATGTAGCCCATGCATGGACAGGTTCCTTGTAACAAAGTTTATTTCACTGATGACTGGACAGGCTTATTTTCCACCAATCAATCATCCAGAAGGGTTACCTCTAAAAGTACAAGATGTTAAAGGGAAGGAATGGGTTTTCCAGTTCCGATTTTGGCCCAATAACAACAGCAGAATGTATGTCTTGGAAGGAATAACTCCTTGTATACAATCAATGCAACTACAAGCTGGTGATGTTGGTAATCTATCAGTACCACCAAATGCCATACTTATTATCTTTTCCTCTGTGCTATTTGACTTGCTTGACTTCTTTTACAATTCTGGCATCATCCCATCAGTTTTATGGGAGCATCAGCATTTGTCAATCATTACCACAATTGATGTGTCATATCATTTTTCTTGTTTTCTTTCAGTTTTTTTCTTTCTGTTTTATTGTTCATCTTCGCATCCATGCTGTATTTATGTGCAATCAGCAATGTCTTTTTTTTTTTAACTTGAGTTCATTGCTCTATTTTTTTTCTTTGAATTACAAAATGACTCGAGGACATTTTTCCAGTGACATTTAGTAGGCTGGAGCCAGAAGGGAAGCTGATCATGGGTGGAAGAAAGGCTTCAGTGGTTTCATCATTAGATCAGGTGTGTCCTTCTCCAAGTGCTTCTGTAGCCTTTCAGGTTGGTACCCACACACACACACACACACACTCACAACCAACTAATGGGTATGTGGAAGGAAAAAGCTACAGAAAAATCCTCACTTCATGTGAGGTGGCGGTGGGGCTGCATCAACTGAATTTTTTTTTACACCCTGATATTTTACACAATTTAAGCTACTCTAATTCTTAGTTCTATGACATGTCTACTTGTTGCCCTGCTGATGATCCCAATATCACTTCAATGTACCAACTCAAATTAATCTTTATGCTATCAAATATTTATAAAAATGAAAAATTACTTGTTGCAATTGAAAAAAATAATCATGGTCATCCTTAAGAAAAAGTAGATAATTATCTTTACCCATTAAAATCAATGTAAATTTGAATTTGTTTGATATCATTTTCTCTGTGATAACAGGGAGAAGAAGTTAATGTGATAGGGAGTGAAGCTTCAAGCCCAGGGGATGCTAATGCTAGAAATAAATCTAGCGATGTCTTTTCTGTAAACGGTCACATGAGAGGTAAATCTTTAAGTGTCACGTGTGTGATCAGCAAGGAGGCCAAAGCAGAGATACATCAAGTACTTGTGTGAAATTACTAAACTAGGGTTGATTGCAGAGAAAATACTTGAAGACAAACCTGTCATTCATGTTAAGCGGAAGAATAGCAACTTAAATGCAAAAAGTAAACGCCTAAGGATTGAAAATGAGGATATGATGGAGCTGAAGCTCACCTACAAGGAAGCTCAAAGACTGATTCGTGCACCTACAAAAATTGTTCCGTCATCTTTTGTTGTTGATGGGTTTGAATTTGAAGAATTCGAGGTACTTGGGATCTGTATCTAAAAGTATCTAAAATTCTTTATTTGTTCAGTTTATTTCTAACAGATGTTTTTTGTCTTTTATTGTCTCTTGCCTTCTTATTAACTCCACCTATTAATCTGGGCCTGGGATTTTGATCTGATATATTCCATACTGATAACTGAATTTCTCTGAATTCTGTGTATACAAAATAAGTTGTATGAGTTTCTAGTGCTCTACATAAAGGATATGTAACATGCCAATACAAACCTGTTCTCCAGCTTCCTCATCTTCTTGATTTGATTCCTTTTCAGGAATGTGATCCAGTTATTGGGAGGCCTACTCTTTTGGGAATAGATCACTCTGGGTATGTGTCTTAGCTTATGTGAACTATAGCATTATCGCAACCCGGCTTTATCAGAGGTAAAACATTATAATTGCATGTGGAAACGTTAACACTAAGTTATTTCATGTGTAAGTGGAAAGATCCAGTGGGTTCAATGTGAGGACTGTTTCAAGTGGCGTAAGGTGCCTGCAAATGCTCTTGTTCCTTCAGAGTGGACCTGTTCTGATAATGCGTGGGACCTTCACAGGTAGGCAGACCCTTGTTCTATTCGTGATGACGTAGTTCTTGTTGTTGGTGTTGTCATTATTTGCTGTTTTTTAGTTCTTTTGTTAAAACTTGCTGTATCTACCATCTTATCTGAACCCATCTTTTTCTGCTGAGAAGTCTCTCAAAATAAATTGATATTTGTATCCCAGGTTCTTGACATCTTTAGGTTTTAATTATAAAAGCTATATTTTGAGTTCCTTGAGCTACTGTCATGTTACTTCATGTCTTTAATTAGTTCACTAGGAACCTTAATTTCCCATTTATTTGTGTCAGATCTCTGTGTTCATCTGCTGAGGAATTAACTAACGAACAGCTTGAACAAATGCTACCTGCCATGAACAAAGGTGAACTCTTTTCTTTCTTGTCTCGCACCATTATGTATATCATTCTCAAGTTTCCCAACTATTGAGCAGGCCCTTGTAATAAAGAGGAGAGCTCTGGATGGGATGTAGATCTATATGTGGCTGTGGAAGGACTTGATACGCTTGCTAATTTAGCTATTAAAGGGGAGGGGGAGGGCCTTGTAACTTATTCAGAGAACAGGACAAAACACCCACGTCACAGACGTGGCTGTACATGCATTGTCTGCCTTCAACCTCCCAGTGGGAAAGGGACGAAGCACCAGCAGTCTTGTGACTGCGTCATCTGTACTTCCTTGAAGCGTCGTTTTAGAACATTGATGGAGAGGCGGGAGAAGAAACAAGTGGAGAATGAAGCTGAATCCCCATCTTCATCTCAGAACTTTCAAGGGCAACAGTCAAGTGAGGAGCAGGATGTCGATGCATGCGTTGGCAGCAACACCGGAAATAGAAGCTTAAACGAGGAAGAGGTGCCAAATTCGTGCCATCTAGAAGAACCCAACAGTAGGAAACTGTCAACTTCACCATTGAAAGGTCAAATAGACCTTAATATCCAGCCTGAGCGGGAGGAAGATTTCTCACCTCGCTCTGATTGTGGGCCCGTGAAACGCTCCCTCCCAGGTTCTGCTGATAGATTTTTCAGGCAGCAGCAGCATAGATCATTGGAGACCGATGTCATTGGAAATTTGGTAGGGAAGCAAGATGGAGTGGGATGTGTGAATATTATAAATTGTGTGGCGTTAGACAAAAAGAGTGGTTAGATGAAATGGACACCATACTGTTAGCAGAGAGTGAATTGGTGAGAGAAAGTAGTCGATATTTTGGTTGGTTTGCAAGGGTGAAGCTGTATATATTTAAAGGGAGGAGGAATTGAAGGTTGCATAACCATTAGAATAGAGCAGATTTTGGTAGGTGTTTTACAGTTGTGTTGTATCTCTTTGTACATGCATGGACTCAGTATGGAGATAACGCAAATTAGAGTGCAGCAGCGTACATCATTCTTTCCACAATATCAGAGTCAACTCTGCTTTCTTTCCCCCTCCTACTTTTGGTTGCGAACTTGCACGTGAATTTAATTATAACTAGACAATAACTCTTCTGCAGACATCTGTTTACCTTAGAAAAAAATGTTATTTATTTTTTATCTCATAACTAAAAATTATTTTCTCTATCTATTAAAAATATTCATTTAATTTTATTTTGATCCATTCATAATTTGTTTTTCAAAATCAACTTCATAATTTTTACTTTAAATCTCTTGATTTATTTAATTTTTTTATATTCAAGGCTCACCTTTTTACTTTCATTATTCATTAATATATTCATTAATTATCTTCATGATCTACCTTTTAATCTCATCACTCATTAATTTATTCATTAATTATCTTCACTTATTTTACACTCATTACAATTTATTAAAACTCATGCCATCAAAATCAAAGAACATATTTGATGGACGAAGAGATTATTATGCACACCTAATAACAATGTGATCATTTGCATTGAAAAAAAATATCAATGTCCGTATATGAGAATCGGATGTCCTTACAGAGGGATGAGATCAAGTGTCCCATAATTTTGTGTGTGTTAGCGTGTCCCACTATTATATCTATTATTTTAGTAATGTTTTTAAAAATAAAATTTATTATAATATTATGCATCATATATAACTTTTATTTCAAAGTTGAAATTTTTAAAAATCATATACCTAAGTTTGAATTTATCAACCATAATAATGAATTGTTAACTAATAAAAGTAAAATTAAATGATAAAAAAAGTTATATACTCTAACTGGGTGTAACAAACTCTATGTAATAATTACAAAATTAAACTAAACCATACAAAATTGAAATTGAAGATTTTTTTTTTTTTGAAAAAAGACCATAAAAACTGAAAGTGGGACACAAAGTACAGCACCAATTATAGAAGGCTGGATCTCAACCCCCTCACAGGAGTCCACCTATAACTAATACGTATTTAGATATTTATATCTAGCAGTAAGAATAATACTGGCTGCTTATTTATTTCTAATTTGTTAAGAAGATAACACGTACATATTTTTAAATGTTTTACTTCTATTAATATTTTCATTCTAGAGAGATAGGGCATGGCATATGAATATATCTTACGTTACTCATTTTGTTAAGATTAGAATGAAACTTCATACAACTTGTCCGATAATATGAGCTTCTCATCAACGGTTTTAACTAATCAATCAACTCTGGGTTGATTCTAATCCTCCAATTCACAAACTGTAACTCGGGTTTCCAACGTGGACGAAAGCGTGGTAGAGATGAAAGTTCCCCAACACGGCAGTACAAACTCGAAAAACAATCCGTTTGTGTACCAATTTCCCAATTTCTTCCATCTCCTCTTCATCGTACGTCATCGGAGATACGGGGGAAGATGATCCATCATCAAACCTCGTAATCTCGAGAGGAAACAAAAAACATTCAGTTTCCATCCGCAAATTTCTTCTGGGAAAAAGCAACCTCGCAGTATTGTTTCCAGAAGAATTCGAAAAATGGATGAAAACGGTTCCTCGAAGATGTACGTGGAGGCACAGAACCGGCACGGGACGGGGCGGCACGACTCGTACTGCCTGGAGATGTTCTCCGTGGAAGTGGAAAACGTGAAGCAGGATCTGATGAATCTGGAGAGGCTGTACAACAGCCTGCAGGAATCCAATGAGGATATCAGAAACGCCGAGGATTCGAGGATGATGCGAGACATCCGGGCCCGCCTCAACACCGACCTGGACGACCTTTTCAAGCTGGCTAAGCAGATCAACAAGAAATACGAGGGCCTTATACGGGCTAACGCCGCCCAGCGCGGCTCCGCTGATGATCAGGTCCGGGCCTCCATGATCTCCGACGTCGTCGAGACCCTCCAGTTCCTCATGCGGAGCTTCCAGTCCCTCAGGGCCCAAATGGAGACCGATCACAGACAGATCATCGAGGCCAAGTTCGTATTCTGTCACACTGTGTGACGAGTATTATCCTGTGTCTGGCTTTTACTCATATCCATTTTATTGATTCCATCCTAATCTATTTAATTTGTATCAATTTTGTCGCCAAAGATCTTTTTTGGCTACTGAATCGTGACATGCCGGAGGATCATTTTTGGAGAAATAACAAGAATCCTTCAGCACGTCACATCATGATTTGATCGCTGGAGATTAGCTATGATGATGAAATTGATATAAATTGAAAAGATTTAGTTACATTTGATAAGTTTTAAAGGTAAGGATAGAACAAAACCGATAAAATGCTTAAGGGTTGAGATGAATTTCATAATTAACCTTTTAGATGTTTAAAATTTTATTGTGATTTGAATCTGAGCATAAATACAACAGGACTTGTTTTGACACACAAGATGGTTTGATACGATATTTACATTTTCTTTAGAGATCCACACACACACACACTAATTAATCTAAGTGAGTCGAACACTTGGAGAAAATGCCTCTCACCAACTGAGATGCGTTTTCTCGTCATTTAAGTTTGCGTTGCTATTATGTTTGAATTGATACAATGTTGAATCTATAACACGTTGATTTGTTATGTTGAAATAAGGTTCTACGTCATCACGGGGGAGAAGGCGACGGCGGAGGCCATCGACAATCTGATCGCGAGCGAGGTGGCGGGGAGTCCGCTCCACCACGCGATCCAGGAGCACGGGCGGGATCCGGTGGCGGAGGCGGTGGCAGAGATTCAGGAGCGGCGCGACGCCATGAGGGAGATCCGGAGGAACCTCATGGCGCTGCACCAAGTGCTGCTAGGCATAGCCACGCCGGCCGCCGCGGAGGGACAGGGCGGCGGGAACAAAGCGGCTGGAGGAGATCCAGTGGAGGCTGCTGCGCCGCCGTTGGCGGCCGCGTTGGGTGGAGGAAAGGGCGGCGGGACGGGGGGGCTGAATGATTACGAGAAGGAGACTCGAAATCAGGCTTATATTGCTATAGTCATTGCTTTGATAATTATCACCGTACTCGTCATCTCCATTCTTAAAGTTGATATTGAAATGGAAAATAAAGGTCCATAGTGCTGCTACTACACTATATAAATATATAATTTATTATACACACACTTCTTTAATTATGCATATGATGATTGATATCAGAAAAATCAAGATTATCAACTTCTTATTCACATTTGTTACCAATCTTGGTAAGACTATTCCTCGTTGAGACTCGATGTGCATGTTTTATACAACCTAATTAAGAGGGTGTTTGGCTAAGCCTATTTTAAAGAGCTTATAAACTCCACGAACTTATAAGATGTTTCAAGAGCTTATAAGACATAATGTTTGAAGAGCTTATAAGTTGTCAAAGTGTTTGGATGATTGAGCTTATAAGCTAGAGAAATAATCATGAGTTAGAGAGAAAAATTGACGGGATGTGAAATCGATAGTGTATATATAGAAAATAACGAACTATAGAAAAGTTATTTTGGTAAATTCACTATTACTTATAAGTTTCTGAAAAATAAGTTGGGGTTGAGCTACCTATTTTTAGGGGAGCTTATAAGTTGTTGGAGTTTATTTTCACAGCTTATAAGCTGTTTAGGAGCTTATTTTGTCAAATACTTTCCGTGTGCTTATAAGCTCCTAAACAACTTATAAGCTGTTTTGAAGAGCTTATAAGCTTAGCCAAACACCCTCTAAGTCTCACTTTGAAGCAGGTTCTTTATAAACAATAAGAGTAAATATTAAGTAGGAAGAAAGTTTAATAACAAATCAGCAGACGCTCAAATTGACAAAGTGTATGTAAGCATATTTAGTAATTAGAGAACTATGTATCTTTTTAATTATTGAAGTAGCCAATCAAACATTGAAACGAAGTTGCACAAATAGGTTTTTATTATGTACGTATGTAACTATAATTGAATTCAATGCATATATCTCAGCGCATTTTTTCAACAATTAATTGCACTCGCACTCCACAAAAATATTTAAGGTAATAGTCAAATTATGATGTCTGCTACAGTTGCACATAAGAGATACCATGTCCCACTTTTAATGTCCATTTCGTGTCTTACTTTTATTTATTTTTTTCTAATTTTTAATTATTTTTTCTTCAATTTTATTTTTTTATATTTTAATATAATTTTAAGATTATTAATTAGGGTACATTAATCTTTGTTAGAATTTATAATTATTTCTTATATTTAATTTTTTTAAAGAAATGATTACTTGAGTTGATTATGCCAAAATTAAAGTATATTTTTTTAAAAATTCTATTTTATTTATTTATAAATGTTTACTATATATACATAATAATTTATTGATTTTGGATAAACGGAGATTAATAATTTTATGATTATGTTAGTACACTAAAGTAGTTTGACTTATAAAATTTGTGGTATTTTTGTATGTAAAAATGATTCATTTTTTAATATGAACTATTTACAATGAAATAATCCAACGAAAAATACAGATCATTTAGAACATAATAAAGATAGTATTTTTTTTGATATCGTAGATTAATGAGGATTATGGTGTGTGTGTAAAGTTGTTTGATTTATAAAATTTGTGGTATTTTTGTATGTAAATTGATTCATTTTTTAATATGAACTATTTGGGGTTCAAACTCGATAATCCAAAGAAGAATACAGATCATTTAGAATATAATAAAGATAGTATTTCTTATTTTTATTTCTTATTAACATTTATAAATGAGTGTTGAGCAATGAATCGACAATGCATCCAGGCATCCAGCTGTCGCAAGACCCTCGAAAGTTATAGCAGTGAGAGTTGATATATACGTTGCAACCTCCAAAAATGATAGTAAAATATCAAAATTTTGTCCCTCGTCGTGTCAAAGTAAGAGGATACACGAAAATATTCGAATTCTAATATTTCTAATATATGCTTTATTAATTCCGGATAGAAAAAGTATTAAAAGAAAGAGAGAAAAAATCTTGCATCCCAAAGATCAAAGAAGAAAATTTAGGGACTGTATCTCATTAGAACCTTGTCCTAATAAATGGATAAATTTATTCTTTTCAAAAAAATTATTATATATGAAATTGAACAATTAAAGAATTTGTATTTATGACGGTTATAATGTATCTGTAATAACAAGTATAAGGGTAAATGAGAAATTTTTACACAAATTTGAACTAAAAGGGACAAGATTTATTTTTAATGTCGGAACTTAATCAGTATTCAGATACGGAAGCAATATGTTTATGTTTTTAGATATCGATCAATTTGAATTATTGCTCGTAATAATTAATTTTTTTAAGGCATCTAGAAATTGTATATGGTTGAATAATTGAGGCAGGAACACTTCCTGTGAGATTGCGTCAGTTTGTGTTGGCTAATAAGAATATAACAAGTCGGCCTACTCTTATTTCTCAAATAAATTATTGTGATGACATTGACTTGTACTAAGCCTGTTTCACGATATAAATTAATTTCTCAATTCCATTTAAAATGTCTTATTTTTCTTTTAAATTATCTCATTATAAATATCTCATTTTATTTTAAAAATAATTATTCCTTTTAAAAATATAAGTCCTACCCACTTTTTATTATTTTAACTATTTTATATCTTTTTTCTAAATATTTATATCCAAAAAAATGAGATATTTTAAATAGGACGGAAGTAATACTCTGTAGCCCAATCAACCAAAGGAAAAAAAAGAACAAATTCAAATGCAACAATGATGACCTTTTTGGAAGAAAAAAATGCATTTTTTCAATAATGATTTTCCTTGATAAGCACTAAGCAGCTATGAAAATCAATGATTCACCGTCCACGACAAGCCTATTGGCCTAACCCTAACTTATTAGGTACAAAATTTGGACCAATATTTGCCAAACTTTTAAAAAAAATTAGATCACCAACTTAAAATTATCCCCTTGGAGTGGGAGGAGCTCTCAATTTGTTTTGCAATCGAAGCATGTATGAAGTTTTAAATGGTGAATATTTTATGCATGGTTATGTATAGTTGTGTTTCTGTATACAAAACATTTTTGTTCAAAACTCGATCCTCTATAGTTACTATTTAATGGATACGATGATTGCAGTTATGTCAGTTATTGATAATATAATTAATTACCAGTGTACAAATAATTGTGAATATATATAATAAAATTATGTTATTCTACAAATTACATATAGTAATCTATAGATTATATGTTTGCAGAAGAATTTTAAAATATATAGATCATAGTCGATTTACTAGCTAACTGAAAAGTTCTCAATATAAAGTTAAACCTTCTGAATTGGAGATATATTGTCCCTATTTTGCAACGCGATATGAAAATTAATAATTATTTAAATACCTTCAATATTACTCAATGATAAATTTGAGTTAGAGCATGAAAGGAAAAAGAAAAAGAAAATGAGCATCGGTAACTAATTATTCGTCTCTCCTTATAAAATTATGTTTTTATCTTATATTGTCAATTATATGCATGTATATAAATAGGGATGTCAATCTAGTCATAAATCCATGTATTGACTCGAATAGATCCATAATCTCGATAAAATTAGGGCTGAAAATTTCTAACCCAAAAATGTCAATCTAAATGATCCGAACCGAATAGCCCAACAACCATAGTTGTTTGGTCCGAAAATCGAGTACTTCGACTCGATTAACTGAATTTTTCCATTACATAGTTTTCAAAATTCATTACTTGCTTAAGTTAATATAACAAGATTTTATTTCACATTTTTGTGAAATGTGTTTTGGTTGATCTTTCAAAGTTATCATTTCACTTTTTTGTCTTTTTTACATTAACGTTTAATACAAAAATTTTGTTATATAAAAAAATTTAAGATATTTTTTCTTGAGCTTTCTAACCCGATTAACCCTAGATTTTAGCTCAAAACTCGAAAATTTAAGGTTATGATTGAATATCTCTATCCCAAAAACATGATAAATCCAATAACCCACCAACTCGAATGAATTGGCCTAATTAACATCATATAGGGATATTACAATTTCAAAATAGTTCTAAAATGTCCCAAAAAATGTGAAAGTAGTGAGCCTATATAGAAGGCGTGATACTAAAATTAATGAAATTAAATATTGACTTTATATATACAAGTCGTGAGTCAACACCGTCCTTTTGTTTAATCTTTCTTTTTCCTTCAATTTGGTAAAAAAACGTCGTACAAAATTGACCAAAACAGCTGGTACAAGGCTAACAACCTCTAATAATTAGATTACTACATAGAAAATTAAAGTGCATCGCCGCTCTGGAATTTAATGTGATGTTGTTGGCTTAATCATCTCGAATATTATATTTCAGGATGACAGCCATGAAACAAATGCCAAATAATATTCAACTTCCGGATTTCTAAAAGGGCCAACATTAAAGGGTTATTAATTTTTTTTAAGTTCCGACTGCAGCAGAATATATAAATTAATCTATTAACCAATACCTTTAATAAAATTTTATGGTCCCAATTGTATTAATTTATAAAAGTTATAATGTATTATGTATAAATATATTATTAATTAGTATAGATAAATGCATATAAAAATATATATTTTATTATACAAGGTAACAACAAAACTGAAGTGCAAAAACACTACTACAGTACTGTACAACCAAATTCATATTAATGTACACAATCGAAATACAAGAAAGTAATACAATAATAGTTCTCCTGGACCCTACATATAACCTTTTTTCTGTTAATCTGTAAACTTAGAAGCAAAGAATTTCATAACTTCTACAATATCAACCGCCCATCAGAATTCAAAATGATTTTTTCTAACCGTGATATTCTTCTTTTAGATTCTTTTCTCGAAAAGAAGTTATCTTCAATTTTCTGCATTCACAAAAAACAAAACTAAAAAGAAAAAGATTTTTAAAAATGCGAATCTGATCTGATGGAGGTAAGACTAGACTCCACGATTGATCATCTCCTTGTATTGCTGGAGTGATTCCTGGCGCTGCATCCTCATATCGTTGTTGAACTTATTGATGAACGCCTCCACTCTCCGATTCAACTCGTCTTGACCTAGCGACGGCTCTTTCCGGATCCTCAGCAGCGGCGGCGGCGGCGGCGCCTCGTAGTTGCTGCGATCCTTGAACGTCTCCGATTTGGGCATGATGGGATCGTGATCCATGGCGGGGGAGGCGTGGTGCTGATCAAACGTGTCCGACTTCTTCAGGTGTCTCGTGAGCGGCACGTGCCGCCCCTCGGTTATCATCTTCCACGTGCTCTCCAGCGTCTCCTGCTTCTTCGGCCTAGCCACCCGCCGCAGCGCCCTCGCACCTGCTATATTTTTTCAATAAAATATGATTAACAAAATGCTTTTTCAGATGGCGTAATAACATTTGCATGCTTAATCAGAATCCAAGAGAAATTGCAAAGGCTTCGAATTCTATGCCGTTAAGTTTTTTGTGGAATCCGAAGCTTAGACCAAAAAGAGAAACGTAGAGATCCAGGAAAGCTCTGAATCGAGAAATTAAAATAAAAACAGCGATAAAATTGCCGGTTATAAACATATAGTTATGTATGCATAATAGCTAGTAGTAACAAAAAGTGCGAAGATTTTGAGCCATTTTAAGAGTTGAGATCCAGAAATAGAAGATACAGTAAGATTTCCTGGTGAATTTACCTTCGGGAGGGGTTCTGTTTGGCTTCCGGTGTAGGAATCTGGAAGAAGCCAGCGGTTTCTCCCTCGCTGGAAAGAGAGATTCCAGTTGAGCTTCCAGCGAAAATGTCTCGCTCGGCGGCGGATTGTACGGCAAAGCCGATTCATCAAAAATATCTTCAGCTTCAGCTCGAAGTATACGTAGATCGTCTACTTCTGTTAAAAAATCAACCTTCGAACCGTTCACCACCACAGGTTTCAAATCCACAACTCTGTCTTCAACAGCCGACACCACAACCTCCGCCGCCGGTTCCGCCACGGCGGTAGTATTGACATTCGACGGAGCGGAAGTGGGTTCAAAACTCTCTGGCACTGGAGGCGTTATGACCGAAATCAAGTGCTCAGATCGAACCGCCGCCGGCTCCGTGTGGCTCTGGTGGAAGCGCGACGAAGCAACGATGGTGATAATGATGCCGTTGATGATTATATACAAATACGGGGGCTTCATCCACGACAGAATGACCGACCACAACGCCGGAACCCCGTCCACGGCGATGGGAATCGACAACTTCAGCCCCATAGCCGCGGACAGAACTCCAGCTGATATCAAAATCATCCTCATCGACATCCAACTGCTCATCGCCCCCATATCTTTCAATATAACCTGTGTGTGTGTGTGTGTGAGAGAGAGAGAGAGAGAGAGAGAGAGAGAGGAGAGTAGATGAGAGGAGTGAAGGGAAATGAAGAGTGGTGCTGGGGGAAGGTAGTGCGTTTGGGAAGATATAAGATGGAGCGGATGGTGGGGGACGTGGTTTTTGCAAAGGCGTGAAATCTGGGCCGTTGATAAGGGGACAAAAACAAAAGATGAGGAGTTGCAACTTGTGGTTTGCCGTGTGCGTTGATTGGCCCAGGTGTGGATCAAACTATATTAATTTTATTTGATTTTGAATTTTTAACTATAATTACTTGCTGGATTTGGAAGTAAGTACTGTGATTTTCGTGGTTAAAAGTCAAAATTACCAATCTTAGACTTAGATCTATCCCTTATATGGTCGGCCAACACTTGATAACTGATAAGTACGTTATCTTAAGCCGGATAACTAACTAATTCCAAACTAAGGATTATTAACTACTAAGGATTAGGGCTTAGTATTTTCTAGAATATGCACGAGCTTCTTTCTCTTTTTGTTTATGGGATAAACCTCTTGTATTTTTGTACATAAGATTGGTAAACTACACCTTAAAATCATGTATAATAGACTCAAATCTATAGAGATATTAGTAAGATTTAAATCTATAATTTTTTAATCATAAGAATACATTTTACCATTGGGTCATTGCAAATAAACACGAGCTTCTCTTTCTTTCTTTGCATAGGGTACGAGGGTGATATAAATTTATTTTGAAATATGGTCATAAACTTTGATAACATAGTTTTGAAAGTCATAAACTATTAGAAAACAAGGTGAGCTTCGTTAAATTTATAGTGATGTATTATCGGTTTTAGAATGAGTGAGATAATATGCACTTTTTAATTGGTTTTCATTAAGACTTAATTTTGCTCTACAAGAAAAAATTTCATAGTTTACTAAAGACGTCGTTTACTATATATGCCTGAAATTTTAATCAAACAAATTACCTCAAAAAATGTTTACGGTGATTAAATGTACTATTATTTACTCTCCACCTTGCTATTTTCCATGACTTCACCTAGTTAGAAAAGCTGTACAGATTTCATGATTATACATAAAAGTTGTGTGTTCCAGTTCTACTTATTTTCAAATCGATATATTTTATTCGTTTCTTCGTGTATATATATATATATATATATATATATATATATATATATATATATATATATATATATATATATATATTGATAAATCTGTTGGAAAAATATTGAATAAAAAATGAAATTATAATACAAATTTGAACTCGTTTAAAATAAATTCATATTTTCCAAATGATTCAATCTTCATTAAATTCATTTGATTATTAATCAAATTGTTTCAATTAAGTTATCACAATATATATAATTAAAGGAAACAATCATGTTATTTTCTTAATATTATATAATTATCATTTTACCCTAATTTGATTTAATCACAACCACTCATCTTCAAAACTTATCAATTTACCAAAATAAAATTATTTGTTTTTATTTTTTATTTTTTAATATATTTTTATTTGAACCAAATTATATATATATATTATAAACGAGGAAACAATCATGTTACTTAGTATATTGCAAATCATTGACAACATCTTGATGTGTAGATAATTTAAAAGGAAAACATAAAAAATGTAGGAAGATCCCGGTGCAGCGGGCCTTGGGTTGCGGGTGGGCCCATCACGTGGCCCACAGCCTGTTCTATGCGTAATGCGCCCCTCCCTTCACCGACCTTTTCCTTCTTTTCATTTCACAGCTAAAACAAGGTACCCTTTTCTTCTGTAAATCGGCATCTGACTTCCTAAAGAGAAACTGTGAGCTGCTTTCAGTAATCGCGATTTTAAAAAATATTATTTAGGTACCACGACTAAAGCACACTGTACTACGTCATGCCCTTTAACGGCTGTGCGCCCTTTTTCTTTCATCTTATTTTTCTTTTCATTTTGCCACAATTTTCAGGGAAGGAAAACTGGTAAAAGCAGTTGGGTTTTTTAATTGGTTTGGACCACATATTTTGGTAATGCGTATGCCAACACTTTTGGTTTAGTTATTATTGAGTTTTAGGCATTTTGTCTAATATTAGGTGTCCCATATTTGGTATAATTATTAAGGTATTTGATTATAATTGAGTGGACTCCATCAATTATTTTTGTGTTAGGTAGTAATGTTGGGCTACAATTGAGTCGTGTGATATTACCGTGTAGATATTTTGTAGCAATAACAAATCATATTTAGGGGGTGTTTGGCTAAGCTAATTTTAGAGAGTTTATAAGTTTCAAGAGCTTATAAGATATTTCAAGAGCTTATAAGAGGTAATGTCTCAAGTGCTTATAAGTTGTTAAAGTGTTTGGATAATTAATCTTATAAGCTAGAGAACGAATCGTAAGTTAGAGAGAGAAAATCATAGTTAGAGAGATAAAATTGACGAGATGTGAAATTGATAGTGTATGTGTAGCAAATAAGGAACTATAATAATGTTATTTTGGTAAATTCATTGTTGTTTATAAGTTTATGAAAAAAATAAGTTAGGGTTGACCAACTTATTTTAGGGAATATAATTTCGTTGGAACTTATTTTCACAATTATAAGTTGTTTGGAGTTTATTTTACCAAACACTTTGAATGAATTATGTTTCATAACAACTTATAAATTGTTTTAAAGAAATTATAAGCTCAGCCAAACACCCTCTTAATGATTTGAAGTTCGAAATTATATGGACTTTTAGAATACTTGAGTTGTATAAATTAATAACTATACCTTGATGCTATTTAGAATCCAATAGAGTCAAATACAGTGTCTTGATATAATCTAATCTAATTAGCCACGCATATTTTATGAAGCAACATGGTGTTACGTGGTTTGATATAAAGAAACACTTAATAAAAAGTAATTATTTCACTAGCTGAATAATGCCACAATACTATTGAGCTGATGCCTAACTGTACAGCTAGCAGCAAATTCACTATCATATCGTTATAATATTCTACGGTTGAAACCCTGAAGTTAGTTGAGCAAAATAAAGGTGCACGTGGCTGAAAATTAGCGTCAATTTAACGAAGCAGAATACTTAATTAAATTTTTTAATTTGATAATCTTGTTTGTCATGGTATTAAGATTTCCCTCGGCAAAAATAAAGGAATATAATTAGAAACACATCAATTATTTAATTGCATGTGACAGTGTCGGCTTGCTTAGTTAGATTTAGTTGTATTCTATTAAATTTGCGTGCACTCGAAAGTATTGACCTAAATGTGAAGGTCATTTAAGTCTAATTTTATTTACTTATTTAATTCAAAGTCAAACTACTCTAACGATTGGAGTTCTGTCCCTTTTTGATGTTTTAATGTTGTTCACACCTAAAGAAATGTTATTGGGCCACATAGTAGTGGGATTTTATTTAGGACAGATCTGTTGAGTTTCCGACTCATAAAAATATTATTTCTTATTTTTTTATTTATTTGTACTACGTACTCACATTATACTTTTATTCAATTAAGCTCCTTCAATTGACTAATGTCACGTCCTATATGATACTACACAATATTAGAATATGTGATTTTAAGAAAAGTAACATGGAAAGTTTTAAGTACATAATTATTATAATAAACTTAAATATCCTAGCTATATTACACGTGTCAACTCTACAGATCCCAACAATTTTGTAAGTGTTCAACATAAAATTATGTATGCGCAATGTATAATCCAGAATATGGCAATACATATAAAATGTATGGAGCAAAAAGGTCCGAAATGATCTGCAAATATGAACAATCTTTTTCTTAAAAATTAATAACTAACCATACCCATTCATTGGTGAAATCTAAAAAAGATAATTAGAGAATTGATGCGCCCATTACGTTACGCTCACCAAACCCAAATTCATAGATCCAATTAGGGATGTCAATGAGTGGGTTTTACTCGGATCGATCCGGAACCGTTCAAAATTCATTAAATTTTAAAACAATGGTTCGATTCGATTCGGTCTCAACCGCTTTAGACCCGGATCGTTTAGATCCATAGTTTGATGGTCCGGTCCGGTTCGAATCCGGTTCTGGTTCCAGAATCAGAATCAATATTTATTTATTGATTCTGGTCCGAAGAAAACTCGTCTATTGATGAGCCTAAGTTTAAATAGAACTTGTCGACGAGCTAGTTTTATCCATATCGATCAAAATCATTCATTATAACCGATTAAATTATAAAACAACGATTTCGGTTTTAGTTTTGATTTTGATTCGGTTCTGGTTTCAGACCGTTCAGATTCAGACCGCTTAAGACTCATAGTTGATGGTCGGGTCCGGTCTGGATCCAATAGCTAATGGATTGGTTCCGGAACCAAAACCATTACTTATTTATTGATTCTAATCCGGATAAAATCCAATAATTGACATCCCTAGATCCAACTATAGTTTCACAGATCTCATGAAGTTTATGCGTTAATCATTGTAGCGTGGAAGCACCGCAGAGGCAGAAGTAGAGGCTAGAGATTTCGAAAACAAATATACTGGGCGAGTCCAGTGTACAGTTGCGATTTATGATCCACGCGACGTTAAATTATTTATTGCTATATCACAAATATAGAAAGAGAATTCTGAAAAGAAAAAAAAGAAAAAAGATAAATAATATATTATATTATTTGCTATAAATAAATGCTTAAGTACCGTAGGATCGATCGGCTCAAGAGAGATCTAGGTTCATTTGCGATTTTGTTATCTTTTAGTACACCTTCAAGTTTTTATATTTGTTGCAGTTGTTAATTATTTTAAATTTATTAATAAAATCTCAAATTCCTTGGACCAGTTTCAAATCTCAAATAGACCCTGTACCACAGGTCTTGTTGTCGTAAATCAAATAAGTATTTTCTCTCTTAACTCATCTCATCCATACCTTAGTTTGCACTAGAATCCATAAGCAAATAAATGGTCTTAATTTCGTTAAGATAATAATAATATTGAAAAAGGGTGTTGCTACTTTCCCAACCTCTCAATTCTGATTGGTGTCTAAAAATATCCGCCGAATTTCACATTCAGATAAAAACCAAAATTCAACAAATTGCGGTTGCAAACAACGCAGTGCGGTAGGTTCCCAGAGGTGGAGCAGCCGACCAAAAGCTTTTAATTCAAATGCATCTCTTTCTCTCTTTGTGCAGAGGTAGGCAGTACATAACCATACCGGCACATAGGATTGTTAAACGGTTCGGTTTCGATTAACCGAACCGAATTTTTTGATTAATGAACTGAATTTCTTCGAAAAAGTGGAATCGAAATCAAACCGTTTTAAATTTTCAGTTAACCGAAACCGATCGGTTCCGACGTTTCGGTTTTCGGTTAATCGAAAAACCGAATTAAAATTAATTAATAATAAAAATAAATAAAATAATAATCAAAACTGAAACTTATTATAAATAAAATATTTAACAAATAATTAAAATAATTAATAAAGTCATAATTATAATGACAAATAAAAATGGTTTTTCGGTTCCGAACCGTTCAGTTATCGGTTAACCAATAACCGAAATTTTTTCAACTCTGGAACCGAAACCGATCTGATAACCGAATTTATCAGTTTTCGGTTAACCGAATTTGTCGCTTTCGGTTCGGTTCAGGTCTAATCGAAAGAGACTGTTTGGACCCTCCAAATTAATTAGTACTAGGGGTTTCACAAATTGTCTACACTTTCGATTTTTGTTTTACTTTTGGACAAGTTGGACCTTTCATGTCTAAAATTTTGTAATATGAACATTGAGATTTTGTCTTGACTTCGAGGTAGAAATTAGTTTTACATGGTTGATCAATATATACTTTGATTGAGATAATGAAATAAATTTTTTACCACTATGAGCTTAACTTAGTTGGTTAAGAGCTAATTGATTTGAAACAATGATCAAGTCATAGTAGTTGTAGTATGTGAGTTCTACTTTCTTTAGGGTGTCGTCCCCTAATGAGTTATAGCACTACTGCTCGTAGTGAATTAACTACCGGGTCACCATAACTTACTATATCACATTGTAATATGGTTGAAATGTGGAGCTCCCGGGAGGAGATATTTCCCATTTTATAGAGAAAAATTAATGTAATCATTAGAATTTAGATACTACGTACATATTGTTGAAAATCGCGTGCATATATATATAATATTATATATGGGTGATGTTTCGAAGCTACTTTGACCAAGATTTTGAGTGACGAACGCTTAATTTTGTGAAATTAAACGGCATAGGATCGATCTACGCCCGAGTAGATGATCGTGGTGTATTCACATTCTCAAATCCGATTTCCGGTGGTGAAAATAATGGATCAAAGTTGGTCACTTAAACATGGAGTTATGTGATTAATGGGATAAGCATGGATTAATTAATCCTTATCCCACATTGATTAATGTACCTTCATTAATTGTCTATATAAGTGGGTCATTGAACACTTAGTATAATTATGTGTGGTCGAAAGCCCACGCGCAGACACCGGCCGCCGTCCCCGTTGGTTGCCCGGTAACCGGCGCCGTCGCCCGCGCAAGCCGTTCGCCGTGCGTTCGGATTATCCGGCTCGAGCCCGGAGGCCGGTGGTCCGTGGTCCGTGGTCCGGGATCGTGGATCGTGGATCTTGGATCTTGCAATTTGTATGTGATGCAACCCAATCCCATCGGGCCCGAAGTGGCCCATTGTCCTTATATTTTGGATCAACGTTTGATCGAGCCCAGATGAAGTTGGTCCGGGCCCAATTGTGTAGCCCAATCCGTTGGGCTGGCAGGCGATGGAGTTGGTCCGGGGCCCAACTCGTGTGCCCAATCCGTTGGGCTCATTGCACTTGTTGACGTCCGGATACGCCCAACGAACTCGACGCACGCGTTGTCCAGATTCGTCGTAACCGCTTGTAACTCTCCGACATGATGGCTCTGCGGAACGTGCCCACGTTGTCTCCGAAACCGCCACACTCAATAGGGACATAACTCCGTAACACCCGACATCAATGCGGTTTGACTCAAAGATGTCCCTAGGGACGACGCCTATAAATAGGACATGTCTCCTCAAAGATAAGCCAACCAACGCTAATCTGCATTCCAAAGATTCCAAAGCACTCCCTACATAGCTATGTCCAACTTTGTCCTCGCCTCATTCCAGTCACCATAACTCGTTGGTCCTATACCACATTGTTTATCTTTGGAGACGATACGCCGAAATGCACTACCGGATCTCGCTCCCGGAAAGAGGCCTCCTCGACTCGGCATTATACGGTTAATTTTTTTAGAGTTTCAAATTAATGTTAATCTTTCTACCTTAGAATTTAGATACTTTTGTACGTTATTCCAACACATATATGGAGAAATCATTAATATAGATTTGTTAGTTGCATAATTTGAATATACACACACAAACAGTATCATGATCGTTTCAATTGAGATAATTTACATTTTCGACTAAAATCCAAGGCTTCTTGTTGCCAAATCGACATGGCATTCAAAGTTGGGATCCTAGTGGAAGGAGACGAACTTGAGACATCTTCTTAATATTATTGGAGTCGGATGCATATAGTGTTGATATAAAGATGACATATATAATTAATTCGTGTACGTGAAACATGCATCTAATAAACAAATTAAAACTATGACAAACTATTATTTTATGATATATAGAAGGACCAATATTTTGTAAATGGGCACGCATGTGTGGCCTGGATTAACTGTTGAAAAAATGTGGAAAATTAAATGATCGGAGGCGTCATAATTAAAATTAAAAAAAATACTATGGAAAGAAGGGTTAAGAAGAATCGAGAGTATCCAAACGAGCCACATCCACTTCATGAGGATTAGGACAAAATGGATGATGCTTGATTGGATAAAATAACAAGGATTCCTATTCAGCAATTTCTTACAATTTATAGCCACAAACATGTGATTAATTAGGATCCCATGATTTTGTTGCCTGATCAAGAAATTATTAGTTTAAGCATTGGAAGCTCATGCAGTTGAGACAAGGTGATTCGTTAATTAGCAGATGTTTAGGTCACTGATATTTCATGTATTTTTGCTCTTATATATGCTCTGTCAAAAATAAAAGAAAACGAGGGGAAAGAAAATGTAATGTTAATTTCTTCAACGAATTTCTATACGTTTGGACAATCGTTTTAGTTTCCAATACTATTACATGTAATAGACATATCGATACCATTTTGTATGTTTGTAATATATTACTCCATCCATCCCATCCAAGATGGTCTGTATTCTTTTTGGGGTTGTCCCATTTAAAATGGTATGTTTCATTTTTAGAAAATAATTTCAAAAGCTGTGGGATCTACCTAATTTTTATCACTTTAATTATTTTATACTATTCTACTAAATAATCATATCGAAAAGAAATGAACCGTCTTGAATGAGACGGAAGGAGTATTAACTACTACTTCCAATTAAAATGGATTTATACACGGAATTCTGGTGTGCAAAGTCGGAAACCATTGCCAGAATTCTGATCCAATAATATTTTTGAAGAAAATGCTCGAAGGTCTATAATACTTTTGCATATTTTGGAGGCTAGGGCCGACTCAAAGTTCAAACCATAAATTGATAATAACTATATCGACAGAGCCATGTAGGGTATTGGGGGACCTATGGATCCCCCAACTTTAAAAAATGAATATAGTATGGATAGTTTAATATATATAACGATTTACAATTAAGAAAATAATTTTTTTAATATCATCTTTCCTATAAGTTAGAAATTTAAATTTTGAATAGATTGTTTGTTGCTATTTTTTTCTAGTCTATATATTTCTTGCTCATTTAAATGTTAAATATATAAATTTAGGATTAATGGTGGACTTGTGATGAGTATAGGAATATTAAGGTTTGAGCTTTGTATGATATCTTCTACATGCACTTGTAATTTAAATTATTTTAAATTTTAAATTATTATTAATATTAGTATAATTATTTCTAGTTAAAAATTATTAAATTAGTGCAAGATATAGTATATAAGGGAAATAAATTTTATTATGAATAATTACCTCTATTTATATGAAAGTTATTAGGATATTATTAAGGTTTGACTGTAAAATATCTGCATAGTTGCTTAGTATTATTTTATTCTTATATAAGAAAATATCTCATGCTAATCGGTTTAATCAGCTATTAGATGATCACATTTTAAATTTTGTTTTGACAATGTCACTCAATTCAGACAATATTATAATATTATCACACTTACTATTAAGTTCTAATTTTATTTTAAACTATTACGTATACTTGTTGAAGTTATAAATGGTTGAATTTTTGGGTCCAAAGAAAATTATTCTTGATCACATCACTGATAATAACCTTTAGATTTTCAATATTGTAGCTTTTGGTTAGGATGAATCGATAATTTGGTTTGGAAACCGACAAATTCGAATCGATCCGGTTTCGATTTTGTGAATTGAAAAATCCGATTGGTTAACCGAAAATTCGAACCGAAAATGGTCTTTTTTTTTAATTTTAATTATTAATTAATTAATTAATTAAAAATTCTGAAAATAATTTTAATTATTACTTTATTAATTATTTTAATTATTTGTTAAATATTTTATTTATTTATAATAAGTTTCAGTTTTTAATTATTATTTTATTTATTTTTATTATATATAATTTGAATTCGGTTTTTCGGTTAAAAAAAACCAACCGTACGATCCGATCGGTTTTCGTTAACCGAAAATTTAAAACGGATCGGATTCGTTCCATCCGATCCGAAAATTCAAATTAACCGAAAAATTTTATTAATTTCGAACCGGTTAACATCGGATATTCGATAATAACCTTTAGATTTTCACTATTGTAGCTTTTTACGGTGCTCCTGCTTGACAGCAGAGATTTATTTTCCTGCCACTAATAGAATGTAGTCATGCGTTTGTTGCAAGCAGAAATTTCACTCAGCCCCTTTGAGTCCGGGCCTTTCAAAAATCATCAACTAGAATTCTTCAAATGCCCAAAATTGGTTTGGGCTAGTTGAGTCCAATAAACTCACAAAATTCTTTATGAAGGGCAGAGCAACATTGGGATAGAAAATTGCCGCGGTCGTCGCGATTTTTATCGCCGTAGCAGTAGCAGTAGCAGTAGCATCGCCGCCGGTTGCTCTCATCTCTCTCCAGGTTTCACTCTCCTCTGTCCCTACCAATCAAATTTTGATCTTTTGCTATGTTGATTGACCGTACATATCAGTTAGAACTGGATAGATTCATAGAGGGTTCACAGAATTATGAAAAGGTTTTGTAATTGTTCTACACATTTACACAACTGGTATCCAATTTTATATGGAGAATTACTATTTTGACTGTAAATTTTGGCTATTCGTGAATCAATTAACGCTCATATATAGCTTTGCTTCTTCCTCTGCGTGATCGTTTGATGATCTAGCGAAATTAGCTCCAATTCTATTTATTGAGGTTACATTTAATTGGTCTTCTGCTATTCGCACACTGCGCTTTCCCGAAGTGCTAAGGAAGTTTGATTGTGTGCTGGTTTTTAAATTTGTGCCTGAAGATGATGGTGAGCAAATTTGCCACAATAGTTTTAGTTATTTTTTCCTTGCAAATCTTCTGCTTTGAGGTTTGCACGATATCTTTTAAACCAGCCATTTTGGGTGCGGTTATTTATTTTGTATTGTTGAATGCTCTCTCTCTCTCTGTGTGTCCGCCTTATTTGTGTCAAAGATTTCTATCAAGTTTGTTGCATTTGGGAAGAATCAATTCCGCTTTGTTGTGTAACAAATGCATAATCTCATACCCGCCTCTTCACTTGATGTTGCTATGTAACTGTTACTTCTCCTCTTTGCTGTCTTGACTCTTGAGTAAATTCACATGATGCTTATAGTGGCGGTTTCTATCTTTCTGGTTTGCTTGCAGCTGTTGCTTTTCGAGCTTCACCACTAGTTGATTGTTTACGATGATTAGACTCTTTGATTCTCATTGTCACTTGCAAGATTCAAGAATCTTAAATGTGGCACCTAAACTTATAAAAGAGGCCCTTGATACCGGCGTCCTTCACTTTTCCGTAAATGGACTGTCGGAGAAGGACTGGCATTTGGTGAAGGAGATGAGTGACACCCATCCTTCAGTTATTCCGAACTTTGGCGTTCATCCCTGGTTTATATCCGAAAGAACTCCAGATTGGCTCAAGACATTGAAAGATTTCCTCGCGACTACTCCCTCTGCTGCAGTAGGGGAGATTGGTTTGGACAAAGGGTCTAGAGGGAAGAAGCTAGATTTCACAGATCAAGTTGAAGTCTTCCGCCAACAGCTCCAACTTGCGAGAGAGCTGAATAAACCAGCGTCTATCCATTGCGTGCGTGCCTTTGGCGATCTTCTTGAGATACTGAAATCAGAGGGGCCTTTCCCTGCTGGTGTGGTGTTGCACTCATATCTTGGTTCTGCTGAGATGGTTCCTGAATTGTCTAAGCTCGGTGCTTACTTTTCGTTTTCTGGGTTTCTCATGGCGATGAAAGAGAGCAAGGCGAAGAAGATGTTGAAATCCGTTCCTCTTGAAAGGATTCTGTTGGAGACGGATGCACCGGATGCTAAACCAAGTCCAGTCGACCAGGATTCTCTGTTTGTGATTGAGATAGAGGCCTCCAATCCAAAAGAGGTAAGTGGTGATGAAGAAGGTAAAGCGTCTTCAGAGGTTGATGAGAATATCAATCATCCCGCAAACATACATCACATACTTGCTTATGTCGCACATTTACTTGAAATGGAGGAAAAGGAATTGGCCGAACTGAGCTATGAAAATGCAGTGCGCCTCTTCTCTTACAAGGGTTCAAAGCTGGTGCAGAGCTAACAAATTCTCGGAACTTATCACTTTCTGTATGGTTTCAGTGTGATCATGAAAAGGTGATGTATGAACTGAAGAATTTGTGATTTGTATTTATTCCAGAGATGTAAAATAGTCATTCATACCAGAACTTCGATTAAAGAAAAGATGTGCTTCGACAAACTGCAGCAGATTTGTCTAATCATCCTCCACTTTCATGAAGGAATTCTGGTCATTTAAGACCAGAAATGTATATGATTTCATTGAAACAAGCTCAAAGTTGTGCTGTACAAAAGAGACATCAGTTACAGAACCTCCAAAACTGCAAGAACAATCTCAGCACTGCTAAGATACATTTCATAAAAAAGTGGTATATTGCAAGTGCTTCAATGCACCGCTTGCCACGACAACATGCAACTACTATTCTGCATCATTCACGCTTTTTCTGCAACTTGAGTTTTGCTTCCATGTCTCCACTGTAAGGTGCAGCATGGTATGTATATTGATGGAGGGCATAGATACCATCTCAACGCAGACTAGAACATTCTGAATTGCTTCTCCAACATGCTCCGTGTCTAACCAGAAATGATGAGATTGGAGAATGCCCATCGCGACAAGGATGTGAAGTAACACTTCCTGCATTTCATCGGGACATTTGGCAAAGTTAAAATAAATTGTCATAAAGCCTAGTTGACAAAGAAGCATATAACTTTCTACCAGCTATTCATCATATTTTGAATATACAGGACCAAGTATTAAGGGATTCAAAATCCAAGACTTTAAAAGCTAGTTAAATTGGATTTTTCAGTTTGTATATATAATACTTACAGATTCCTTTCAGCGGGAACTGACAGTGTAATCAGTAAAAGGTGGTGCTCATATGGTAGTAATGCAATAATATACACTAAACAAATTTCTCCATATTTTAATCTTTATGTACATGTTTCAACTTGATTTTCATGAGTTCTCAAAAGTCTAGCCATTGAGTCTATAAGAGAAGATTCATCATCTGATTTTCAATAATTTACCTGAAGCGATTAGCTCTCTTACAAATATCAGAAGCAGCAAACTATATCAAGAGACGGATTGTGATAATAACAAGGTTCGCAATTCGCATCAATATTCAAAACAATTCAACAGGCGTTGCTACCAACAAGATTAGTATCTACTACTATTTTTATTGTTTTACATAAGACAGTGAAATATACGCCTTAATCAAACTGTACAAATAGAACTAAGTAATAACTTCAATTATACACAGATCTAATTGCATTTATGCCTCTCATGTACAGAGACATCGCAAACAAATACATTTACAAAAAACCTAGTTTTCATTTGGTCGATGCTCAACAATCACCATTCAATTGGTGAAGCTAATCATAAATCAACTCCCATATACTTATTCTTGTAGCTATCTATGTTGCGAATCTAATGCAGAACACTTGTGAAATGCAGTCACCATCCAATCTGTCAGATATGAAGTCTAAGCATGAACAAACTCCCACATATGTATCAATTTAGTTGTCTATCTTGTGAACGTAAAGCAGAACACATGCTAAGCATGCCACATGAAATGTGTGCAACAAACTCTCAAGGGAACTCAAAGAATTCACATAAATAAGTAAATCTACAGTGTGCGCAGCGTAGTTGGGGAAGCAAGGAAAGCGGCATTTACCTGCCATGAAAAAACAATTCCTTTGATGCAGATAAACTCTGAGAGTGGCTCATGTGGTCCCAATTCTTTAGCGAAGAAGAGCAAGGAATACATGGCCAAAAGAATTGATAAATTGAGAACAATGGTGAATGCCCAACTGAGCCAACTGGGGTACATCACAATGACTTGCAATGTCATCATCAGGACGGATGACGACAAATTGCCATGCCCAGTTCTTCAGAAATCTCAACGTCTCCTGATTCAAATGAGTCTTTCTAGGCTGCATATTTCCAGAAAACATGTTTTCTTACACACCGATTCATAATCTACAATCCAACTGAAAGAATTTGCAGCACCCCCAATTTGTTAGAATTAATTAATGCCCTAAGCTCGAATTTAGCAGCAGAAAACCTGGTTTTCTTATGCATAAGAAAAACCAGCATAACCAATTGAAATTCAGCAAAGCACTGCTTTGAACAAAGGTAAAACCTCACCAGGAAAAGATTCATCGGAAACGAAAGGTGAATCTCCCTACCCTTTATCTCATCAGGCACAACATTTCTGCTCATCCAGGGATTCGAATAGCTATGCATCAAACCTAAAAAAGTCGCAATTGCCTGCTCCACCAACATCAAACATAATTCCACATCAATAGATACAGCTAGCCACCAAATAAACAAAACGAGAAGAAGAAAGAAGAAAGTGACGAGCCAAGAAGCACCGTAGCATTGTTTAACAGCGTCAAAGAGCATAAACAATGTTTGCTGCCGCGCCGATCGATCAATCCAAAAATGAGGTAACGGCGTAAACCGGCGGCATGAGTAGGATTATGAGTATGGCATTAAACAGGTGCTGCGATACCAGCTGGAAACTATAGTGCACACTTAGCATCAGCCAGAATCCAGCTCCAGCCAGCGTCAGCTGCTGCCGATCCAAACTTGCGAATATTCTTCTGTAACTTTAAAACAAAATTAGAAAACAAACATGTCACCGACAAGATCGAACCACCTTCCTTGAAGTAGATGAATAAGAGGCTACCGACTTCACCAACTTTTCGCGATGCAACGTATGATGCGAATAAAAATACTCTGTTTATATATTTATATCACTGATGCCAAATCTTAGAATTCTTAACAAATGAAGCACATAAACCATTGCAATATTACATTGCGCCTCGCCTTGACATATGATCTAAAAAAGGAACAACAATAATTTCAAAACAATCGTGATGATATCATCTACGTCCGTACCGCTCCTCGGAACTAGTCAAGAAGATTTTCAACGGTTTTTCGGATTTTTTCTTATCAAAATATAATACAATAAATGCAATTAATTTATGGACTTTAATGTTTTTGAAAAATGAACTTTTGATATACGATTTGTCGATTTTAGTTGAGAAATAAAAAAAAAATTAATAGAAAATATGATTTGACGATTTATGTTTCAATTGATTTTTTTTTTTATAAATTCTATATTTAATTGGTGTTGTAATTAATTTATTTGACAGTTTTGCTACAAGTATTCATACTTAGATTCAAATTTTGATCCATTTCACTCTCAAAACTCCTTTGGTTTACAATACTATAATCAGATTCCCCCCCTAAATATATGCCGCCAAAACTGATGGGTCGGCATCTCATTCACGAGTGCGCAAGGTAACAGCTTTTTACAATCTTCCAAAAACTTGGATAAAAATTAATACATCTTTCTACGTCGCAATCACAGACAAGGTGAAGTTCGAAAGCAACGGCCCCATACACAACAATACCGACAATTTATTAGCACTCGCAATTATCAGTCCAGCGGCAGTAATTCAATGATTGCAGACCATATTGTTCCCTTCTCATACGTCATTATCGCTCCCAACAAATGCACCAAGACACTGTCCCGCCTATCTAGTTGCGCGTCCAATACGTCTATTTGGAGCTCAGACAATATATACGAGGTTCGGTTATGGTTTTTCTTTTACTTTGGTAGTAATATCCGTGGTTGAATATTGGAAAGATATGTTGTCTGCACTTATCTTGGCAATTCTAATCTTTAATTGTAATTTATTCCAAACAGCAGTTTCAACGTCTGTGACTTATGATAGTAAGGCATTGATCATCGATGGGAAAAGGAGAATCTTGCAGTCAGGTTCCGTGCATTACCCGCGCACTACACCAGATGTAAGCTGTAATCATTATTTCTTTTATTTTTTTGTTCATTATTTTGAGGTTCTAAAAGATGCAATTGGATTGTTCATTGGTTTCAAGGTATGGCCAGAAATCGTTAGGAAGGCAAAGGAAGGAGGGCTGGACGTGATAGAGACTTATGTATTCTGGAATTATCATGAGCCTGTGAGAGGAGAGGTATGTAAGTTACAGATTACTTGTGATTGAAGATTTGAGTGTGTGTTCCATTAACTAATTTATGAGCTTAGGGAATTCGAGTGAATTGTTTGAGTGTAGATGTACTTAATTTCTTGTTTTATGGCTGTCACTCGTTGATCTTGAGTTTAATGTCCTGGTTTTGCAAGATGGATGGGGGTTATTTAAATTTTAAGTCTCAGTTTTACTATATAGTTGATTTTACTTGTTTTTCTCTGCTTATTGTGTAAAAGATGCCACAACTATTACCAAACGTCAAGTTTCTAAGTTAACTAAGTGTATGGAAAGTATCAAATAGAAACAACATGACTTGACTTGCATGAGTCTCTTCTCCTAATTTAATGGTGGCTCATGATTGAGATTTGAGCATGCTTCTATTTGCTTGAGCTTTCTGTTCTAATTGTTTATAAAGACTGAGGGTGAGTTGTGAACATATGTGGTGGTGACAGAAGTTTTCCGTTTTATATAGATATATGACTGCCATTGGCACAAAAGAAAATGACATAGATGTAATATATTACTCTTCTTTCATCCTCATTCGACATTGTTACCTCATACACTGACTCTTTCAATATGTAGTACTATTTTGAAGGCAGGTTTGACCTAATAAAGTTCGTGAAGGAAGTGCATAAAGCTGGTCTCTTTGTGCATTTGAGAATCGGGCCCTATGCTTGTGCTGAGTGGAACTATGGGTTAGTCTTATAGCCATAAATGTCGCCTAATGGCTTTCTAGAATTACATTATGGAGCTCATCTTTTCATTTAATGAAGCTTCTTACAATCTGGGGAGCTCTATCTTGAATCAAAGATGAGACTATTCAATTTCAACCGTTTATTTATGCTTTTTCACCTATGTCTTCTACCTTGTCTGAACAGTGGATTTCCAATTTGGTTGCATTTCATTCCTGGAATACAATTTCGTACGAAAAATGTTCCTTTCCAGGTGCTTTCCCCACGTTTTTCGTTAGTTTCTTAATGTATCTACTTACAAGCTCAACATTCCGTATGAGTGCAGAGAGAAATGGAGCGCTTTCTTGCCAAAATAGTTGGCATGATGAAGGATGAGAATCTATTTGCATCACAAGGCGGGCCGATTATTCTTTCACAGGTCGGTTTCTCCTTATTCACTTGCTTGCTGTAATATGGTATATCTTCCTATGAACTTGCAAACTAATGGATGTTGTATTTGATAAACTTGCCTTTCTGTGACATAAGCCTAATTACAGTTCAGAAAGGGATCTCAATTTTTGTCCTCAGCTTTAAATATCAGTCTAGAATTTAACCAAACATGGTTTGAACATACCATTTTTACATTCTCAATGGTGTCTGCAGTAACAACTAACAAACGTATAATTTGTTATTGGTTCTCCGAGTACAATTGCCATTGCATCAGTTAGTTTTTCCTTTTTGCATATTGTTTGAATTACTATTTTAGGGAGGGTGCGTGTTGTTATAGGTGGAAAACGAATATGGGAATGTTGAAGCAGCTTATGGAATAGACGGAGCATTATATGTCAAATGGGCTGCAGAAACAGCTGTAGGTCTTAATACTTCTGTTCCTTGGGTGATGTGTGCACAAGGCGATGCACCTGATCCAGTTGTAAGTTTATATCTTATATGCATTACAAGTTTGTTACTGTAATTTTGTGTGCAAATGCTTAATAATGGAACTCTTGATGATGCAGATAAACACTTGCAATGGATTTTACTGCGATGGGTTTACACCAAATTCACAGTTCAAGCCATCAATGTGGACCGAGAACTATGTTGGATGGTAAAACCACAAAATTCAGCACCTAAAAGATATATGTAAATATTTATACTCTTTTTGTTTTAGAGAGTTCAACGCTTATATGTTATTTCATAGGTTCCTAGCATTTGGATATGCTGTTCCTTTCCGACCCGTTGAAGACTTGGCTTTTGCTGTTGCACGTTTTTTTGAAAGAGGCGGCACTTTCCAGAACTATTACATGGTTAGTTACAGTAGGTGATATTTTTATATTGCAACTTATGACTTGATTAATGCAATATCTCTGACAGTAGGGCTTCACCAAATAATTTTTGCAGTATTTTGGCGGCACCAACTTTGGTAGAACAGCAGGAGGTCCTTTGATTGCGACTAGTTATGACTATGATGCTCCAATAAATGAGTATGGTAAACATTCTGATCTAGATTAGTGTCTTTTCACTACATAATTTGCGGATGTCATGCTTGGAGTTTCTTTCAGAGCCAAAGAATCATAGAGATTATAGCCTAACATATTGAAGTTATAGATAACAATTAGATATATTGAGGTTATAGTCCCCATTTTTTAATTCTTGGCAACATCAAAAGCGTTCATGAATTCAAAAATATGCTTTAACTAAGAACACGTGTCTAAGTAACTCTTGTCTAATGAAATCATTTATGCAGGTTTCATCAATCAACCAAAGTGGGGTCACCTGCGTGACCTTCATATTGCAATTAAACAATGTGAGGAACATTTGGTCAATGCTAATGCAACCCAAATTTCTCTTGGTGAGAATCTTGAGGTATGTTTAATATCTAAAGTCTGTATTTATCGCTACTATTCAGCTCAGTGGTAGATCAGAAATTTAGTAGGAGGAAAACAGATTTTGCCCGTGCTTGCAATTTGGAATTTGGGCTTCTATTTGATTTCAGGGCATCTTGCAACTGAATATGTTTTTTTTCTTGTTAAATATGAAGCATTGCATATTTGAATTTGAAAACATCCCTTATATGATATTTCTCTTATTCATTTATTGTACTGAGAATTTCATAGAACTAGAATATTCATGTTGAACTGGAAGCTTAACCATTGTATTTGCCATCAGGCTCATGTATACTACAGATCCTCGAATAACTGTGCAGCCTTCCTTGCCAATTATGATAGCTCTTCAGATGCAACAGTGAATTTCAGTGGGAATTCTTACTTTCTTCCTGCATGGTCCGTGAGCATTCTTCCAGACTGCATGAATGTTGTGTTCAACACAGCTAAGGTATACCCTCCCCCTCTGCCTATTTCTTCTCCCAAAGTTTGAAAACTTGACATTTCATTTCATGTTAATATTTCTTTCTCAATTTGATTTCGGGTCTCAGGATTAGCAGTAGGCAGTCTATGAAGATATAAAATGAGAAGATTCCTTCAAAAAGTTAATTTCTCTTAAATCTAATACTTCAATTTTATGCCCAAATACCAAGCAAATCACATTGAAGAGCAAAGTGGAAAAGAAATTAGTGATGTGAAGTAGTACATGTCCTGAACCACATTTTCTTTTGCTGCGACAAACTACTTTGAACCACATTTTTTTACATAGAAGATTCAAATTTGTTGGTCATCTTCTGAAATATTTAGAGATTCTCATGCAGAATTTATGATATTGAAAAACCCTTAGTTCTGCAATCTTATGGAGATTAATCTTTTCATTTGTGATGGACAAGGTTATTTCACAAACAACTCTTGGTGATGAAGCTTTCACTCGGAACATCACCATGCATGAGACTTCACTGTCATCAGCATCTTGGAGTTGGTACGAGGAAAAGCCGGGGATTTGGGGTAACAGCTCATTTGAGGCATCGGGTTTACTAGAGCAGATAAATACAACAAAAGATACAAGTGATTTTCTCTGGTATACAATAAGGTAAATTGCTTCATTGTCTCTTTGTTTTTTTTACATATTCCATTCTACTGTATTTTGGAACGATCCATACCTAAATATGCTAAATTATTTAGTGATCAGTGAATGTTCATGAAACAGAAGTGAGCCGGTAAATGAAGTGATTCCCCAGATCCCAAGTATTGAAACCATCAAGCCTGAGAAAATAATGGTCGAAATTGAATTTTGCATTTATAATAGGATAAATGATTGTGAATGGGCTCATAAATAATGTACTTCCCTCTTACTCAATCTCATGTTATTGTAGATACCATATAGGCGAGATCAACCTTGACCAATCCAAGACATAACAGCATTTTTGAGAAAATTATATGTTAATAGTATCTTCATATTGGATTTGCTTTTTTCTTTAAAATTGGATGAAGATATTAAATTTATTAAACTTGCTATGGTTCTCTGTATTTCTCTACACGGCAGCATAGATGTTGATGCCAATAACAAGCAAAATCAAACCAAAGAAGTAGGTCTGCTTATTGGGAGCTTGGGACATGCAGCTCTTCTATTTCTTAACAACCAACTAGTAGGTGAGTCATATATGGCAGTTCAACTCAGAAAATTGCAGTTAGCTAAATCATGTTTAATCTGTGAAGTTGATATTATTTCCTAGGGGAATGTTTACTTTACATGATTAGACTGAATAGATAAAATTAAGCCAGCCTAATCCAACGTTTACTTTTAAGGATTAACATTTAAGGATATCCCAAAGCCCGGGATTATTTTTATCCTTTTGGTTGCTCTCCAATTGATTTTAGTCTAACCAATATAGGTGGGATTGGAGTTATCCTCCAAACAAATGGAGATTTACTTATCCCAATTTAATCTTCCACTAATCCCTTGTAGTAAAAAAAGGTTGATAAATAAAAATTATCTTATCATATATTTAATCCATCAAATACTTAATCCTTCAAAATGCTAATCACGAAAAGTAAACGCCCCCTATGTGTTGTGTTTGTGTTTTAAAGAGAACTGTTCGGAAAGGTACTTTTGTTCAGAGACAAGTGCTAGTGCTTATCTCTATTGAATTTGGACGACAGTGCACTACTTTACAATGATGCAAGGACTTTTCTTCTCAAACAAAGTTTTGAGCGGTTATTGGCTGAAAGAATAGCAGATATAAAGAATGGATAATCAATGTTGAATATGCATGTTAAATTCATATGTAGTTTTGCTGATACTTTTGTGTTATGATCAGTTCTTTCAGATGGATCTATTAACAAAGTATTGTTTCGCTGTCTGTTCTTGCAGTTTCAATCCATTCACATGCTTTCTCTGATTGGTCCAAATGCATGCAACTATATTAGTTTTGGATTATTGTTCGATATAATATTCTACTCTGATACTGGATTGTAATCTTTTACTGTCAGCATTTGGTTATGGAAACCATGATGTTTGCAGCTTCGTATTGAGTGCTAAGGTTGAGTTTCGTAGTGGAAGCAACACAGTAAATATACTGAGTATGATGGTTGGTTTGCAGGTACGAGGTGTTTATGTTCTCTCTCTCTCTCTCTCTCTCACACACACACACACACACACACATCTAATGCAGTCTAGTCGATATCAGATTTTAACTACCCACCTCACTCCTCTTGACGTGGGAGTTCTTGTGAGTGCTCCGATATAATCTAGTATAGCTCCTAGTTCTTAATCATAACTGTTGGCTTCAATAAACATACAATTCACTAAAGTTTAGAACTTAACTTTTTCAGAATTATGGGCCATGGTTTGATATCCAAGGGGCAGGAATACAGTCTGTTGTTCTGGCTGGATTGAAGGATACAGAAGAGGATCTTTCTTCTGCACAGTGGACCTATCAGGTAGTCGGTTATACCTTGGTTTATCATTTTTTATTATGTGTGTCACATAATAAAAACCTAACTCGCACTTCATTTGCACCTTAAAGGTAAATTTCAGAAAGAGAAAAAGAACAATTAATTGCACTTCTAGCAAATATTTGTATCTAAATTCAACATTTGTTGTTGTGACAACTATTGTTCCACAACTTGCATATATTCAGGTTGGACTTGAAGGCGAATATCTTGGACTTCAAAATGTCTCTCTTGCAAATAGTTCAATATGGACAGATGCAGGCACTTTACCAATCAATCGCAGTTTGACATGGTACAAGGTAATTGTATGCTGCAGCTCGTATTTTACTGCAAAGTCAAAACTGAGCCAATCCTAGTTGTGCATATTAGTCGACACTGAACGTAGAGATGTTCTATTGTATGATCCTGCAGTATCATCAGAAATTGAATTACACAGTATCATCTTGTTGGTGCATCTTATGATGGAAGAAAATGAACTTTCAAACATTTAGGCTGCAGAAATAGTTGGAGAAACTCAAAGATTTTTAAGATTTTATTTACAGACATCAGACATGCTTCTTATAAGCTAATTCTACATAATCTTTGTTATGTATTACACTGATGGCTGTGGATTTATAGCATATTATCCTTTGCTAATAAAAGTCGTTTGCATTTAGTATATATTTTTCCTCAGCGAAGTGAAAAGAAAATGGAGAATATGTAACTTACACAAAACATAAATAAAAAATAACATGCTCGATTTGACATTTTACCTGTATTATCAGACTTTGTTCCTTGCTCCATCAGGGAACGGCCCTGTATCAATAAATCTTTCTGGGATGGGGAAAGGCCAAGCATGGGTGAATGGTCTGAACATAGGGCGGTATTGGTCTCAGTATCTTTCACCATCAAGTGGATGCTCAGAGCCATGCGACTATAGAGGAACTTATGATGCATCAAAATGTTTGAAAAAGTGTGGTCAACCTGCTCAAACATTGTAAGTAGATGTCATACCTTCTTCATTTAGCTTCTTTCTTAGTTGGAGCTTACTTCTGCAATGAACGGAAAGTGTATTATTTAAATCTGGATAGCTCAGTTTTAGGTCTGCCAACTCTTCATTTTTCATTAATGAATCTTCTCTAGGTATCATATTCCACGGTCTTGGTTAGAACCGGGTGAGAACTTGCTTGTCGTCCATGAAGAGCTTGGTGGCGACCCTAAGACAATTTCTGTGTTAGCTCAAAATGGGCAAGTGATATGTGGGCATGTATCAGAGGATGATCTTCCACCGGCTGATACTTGGGAACCAGGAGTAGGTTTTGCATCCACGACACCACAACTTCGACTGACCTGTGAAACAGGACAGCGAATTGCTTCTATTCGTTTTGCTGGCCTTGGGAACTCTCTAGGAAGCTGTGGAGCACTTCGACCAGGGACTTGTCATGCCGATGTCTCATCATTTTTTAAGCAGGTAATTTCATGCTATTAGACTGTTTTACCTTCAAAATTTTGAAATTTTGAAGCAGTAAAAGCATATGCTAAAAGAATGTGTTATCGTACAGGTATGTGTGGGCAAGGAAAGATGTTCGATTCCTGTCTCAACAGATACACTCGGAGATCCCTGTCCGAGTGTTACCAAAACCTTGGCCGTTGAAGCTCTTTGTCTAGGTTGAGACAGTTGGCTCTTTTTCAACTTATGCTGAGTGCCAATTTATAGCTTTCAAGTTTCAAGCTCCTTGTCCTTGTGTTCTTATATCGATTGCGACTTAAAATTGTATGCAAAAACTTCATCTTCTGCGGATGTTGTATGTATTCAATTGGTGGTGCATTTGTCATGATACTACGTTGATATTGTATGATTAGTGTCTACTTACCGAATACATCCTGATCAGAAACGTTGACAATTCGAGATGCAATAAACTTATTATTTATCATGATTTACGATTTATATGCACCACCACGGCCTCCCAAGAAGAGGGAAATTTCCCCATTATATTGCAGATAAGAACAAATTGGAAGGCAAAGAAAGGTGAAAAAGATCTCCATTTTGGTGAAGAGGCAGCTGCTATGGCCTATGTGTTTCAGATGCTATAATATTACATGTTTAGTGATTCAAAACAAGAAAGACTTCAATGTATATTACACACTTAATTTTTACTGCAGTATCCCAATTACAAGTTGGATAGTGAAACCAAATCTTCATTGAACAAGCAGGATAATCTTTCCTATATGCTTGCTGCTTTCCATGATCCGGTGACCTTCTGCAGCTTCTTCTAGCGCAAGACGCTTATAAACCACTGGTTTTATCTTCCCTGCAGCAATTGCTGGCCAGACATATTTCTCCACCTCACTTACAATCATGGCTTTATTCGCTGGGCTCCTATTCCGCAGGCCAGCAGCTGTATGTAACGGACTAGGGGTGTGCAGAAACCGCCCGAACCGATAAAACCGACCGAAACCGACATAGACGGTCGGTTTTCGGTCGGTTATTATACACCGTTGTGGTCGGTTCGGTTTAATTTTCCTAACAAATTTCGGTTCATCGGTCGGTTCGGTTTTATAAATTATGCTTCGGTCGATAACCGACCGACCGAGCATATATTATTTAAATTTATCAATTAATATTTTAATATTATTTGGAAAAACCCTAATCTAATTTGACTTCAGCCATTCCTCCATCCCTTCTCCTTCTCTTTCACTCACACGCCGCATAGCATTTCTCCTTCTCTTCGTCCATCCCTTCTCCTTCTCTTTCAGTCACACGCCACATAGCATTTCTCCTTCTCTTCGTCCATCCCTTCTCCTTCTCTTTCACTCACACGCCGCATTCCTCCATCCCTTCTCCTTCTCTTTCAGCCATTTCACTCACACGCCGCATTTCTCCTTCTCTTCGTTCACCTCACATTTCCCCTATCTATTCTCTTTCTCTCGACCACGATCGCTTTCATGCACAACACAACACAATAATCGGCAGCTACGGCTCACCTCACGCACGGCGATAGTCCCCATCTCCTTTGCCATCGTCGAATCATCGCAGGTCGCAGCTACGCTGCCGTCATCGGCTCACCACTGTTGCAGCGCCTGACCACTTATTTTGGTCTGATTTTCTGGTTTTCCTAGGCGTGAAATTACATTGACATTTCGCCTCTCCAATTGTATGCCAACATTAAATACAGCCTGGTTTGTTGACTTCTTGTGTCAAATCATGAGTCTAGCTAATTGTTCTTTGTTGTAGCAACTAATCATTCAAATGCATTGCAAATTAAGATTTACTTCGCAGAAACCATTCTTTGGACTCTGCTCAATATTTGGCTGTGAATATTTAATAATTGTCTTGTTAAAACTTTGAAGTAATTGGTGTTCATTTTTAAACTTGACTATATGCTGGATGTCCTTGTGTTATGTCATGAACTACTGCCAAACAGAAGTCCTTTAGTCTTCTTATTTGCTTGCATAGAAACTGATCAAGATTTTGAGAGATCCATACCATCATGTTTTTTTCTTCTAATATGTACAAGCCTTTGTTTTGCGGTGCTTGCATTTTATGTGCATCCATTTAATGATGTTGAGAGCACCCTTTCCATTTATATATATTCGGTCGACCGACCGAAACCGATTTTTAAAATCGGTTCGGTCGGTTTTCGGTTTGATTTGAATTGGCGATCGGTTCGGTCCAATAAGTAAAGTGAGCGGTCGGTTTTCGGTTTATAGTTTTCTGGTCGGTCGGTCGGACCGACCGACCGATGCACAGGCCTAGCTGTAACCAAATAAATACATGTATATTATTGTTCAGTATGACAAACGCTCATGGCATTCATCAACTTAAGTTGTAGGTAATTTTCAATGGAGCTGTGCTTCTTTCTGGTGCATAATATAAAGCTTCTAAGAAACATGCAAGGCTCAAGCAAGTTACCCTGCACTGTAAGGCGCCTTGCCAGCAAACTAGTGAGGTTGATTTCAGTTACTGATCCACCCATAAAACCTATTATAAAAAGCCTCCCATTCAAGTTCAGGCTTTCAAGGTTCCGCTTCAAGTATGAAGCGCCAATGTGTCTAAGATGACATCAACACCTGTTATTGAACAATTACAAGTCAGACATAGAATCAATGCAGAGAAGATAAAAAAGAAGTACTTGAGATCGAAAAATTATATAGTTGGACATTTGGAATAAGACAATCAACCATACAACCTTTCCCTCCCGTTTCTTCTTTAACACGCAAAACAAAATCCTGTCTTATAATTGATGCAGACATCTGCTCCAAGTTCCTTGCAAGCAGCTAATTTTTCTTCAGTTCCTGTGCAACAAGTTAGTCAAATCACCAATAAATTATGCCAGAATATACAATCAACGAATGTTATCTTTATTGTAACCTGCAGTGATGAAGACCTTGACTCCAAGGTACTTAGCCAACTGAATAGCAAATGTGCCAATGCCACTGGAGCCCCCATGTATCTGAGATTACATGTGAGATTACAATTAAAAGCTAAACAAAACAACAATACTAAGACGAAAGCAGTGATACACCTTCTGTAAGATTTAATACAACCACGTGCTATTTAAGACAGCCCTTTGTGGATGTCTCATTACACACAAGAAGGATGTAATATTTGAAAATCTCGCATATTTGGATGTACAATGAGAATACAATCCAGGCAAGGAAAACATACCAGGAAGGTCTCCCCTTGTGCTAGGTGGCTCATCATAACGATGGTGGACCACACTGTGCATGCTACCTCGGGAAAACTAGCTGCGTCCTGCAAAGAAATATTGGGGGGAACAGGAAGAACTTGGCCGGCAGGAACAGCAACCTTCTCCGCATATCCCCCTCCACCAACAAGAGCACACACCTTAATAACACAAAACCAAATCAAAACTTCAAATTAACAACAGCAGATCTTAATCTTTTATTATGCTGACTTTCCTACTCTGTCACTGGGAACTCAGGGCTTGTCATCCTAAGTTAAAATTAGGGCCATAAAACTCGACCATCGACAATTATGCACTTTCTAGAGCTATAAACAATGTCAGTCTCTCATTAAATCACTCAAAGCATCATTCCACACAATCCATGTTTATCAGCTCAGAATCACCAATTACAAAAACAAAGACACCACTTGAGTTAAAATTCACCTAGGCACTTCATCATACACTAACCTAGGCATTTCACTCGCAAAGAACCTAACAATTCAAGAGTAAAAACCTGATCCCCGATCTTCCACCGGCGGACATTTTCGCCGAGGCTTCAACGACGCCGGAGCATTCAAGACCTGGAAACTCGCTGTCACCCTTAGGAGCGGGGTGCCTGCCCTGGCGCTGAACGATGTCGGCTCCGTTGATAGCGGTGGCGGCAACTCTGATCAAAACTTCGTCGTCTTTCATCTTTGGGCCCTCCACTTCTCGCAATTGCAGGACGTCGGGGCCGCCTTCTTCTGTGATCACGATCGCCTTCATGATTCTCTTGTCGCCGTGGGTTTTGCTCTGGTTTTGAGGATAATCGATTTTGTCTCTTTGTCTTCGTCGTCGTCGTCGAGATACTCTGGTACCTAATGTTGGATTTTCATAGTAGTAACCATCTCTTAGTCGAGCGCGTGGCCTATCACGATTCCGATGCCCGTGTCTTATCGAGCTCGAAGTATTTAGTTCGAGTGCCAACTCGATAATCAAGTCATGAGATGAATTGCTGGAATGTCTAGTTTCACAATTGGTAACGACTAGTTTTACGGCGGGGGGGAAGAAGAAGAAGAAGAATAAGTTTTACTATAAAGAAATTTATTTCAAATTTGGAGCTAGAACTTCACTTCTTTTCTATGTAGTAAGAGCCACACTCATTTGGTCTATTTACAGATATGGCTATTCAAACTATCTTTCAAACTATACTTATTTTATAAAATATTTCGAATTTTAAGAAATATAATGATATAAATTTTAAACTATACTCATTTTATTCAAAATATCTTAAATTTTAAGAAATATCAATTTAAATCTTAAATTATTAATTTTGTATCAGAAATATCCCTCATCCATTTTCCTACTTCCGAATTCTGATATGGCTCATCGGACGAGAAGAAGATATTCCTCGTCCAGTTTTGGGAGTTGAAAAATTGACATGAGATATTTTTGATACAAAGTCAATAGTTTAAAGTTTAAAGTGATGTTTTAAAGTTTGGGATATTTTTGATAAAATGAGTATAGTTTGAGGTTTAAAATGATATTTCTTAAAGTTCATGATATTTTTTATAAAATATATATAGTTTGAGATTTAAAGGTAATATTTACTCTTTACTGATCATGTAGTGTTTACGTTTCTTTCGTTTGTTATCTATTTTACTCGTTTAATTTAATTTAAATTATAACATTAAGTATTATAGTATGATATTTGAAAAAATTCTTTTACAACACTTGTAAGCATCATATTAGTTATTGTAACATAATGCTTAACATATTAATCGACAAATGTATGCGTCCTATTAAGTATTATATTAATAAAATCCGGTCCAAAGCTTTTTCTAGTCCGGCTAGGTAGGCCCAACGCGTTATCTGAGCGGACTTTTTTAGGCCAAATTTTTTCGGGCCTCTATTTTATGAGTCTAACCTAGGCCAAATTTTGGTACCCCGGAAGGAGCCGTCCGGTTGGGCCAATTTTGCCGACTTTAGTAGTAGCTATGGTTGTCGCCGCTCCTCACGTTCTCCAAAATTTGGCAACAAACATGTTTGGATGTTTTATTTTTTCAATTATCTACATACGTGGAATACATAAATTGATTATTCGACGAGTCATGTAAGCATATAGGCATCGAAACTCATTAAAGTAGATTAAAATAAAAATTATAAAATATTAGGAATTTTCGTAACAATATGTTAAAGATGAGATACTAATTGAAAAAAAACCTCTAAACATTAGGATATGAAGTGTTATTACACTTCTTAATACCGATGTTGCTTTTATTCAAACTGTGCATTTGTATCATTATTTATGTTATAAAATGGGAAGGATAACCAAATATGTGATTTCTTTGACGATATTTGTTATATTTGAGAAAAATTATAAGTTCGTAGGGAGTGAGAATTACAAATTTATCAGATGTCATCAAGCTGCAAATTAATATTGAGTACATAGATTAAGTTCATTTGTAAGAAGTGCCATTGATATTATTGAAGAGTACAAAATCGCACATTTAAATATATTAGTAAAATGGTATGCTATCTTTAAAAAGAAAAAAAGTAAACTGGTATGTGCGGCACACAAAAAATAAACAAATATTCTCATAATTTTGAACAATTTTAGATGTAAACATTGTATCAATTAAATAGAATTAATATACATTAAATTACTAAATCATCATTAGAAATTTAAATAAATTTGAATATCGCAGATACAACAAAATCTATATTACATATTTTATAAATAGTAATAATATATATTTCAGAATATAAATATTAATAAAAGAATATGAGCAGATAAATTACACCACTACAGTCAAATTTATAAATTAATCGTGTAGAAGAAGTAGGAAGTCAAATTTATTTACGCTATTACAGTCACCCCAATTACTAGTTACTACACATAACAAGTAAAGCAATTTTAATAAACCAAAATATAATTTTGGAAAAAATAACAATAATAAGGAAGGCACCCAAAGAAAGAAATATAACTAAAAAAGAATCCGAACGACACCGTATGCTGCACGAATCCAACTCCACCGTTGAAAGGACACGCAATGTTGTTAATCAGGAATCCTGGAGAAATTTAATTTGCACAAAGTAATTGAATTTACAAATTTAGGACAAAATTCCTTCAGCATCAGTTTGGGGAAAATTAAGTTCGTAAAAGAGAGAAACATGAAGATCGTTCGGAGAGACCTGACGCGTGACGGACCTGGAAGTGTGAAGGTTAATTTTCTTTAAATTATGTTTTGGTCATTGTTTCGAGAAATAATTAATTACTCGACCATATTGGATTTTCTGATTGTTTATTGATTAAATTATTTAATTTAATAGTTCAAGGAGATGGGTGAATTGAGTTCGATTTTCTTTCAGGGTTGTTTATTTGATTACTTGTTTTGGTGCAGATGATTCCAGAAGAAGCTGATGATCTATGGCTTGCTTATAATTTGATTGTAGAGGGCGATAATGTAATGGCCGTCACAGTTAGGTAGAATTTCCGTTGTGTATACCGATAAGTAATATTTGTCTGCACCAAGGACTGTTTTAATTTTGGATTAATGTTGACATGCTAAATGGTTTTGAATGTTTAGCCTTGTTGAATATTAAAAGAGATCTCACAATGTTGTTAATTTCAGAAAGGTTATGAGAGAAGCTGCTTCGGGAGGAAGAGATGCTGAAAGAGTGAAACTGAAGCTAGAGATCAAAGTTGAGGTAACTGAAGAGCTTCATCATGCTCTTACTGGTAGTTGAATCGACTTAAATTGAATTTAATGAAATATTTTCGTTTGCTTTAAAATTTCCACTAGACAAGATTGTGTGAGAGTTTGTTTTCAATATCAGACTGTCGAGTATGATAAAGAAGGATCTGTCTTACGCATACGCGGGAAGAATGTTTTGGAGAATGAACATGTCAAGGTAGGTGTCTCGGGCTTTCTACTCCTAACCACTTATTTTCTTGGTGCACCAAACTGAACTTTGTTTCCATCATATTGCAGATAGGAGCATTTCACACTCTAGAAATTGAGCTCAACCGACCTTTTGTATTGAGGAAGGTAATCTATTTCAAATAATCCAATTCATGAGCTGTCTCATTTTCCTATGCTTAATCAACGTCTTTATGATTATTGCAGCTCATTGAAAAGTTAGAGTGCATAAATACATACCATGCTTATTAAAAATCATCTCTCCTGTTTTAGGACATCTGGGACTCGTTGGCATTGGATGTTATTCACCAAGCATCTGGTATAGATGCATTTCCATTTGCTTGTGATCTCATTCTTTCAGAGCTACATGATCTAGATTAGCATTTAAGTATACTCATAAAACATAAATAATTTTCCTCTGAACACTCTGTTTTGACGATTGTACTTGACTAGCCCAATTTAATATTGTCTACCATAAATAATATTATTCATGATAAGTATCGAATTGAAAATGTTAGAAGTTTCAAAGGAAGAATAATCAACAGAGTATCAATCGATGTTATTGTTAATGCATATTTAACTTGCTGCCCTTTGTAGGATTATAAACATTGTACAGTAACTTGAGTTCCAATGTGCTTATTGTGACTTCATATTTTTGTAGATCCTAAAGCTAGTGCGGACCTGGCTGTTGTTATAATGCAAGAAGGTTTATGCCATATCTTACTTGTTGGTAAAAGGTAATACCAATGATTGCAGTAATGATTTATTGTCGAGGAAATTATTAACAGTATAACACCTCATATTGGATTTACATTTTTTAATTGTAATTTGCATGTTGTCTTCACTCTTCTATGGTTTTATGACTTTGCAAGGCACTTATTTTGGTTTCTATGAGATGTAACTTGTCGATGATTGGTCATTTCAGTTTCTATTCATTATCATTTTCCAAATCTTATGGTCAACTGATGTGTGAAACAGCATTACAATTACGCGTGCTCGTTTAGAGACCTCAATACCGCGAAAGCATGGACCCGCTGTTGCTGGTTATGATAAAGTATGATCACCTTCTCGCAATCTGTAATGCTGGTCTGATCATGTTAGTGAAAGTTTGAAACCATTTTTAAGATGATATAAATATAACCTTTGTTGGGATGCTTCTTTTTTCTGCAGGCCTTGAGTAAGTTTTTTGAAAATATCTTACAGGTAAACTTAACTCAATCTTGTTGTTCTGCTCGATCTTTCATTTTTAAAATTGGTCAAAACTCAATAAGTATGGCATACAAATTCGTGCTCTTTTAGGCATTTCTTAAGCATGTGGATTTCAACGTTGTTCGCTGTGCTGTGATTGCAAGTCCAGGATTCACTAAGGTACAATTTAATCTCATGTAGCTTATCTATGTGACTTCACTGACTTACCATAAGTCTAAAACATTCTTATTCATGTTTAGGACCAATTTCATAAGCACTTACTGTTGGAAGCAGAGAGAAGGCAGCTGAGGTCTGTCATTGAGAATAAGTCCCGCATTATTCTTGTGCACACTACCTCTGGCTACAAGTATGTCATCCTCATTCTTGCTCTCTCTCTGTGCTCGCAATATCTGTGATACTGCCTTTGAGAAATCACTAGCGATTTATGTTTGGATGGAAAAAGTTGAATTTAAGCATTATCTACTTGTTAATTTTGTAACTCTTTATCTTTTAAATTGCTGCAGGCATAGCCTGAGAGAGGTTTTGGATGCTCCAAACGTCATGAATATGATAAAAGATACAAAAGCTGCACAAGAGGTAACATTGCACTTGGTGCACTACCTATTAGCTGGAGCTGCCTATTCCATCTCTGATCTAATAGGTTTTCCTGGTATAACTTTCTTAGTCATATGAGTTTATTTAAAGCTTGCATTTCATTTCTTGATGCAGGTCCGAGGACTCAAGGATTTCTTTGACATGCTTTCCAATGTTAGGTTCTACGCTTCATATTGTTCATATCAAATGCTTTTTCTGGAGTATATATTTGTATTAAATCACTGAAGTAAGGGAGATAGTAAAAGAGTTAGACTGTTAGTTTTTCACTTATTGGACTTGAGGTTTTGCATTTTGCTCAAGGATCCTGAGCGTGCATGCTATGGACCAAAGCACGTTGAAGTTGCCCATGAGCGAATGGCTATCCAGACACTTCTTATAACCGATGAGCTCTTCAGGTTAGCAGTCTCATAAACTCTTATGAGCCTCACAATCTCAAGTTGCTGAGCTAAATCTATCCAGTGTCTATGTTTACGCATGCAAGAATAAGCAAAAATGCCCCTTGTGCATACTCCTTAACAACATGTCTTTAGATGTCATTTGAGAGGAGATCATTGACAAAATGGCTGGGAAAATTTTCTATCTGCATGCTTTGATTGAATGTAGATGCTCTTTAAAACTTTTCCCAGCAAATAGTTGGAGAATGTTGAAAATTACAACCTTTTGTGAATGAGCAAACTGAAAAAATTTAAACAGGAACCTTTTGTGGAGAAGTAAGTGATCAACAGACAGGACCATTTAGTCATTTCGTGAAAACCCATACATCATGTCCTTATAAGCGTATTAAGCACTATCAGAGTTGTTATCTTTTCCTGTCCAAATCATGAATGTTCATTTACACGTGCTATGCAAACAAGAGGCACCATGCAATCTCCACTGTCCACTAAATATGACTTCTCTTTCTGCAATTTTCAGGAGTTCCAATGTTGCAACAAGGAAAAAGTATGTCAGTTTGGTGGAGTCAGTCAAGGCTTCAGGTGGCACAGTTCACATCTTCTCATCAATGCATGTTTCAGGAGAACGTAAGTACTCGGGTCTCTGTTTTACATTTTGTTCCTTCGTAAGCCTCATTGCATCTGTTTCTTAAATTGTGAGAACGGGAAAGGGAACTTGTGCTGTTTGTGAGCATGCATTTTACGAACCTGTTTTTAACTAGCTTTCGTGTGTATAGTGGAGTAATCTTTGTGTCTTTGAGCAGAACTTACGCAGCTGACTGGTATTGCTGCAATTCTTCGTTTCCCCCTGCCAGACCTGGATGACATAGAAATGTAACACAAGGTTGAATCAGAAACAATCAACTAGTTTGTGACTGTTTATCCTGTACTATATTTTTCTAGTTTTATACATCGGTTGTTCTTGTATAGCATTCTGATGAGAGGTGATGATATAATATATAGGCCTGACGAATGAATTTTTTTCCTCCTAATGTAAGGAAAAAAATAAAGTTATGTCTAGTTAGATGCGTCCACTGGAAAGGGTTCTTGTAAAATTGAACATTTTGTTATGACAGAGAACTTTCTGGGAAGCCGTTCACAGGTTGAGATGGTAAGGCGGTACCTATATTCTGATTTAGGTGGTCTCATATGAGGACACTCATATTACGGTCAATTAGAATTTATTAATCTTCGATTAGAGTTTATTAATTTTCATTCTAATTGGGTATGGTTTCCACATGTTCTCAAATAAAAATGTTTTTACATGAGATTTTGTCATTCCGATTTAACCTCATATTAGGTGATGTATATATATATATAGAGAGAGTTTGGTTCAAATAAGAACCATTCTTATCCTAAAAACTAAGAGTAAAATGAATTAGTTATGAAAGTTGATGAATCCGTTGAGAAAGTTAATGAATTGAAATTGAATTTTTCATCCGGGTTCGAATCCTATGATGGCTAAAATTATTTTTTGGATTGATAATTTTAACAGATTCATCAACTTTCACATTAATCAGGGTGGGAGTAGAATTTTATGGATAGTTTGATGATGTGCTTAAGTAGACTCATTATAATAAACTACAATTCACATAAAAAAAGGGTCTACCATAAAGAAAATTTAATTCGACAAGCTCAACGTATAAAATGTGAGATTTTTTGACATTTTGACATTTTGACATTTTGGATTTATGTGTAGTTAATGCGTTACAATTTATAACTTGAATTATGTATTACTATCAAATATTGTAATCATATATCTTCAATTTCTTTAGTATTTCCACTCATTTATAATATCAAATAAACGAATAATATGTCAAGTACAAAATTTTAGAATATTAAAAAATTAAGTGAACCAATTGGAAACCAACAGCCCAACTAACGTTTACCGATAAACTTAATTAACCATCTATATAAACCCGATAAGTCAAACCATATTCAACCAATCAGTCGCCATCTATCTATATCATAATAGATAACATATAAATAAATATCTACTTACTCCAATTATACAAGGATGTATCGAATAAATTAACTTACTCAAACCTATAAATATATTAATAAAATTCAAATATTTAAACTTAATAATAACATGTAAATCATAAACGAATAAATTACATTTGAAAAATGAGGCTAAAATCTATTAAAATATAAGTGGAATTAACATCATGCTTTTCCAAAGAGAACGTCGTCGATTTCTATACGTGAAGGAGACAGCAGTGTGTTAATTATACTACCAAAATTATTGATTCAGTTTTTGGGGTTTTCATCGCTTCCCATCCCAAAACACTGCAGGTAGTTAAAATGCCTTTTGTTCCTTCTCAATTTCTTTTTTTTTTAAAATGCCTTTTGTTCACTCTGTAAATTAGTTATTAACCGACAATTGTAATGGTTTGAATGATATACAGAGATGGATGTGTTGAAACGCCACTGGATATTGGGGGCGATCATCTTCTTGTTTATAGTTCCAAGGGTTCATGGTTGGGGAAAAGATGGCCACCATGCTACTTGCAAGATTGCTGAGGTCTTTCTCTCTCGCTCAAGTTTCTTCAACTTATTTTTCGAATGGAATATTTTGAAATTTTGAATGGATTGACATTTGAATTGTTGGTTGCGCTTTACGAGTTACTTGATTTTTTTCAAATTTCTATTCTCGACGTTTGGGGTGTTCAACTGCATTCCACAATGCTGGAGGCGTGACAGTCTCTTCGTTGAAGATTTCAATCGTCGTGATGAAATGCTCGTTAGAGTATTCGATATAGAAAATATTTTGAGAATCTTAAGATTAAATTTGTGCAGAACTTCTCCCAGTAGAATTTGACGGTAGTTATTTGTTTTCATAGAATTATCTCACCGACGAAGCTTTGGCTGCAGTGAAAGCCTTGCTTCCAGATTCTGCTGAAGGTGATCTTGCTGCTGTTTGCGCCTGGGCGGATGAGGTTCGCTTCCACTATCACTGGAGCAGCCCTTTGCATTATGTAGATACACCTGACTTCAGGTGCAACTACGACTACTGCAGTAAGCTCATCTGTTTTGTGTAATTTTTTCTTTGGATTGCTTTTTTCAGATGAAGAAATTTAGTTTCTATCAGTCATCTCTTTATGTGTGCTTTTGTGATTTTATGTACCACCAGATTAACATAGCTCACAGTCATCGTTCAACTTCTCATTGAATAGCTATGAAGCTTTGGTTTCGTGTTTACTTGTTTTACGATATTGTATCTAGCTATTGTATGTTGCTTCTTGCCTGAAATTATATAATGTTTACTATCTCGTAATTACTTAGCCGAGGTCTAATTCTAAGCTTCGGTTTCACTTTTCATTCAAATTTTGCTGCATTTCATCACTTTCTTTTTTATATATCTTAGATGCATATGTAATCCAACTTGAGGTTGAGAAACCCTTGACTGTCCTTCATTTCTGTATATATGTAGGAGACTGTCACGACACTGTTGGACGCAAGGATCGGTGTGTCACTGGAGCAATTTATAACTACACAAACCAGCTTATGTCAGAGCATGATGATTCTGGTTTATTTGCAATAAACTGTAAGCATCAATCAAATCTTGAATGGTTGCTCATACTCCGGAAATTGACTAACTTGTATTTTCAAATTACAGCCAACCTGACAGAGGCACTTATGTTCCTATCACATTTTATTGGTGATGTCCACCAGGTTAAGTCTTTCTATTTTTCTATACAAATTCTGTCTAATGATTCTGAACGTTTGTAACTGGATGGAAGTTATTACCTTTGTGCTCGAAATTGGCCATTTTAATGTAATAACTGTTATCATTAACATTCTTTAGAGCATAGAACTATTGCAGATGTCTCAGTAATTGTATCTGCAAATGTCACATTGAAATCCATTACACTGATTGGAAGGTCGCTAAAAGACTTTTTATCTTTATGCCGTCAGAACATTACTAATGCTCAAGTTCCCTTTCTCAAGTTACCTCGGAGAAGTACAATTAACCTAACAGTTAATGTTATCCAAGAGTTTCTAACATTGAAATTGATTGGCAGCCATTGCACGTGGGCTTTCTTGGAGATTTAGGTGGTAACTCAATCACCATACGTTGGTACCGTAGGAAAACTAATTTGCACCATGTGAGTTGCATTTGGCATCAAACTTTAGATACATAACTTTTAAGTTGTCTTTCTTTCTTTCTTTTTTTGAGAGAAATGCTGTGGTTATAACTTTTTAAGAAGGTAATCAGAAGTATTATTGTTCAGGTGTGGGACAATATGATCATTGAATCTGCTCTAAAGACGTTCTACAGCAAAGATCTCTCTGCAATGATCCAAGCTATTCAGAACAATATCACGGTGTGTGAAGTTGCTAATTTGGTGAACAAAGCATGATTATTATTTATTAACATCTGAGAGGCTCAATATGGCTTCGTGTTGGATGTCTTTGATGTTTATGCTGCCATTATAAAACCAATATTATCTTGTGCATGTATGAGGCAATTTTGTTAGGTGTCAACAATACTTTTTTGCTTATGCTTGATAGGTGATAAGTAAAATTATGTATCAGCCCCATATGAGTATCTTGTGTTTCCATTAAAAGAACTAACTTAACAATCCTTTAAGAAGATCTTCACAGTTATAGTTCTATGCGCACAAGTACTTTATTTTCGTGCAGTACTTTCTCTGTTTTTATCTTTGTATATTGATTCGTAAACCTTTTTTTCTCTTTGGAAGCTCGTCTTTTGTTGTCCAAATTTTTCCACCAGAAATTAAGTAGTTGAGGAGATTTTCTTTGGTCATGTACTTACCATGCCCTCTTCTCTTTGTTCTCATTTAACTGCATGTAGGATGCCATGGTTGATGAAGTAACCAAGGAGAACTGTGAAAGTACTGTATGTCCAGATCCGTACGTATACACTCTTTAGTATTCTTTCACACACCACCCCAATCCCCACTCCCAACATGATCAAAAATGTTCAGTTTAAGCATATATGTATATGATTTACTTCTTGTTTCTACTCCATTTGTTTTTAATCTTTGTATCTCTCTCCACAGGTATGCTTCTGAAAGCATCTCTTTAGCTTGTAAATATGCTTACAGAAATGCCACTCCTGGAAGCACCTTAGAAGGTAAGATGATTAATATCACACTCCTATTCAACCTAGAGTCTCCCAAATTTATTCATAAAACCTATCTGGTTAGTATTGTATATGTATAAATATGATATGGTTGTTCTCTTTTCAACTAATGGCTTTATCTTTGATGCTTGGAATCTATCTCTGTATAGTTAAATACAAAATTCATGCATTCTGATGAGAAATAATTGATATCAAGATTTTCTGATAATTTTTCATGATTAACCTTATCTCATAATTATCAGCTTGTCTAGTTGTCTTACAGCAAACATAGTCATCCAATAAGTGATTAGATGTGCTATATCTTGTGGTTTCATTCCTTTTAGGTTGCTTAGGTCTTGAGATAACCTACTCTTCTTCCTATATATGTGTGTGTGTATATTGTGCTTGTTGTGGGTTATCCCATTCTTGCATTATCAGATTCTGTAATCTTTTCATGTATTTGCTAATTTTCGCTTCTTTTTTGTGCAGACGATTACTTCTATTCTCGGTGGCCCATTGTTGAGTCTAGACTGGCCCAAGGTGGGGTCCGATTGGCAACTCTTCTCAACAGGATCTTCTCCAAACAGAAGTCAATTGCAGAAGAATGATATAAGTTGAGGAGATAGAGACGAACTTTATGTTTTAATCTCGTGTGTGCCACCCCTATTGTACAATTCCTTCACGTCAAGACCTAAGCTGCCTAACTAAGTAGTTGATTATGGTGGAAGGCAAAATTGCTGCTTTGTTAAGAAAATGTACCTTAAATTATGTTTCCAATTCCTCTGCTAATCTGGAATAAGCCTGCCTACTTTGCTTTTGTATAAAAGCATCTAAGAAGACACAAGAAAGATGAGCACGGTCTTTAGCTTTTACGCGTTGTAAACTATCAGTAGTTGTGTATATATATAATAATGTAGAACTATCTTGTAATCTTGGTGTGTCACGATACCTGTTTTCGAATTCCGAAATGTCGTTTTTAAGAGGAATTTCTGCATATTTCGTTGCTTTTCTTACTTGTGTTGTTGTTTACGAACCTTGTGTTCAAGCATGGAGCAAAGAGGGTCATGCCATGACTTGCAAAATTGCTCGGTTATCTATATCATCAGAAATTTGCTGACTACAAACATTTCAATATCTGTGATTATATTCATTCAAGGGAAAGGTTAATAATATCCCAAGAAATGTCATGCTACCTTTACCCCCCTTTTTAATTTGGTGGAGACCCTTTTGCATTTTCTTTCCTTGTTTGCTTGTTTGGTTCTCTCTTCCTCAGAATCTCTGAATTTCACATTTATATTCTCAATATTCATTATTTTTGATGGTCCTACCTCTCTCATGTTTACTGAGAATCCTTAATGCATGAAAAAACACAGGACTTGCTAGACCCGGAGGAGCACCATGCCGTTCAAATGCTGCTACCTGACCTGACCATGTGAGGACGATTTCTTTAGCCACAACTATTTATTTGGTCAAAATAAAATAATAAACATTTATTTGGTGAAACTAAATTAGCGTGCAATTCGAATCATATTAATCTCAACTACTCCATAAATTAAATGTGAATTTTTTATTAGGAGAAAAGAAATATTATTTTATATAAACTTTCATTTGATGAAATTGCACAAAAAGTCAATGTGGGATTGATAAAGAGGTAATTACTATTATTATTATTAACTGAAATTTAAAAATGATAAGAATGTAAGTAAGACAATAAATGAAAATTTTAGATAAATAAAAATGAAAAATATGAGATGCCATGTAGGATCTAGGAATTATGTAACGTATTTTTTCACTAATAGCATATAATATAATTGTTTTCTTTAAATTGTAATAATTTATTTGAAATTAAAAAATAGTATTATTAGTGGAAATGAAGGGGAAAATTAGAAATTGTTAAAGACGGCTCCGTGGATCTGGGGTTGATAGAAACGTGGAGTGGAAGGACCAAGACCAACTATCTCCTCTCTCTGAATAATCACATTTGGACACGAAACTTACCAATTTCCCACCGCTTTCCTGCTTCTCGTGCTTCTCACAAATCCATGTACTAATTATCAAAAAATCCAAATAAAATCCATTTTATTCAATAGTTCAACTTACCAAATAAATAAATCGGAACATATTTTTTTACTAACATATAAGTGTACATCGGGTTATTTTATTCATAATTGAAATTAATTACAAAATGAGACATGAGATTGAGTTAGTAATATCCTTAAGATCAATTAGACATCTTTCATTTGTTTATATTTGATTTCTCTAAACACAATAGTCAATGTTGCACTTCATAGCCATAGAGTGTATCAATATCACATTATATATATATATATATATATATATATATATATATATATATTATTTTTGTAAAGAAAGAGTGGTATCTATGGTATACGATATTTAATTGGATTCTAATTACTCATATACTTTAGTAATTGCATAAAATTCAATAAATTGTCATATTTTTTGGAACTTCTAATCCTACTAGCAGGCTAGCAGCCTACAACAAATTGGTATTCCTCCATTCAATTTTCGGGAAGCATGCGTGATATTATAAATAAAATATCTAAACAAAAATAAAACAACTTATTCTAATTCGAAATACCACGTGGCGGCAAGAAAGAACAAATAATACGGCCCCATTAGCTCAAAGCCTTGAACCATTATTCATTTTGCCTTTTCCGCTGTTTCCAGTATCTAACATTCCCACTGGCCACCGCCCACATTGATCAATAGGGTTTATAGCCATCATACATATAACTTTTTGTGCTATTTCCAGTATCTAACATTCCCACTGGCCACTGCCCACATTGATCAATAGGGTTTATAGCCATCATACATATAACTTTTTGTACTTATACATTTCCATTACCATTTTTGCATTTGTAGAAATTTGACAGAAAGAAAAATTTGTCAGGCTGCGGATCCAGCAGGTATCTTACGATTCTTACCAAACTTTCTTGTTCTGCAAGGCTCTGCATTTCTCCATATATTTTTAAGCTTGGTTTCTGCAAAAACGTTGTTATTTAATTGTTTGTTATGTGCTTAATTTATTCAAGTCCAGACAACGAGTTGCTTTCTATATTCTTTTTTCCCCTTTTTTGGCGTCGAAAAGTGCATCCGCCAATCAGGATTCAGGACAGTTAATGGACATGTGCATTGTATGATGGTCTCCTCTCACCATAAAACCTCCGTTAAACCCTACGAAGATTTATACACAGCTTTATTTACATACATTTTGTATTAAGACCTTTGAAGATTACATAGCAGAGGTGCGGATTTCTGCTCGATCGTAGTAGATCTACCAACTGCGTGTTTCAGTGCTTGTCTGCGTTTCTGGTTTGTGGCTTCGCTTCTATTTATTTTCGTATCGCGGCACTAGTTTGTTTTTTGTCAATGATGAAGGCCATTTTGAGCTGATTCATTTCGTCATATCATTTGTAACGTCTGGATGGGTTATTGAACAAAACAATCAGACTTGCGCCATGCTCTATTGATTTATTTTATTTATTTTTCTAAATTCTGTTTCTGTAACAGTTACCGTTCTGTTAGAACAGAAAAAGGCTGTTTGTTTCTTGTAGAGACTGCTAAACATGGCGTAGCATTCTCATTGCTGGCTTTTTGTGTTAGCCTAGTTGCCGAATCTTTAATTTCACCGAGTAGAAATAGGGATCTTATTGAATTCTCTGCCTTTTAGACTGGGATTGAAAGTTTTTGTCGATATTTACACGGTAAGATTATTGTATTTGAGAAATCATAGATGTGTTTATTTTCATATCAAAACTAGTTTTGTATTTTCTTGAGCAATCCTCTGTCGATGCCTAGATGAAAGTTGGTTAGTGAATTAGTCTACTTTCCAGTTTCCACTAGAAAAAAGGATTGAAATTACAAGAGATGGACAACCGACTCTTTTTTGAAGTATATGCTGTTTTCCTGATAATAGATCATCAAGTAGAGTTTTACAAATATTTTTGCTTTGAAGGTGCCACCAACTTTGGTGGCTGTATAGTTTGAAGTATATGCTTCTTGTCATTTTGTCATTTGGTCTTTCAAGCGTAGCTGCCTCACTCCGACAAAAAGTCGAATGTTCTGAAATTTCACATCGTTGTCTTTACTTCTCAATATTCTTTGGAGTTAAGCTTCTTCCTTAATAAGATCATTTGGCTTTCTTCCCCTGTATAACTGGTGCTTAAACATTTTGTGCAGTGAAACTTGTAGAGAAACCTATTCCAGTTCAACTTGTTATAATCACAAGACAATAAGAGTATAATCTTTGCTGCTCTAAAATGGCGTTGGCGAGAATAGCTAGAAACGGTTGCCAGCAATCTGCAGGTATCACAGGTAGATATGCTAGAATAAGGGACATGATATGTGAGGAATCATCATCTGTGAGCAGGTCTCATTCACCTTTCTGTGGGAGCCTCACAGCTTTCCAACAAAATGTTAAACCATGTGGCAATCCTCCGTTTCTCTCGAGCATTGGCAGGTTGCCCCTTGCAAGTTTTGCAATTAGGGGAGTGAGGACAACCCCTCAATACGAATATGCTCATGCACAAGCAGCAGTTGAGGAATCCGATTCAGAATATGAGAATCTAAAGTATCCTACACTTGAAGCAACAAAGCCTGGTGAAAAGCCTCGAGTGGTTGTTATTGGCAGTGGGTGGGCGGCATGTAGATTTCTTAAAGGGCTCAACACCAAATTATATGATGTTGTGTGTATATCGCCAAGGAATCACATGGTCTTCACTCCTTTGCTTGCCTCAACTTGTGTTGGAACGCTGGAATTCCGTTCAGTAGCAGAGCCTGTTAGTCAGATACAGACAGCTTTAGCGAAGGATCCGAATTCTTACTTTTTCCTTGCTTCGTGCAATGGTCTAGACCCGGACAAGCGTGAAGTAAGTAGCTTCGTATATTCATGTTATTTCATCTGACATATTCTGTTCTTTTATTTCTTGTACACCACATCCACATATTGCTCAAATGTGCACTATTTCCTGAAATCGCCTACAATGATCTACCATGAGCTTTTACTTATTTAGAGAAAGTCAATGATGCCAGTTCAGTATTCTTGACACTGGTATTCAAGTTAATTCAGAAGTACCATATAATGACATTCAACTTACGTTACTGTATCAGGTGTTTTGTGAGACAGCAGTTCATGATGGAAAACCATACCATTTTAAAGTTGCATACGACAAACTGGTAATCGCCTCTGGAGCTGAACCATTGACCTTCGGTGTCAAGGGAGTCGAAGAACATGCTTTTTTTCTGCGAGAGGTGTCTCATGCCCAAGAAATAAGGAAGAGGCTTCTCCTAAACCTGATGCTCTCCGAAAATCCAGGTGATCTTCTATGCATCTGTACAAGGAAAAGGATGTTTCCCACTCATTATCCTATATGTCAGCCCAATACGTTATAGTCTACAAAATCATAATTTTTTTTAATTCTTAGAAAACCCCTATGTTACTGAACCCTCAGTTGAACTAACTTGAAACGAATTAGAGTTGAATGAACTTTACAAGTTATGATCAAATTATCCTCCTACAAAAAAAATCATGTAGACGCCATAAACACGGAAGTAATGCATCAGTATCCCTCTCTCTCGTCTTAAGTCTCTGATTTACATTAATGGACGTTGGTGTAGGCATGTCAGAGGAAGAGAAGGAGAGGCTACTGCACTGTGTTGTTATTGGTGGTGGACCTACCGGGGTGGAATTTAGTGGAGAATTAAGTGATTTTATTATGAGAGATGTCCGCCAGAGGTATGCTCATGTCAAAAACTACATAAAAGTGACCCTCATTGAGGTATATAGCCATTTCTTCTCTTCGCTCGTTTAACTTATCATTTTGAAAAAATAATTCAACTGTTTAATACTACTCTTATAAGTTATAACACATCTCTGACCAGGCGAATGAGATCCTATCATCATTTGATGTCGGACTAAGGCAATATGCAACAAAGCACTTGACAAAGGTAATTTCAGTCACCTAGATCGTTCCTTGTCGGAATTGAATTGATACTAAACCGTTGCTTTTCTCAATCAGTGTGGAGTACGCCTTGTGCGTGGTGTCGTCAAAGAGGTCCACCCAAATAAGATCGTTCTTAGTGATGGAAGTGATGTTCCTTATGGTCTTCTCGTCTGGTCTACTGGAGTTGGTCCTTCAAAATTCGTAAACTCACTAGCTCTCCCCAAGGCTCCCGGTGGAAGGTATACTACTGAATCGATCCCTTTGTTCTGTATTCATCGTGTATTAAATGCAATGGAATACATTTCAGGATCGGTATCGATGAATGGCTCCGAGTCCCGTCAGTGGAAGATGTGTTTGCCATTGGTGATTGCGCTGGATTTGTCGAAGGGGTTGGGAGGCCAGTGCTTCCTGCTCTGGCTCAGGTAAGAGACTTCAGCATCATAACTCATAAGCTTCTTTCATTTAATTGCAGAGAATTTATATCTCAAAACGCAACAAAATCCAGAAATATATAGAATGATGTATAACATATTATATTATGGATCAGGTGGCAGAGCGGCAAGGGAAGTATCTAGTTGAGTTGTTCAACAGAGTGGGGAAAAAGGAAGGTGGCAAAGATGTTCCTCTAGGAGACCCGTTCGTCTACAAGCATCTCGGGAGCATGGCGTCCGTGGGCCGCTACAAGGCTTTGGTTGATCTTCGCCAGTCCAAGGTAACTTCACCCCATACTATTTCAAGAAAGGGGCACATAATAATAACTAGTTTTATAACATAATATATCTTCGTGCGGCAGAATGCAAAGGGTTTATCACTAGCCGGCTTCGTAAGCTGGTTCATCTGGCGCTCGGCCTATCTCACGCGAGTAATCAGCTGGAGAAACAGATTCTATGTTGCTGTCAACTGGGCGACCACACTTGTTTTCGGCAGAGACAATTCCAGGATCTAATGTTATAGTAACTACTACATCTTACCCTATCAGGAATAACTCTTTACCCCAATGTAAGTTGTAGAGACATGCAACTTGAATTCATTTACTCTTCTATTTCTCTATCCTATGAAAGCACAAGAAAACACATTGAGCAGCACAAGATAGCAGGTCATATTTAACTAAATATTCACAAGTTCCATAACAAAGTAGTAGATTTATTTTATGCCGTCACAATCTCGAGTTACTGAGAAGACCTCAACTATACAAGAATTTACAAATTACCAGACAACATAGGTACCTTCCCCGTTTCTTCTCTAAACTTAAACCTCTGCCCACAATAAATCAAGGCAGGGTTCTTCCTAAACATAAGTGGAATATGGATTTTCCAAGTCTAATTCAAAGAGCATCTCTTGTTTCTCTTGTGAACAGTGAGAATGAAAAGACCCACTTACCATAATCCAGCACAGAACGATGACTTCAAATATTCAAGTCATTTTACCTGACATGAGAATCATAGGGTTCAAATATGTTATCGGGGATAATCAGTGGCAACTTATCTATATACATGAACAGCCTCTTCAGATTCTCCATTTTTATAGCAGCCATGTCTATCACGTCCTTGTTGTCCAGAAGCACCCATAGATCACCAGATTTTACCCTCTTTAAGCTGTCACGACAGAAAGGGCACGATTGTGATATCGAACGCCTGCAATTAGAAGTTACGTTGTTTAATGGAGAGAAATCATAGCCATCAACATTAAATAGACATGGATCTGGCATAGTCTCACATCATTGCATGCCTTCCTCTCTGTAAAGGGCCAACAAAAAGAACATATGAATCTTTAGACCTCCCTAGTTTCACCTATAATAAACCTTAAGGATACAGGAGTGTAACCCAACCTAACAGAAGACCGATAGCAACAAGCAAGAAAGAGAAAAACAATACTTCAAATTTTCAAAACGACGATTAAATATTTGCTATATTTGAAGTTTATTGCTAAGCAATGTCACCATCTGATATGTAGTTATCTATTTGGATAGCTGCCGTAACCATATGATGGCCTAATTTTCACCAAGGAAATTCACTATTTACATATATTATGTATATAGTGGTATAAATTATACTTCCTCTGTCCCGCCGAAGATTGTTTCTTTTCAGCACGGTTATTTAGGAGAAATGTATAAAGTGATTAAGTGGATAGAAATTAGATAGAAGAATGATATAAGGTGATTTAAGTGATAGAAAGTAGTTAGGACAAAAACAAATCATTCTACAATGTATATATAACAAATCTTTTAAAAAATGTTGGTAACAGAGATTCTCAAAAGATTCGAGAGAAGGGAGAAATCATTCTACCAATAAAACAGCTGGAAAATGTATGGAAAATTCCAGATACAGTGCAATAATGGACCACGAAAGCAATAGTTCACAGCCAGCAACAAAGATGCGTATCTGCTTCTACAAAGAACTTACGAAAAGGTTTAAAAGGAGCAGTGGCATACCATTCTCTGTAGCATTTCAGGCAAATGGCATGGTTACAGTTGGGCAAGACAATCTTACTATTCGTCTCCATGCAAATACCACATTCTTCTTCTCTCTCAACATCCAATTCGGAGCAATGCCTGAGATCATCTTCATCCTTCCTTCTGTATCTCTCTAGACATACAGCTTTCTGTTTCTTATCCTCTGAATCCGTAACACCTTTCTGAAGTTGCATTAAAGATGGATATATAACAGCTGGCCACAAGATATATGTTTCTTATTCAGAAAAGAGCTGATCTTACCCGCCTAAGAACTGTAACCTACTACAAAATAGAAATCTGGAAGTTTACCGTAGAACTCTCTAATGCTTGCCTTTCTCTCGTGTGTGGACATCGTGGTGGTGCCATCAACATATACCTGTTCAACGACAACTCCAGCATTCATCAGTTGCACAAACGATGAATAAGCACATCAAGTTGACGAATATAAACCGCCCACGACTGCCATTGTAAGTAATCACATTATACAGAATACAAGACTGACCTTATAAATTAAGATCCGCAGCAGTCCGAGAGCTCCGGCAAGGTGGCAGTCAGTCCATTGAACTAGAAAAAGGAAAAAGTGAGCAGCTGGACTATATGACATTCTCATTTGTAGACACGCGCCATCATACTCCCTTGGAAAATCAGATGCACTGGAAGGATATTAGAACATTACTACTCCAAGAGATGAAATGGATAATCTTCAACCAATAAAGCAGGCTTACACCTAACAATTAACATAATTGAGGGGGGAAATCTAGCTGAGAGTAATCAAAATCCAAATACACGATAATTTTTTAGGATCAGTTCTTGAGTTCATTTCATCAATGATAATTTTGTGGCATTACATAATTCACACGAACAGAGTAATCCTCATCCGTTGAACATACTCACTGTATTTTATACCCCCTCGAAAATTTAATTAATATGAACATTTTCCCAAAATTCAACCAAAAAGAAAGAGAAAAATAATACAATTTCTAGCACTTCAAGAAAAATAGTTGAGAAGTTAAATAAAAAGTAATCACCTGACCTGAAAATGATACCTTTACAACAAACTGAAGCAACAGATAAAGTGAACGCCAAACTATCATCAATCAGAAAAATTACACAGAATCTGGATTTTCATCATCATACTAGCACAAAGAGCGACTTGGATTTTGAAATTTTTTAAAAGAAAAAGGAAATAATATAGCTCCAAACACAGAATGCACAACTAATAATTTTCCGAAGAAAAAGCGAAAAAGCTTCAACCAAAAAACACATAAAATCGCAGTTCAATTTTTTTTAAAATTGTAGGAAAAAAAACAAGAGATAAACTTGACCGATCAACGAGAATTTCCAGAAAAATCCAAACTCCAGAAAAAAAAAAGAGGAAAAAAAAAATTCACTCACAGAGTATTAGCATGCTGAATATCGGCTTCAAGAACTTTGAGCGAGTCTTTGAAAGACTTCCGTATTGGACTTCCGCCGGTTACATACATCTCTCCTTCGAAAATTTTCCTTTTTTTCCCAATACTTTTCGAGGATCAGACAATCATCAGTGCTGATGATAAATGGAAACTTTCAAGAACGTTGAAATTGAAATTAAATTCCGAAAATTGAACTTGGATTAGATGGATAGATATTTCTGGAGATGTTCTATTTCGTATTTTTGTATGTATAGAATTTCAAAAGAAATTTCTCTGACTGAAACTGACACTCTATCCCCTCAAATTTAGAGTTGTCTCCTTTGGATGTAGAGAGAGAAGAGATAAAGGGGACACGTGGACTGGAGCTGGTGAATAAGAGATAATTGCCCTTTTTCTAATTTTGTTTTTAAAAGCCTCAAATCATATGATAAAAAACGCTAAACTATTGTGATGATTACTCTTCTCATTATCTAAATAACCTATGCAGCGATTAATTAATTGTCTTCTGTGATAAAAAATTGCATCACTATTTTCTACAATTTTAAGTCGTTGCTAATATTATTTTAACAATGATTTTAGGTATAAAACAAAATTTGTACTTTATTCGTCCGATTTTAAGTGGTTCGTATTCATTTTGGTTCGGTTATTTCGGTCCTCTAAATAGTCCATATGCAAAAAGAAAATATTTTTACAAACAAAAATATCTCATATTAGTGAACCATTCATTCTCTCTTTATATCAATATATAATATTTATAAAATATAATCCTCCTTAATTTATAATGTATCAATTATTTATTTTTGCAATGATATATATTTAGGTAATTTATAATATCAACCGATATTATTTATATATTCAAATACATTTTGCAATACATATTTCACTCTAACGGGACTACAAACTACTTTCTGTACGGTGTCTCTCTCCTCCAAACCCAAATATGTGTTTGCACTATAGATGAAACGCATATCACTTTTGAAGTTTTTAACTTTTGAATATTGCATATCAATTCTTCCAATTGTTGTTTTTGTATATTTCAATAGGAGTGGATTTGTAGAAATCACTTTGAAGTTTTGTAAATTGAAGAAAAATATTTCAGAGAGAAGAAACGAATTGTAAAGAAGAAGAAGAAGAAGAAGAAGAAGAAGAAGAAGAAGAAGAAGAAGATATGACAGAATCGCAAAGAAGAAATTAGAGAGACGACGCAAAAAGAAGAAGAAAATATTATTAGGTTAATAATGGGATAGTTTTATGTATATTAATTTTGAGCTTTTTAATAATCTTGGACTATGGCTCGAAAATATTGCTTGGGCTGTAGATTTTTTTTAGAGTTAGTTCACTAAATATATTAGGAGTCAAAATTATATAAATTAAGTTTGGTTATTGGAGTTCAAAATATTGTTCATTTCATATTAAATTAATGATTGAAAAGTTTTAATGGATTTAATGTGTAATATTGAAAAATATAAAGGTGTATTTTGCAAAAGTATGAAAAGAAATATATAGAGAATATTCTTGAGTTATAATTTGAGTTTGTGCGTTTGAGATGGATATGATAATTGCTGTAAAATAGAGTTAAGTTTAGTATTAAGTATTGGAGATAGTCTTAAAATGGGACGAAGGTAGTATTTGATATCATAATTCACGAGTGTTCTTGTTGTCCAAATAAAAGTCAAAAACATTTACTATCGCAAAATATAATATTGGAATATTTAGAAATGATTTTAGGTATAAAACATTTATTTATATCATAATTCACAAATATTTTGGCTGTCCAAATAAAAGTTACAAACATTTACTCTCGCAAATTATTAAGTATATTGGACTATTTGGAGTTAAAATTTATAATAATATTTTCTATGATATTAATTGATTAACATGCTCAAATTTCAGCTTTGAGATAACCTATGTATATATTGGAAAAAGTTACAGCGTAATTGTATTAATCATGAGTCCAGATTGTTAACTGTTCAGGATTTAGAGTATAAATTTCTATTATGCATATACTATTATTCTAAATATGACAATCTAATCATACTATAAGAATTTATTAAAAGAAGTTGGTTATTCACATTTTATATTTTATATATACCTTATCCACAACCACATTTATGATTCGTTATCAAAAGACATAAACTATATATTATGCTGCCATTTCCACATAAATTTGATAAGTTCAACACGCTCGTGATATATAATTATAAAGCACTATATATAGATGATATAACTTTAATGTTTATGTTGTGCAAGTATAATAAATGTGTATATATAATTCAATTACAATCTGAATTCATATATGTTTCTAAACGTTTTATGATTTTACTATTATTAATGTCAAACAATTTTCAGAAATTGTATGGTCCAAGTTGCCCTTTTTATACCTGGCAAAGTCAAAGTATATTGTCTTAAGTGGTCTATTCATAAAGATACAACTTTTTAGACATAATCTATTATAATTTTTGAATAACAACTAATGGTAAGGAATAAGTTTTTTTGTTATGCAATAAGGACGAATATCAATGTAATTCAAATAAAACTTCGTAGTCAAGTAATATTTCCAATTTATTTTATAATAAGGTAAACTCCAAAATGTTTTCTTTTCCCCCTAATAGTCTATACATGTGATTACGGATGTCAATGGGTGGGTTTTACCCGGATCAGAACCAGTAAATAAGTAATGATCCTGGTTCTGGATCCGATCCATTAGATACTGGATCCGAACCGGATCAGGACCATCAACTATGAGTCTTAAGCGATCCGGATCTCAACGGTCTGGAACCGAACCAGACCAGAACTAGAACCGAAACCGTTGCTTTATAATTTAATGTGTTATGAGTGATTTTGAATCGATATGGATAAAACTAACTCATTGACAAACCTATTTAAACTTAGGCTCGTCAATAGACGGGTTTTACTCGGATCAGAATCAATAAATAAGTATTGGTTCTGGTTCTGGAACCAGAACCAGATCCGGACCGGACCATCAAACTATGGATCTAAACGGTCCGGGTCTAAAGCGGGTCTGGAATCGGAACCGGAACCAGAACCGCTGCTTTAAAATTTAATGGGTTTTGAACGATTCTGGATCGATCCGGGTAAAACCCACCCATTGACATCATGTGATATTAGAGTACCAATTAAAATACACAATCTGTCTTCACACTAAAATAACATATTAAAAAATTAGACAGCTTAATACTAAAATTATTTTTAAAATATGTACAACGCACAGGAGAAGCTGATCTCTCAGGTAAGAACAGATCCGGATTACTTATACAATGTTTAACAATAATGAGTGAATAAATTAGTTAGTAGTAATCTTATCTAAATATCTTTTTTTTTGTCATTAATTACAGAAATTTTAAAGGTCGCATCACGGTGGACTCGAACCCAAGACTTTTGACATCAGACATTAACCACTCTACCATTAGACCAACACACGTACATTTATTAACTTGGTGAACTCTCTGATTTGCGGATTCTCGATAAAATTAAAAGTTGTTGAAAATATCCTCCTAATTCAAAACTGGACAAATTTAATTTTATTGTTCCCCAAATAAATAAAATAGTTCTAGATTGATGGTTGAGTAATCTAATCCAGCATTTATCCCATCGAAAATTAATATTAACACGAGTATGACGTAATACTTCTGGTTTGAAATAAACATTTATGTATTAGTGAAAAATTGGACAAGTGGGGCAAAATTGTGCTGACGCTCTTATCCATAATCCACAGCCCCACTATTCAATTATCCTTTTCGTTTTAAATATTTTATATTAGTTGTTGATATTTGTTTATTTAATTTAATTTTAATATTTTCATAATTTTTTTTCTTTTTTAATATTTTTCTTCATATTCAATCTATTTATTTATAAAAAATACACATAGCCTGTGTTTTTCACTTATACAATATATTTTATTATGTGGATTTCACTCTCCATTCATTTTATACCAATTGTATTTATTAAAATTTATGCCAATAAAAACAAAGCCCATATATAATAGACCAAAGAGAGTATCACATTCTAATCGAATTTTAAATATATTCATATAATATGTAGTATGCGTGAATCTGCTTTTGGGTGTCTGCCACTTTTTTCATGCTTTGGCATTGTAATCCGTTGGCGAGTAACTTTCGGTCCCCGCACTCAAACTGATTGCAGCGTTTTCACTATATTTCACTTTTGCCCCAATACTTTCATTTAATTAATAAGATTACAAATATAAAATTTACAGTTTTTTATACGTATAATTTGACGATCAAATACAATTTTAAAAAACAAATGAACTACAATATGACTATTCAATTAGAGATGACTATTTAAAAAAAAAAAAGAGAAATAGAGATGACTATGTTTACAATAATACCTACCAAATTATTAATTAATTGATATGCTTGGTCAATGCGCCAAACTGCAATTAGCTGTAACCCTTTGTCATTATAAGAACCTTAGTCTTTTCTTTCTTTATTTTTCATGTCTAAGGATACAATTTTTTTCCTATATAAATTATATTAGTAAGATTTGAATCTGTAATCGTTAAATAATTACATTTTTGTTCACCGACTATTTTATTTCATAAGCATAAATCTAATCAGGACTTATGAATATGTTTTAGCTGTCAATGTCTTGACATTCACTTAATGATAACAAATGTACATTAATAGTCAACAAAATGTTGGGGAAAAAACAAAAACAAATGATTATATTTATATTATAAAACTAACTCTTGTATGCTTAATATACAAATTATTAAAAGTACCACCCAACCCACTCCAACCACTCCTCTGAGCACCGGAAATTAGGTTTTTAATCATAATCCATATCTAAAAAAATATTTAATAGTTAATGGTCATGAAAATGGTAAAATCATAAATTGAATAATGGGAGTTTGTCCCGAATGAAATTTGAGAGAAGGAAGATTTATAGAAATAAATCAATAATCCAAGGGACCAAATGATATATGGGAGACAATTGAATTAATAAAATAATTTTTACAACTTCTAAGACACTTGTCACTTGTACCAATAGATAATTTCAATATGAAAAATCCAGTTAAACCAAACGGATAAGAATATCCGTAGTGCTATGGGATATTTTTGGCAATTGATTATAACTTAAATTAGGATTCAAACGCTACAAATTGGTGCTATCCAATTCAGTCGTCAATGTCACAAACCCTAAAATGATATAAATTATAAAAAAAAACCTATTTCAGAAGTTGTTACTAAACACTGAAACATAATACAAAATAACTACTTAAAATTCAAGTTTTATTTGAAAGAGATAATTACAAAATTATTAACTAAATAAAAACTAACAAATAGTTATATATTTCATCTGTCCCATTTAAAATATCTCACTTTTATTTTTGGATTATCCCATTATAAATATCTCATTCTATTTTAGAAAATAATTATCTATTCAAAAAGTATGGATCATATCTACTTTTTATCATTTTAACTACTTTATATTTTTTTCTTAAATATCTATATCTAAAAATGGGAATGAAGGATTAATAAATTTAGAGAAATACTTTCCGCCCATTATTATTTATTTTTTTTTTGATATTTTAAGTTTGCTTGTTTCAAAAAAAAATAATTTTACACTAAAAGATATCTTTCGTATCACACATTAATTTGGGAAAAATATAATTATCTTTAATCTACGTATAAAAAAAATGAGCCATGGTTCATGGGACAGAGCGAGTATAATATTCGGTTCTGTGTGGAGAGGTCATCTGTTGGGTGGGGTGGGCCCAAAGAAAAGGACTGAAATAAATGAGAAAGTTGGTACGAACACCGACGTTTGAATCCGCTTACCAAGCGGGTTTAAAACTTTAAATTTAATTTCATCATTTGCCGTCTATTTAAATTAATTGTACTTCAATAATCTTTAAAATAGATGCATTCTAGGATATATTTAAGGGGGATTTCTGCACATTTTTCTTAAAAACATATTGACAATCATAAGTGGTTTATGTTATCTACAGATTTAGATATAAATTTGTTGAAGCTAGACTAATACATATATCTCTTAAATAGTATTTTAAGAAAGATAGTTAAATGTTGTGTAGTTAAATAGTTTCAAAATTTCATCGATTTTGGTGGGCGCGCTTTTAATAAATCAATGAGTGTAAATTAAGGTAGTATAAAAGGTTATTGAGATAATAAATGAATATATTAATAGATTATGAGTGTAAAAAGGTGAGCCATATGTGTTTTTTTGTAAATAAGTAGATATATTTATGGTAAAAATGTAAAGTTGATGTTTTCAAAAAAAGAAAAGTGAATATTTTTTGTTGACATACCAAAATGGAATTAAATGTACGAATTTAGTGGACGGATGGAGTACAAGCAATGTACGTTAAGTTATGAATTCAAATAATATTTATTTTATACTAAATGTTTGTAAAATTATATTATAGTTTTAAAGGATCTTAGATATTTTTTTATTTTTTATTAAAATAAGTACAAAAATATATTATTACATATATCTTCTCTTTTATTTTTGAGGTGTTTGTTTCCAGATTTAAAATCCTTAGGAACCGTTGCACAGCTGCGCTGTACTCTTCATCGCCGCCAGATTAATTTCATATTTAATTTACTCGTATACAATAAATGTTGTACGATACTAGCAACATCTGGAATTACGCCCGATATAACAACTAACTATATATTATTTAATATTTATCTACTTTTTGTACACTAATAATTGTTGCGAAAACACACACCACAATCACAACAGAAAATAAAGAACACGAAAATTGTTAACCCAGACTACGTCTGAAGACGATGTCAAGCCAATGATTTCAATATAAATTTCGGATACTGATTAGTGATTACAATGAAGAGCGACTATTAAATAGAGGAATAATATAACCCTAACCCTAAGCCCATTAGGGTTCCGCCTGAACCCAAAAAATATAAGTCCAAAATTTTGGATCACCGAAATCGTGGTAGAGTGTACAGTCCATTCAGGCTCCATACTCCAACAATAATTTTTTTTCAAAAATAAAATCTAAACTCCATTATGACTTATGAGTCACATAACGTTATTTATTGTCAAGTTTCCTGTATATTTCTTATATATAGTGTGATCGTTTGTTGCAATTTGTTCTTTCATAATAACGAGTTACATATTGAGTTTTTTTAAATAATTTTTGAAGCCAAATAAACAAATAATAAAATTGAATGAATTCATCAAAATTTTATTTAATAGTTCTCAAACAAAATAAAATTTTATAATGAAAATGATAATTTTACTATAAAATCAATTATGAATTTCACATCGATTTTTTCTGTACGTAAATTGAAAGACCAAATCTCTTTTGAACCATCCAATCGACATTCCTAAATGGTCACATAAGTCTCTTTATATCCTTTAAACGTAGCTAGATTAAATAGACCAACCTGTGAAAAAATATTGTCAGGATTCCACTTTTGGAAAATAGTGTTAGGTTTTAAATTGTCTTAGTACATTGCATGAATGTGACTTTCAAATGGGGCCATCTTTTTTTTTTCTTTCGAATTGGGCCATCTTCTTAGAAACATTTATTTCGTAAATAAGACAGACAGGTTCAAATTCCAAATCAAATGAAAATAAATTTCGTCGAAACCCAACCTTAAGAAAACTTTCTTGATTTGGGAGCTAAACTTAAAATGTTTTCTTACTCTTATCCCCACATCTTTTTTTTTTTTTCTTTTTTTTTTTAGATATAAAGTGACTCTTATCACCCTTAATCATGAAATATGAATACCTGCCTATTTGGGGCTGTTAGTATATTGGGCTAAGAATTAAGAGTGTCCAATCACAATATTTCTGGCCACTTTACTTTTGACGCCCAAATTGTTACAAAGTACCGAAACAAGGTATAATTTCTTTTCTGGAGCCGATGTTGTTCTAGTATATTAATCGTATATATAATGTTTTTTAATTTATATATATATATATATAGGATTGAGTTATAATAAAAATTTATTTTTAAAGAAAATATATAAACCATTGCATTTTATGTGTAAAGTTAATGCACTGTTCTTGTAAAAAAATTAGTTATGCTCATCAATGTTAACGTAGTATAATAACTTTATATATATATATATATATATATGATTGAGTTATAATAAAATTTATTTTTTCATAAGAAAATATTATAAACCAATGCATTTTATGTGTAAAGTTAATACACAGTTGAATTCTGATAAAAAAAAATTAATTATGATCATCAATGTTAACGTAGTATAGTAACTTTATATGCATAGTGTATTGGTTCGTATGTTTCTTATGAAAAAAAAAATATTTGAACTATAACCTATATAATGTACGTATAATTAGATTGCATATATAACAAATATATTACACTAATTACAATATATTGCAGATTGGGTATAAATGACTTATATTAACATAACTTTTGTTAAGATTACCTTAATTATGTTAAAAATATAAGGAACATTTACTTTTCATGATAAGATAGATTGATAAAACATAAAATTGAGTATTTAAACTTTGAATGATAATATTGTCAAACAAGTTCAAAATTGATTAGTCTATCATCAATCCATCAAAATAAAAATAGATTAGCTTGAATTATTTTTATCTATTCATTCATCGTGAAAAGTAAACATCCCCTAAATATATAATTAAATTTATTATGTTATGAGTCATAAATTGCAATATGTCTATATCTATATAATATAGTTTTAAACATATGAAAATTGGATCCTACGAAAGCTACATCTTTTGTGAGTACATAAGAATACTATACTGGACATATAAAATTATTGTACTAAAATAAAATCAATATAAATTTTGTTTTGCAATCTTTATATATTAAATGCAATATTTTCATATTTTCATGATAGATGTCGTTCTCGTGAAATCTATATACTAAACGAAATAACTTATACAATTTGTTTATTAGTTCCCATTATTTGCATTTTTGTTTTAATTGGCATAGTTCATAATTAATTCAATCACTATAACAAAAGTTGAATAATATTTCAAAATAAATATTATATGTAATTAAAATTCCAAAACAAATTTACATAGTGAGTAATGGAAAATGTGTAAAATCTTAAAAACTTTAATAATTATAAGTTAAAAAATATAAATAATAAACAGCATTTCAAAATTGTAGAAGAATAAAAAACAATGTTATGATTAAATTTGCACAACTAAAATTCGTATTTTTCTAGAACAATATAAAGATAACGTGACAAAACTTCATAATGGAATAGTCATTTTTAATTTTTATCATTTCGGATACTTTATTCTACAGTTCTATGTGTTCTTTTATATTCACTATCAAATTTAATATTTTATTTATATTTATTATAAATAAAAATATTATTATATAATAAATCATAATTAATATGGTTACTAAAAATTGAAGTTTAAATTATTATATACCATAATAATCATAATCAAGTATTAACTACTATTTCCGTCCTTAAAATATATTTTTATATTTTTTTGGTACATTTCCCAAATTTTATTTCATTTTAATTTATAAAAATTATCTCATAAAATACACTCAATTTATTATCATCAACAATACTCTTTATTTATACATTTTATCACTCATGATCCACCACCTAATTTATTTATTATCATCAACAACATTAATTATTTACATATTTACTTCTATATAATTGATTTAGGATTATATTAATACGAGAATCTTACTCTATTCATAAAAATTAAAAATCTTTTATTAAAACTTGCAATTCTCATGAATATATTTGGGAACAGAGGTAGTAATTTTTTAATTTAAAAGTAAAAGAAATTATGAATTTTAATTGAATTAATGAATTTTAGTTAATAATTGAAAGTGAAACTGAAATCTTATATATTAAAATTAAAGGATAAAAATAAAAGTACAACTGTAGTGAGAACTACATAAAGCCGAAAACACATTTTTTTTCCTACGAAATTCTCAGAAAATATTTTATTTTATTTTTATTCATTTAGAAACAAAATCAGACATTTAACTGCAACTATCTCCAACTTTGGTCCTATACAAGAACAGTTGAAAATAAGGAGAACATACTTCAGGTTCGATCTAATGTCCAAGTAATTCTTCCCCAAATCGCATTATGCAAACCCTAATTTATCACATATCCATTTCCCGAGTACCTACCCGCATCCCACCCCTAATTTCCTCTTCTCACAAATTCGCCAGAACAATGATTTTCTCAGGATTCGCTCCAATATTGGCTTCAAGACTCTGACTATATGCTCCGCCGCATCTCTTGAACCTCTGAGTTTTGGTGGCTGGGACGATTTTCAACTCGCCTCCAACTCAGTCGACTCCGGTGAGGTAAATCAGTTCCATAATCTTCTTAGTTCCTGTGGAATCGGTGATAAGAAGTATGTATTTCTGTATCTGTTTGGATTTATCTGTGCTCTGGCGATTTCTAGAGTCAAGGTTTCATGGATTATGGTGTTTCCAGCTTGTGCTATGGTATTTGCCGTTGGATTTTCTGCTGGATTGGTTAAAGGGGGACACTTGAAAGGATTGAAATTGAATGGGAATAGAAAAAAGATAAGTGATGAATCTTTAAGAGGTTGCATTGAGGAATTAAAGCGGAATAATGCTAGGTTTTTGGAGCTAAGGAATGAAATTAGACGAAGCATTGAACGCAGTCAAGTTACTCCAAGTGATTTAGAAGGCTATATTGATGTTATAGGATCTGTCAATTTATCGCTCCGAAACACAACAAGTTTTGTAGAAAATTGTGTACATAGTATATTAGGTGGCAAGGAGGGAGGTTTTGATAATGAGTCCAGTAGGAAAAGGAAGAAATCAATGAAAATGGGTTGAATTTCTCTCGGTATATTAATGGCGTGTTTGGAGCTAAGCATGATGATCCAAAGTCCGGTAAAATCAGAGGCTCTGGTAAGATGGACCTTACGGATGCAGATGTGAACAATAAAAAAATAGAAAACATCTTAGCTTCTCATCCCAAAGAAAGAAATCCAAGTTCTGCATTAAGTGGAAGTTCCAAAAATATGAGTGCTAGTATGTTTGATAACCCTTTTGATAGCTCTAGTAGAGCTAGAGATAGTGTTGGAAATTATGTTGATGAGACTGGGGTGGAATATATGACTTTTGAAAATGAGAAGAAGAGTTTTGTTGAGACAAATAATACTGTTAAAGCAGATTTTGACCAGACAGTCTATACTTACCAGAATAAGACATCAAGATTCATGAGCAATCAGCAGATTCACTTGAAAGATTATCGCGATGAGATTGAAACAACATCATCTCACAATAGTTTGCACGATTCTGTGGATGTTAGCATTAACATGAACCATGTAAAAACTTCAGCTACTCCTGGTCACCAGCAGAAAAGTAAAACCACAAATAGAAATTATTTGCACCCTGAAAATACGGAAGAGGACCTACTAGATTCCCATAGATATGCTTTTGAGAATGTGGATTTTGAGCCCCAAAAGGGGCCGAACTTTGCTGATCAAGAGTCTTCATATGAGGGTTCCTTTGGATATTCTCCATCTTCATCACGTGCTGATGATTTAAAATTCAATAGGTATCTTGTGGAAGCTAATGATCTTTTGAAAGAAGCAAAGAGGTGCATGCACTGCATAAGTCTGCAATACTACTGTCAGAAGCAATAGAGATGAGGCCGATGAGTTTATTGGCCGTGGTCCAGTTTGGAACACTTATCTCCTTCATGGAGAACTAAAACTGAGAATAAGCAGGTACTTGAGATCCCTTCTTGTGAGAACTGATCTCTTGTCAGTTAAGGAGTGGGGAAAGATGACAACAAATTCGATCAACTTGCTAACAAAGAGATTAGATCTTCTCTTGTGGTTGCTTGTGAAGAATGTGAAGAGCTCCTGATTAAGGCAGGAAGAAAATACAGATTGGCCATGTCAATTGATAGGAATGATATAAGAGCCTTGTATAATTGGGGCCTTGCTCTTTCTTTTCGTGCCCAGTTGATTGCAGATATCGGACCGGTGAGCATTATCCTCTAGTACGAATATCTTTTCATTTCCATAACGATGTTAATTAGTTACAGCTTAGTAGCTTGCCTTTCCTACTTTGCTCTGTAAATGAATGGGTAGAAGATATTATTTTGAACCTTCTTTTTAATTTGGCCTTTTGGTCTAATCACTCATTTGACCTTTTGCTGATACTACAGGGTGCTGCTCGTGATGCCGACAAGGTTTTCTTGGCTGCCATAGACAAGTTTGACGCCATGATGTCCAAAAGCAATGTTTATGCCCCTGATGGTACTATACACCGGCCATAAAAAAAGTTTGCTTGCAAGTTTGCTGGCTAATTTCCCACCCTACCTCGTAGAACGCTGAAATTTCAGGTTTATTTTTTGTGAAATATGTTGCTGTCTTCGTCAGCAACCTAAAACCTACTTCGTCAACTAGGAAAAACTCACACAATTTAACATCTTAAAATATCTCTGCACACCATCACAACATTCTAGTTCACTCACTAAAATTGTATTTTACTGAGAAATTTTTGCAGTGCAGCTCTTTTCAGGTGGGGTGCTGCACTGCAGCACCGGGCTCAGCTAAGGCCAAGTCGTAGTAGAGAAAAGGTGAAGTTACTGCAGCAAGCGAGACAATTATATGAAGATGCTCTTCAGATGGATTCAGGAAATCCTCGACTACAAGAAGCCTTGTCGTCCTGCACGTCTGAGTTAGACTATTGGTTCACTTGAGCATGAAGCTATGAAATATCTGGGCTATGAATATGGTCCGGTAATCACATTTTTGCGCAATCCGCGCTCCTACTTCTGTTATGGGTTGCTTTCCACCTTTTGTTGCTGCCATTTCCATCAAAGGATATTAATGAATACGAACAAATTAAAATTGAGTGGACCACAGTAAGTAATTCAGATTTTTTTCGAATCATATTTTACCCTAGTCCGCATATAGAATAAGAGGACTGTGTTTCGAGTTTTCTGATGGGCCATTGTTGTTCACATTTCGGTGAATATTGTGATTCTGAATATTTGTTGTATCATTTTCTCATAGGCCACGTTTGATTATGTTTCCGAATGAATCTTTTTCTCTTTTGTACTATGCACAATATGAAAATTCAAAATGGTGTTTGTTTTTATTCTGTTTTCACTATTTATTTATTTTGGAGTTTGGCAAAGGAGGATTGTGGAAATTGAATCCTTGACCCACTCTTTAAACAAAGGAGTCCTATCATTTGGTGTCCCAGAAGGGAATTTTCACTATAACTTGTAAATTTCAATTTGTATAACTTTTAAATTTTAAATCATTCGTCCAAACATATTCAGTCTCAGACATAAGTAGATATAACCTTTACATGTTGCTGGAAATACCCAAAACTTAAAATATAACCCAACAAGCCCAAAGTATCAATTTTGATTAAATGACACAAATAAAAATAAGGCTAGCAACAATTTCAGCTGATAACTGAGGGAAATGAGTAAAATATAATATTGAATTCTTTGCTCCAAAACTGTTAGCTTCTAACAAACTGAGTTAAACTTGTGGATGTTATAATATCGCATTCCACATCCAGATGAAATGTAAATTTACGACAGGCTGAATAGTTAAAAGTTCTATAATTGCTAGATTAAAAAGATTATTCACCTATACTATGCATACCATCAGCAACGCTGAGGAAAACACTCAGAATTCCGGCTAACGTGACGGTCCCAACCAAGGTATGATCTTCTTCAACAACCCAAACACAACTAACACGATACGCGAGCGCCTGCATCATCACAGCCAGCAAGGAACTCCTCGGGCTGCAGACGAGTGGCTCACACCTACCGGCTGCATAGTGTCGACTCGACCCTCTACTCCTACCAGACATGGAATCATCGTCCGAAGAAAAGCTTGAAGAGGAAGAAGACGGCAATGAGGAGAGGATCAACTCATCCATCATATCCACCATTCGCCCTAAATTTCTCTCCTCCAGCCTCGTCTTCACCAGCCGCACCAGATCCTCCGGTGGGCTGCCACAGTCGATATAAGTCATGAGATCCATGGGCGAGAGGGCCATGATTGCAGATGCAGTTGATTCATCGCAGTAGGCTAGAGTCATGGGCGAAATTTCCCCCATCAACCGGTTCTCTTCATCGACGACTGCAACGGATTTCTGCTCAGAGATAGCTCGATGGAAATAGGCCATTGCTGAGGATGCAGGCATGTTGTGAATGATGGTCATGATGTCGCGATCAATGACATTTAGCGACTCAATGTCGTATGTGGGGACCGGAGAGAAGGCCCCTACGGAGTTGAGAAGGAAGCGCAGCACGTCTTCTTGCGTTAGCCAACAACATTCGTGTTCTTTGTAGCGGCTGCAAGAGGGTTGTTGCCTGTTGACGAACCTCTTTCTTGAATTGTTGATTCGCTGGCTTTGAATTGGAGCCACCAGATTTTGGGTGCCCTCGAGTATGTAATTTATGGCTTCCAGCACGCTGCAAAACAGATAAAGGAGAGCAAAGCTCAAAACATGAGGAAACGAGAAATAGATTCAGGCAAAACAGAGTGGATTTGCTTGAACTCTGTATACTAACAGCAAATATGGTTCAATAATAGCGTGCAGAATCTTCATATTGCTAGCCTGGCATAGAAGAGTAGTGAGATTAAGACCTTGCAGAGCTATCTACATTTACAAGAAAAAGAAAACAAAAAGTTTTCAATCAATAATAATTGCAAATGAGAAATGACGAAGCAGTTAAGACGCTTCCCGTCCAACCAATAGATCGGAGATTTGAGTCTTCTTAGATGTGTGAATGTGTAGGTATATGTGTATGTAATTCTAAAAAAAAATTGCAAATCAGAACAAGTTTTTTAGGCAAAAACTTGTGTATTCAAGTCAAGTAGAGTTTATCAATCTCCAGCTATAATTTATTAATTCTAATTAGAATTTAATTAGGCAGATTCATAGTGTGTGCGTATTTCTTTGTTCTTTTGATAAATAAGAAAACAACAGGTGGCCGGGAATGATAGTAGAAATAGAAATTAACAAGCGGTAGCTGTCGCAATTGATTCCCCAGAAAAACAATTATTTAATACTTGGATTTTTTAAAAGAGCAATTTTAAAGCCGTTAAAATCTGAAAAATCTCTATCACACACAGATGCTGAATTGAGCCACACAATTTCTCCCAATTGAACAGGATCAGAAATCCATAATCCCCCATCCCACCCCCTTCACATACACGTTCAAACCTGCAGCTCAATTTATACATACAACCGATAACGCCACCCAAAACCGGCGAATTTGGTATAAAAATTTAAAACTAAAAACCACGAATATTGCGAAGTAAAAGCAAATCGCCGGAATAAGGAAAAAAATATAGTCCAACGAACCTGGAATTAGGTGTGATGTGCCTGACGATCGGGGTTCCTTTAGGCAAAATGTCATAAACAGGAGTTTGAAGAGCTTTGAAAGGATCGGCCAAATTCTCCTCCCTGCAGAGAAAGAGAATCGCATCCGCGGCGCTAACTTTGCCGACGCACACGCACGAAGCTCCAGCGCTTTCCCCAGCACATACCCAAACACTAATGTATGTCTCTCCAGACGCCTTCAGCGCCGCCAATGCGTCTGCGATAGACGTGGTCGCCGCGATCCACTTGAGCTCCGGCTTCCCTATGCACAACTCCGTCACCTCTCCGCCCAGAGATCTCAATGCCATACAACGATCGTATCTGCTGTGGGAGAGATGAGAGATAAAAATAGGAGATAGAGTTGGCGAAGATTGACTGTATGGAAAATCTGGTAATTAGAACAGGCAGAGATGGAAGATGGGAGGCTATGGGAAATACAATGGAATCTTATATATATAGATGCTACATAGCTATTTACTAGTACTAGGAGACTATATTTTTTTGGTATAAAAATAATTCAACTTTACGTGTGGGACCACGCAATTTTTCATGCTTCTAGTCAAATTATATTTCTACCTATTTACAATAGTATAAGTTTTTATTTAGTATAGCGAGATGCATGAAACTACTGAATTTATGTGACATTTATCTAATGTGATAGAATATATAGACAAAATAAATAAGTGTTTGAAGGATTAAATAATTAAATAAGTGTAAAATTAATTAATTCATGAGTAAATTATAATTTATTTATTATCGGATATCTAATAAATGCTCTCTAAGTTTAATATATACGGAAGAAAATTGAAAGAAGTTATATAGGAGGTGTTAGTTACCTAGATTGGAAAAACATCTGCTTCTTGACAAGAGCAAATTTTATTAAAAGTTGGAGTTAGGTTGTAAAAGTTAACCTGTTTCAATTAAGTATTGAAAGAAGTCAAATTTAGTAAAATCAATATATTGTATAATGATTCTAATACCTTAATTCATAGGTAGTAAAAGTTTTCGAAGTAAGTAATCAAAGAAGTCAATTTTACTAAAATCAATATATTGTGTAATGACTCGAATACCTTAATTCAGTTTTTTGTCCAAACGTGAGATTGCACCCGCATCTCTGATTTTTATTCTCGTCTCTAGTGCATACCACTGAATTTTTTCAAGAGTTTATATTTTTTTTCCTTAAAAAAATTTGATTAATTATTTTCGTCACAAGAACACATGAATTCGTGAGTCTTCTGGAGGATTAATCCAAGCAATTTGATTAATTGATTAACTATTTTTTCATTTATGAGCCACCATTATTTCTATTTATTATTTTCAATAATATTATTTATTCATATTTTTTATTATTCACGATTCATCGTTAATTAGTTTAATAGGATATTAATATAGAACACATACTTCACTGGTAATACATTTAATAATTTTATTAAAACGAAAATGCCGAAGAAGATAATTAGGAGAGGGACGGAGTAGAGTATAAATCTTCTATAACGGTATAACAGTAAGCGTGTGATGAGCGTGTGGAGATGGCCCCCGGGATATTTGGAAATTTTTGGTGGGGACCACGTTCAGAAGTCAGGGAAAGTCAAGCTGCCCAACTTGTCTTTAAGGAAGGTCGGCACCGGTTAGAGATGGCAATAGATTCTGGATTCGATCTAAATCCGTGGATCTAAATTTATTTTTGGGATCGAATCCAAAAATTTTGATCTGATGATTTGGATCGATCTGAATCTTCTGCAATATTTCGGATCCGAATCAGATTTAGTTTTGAGATTCGATCCAGGTCCAATCCGGTCATGATTCATTATATATATATATATATATATATATATATATATATATAATTTTATTATAATTAAATACCTAACCCCAACTTAAAACTCTTTAATTTTCTTTTTCAAATGCTCACAAAACAAATATGCTCCCATTTCATTTCAAATTCTCTCAATTATGTATCAATGGACATTCATGACGGGTCGCATCACTTACATCACCGGAAATCGAGTTATTTGTTGTTTACTACCTTATAGTAAATTTATAACTAACGTCTTCCAATATATTGATAATTATAGAAATTCTAAATAATTATTATAATATTATTATATATTTAGATTAATATGGTGTTAATGTGAATTGTGTTGATTTAGAATTTATTTTAGAAGCGAAAATATATGGATTCAGGTCTAGACCCTGGACCATGCGGATCTTATGGATCTAGATCTGGATTTAATTTTTTTGGACTCAATGGATCTAGATCGTATCCTGAGCCAAGCAAAAAAAATCGGATCTGGATCTGAATCGGTCCAGATCCGGTCCATTATCATTCCTAGTACCGGTAAAGGTGAAAACTGAGAAGTAAGGCTTGTGAATTAAATCAATTAAAAAATACGTATCTTTGATTTTGTATAAGAATATCTAACCATTAAATTATACTCTCTACATCCCAATATTCACCCCTTTCTTTTTTACATGTAGATTAAAAAATTATACTTTGTATGTAAAGTAGTCGGTGACACGAAATTTGAGATATTTTTAGTGTAAAAAATATTTTTTTTTTAGAAATTGACCAACTTAATGGGACAGTCCAAAAAGGAAAACGTGCCAACAAAATAATGGGACGGAGGGAGTACATATCAAGAAAATATTAAATTTATTTTTATAATCTTATTAATTATCATAATAAATTTTCATACAACTAATTATCAAATTTTAAAAATATTAAATAAGAGTAAATAGAAAATATATCATAATTTTACTCTCAAATTATAAATTAAAACACTTATTAAAAGACTGTGAAAGAATACTAATAAGTCACTTAAAAAAAACGGAATGAGTATAATTTTATGGAGCAAAATTTGCGATACAAAATCTAATTTTGTACACAAAGGGTCGTGCGACAGCTTTGATTTTAAAAGTTATTAATATATATTTTTAAAAAAATTGGATATTCGTTTTCTCTGGACTTGTTTGTTTATTAATTAAGACATCCTAGAAAAATGGGTACAAGTAGTATATATATATATATATATATATATATGGATCAAATAGAACCACATCTTTTTTTGATTGATGATAAGACGTTGAAGATGATGATGAAAGCGGTATAAAGTTGTGCATAACGAAAACTTTCTAAAATTATTTTGTTGTGCAACAATTTTAGAAAGTTTTCATTATGCACAACTTTATCTTGCTTTGTGCATTATCTTCAACGTCTTATGCATTGTTCTCAAGTTTTCAAAAAGATGAGTTCACACTGGATCCAACCTCTCTCTATATATATATAACGTATAAAGTTGATGAATAAACCTATAAAGTTATGCAAAGCGAAAACATTCTAATATTATTGCATAACAAAATAATTTTAGAAAGTTTTCGTTATGTATAACTTTATCTTGTTTTGCATCATCTTCAACGCCTTACTTATCGTGGTTCGTAAAAAGATGTGGTTCCATTTGATCCACTCCTATATATATATATATATATATATATATGAGATGATGTATTATCAGTCATAAAGTAAGGCCCGATTCGTACTAGAGTTAAAAAAGAATGGCGTTTAACCAATCTTATTTAGTCTTGAATGAGATTTATTACTAATTAATGGAAAATGACCGATTTAATGCATGAATTGACGTTTAGCTCTTGTTGTTATCTCGAAATGTTTGACATCAATGACTTACGTTATTTCTAGAAATGTCATTGTTCATGATTATAGTATAACAAGATTCATTGTATGTTTCTCTGATCTATGATTTCGCCTATTTTAAAGTATATATCTTCATAAGATAAATTTACTGAGAAATTTGCTAAGTACTTCTAGATAAATAGGGTAAGTGCATACCACACAAGTTTTTGATTAATTTGCAATTTTAAGCTTATTATCAAATTTCTACCGAAAGCTAGAATCATGCTAGGCTCAACTGAGGACACAATTCTTTTTTTTTTTTTTTTATATCATGAAACCCATGACAGTTATCTTGACACAACTCCACGCTCACGTTCTTCTGTAATAACTTAAGACATATAACTATACTTGGAAACCAGATGGATGCGCCAAACCCATGAGGCGTTTGATAGGTTCGAACATGAGTGATCTCGACCACATAACCCATCTTAACTATTGGATCCATGGACACACATTCTTCTTCTCTTTCCACATGGATGTTTGACACGTGATTTTCGATTAAATAGATACTTGAAAAGTATGCATGGAAAACAATATTCAAGCTCTATTTATGATTTGGTCAGATTTCTCTCTCAACCAGTATATGATGACGACGCTACTGGAGGCGACATTAATGAAGCAACGATATTTTTAAGTTTGCATTAACATTACTCTAATTAATAAAATTTAATGTATCTTGCAGCTTGAAATGTCGTGTTTTATTCCAGCAGATGAGGAACTTTCTAAAAAGTAGTTCGAAATTCTAAATCAATTTCGTAGGTTAAGGTTACTGATCGAAGTTCAATATCAGCATATATACTGTGGGGACACAATCCAAATTATTTATTATTTGAATATCATTCAATTGATACATTCTTTAATTAATCTATACAGCTGTGGAAATATCAGAAGATGGATTTTTCCCGAATACGCAAAACCGCATTACAATCCACCCACTTGAAAATACATATCCATCTTTGGTGTCACATTCTTATTTTATTATTGATATTTTTAGTTTTTTCTTCAAATTTAATTTATTATTATTATTGTTGGATAGGGTTCATTATAATTTTACAGAGTAAAATTTTATAGTATGACACAAATAAATATGGGACAAATGGTTCGGACTCGATCCACCGTTGCTAACTTCTAAAGTTTCGCAATTTGACGAATTTGGAAATAGCAAAGTTAAGCACGAAATTGTGAATACGACCTTCTACCTACCTAGTCGGTGCCCTCCAATCCTGCCAGCATAATAATCATCTTTGGATAATGAAATTCTTAGATTTTATTTGGACGGCTAAACACACGGTGCATTATGGTGAGAAAGCTCATTAACATAGGAAATATGAATAGTAATACATCTTCATATTTGTGAAGACATCGTAATTACTATATTAATATATGTTAGTTCAAGATCATATTTCATCCATTCGTAAGACATATATTAAATATATTGTTTAAGACATCTTTCATCAGCAACAGAAGACAATAAGAGTTCTAGTCTTTGCAGCAGAAGACAAAAACACAAACCAGTAAGACAACCAAAATTAAATCTCAATCATTGATCTAGCACGAAATTAAACTACTTTTATTTCACTCGATGGTAACTCTACTCTAAGTCTTCCTCTGGGAGACTCCTTAGAGTTGAGTTAATCTGTTTTTGAAAAGGGAACAAGCAAGAAAAAGAAGCAGAGTTCTTCTTCTCTATTAAGGAGTGAGGAAGCGACTAGTCGCTTCTGGCGAAGCTTCTAAAAGGCCGACCATATACCAGTCATGAGCTATCGCTCATGCCTAGAGAGGCGGAAGCAATAGCTTCAACAAAGCGATAGCTTCACGTTTGACCAATTGGTTAGCAAGGAGCTCAGGAACAACAACCCTGATTGTTTCGAGTAGTGATCGCGAATAAGGTCTTACGGTCTTACGGAACTGTACAGATAAACACGAAAGTAATACCATTGGTAAAGTTATTATTTTTATAAAACATTTTTCTGTTTAAATGTATTTGTAAATGCAATAATATTCCTTTATATGGCTTGTGACTATATATATATGCCTAAAAAATAGACAAGTCAAGAAATTAGGGCTATTCAATAATTGAGTGATCGATGTTTTATTTCGTCATCACAAAGCGAGCAACCACTTTAGCCGTAGATACTGTTTGTATCAATAAATAGGAAATGTATTTATATATAGCACATCATCGAGGGAAAAATATGTTGGAAATTTTGTTAAAAATGAAAGTGTTAATGTGGGGGTTTTGTCCCACATTGATTTTGTATCAAAGTAGGTGGAGTTCCTTAGGCTATATAAGGAGCTCCTAGGTCTTGTTACAAGTGCACCATGTAATACACTTTAGTCTTGTGTTTGACTTCAGTTAAATTTCCTTGTCTCGGTTTGTGAGTAAGGTGAGAGTTATTGAGCTTGTAAGAGTGTGGGGTTGGTAGCGGGAGAGTGAAATCTTGTGTGATTGTAGAAATTTATCATATAGTGGATTTCCTCGTGGTAGTGGTTTTCTCCGGATTGGAGTTTCCACGTTAAATTCTTGTGTTGTTGATTGTGTCGTATTTTTCTTTATTTCTTGCTTCTACCAAGTTTGAATGGGGAATTGATTTTTCCCAACAAGTGGTATCAGAGCTCCGGTTAAGGTCTCTTGATATTCCAAGTATGCTCTGTGGTTGCAGTATTGTCTGATCTTCCACATCAGAAAGGATTTCTTGAGAAAGATCCGGGGGTGTCTCGTGTGAGACGGTTATTCATTTTGGTGGAGAAGCGGTTCGTCAAGGCAACTTCAAGTCCAAGGAAGTTTGACGTGGAGAAATTGGATGGAAGAATGGTTGATACAATCTGGTGTACACAAGGCTCCGAGAAGGAGGTTGGCGAAACTGTCAAGGTGGCGCTGTTCAAGGGGGAGCTATTACGGCAAATGGCTCGCTTGGAACTGACATCAGGGTGATGATGTTAGTCGGACCACATGTGCATCGGCTTGACATGGATGCAAGGTGTGTGGTGAAAGGATGTCGATGGCTGAGGAACTTCTAGGAGGGTCAAGAGCTAGAAGTTGCACCATAATTTTCAGCAAGGTTTTTCGACATGTGCCGAAGGAAATTCTTAGAATGGTTTATTCTAAGTGTTCTACTCTTATGGTGGAGTAGGTTTATTCTCTTTTGAGAATGATGATTCTTTGGGTTTAAGAATCATGATTGTCGGTAAAGACAATGATTGTCGGTGAAGACAATGGAGGTTTTCTTTCATTTTTTAACAAGGTGGAGATTGTTGGAAATTTTGTTAAAAATGAAAGTGTTAATGTGGGGGTTTTGTCCCACATTGATTTTGTATCAAAGTAGGTGGAGTTCCTTAGGCTATATAAGGAGCTCCTAGGTCTTTGTTACAAGTGCACCATGTAGTACACTTTAGTCTTGTGTTTGACTCTAGTTAAATTTCCTTGTCTCGGTTTGTGAGTAAGGTGAGAGTTATTCAAAGGCTTGTAAGAGTGTAGGGGTTGGTAGCCGGGAGAGAGTGAAATACTGTGTGATTGTAGAAATTTATCATATAGTGGATTTCCTCTGTGGGCCGTGGTTTTTCTCCGGATTTGGAGTTTCCACGTTAAATTCTTGTGTTGTTGATTGTGTCTGTATTTTTTCTTTATTTCTTGCTTCTACCAAGTTTGAATGGGGAATTGATATTTCCCAACAAAATAGTTACACCTCATATGTGATATGAGACTACCAAATGGCACTATATATTCATATATTTATTTGCATTAAATTTCTTGTAATATTCTAGTAAGACAACATCTAGAGAATAAATTGAATTAGAAAAGCAAATAAAGCTGAGAAAAAAAAGAGAGATAGAAAAATACTTAACTATATTACCTTATTTCAGACATCTAACAAAATATGAAGCAGCTGAAAAACTCTGGCTTTACATATTTTTGAAATCGATTTGTTTAACCTGAACGTAATTTTATCAAAGGTATTGGGGATTTTGAAAAGTGTTCCACATGAAATAACAAGTTTGTCTTTCTATATATCTACGTGATATCATGTTTTAGATAAAATGCCAAATGTCAATAAAAGTTTTACATTGTATGTATTGACTTAACGATAAAATAATTAATATATGAGGCTTAAAAAGTTTGAATCTATGTGAACTTTAATTTATTATTTTAATTTAATTTAAAATATTGTACACCATCTCTAGCCACTATAGACATCGAAATAATTTAATATTCGACCAAAAGTAGACAAGATATTTGCCAAATGTAGTCCTAACTCATAGAGCCTAAAGATATGCTCCACGTGTAAAATAATTTTATTTTTTGGAGAAAACGTTTAAAATATATTATACCTATTTTTTTTTTAATTAGGGCGAGTAGATTGAGATCCATACCATATTTGTGGTCTTGATATGTACGCAGCGTTGGATTTCTATAGTATCATGTAGGTAGTATGTAATACTTGATCTGGATCATATTTTTTAATTGTGTGGACGCCAGAAAGATATGTGGAAACTAATTTTTTTTGTAAGGGAAAAATGAGAAAGGCATCCACATGTGCGAGCTAAGGGCATCCGTGGGCATAGAATGTCACTATGAAACACAAATATGCATATAAAATAAAGTAATCATATAAAATAACATAAAATTGATCTTATTAGAACCATAAGATCCATGCTCTAAATTATGTATTTAGATATTTTTATTGAACTTTTTTTTAAAAATGAAGATATTTATTAATATTCATCGATGACCAATAGCAAGCCGCCGATTTTGACCATCCTCGCAAACTTTTTCTCATTGAAACTATATGTTTTCCCGTTTTCGTGGTCAAAGGCAAGTGGTTGAAATTTTGGATCTGAGAATCATATTTGAAGATCTGTTACTATTTGTAACTGCTTGCATGCTAGTCTAGAAAAATATATTATGCGCATTTCAAATATCAACTGGTCCGGTCCAAGCCCACGATTGAACTATGTCGAGCGTCGGCCTGGCTTGGCTTTTCAAATATATTATGAAACTATTGCAGTCCAAGACCATCCGCGAAGTGGGTTTTGACAGCGCCTGGGGTTGGAACTGAGATGGATTTGGGCGGGCTTGAGATTTCTTAAAGATCAAAATTGATTCTCTCCATCCATCATATATGTTCTTAGTTTTTACCGATGCGAGTTTTAATAAATACAATGAGTGTAAAGTGAGATCCATATAATAAAACATGTTATGTGAGTGGAAAATGTGGTTAATATGTTGTTTTTTTATAAATAAATGGATTGAATGTGAATAAAAATATTGACTTTTGGGTGAGGTCCATGTTTATAAAAGGAAAGTGAATTAATTGTGTAGACGTACTAAAATAGAATTAAAGGAACAAATATCAAGGATGAATGGAGTATTTTTTTTTTACTAATATTATTTGTATTTTATGCTCAAATATTTAAAATAAAATAAAAATCAATTGTGCTAATATCATAATATATGAAATAACATAGGAACCCATAAAAAATAGTATGTTTTTGTTTTGTATTTTATAGTTTGGTATTCACTTTTAGTAAAATTACAAACTTTAAAATTCTAAAATACAAGTGATCTTTTCATATAGAATTAGATTCTTTTTAAAATTTATTAATTACAAATTTTTATTAGAAACTATTAAATATATATAATTACATAAGAATAAATAGATATTATTATTCAGTCAGGCTTGAGTTTTGGCCTACACAGGCTTCAAAAAGACACCCAAATGGGGCCCACCCCAAATGGATTGGCGCAGTACTGAACCCATTTTCTTTAATGGGTCGAGGTTGAGCCCAATTGGGCTAACCAGATTAAAAACACTAAACTGGACTGGACCTGGAAGTTTGGAGCCGGACGCCCTTTAGAATGAACAATAAGACTCGTTTGAATAGTTCCAAATTATAAATTATCAGTTACTAGGATAATATTATTCTTTTATATATAAAATCTTGAGTTTTAAAGTAATATTATTTAAACTATAGAATACATTATTTTTGTAATTATCCAGAATCATTGAGCTCAAATTGATAAATAATATCTCAACATTTTCTCAATAATATTAATATGCCGAATTCTCGTGGCCAAAACATCCACATGGCTCATCGGCATGTGACATGGCAATGTATTTGCAATATTAGAATATTGTATGAAATCTTTGCGTGCCTCATCAGATCTAATGACATAGTTTTGATGAAAAAAATTAATATACATATATATATAATAATAATCTCAAAATTTAACGAAAATAAAATATCATATTATATATTATGCGCAATCTTACACCTTCATATTCAATGTTAGATTTATTATTCAATACCACCATTATGTTATTGTACATAACTATAATTTATTTCTTATTTTTTTTGTCTTAATTTATATTATTTCTTCACTTTTTAGACTTTTTTTTACTTATATCAATGAAAACATAAACAAAAATACAGTATAAAAATTACATTTTTATTAGATATATAAATATTACATTTAGCATACTGCAAAGTGGAGCATTGGTCTGGAGATGGTCTAATTAGGCTGTGGATAAGCCTAGTCGGCACCTCGTCATCCCTCGCAATAAAATAAACTTCCACTATTTTCCTTCCTTAAAAACTCTTAATTACATCATTTTCACCCTAGGGTTAAGAATTTAAATCCTTCAAACACCAAAAGATTTCCATTTTTCTCGTACTTAAATATAAACAAGGAGTAATCTCCGTTTTGGATAACACTGACACCTACTTTTCCGCTCCTACTAATGTCTATAAAACTCAAATTGCTCATATCCACTCAGGCATTCACCATCGCTCTCTGCATTCGTTCATCTGCTTTTATTTATACCCAATTTAACATTTTCTGCCTTGAGAGAGAAAATTCAAATTGTTAAAAATGTTGACTATATTCAGGAATGGCGTGATCGATCCGCCTCGAGAGCTGCACAGCCCAGCCCCAACGACGGCTTCCGTGAGATCCAAGACGCCAGACGATACTCTCAAGGATTTCTTAGATTCAAATCCGAAAAATGGCTTCTCTGTTCAATTCGTAGACAAGGCCGTCTTGGCCCACGCCTCGCCTCAACTCACCCCCTATCGAAGGTAACATTCTCAAAATCACGCTTAAATGAACGATTGCGATATTGTGCATTTGGTTTGTTGATTGGCAATGTATGATGATTGCAGTTTATTCTCGGGGTGGATGATGTTTACTGCATTTTCATGGGCGATTTGAAAAACCTGTGCCTCCTCAACAAGCAGTATGGGCTGACAAAGTGTGGAAACGAGGCGCTGTTTGTGATCGAGGCGTACCGGACCCTCCGCGACCGCAGCCCCATTCCTGCGCATCAGGTCCTCAAAGAGCTCGAAGGCAGTTTCGCCTTCGTCATCTACGATCACAAATACGGCACTGTCTTCGCCGCCCTCGTAAGCAGTCGAATGCATTTTCCCAGATTCTCCATTTCTTCTTATCATCGCGTTGTTTAATTTGATAGGAATTGGTTAATTTGTAGGGTGCTGATAAAGCGTTGAATCTGTTCTGGGGTGTATCGGCTGATGGATCTGTGATGGTATCGGACAATGTTGCCCTCATCAAAGCAAGCTGCAGAAAATCCTATGCTCCATTTCCACCTGGTATTTATATCAATATAGGTTTAATTCGTTGCAAACAAAGTTGATGAGATACAAAATGTTATGAATGTAGGATGCATGTACCATAGTGATAGAGGATTGATAAACTTCGAGCACCCGATGCATAAGATGAAGGCGATGCCGAGAATCGACAGTGAAGGCGCCATGTGCGGATCGTATTTCGCAGTGGATGCTTATTCTAAGGTTAACAGCATGCCTCGTGTTGGGAGTTCTGCTAACTGGGCAACCTGGGGCTGATTCTTTTCACTCGCCTTGCACCCATCAAATCCATTTTTCTTTTTTTCCTTTTAAATGATTCGGTGTTGATTGTATCCTCGTTATGTTGTTTACAAATCCCCCTGCCCTCGGAATGTAAATTTGGTGACCGAGGGTCTTGGATTCTGGATTTTGTTTGAGAAGAGATAGCTGTTATCACATTATTATTATTAGTATTATGGCTTTAAGAATGAAAATTTCGAGCCCTGCATTGTACTTGCATGGCAAAACGAATGATTTTGATCATCACCACGAATCGACTTCAAAGTGATGCTCAATGCGTGTTCACAAAAATTGATCGAGAAACAGATTATGAATTTATAATTTAAAAAGTCACCACTATGCTAACAGAACGTTCCTTACTGTTGAATTCTCTGACCTGAAAGACGCAATTTGGATGATACAGAGACGTGATATTCTGCTGAATGCGTTACGTTTGAGAAAGTTATGAAAGTTGATGAATTGAGAAAGTTACTGAATTCAAAAATTCGAAAATTTTCATCAGAGTTCGAATCTCATGAGGGACGAAAATTTCATTTTTTTGGATTCAATAACTTTCTTAACGGATTCATCAATTTTCACTGTGAATTCATTATTTTTTGGTTCTCACGATAAAAATAGTTTTCACGTTAACTCTCTCCTATCTATATATATAGAAGAGTTCAAATAAAAATCTAAAAATCAATGTCTTTTAAGTATAAAATTAATGTACTACAAAATATTGATGAATATTGTTGTTTTTTATCGAATTCAATGATGCATTAGTTTTGTGCATAAAATACATTAATTTTATATATAAAATGAATTGATTTTTAAGTTTTTATTATAACAAAACTCTATATATATATAATTGATATATGTGGAGAGAGAGGTGAGAGTCGCAACTGAAGGCGACAGGAATGACTGTAGTGAGTGAGAGGAAAGGGGGATGATTGGATTTGGGGGTTAGGGTTGTTTTTGAAGACAAATGAGCTGATTCCAGGTGGTTGCGTTTCTTGCTGTTTTCGATCTTTCTTTTCCGCTTTTGCGTTGCTTCGCTTTTTCTTCTTTGGAGTCTGTTGTTCACTTCTGCCTTACGCGTCTTCTTCCCCTAGTATCTTTAAATATAAACGATTATTATAGAATCCATGTCGTTATTTTGGTGTTACCAAAAAAGTAATTATATATGTGTGTGTATATATTATATATAAATTAGTATTGAGAGTACATTATATAATATTTTATTGATCAAACATTCAAAAATAAAATAATATTATAAAATGTTGATAAATTATTATTCTCTAATGGACCATAATTCTGAGTTCGAAAAAAAAAGATTATCTAGACTAGTAGTGTTTGTATATAAATATAGATAAAAATCTATGTGTGTATTGCCTAGTAACATAATAATTAATATTTGAAATCAAATATCTCAAGTTCGATTTTATCTTCACCGATCTTTAAAAAATCATTTATCCAAAAATCGAATGTATAAATAAATGTTGGTTGCTTGGATATAATAAGTTGAAAAGATGTTTATTTTTGAAAGATATAAATACACTTTATTGCGTTCCATTGAACAAAAACCAGTAAAGTCATATAGAAGGTTTGAGGGATTGTCTCGTTTTTCTTAACATAAACCAGTAAAAATACCATGTGGAGTTCGTTCTCATTATTTAATCATTACTCCTCGGAAATCCAATAAACGAGCAGTGTTTTTTCGCCTAAAAGGCTAAAAGACAAAGTCAGTGCTGAAAAATGAAAATTAACGAGTTTTCAGTCTCCGATAAAGATATAAGAATAACAACTTTTTCGGTGGGCGGCGGCGGAGTTTAATTCGCGAAGTTTATGGGTCAACCTACGACAGACACGACAGATACCCAACATTAATGCAACATAAATGAGCTAACATCCATGTGAGGTTCAATATGATGATGTAAATTCAGTTTTATTAATTTGAATGCGCACTAATTTGTTAGTAACCATGCGATGCTAAGTTGGTAGTGCTTCATCAGGAACATTATATTTAAGTGTTACATTACATTTTTGCATAAGTAATTTACCAATATAATATTCAGTTCTCAAACATCTCTTTCTCATTTTATCTAAATAAAAATAAATGATTTTAAGATTCTTTAAATAGTATAAAATTTAATAAAATTCAATATGCAATCGAATGATCTGGTCTAAACTGCACTTTATAGTTGCAAAGTCAGCGTGAAGTGTGTTGCGTTTGTCTTTTTTAAAGAAACTGATAGTTAATTCTGGAAAAAAAACACATAATTATTTCAAGGATGATTCTTTATGTTAATTATTGAAAAAACAAAATCTTGTATCTAAGAAATGATTGCAAAATCTACACTATAGTAAACATCGAAAGAATATTTGTTATATTAAAACATACATTAATTCTCCAAATGTCTATTAATATACACCTTTATTTTCACATAACAAAATAATATATTAAAAATATATATAATCTCGTGTATGCCACACTTGGATGACTCAAATAGACCACTTAAAATTTATGCATAGAAAGTACTAATAACTACTTTCTTGTTCCGTTAGGGTTAGCTCATTATTTTTAGATATGTTGTGTGTGATATAAAAATTTAATGTAATTTTTTTCTTTTTTATATATATGAGTCAACAATAATTAAATAATCAAAATAGTATATGAGCCAATTTGAGCGGGTTATAAAATTTGAATATGCAGCTAAATTTTCCTGTTTTTATTCGAAATAAAATAAAACAAAAAGGCAACCATATGGGATATGTGTTCCGCACAAATCCAACGGTCGAGTTAGGTACACCGAATGCCTGAAATCATTGACTTTTATTTTCCTTTTCCCTTTTCCGTTTTTAGATTAAAAGAACAACGAAACAACCAACATAATAAAATTGGATGAATTCTGGCCAGTTGTTCTAAAAACTTGAAACCAGAAATTTCAGTACTTCAATCCTTTTGTCTTTTAAACTGAAGCTCAATCTTTCAAATATAAGCCAAATATTATAACAGTTGCTATCAGCAATCAAAAATTGACGCACAACACAGTATATTACCCGACCGGTGCCAACACGAGACGAATCTCTAGCGCGAGCTATGACTTCGGACTCTTCCTCGCTCGTTTCTCATTCACATCGAGTCCACGCTGCAAGGAGAAGTCACCAATCCCTCTCCAGCTGATAAATTCTAACGCTCTCTGTGTCAGCTGAATGTGCGATTAATTTGTGAGTTCTGGTCATTTTTCTTTTAAATTTTTTAGTTGATGGATCAGAATTTACTTTGTTGCTTGTTCAATTTCGTGTTACCTTTTATGAGTTGGTATTTGATAATCTGAGCTGCTTTAGAATCCACTTTTGTGTTCGGCTGGTGATTTTACGCTACGAATATGTATCTACTTTGGTTGAAATTATTATACGAAATTACTTATGTGTCATTTTCGATTGTAGCGGTTGCGTATATTCGCGTATCATACATTTGAAGTTACTGTATGTTTTGTGTGTGTGTGTGTTTGTGATAGAGAACCGGTATGCAGATTTTAAAACGGGGTTAGTGGCACAAACCTTTACGTTATAGGCACTACAGAACTCAAATTGTTAATCAATCACCATAACTTCTAACAAAACAACAAAATTTCCTGATACAGCGAGTGCAATAAATTTTAGGGAGTTACGTAATTCATGTATTATCACATCATCCTGTTGTTGATGGCTTAATATGTGTTGATTTCACTTGCTGTAATACGTAGTATGGAGTATTTACCCATGGGAATACATGTTCCCATCTGCAGAAACAGACACTTTTTTACTTTGTTTGTGAAGTGTATAAGTGAAGGCTTTGCACGGTGGTAAGATTTTGCTTGTTATCGTGACTTTCAAATGTGTGCAGGATTAAGAAAAGCTGATTTTGGAAGCATTGGTGCGAGCTTGATGGCTAATGGAAATGTCTTGGTCGTTTGTTGTTGTCCAGATTGAAAGTCACTTGAGTTGGATTAGGAGATTATTGCTGCAGGCTGTAGTAGGACATGAGTTGTAGTTGCTTTGGTATTTCATCCATGCTGCAGAAGAGACGTGATAAGCATGCTAATGAATCCGTACAAGATGAAGAAGGTAAACACTTAATTTACTTGTTGCATTGGAAAAACATTATGAATTTGCTGTGCTCAGATAATTGAAGATTTAGGAGTTGCATTGGTAGTGCTTCACTTGGCATCCTATGCATGCCTTTGTGATCGACATAACATAAGTGATAGATTCTGCTGAAACAACTGAAGTGCCTCACTAAGTTTCCAGTTCAAGTAGACCTGCATTGTTTTGGTTATTTCCAGTGAATAGTAAGAGCTGGTTGACGACTCTGGCTTAAAAGGATGGGATTCTACATCTATTTTAGGTATTCATATTTGTCTATATGTAATTATGAAATCAAGTTTTGCAACTTAGCGATGGCCGGTGGTGGTGCCTGTACACTTGATCATGAGAGGTTTCAAAGGTGTAGTTTGCATTTATACTATTTTTCTATCTTTCCACAACTTGGAAAACTTATGGGCTTTGAAACCCAAGAAAACATTACTTAAATGATCCCCCCTGGTTGGACCAGCATTGGTAAGGGATCATTTGAATATGACATGTCTAGTATTAATGGTAAACTTAGAGAAGAGCTTGTTGCTTGAGATGATGCCTACATAATCAGTAAATGTTTAAACTCTTGTAGCTTAAATATGGGGATCTCTGTGGCTAACCATAGATTAATGGGATGTCTAACCTGTGGTCAACCTAGATAGTGTTGGATATCTTTGATAAGTTCAGTGAGCTGAGCTGTATATGTTGTAACATTGGAATTGCTTTACAATACTATTACTGACTGTAGGAAAAGTTTAGGAAAAGTTCATATCCATGCGAGAACTGTTTATAAGCTTTCTATTCTTGACCTAATTTATTTACAAACTGAGGGTTCAAGTTGGTCTTGGACCATCATTATATGAATAACATATACTGAAGGTGCATGGTTATAGACATTTAAATTTTTAAGTAAGGAAATATATACTCACCAAAGTGTGTTCGGTCCTCACTAAAGAAAGTCTTGCGGCACCGGTAGTGTTATCACTGGTATCATGTTGCACAAGGGTGTGTGAGTTGCATAGACACCACCCCAGTGGAGTAGCATTTGCTGTCTAATTAGGAAACAAGTTTTTGGGCAGTAAGTGCTTAGGATTGAACATTTGAACCTTGGTTGGATAACTATGGTTGGTTGGGCACCTTACTTTCTTTTCTGTCATTTTTCTTATGTATTCCAGATGCACTTCTTGGTGCTCTTGTTTCTGTCATATTTGTTTACCCCTTCCTGTGCAGGGGTCTCAATTGCGAAGACAAAAAATTTCACTTACAATGTACTGGTAGGCGCAACAAACAACTTTCATCGAAGGAACAAGATAGGAAGTGGAGGTTTCGGTACAGTTTACAAGGTATAACACAATGCAACATATTATATCCTCTCACATCTACATCAAAGCTGCTATTTTTGTTGAGCTCATTCTCAACGTGATAGCAGGTTGAACAATGCTTTATTGTTTTATTAAAATGTAATATACTCGATGTACAATCGAGAAGCAGTTAACCGTTCAACCTGAGACATAAAATCTAATTCAATTCATATTTTAGCGCACTTTGGAGCCTACATATTGCTTTAAAATGTCCAGATATTGATGGCATCACTTAAAGTATACATCTTGTAGGCTTAATTGGGTTGAATGAAGGCTTAATTGGGTTGAATGAAGGAGCAAGTTGACTGTTTTTTACTGGATTTTCTATGCATATAACTTTAGTGTATCTCCTTCACACTGATATTTCTTATGTTCCAGTTTTGAGAAACCTTATTTTTTTCTTATTAAATCCATTGTTATTGCACAGGGGGTTCTCAAAAATGGAAGAGAAGTTGCTGTGAAGGTGCTATCAGCTGATTCAAAACAGGGGGAACGGGAGTTTATGACTGAGATAGACACTATATCTAATGTCAAGCATCCAAACCTTGTTGAGTTACTTGGTTGCTGTGTTTCTGGTCACAACCGGATTTTAGTGTATGAATATTTAGAAAACAGTAGCATCGATCGCGCACTATTGGGTAAGCTAGTAATAAGTAGCTTGAAGCAAGTTAAAGTTTATCTGCTGCCCAATGGACGCTCAGCATATTCATAGTGATAGTGTATCTACAGGTTTCCGAAAGTCCATCAAGTTGGATTGGGAGAAAAGGTCTGCCATTTGCATTGGGACTGCAAGAGGGCTTGCATTTCTTCATGAAGAACTCGTGCCTCACATTGTGCATAGAGACATCAAAGCTAGTAACATTCTTCTGGACGAGAACTTCCAACCAAAAATTGGAGATTTTGGATTAGCTAAGCTTTTTCCTGATAATATTACTCATATCAGCACAAGAATCGCAGGAACAACGTATGTTTAATTTTATTTCTTCTGATTTTACTTGCATCTTTCAATATAGATTGTCCCATACTTCAATCTCTGGTAGATTAGATTCTTTTAGGCAATTGCTAATACCCACATCAATTTAGAAGTTGGCTGTATTTTTAGCAATATATTCTAAATTTGTATCGGGTTTGTTCCTAACAGTGGTTACCTCGCGCCAGAGTATGTCTTAGGCGGTCAGTTAACTTTGAAGGCTGATGTTTACAGCTTTGGAATTCTGACACTTGAAATTCTAAGCGGAAAAAGCAGTGGAAATACTAATTATGGAGGTGGCCAGAAATTGCTAATCGAATGGGTGGGTATCATTTTCTCATTACTTTGATATCTTGGGGTATTATCATATACATGACACTATAAACGCAAGAGGTTCTGTTCCTCCATGGTGGTCAATCTATCTAAATCTTTGATTCCTAGCTAATTTGTTTATGTGGAACTGTTATACCCTGATATTCAAAAGATTATGTGGTTCGATTTCTACTTGTTCGATCTATTTTGTCTCTTTTCTTGGTAATCTTAGCCCTCCTTTTGCTGATGTATAATGGTTGCTTTCTAGGTCTGGGAGCTATATGAAGGTGGGAAATTGCTGGATCTTGTTGATCCAGAACTTGAGGAGTTTCCAAAGGATGATGCACTCAGGTATATGAAAGTCGCCCTATTCTGCACTCAAGAGAACGCAAGTAGGAGGCCTTTGATGAGCCAGGTCACCGAGATGCTCTCTAGAAATGTAAAGCTAAATGAAGATCAACTCACGCCTCCTGGTTTCATTGAAGATTCAGGTCGACAAAGTGGTATAGTGTCAAAGAATAAGTCGAGTGACACCTCAACCAGCCGCCAGACGATTTCTTTTCCCACCACAATCACAGAAGTAGCCCCTAGATGAAGGCGAATAACTGAAGCCAACGTGATGATTGTGCATCAATAATTCGAGAAACACAGCTTAGTTGAGTTTGCACTGAAGTTCCAATTCTATTGGCCTTTCGCGTGATATTTCCCCTATTGTTATTCAGTTATTTGCACGAGGCGTTTCTGGGCTGTGGTTTGTGATTACCACATAAGTTGAGAGGGGCATGGATCTCACGGATTCAAGAGATTTTCATATTTGTGTGAATATGCATATTCTTCCTCTAGTACACTATTGTTCCACGGTGACAAGCAGATATGCAGGTACCTTGTTTCTCAACAATTGATACTCTCTCCTATGTATAGGACACAAATCCTATCGTCAAAATATAATTTTCCCCTTTCTTAATATTGACAAGTAGCAGTTTCAAAATTGTATTCCACTTTGCCCCCAGAAGTGGCGGAAATGTCAATGTTGTCCAATCCTTGTAAATGCTCTTAGCTGCGAGGGGTATTGGCGGAAAAGAAGGTGACCAAACATATATTGGGACAACTGAATACAATAGGGGACTTGTTCAAGACTAGCCTTACAGAAACAATACAACATCATGATCTTTTAACACAACAAATAAATGCATCATTGAAAATGCAAAACGGCAGACGCAGAAAGGAGAAAAAATGAGTCTTGATAAGAAAATTTGGAATTTCGAAAAATCAAAGCTTTGTCCGATTATTTAGCCGGCTGGAGCAGCATGTTCTTCCCCTGTTTGTGGAGCACCATCTGATACAAAACCTTTGGCGGCTGTGACTGTCGACTCTTTGGCAGCATTTTTGGCATTTTTATCGTCCTTGTTTTCCTTCCCGTCCTTGGCAGGAGTAGGTGGGGGCGGCAACATGTGGGGTGGGGGATTGTGCTTGAGCTTCACCAATATTCCCCGCATCCTCGAAAGGTCGGTTGGTTTACCAGGTTTGGGCCCTTGAATGACTGCGATTGATGGCTTATCTTGATCCTTCTTCTTTCCTCTCTTCTCAATATTGGCCACTTCGTTGGAACGAGCTCTGCGATGGCTTTCCAGTACTGTTTGTCAGCCTCTTTGTGGAATTTTTCTTGATTAGCCAGGGATAACTGTTCAATCAAGAAATGCGTAAGTCTATCATCCGGGTAACAGGCAGAAAAACAAGACTCAATAAGTCCATAACAAACCTTTTCTCTCTCTCGGTTGGTAGTTTTGTTAGTCTCTACATTAAGCTTTGTTTTCTCGTAGAACGCTTGTTTAAATTCTTCAGCTTCTTCTATGATTTGGCTCCGCATTTCTTTTTCCCTCTTCTCCTTCGCCTCCAGCCGAATAGTATTTTGCCTGCATCCACCCATGTAAGATAAGAGCTTGTTTTGGGTCAACATATCACAGATTTATTCAACTGTATAACAATATATAGAGTATTGGTGGGTTACTAACATCTACTCATCAAAGATCACACTGCAATCCCAATCCTAATTTGGTCAGTATTTAATTGGTCAACTGATCATGCATGTAAAGGAATTGCTAAATGAATCCTCAAATTCACTTCAGCTCTAACTAGGATAATCCCGAATGTAGAAATTGGTGAGGGATGCAGCACTCTTGCAATTACTCAAGTGGATAGGCATGGTAGGCTTGATAGAATTGCAATATTTAAAAGAATCACAGAATTTGTTTTCAGATAACAATTATCCTAACAGATTTATCAATTAGTAGAGAAAATTATCAAAATGGATATCAGGCATATTGACTAATAAGAATTAGATACGAGGGACGCCATCCAAGACAAATAAACCCCCTTCGTCCCAATAAAACAGAAGCAGTGGCAACATTTTGAAAACGGTTTATCAGCTACTTTCAATATTAACTAGAAGAAAAGATAAATGTTCAGCTAGTTTAAGGATGCCAAAAAAAAGTAAGTAAAAATGACATAGTTCAATATATATGTTAATGAAATGTCAGATCATCTAAATGCTTTGCATCAAGTTTCTAAAATATTTGTTAGTCAAATGTCACTGCTAGTCTTAGTTTGAGATCACTCTAGATCTCAAGCTTGTGCAAAATTTACCACATCAAGTTGTATGGTTTCACCACTGTCAAATATAAACCGTTCTTCATATCTATTTCAGAGTCACATTCTAATTTCTACATTCCTAGATCAATGTACTTCAAAGTTTTAACATGATAAAGATCATTTCTAGATGAAGTTCACATTGGCCCTAAAATTATACCTACTCGATATCCATCAACATTGAAGCTTGCCCTTCAAAAGATAAAACCATCTCAAATAGTCGACAAGCAACTAATGTGGATTGCCCGCTTCATGAAATGCTCCTTCTCCTACCATTTTTACTTTTAAAGCTACCTCTTCTTAAATTATAAGCAGTTATAGCAATGGACATCCTACGATCGAAATAATAATCAATTCAATTAGAAATCTACTTAGGAGACAATTGTCTTTTTCGGAACATATATTTACATCGAGATTCAATCCAGATCCTTCACATTAAAAGTAATAATCATAATAATAAATCACTGATAATGAAAATAACTTCGATCATGAAAGATCCTCCAGATCAATTGTCTTACGATCGACCACCAAAAATAAGCCTTTCAGGTCCTTCAATTCCATAACCTCACACTAAACCAGGCACTCTATAGAGTTCAAAGCAGAGTTCAATTCTCACTCAAATCAAGCAACAGTTTTAAGGCAGATCAAACTATACATATGAGCAATCAACAGAAAAGCTAATAAAGAATACTAAAAAGTAGAACAAATAGAGGAAAATCTAACCGCCGCCATTCCCGAAGACCAGATCCTTCTTCCTGCATCTCACTAGGAGGGTGAAGGATCGGTCCGTCCGAGCTGAAAATCCCCTCCGAATCTTCCCCAATGTTGAAAGGTGAACTTCCGTTGCCATTAGCTATAGGAACCGTGCCGGAGGATCCGACTGGTTGATCACTTGACCCGAACCCAAATGGATCGCCGCCGTTCGCGTGATCCACCGTCACTTCCTCAGTGTCGACGTACTCGGCGGGAGCGGAGTAAGGCGGCGCGTCGCTTGAGGAAAAGGCGGCGTAGGAATCGTCAAAGGTGGTGTACCCGCCGTCGTCAAATGAACGGGCCGACGTGTCTCCTTCCACGCTGTACGCGTCGAGTGATGCCATCTCTCTCTCTCTCTCGATCTATCTCTCTGATTCTCTGTATAGAATAAAGAACGTGTATGAATATGTACGAATTCGTGCTGGAAATTGATGTGTCTATATTACCGTCACAACAGAACAGAGATATGTCTATTAATTAAGAAGGAGGAACTGTTACTTCACAATTGCAATTAATCAATGGAACTACAGCTTGTTGAATAAATGAAAAGTGAAAAGTGACAGTACACTACAGACTAATGAATGTGCTACATTTATTATCTCTTTGCATGTCACTCCACGGAGATGTGGCCTTACAACTTTATTTGGTTTATTGATATCAATTTCAATGTTAGGCGGTTGTCTATTACCAAAGCAATCAATGAAGTAAGTTGCAGAAATTGTATACAGCATATATATATATATAGCCTTACACAAGATTTTATTCATATGTAACAACATATGGCACGATAATATATATATATATATATATATATATATATATATATATTATTTAATCTATTTCCTAATTAGAGTTTAAAGTTGAAATTGAGACTGTTTACTTCACCCAGACTTTACCTCCCTCAAGGTTTTCATTTTATCATTATCACATCGCATCACACTAAAAGGAATGTGTCACTTTATCTTCACGTTGTGTCTATTCATACAAATCATATTGTGTTTATATAGAACATATCCTTAATAGATCATGTTCATGTTTGATCTCATCATATCAACACAATAATATATAATACACAAATTATCAACCCTAATATATTGCCATTAATCCCAATTAAGGACAAAAAAAACAAATACGCATTTATGAAAGTTATAGTTTACATTTTGAAGGACAAAAACTGCTACCTATGGTAGGTTAAAAAGTGATTAATAAACAAAAACTGCTACTTATGGTAGGTTAAAAAATGATTAATAAACAATTTCCATGGGTTGGGTTGGAGTAAGCCACAAACTTAGAGCTGAGACGAGGCAGATACAATCAAAACTACATAATGATGGCTGTGCTGCCATATTTATCCAAAAACTTAGATCGAAGATGGGATTCCATTAAAGGTTAGTGCATATATTCCCTTGGCTTCAACCACCAGCTTGCCCTTTTACCTCTCCCTAACTTATATCAAGACAATTTTTCTTCTTCCGATCAACTCCACCTTCGTCTTCGTACTTCTTCTTCTTCTTACCTTTGTAGGACAGAATTCAGATGAAGATCCCATGTCGACTCCGAAGGAGAGAAGCGTCTGGCTCCTCAGGCTTCCAGTGGCTACTTGCGAGGTGGTGCTAAGGATGCAGTTCTGCTTCAGCAAAATTCTTACTGGAAGCTAACTGCAGCTGCAATCCAACCTCCGCCACCCACACTTTACAGGTTTCATCATGCACGTCACACAAGTATGGGCTAATGCTATACATACAAGCACGAAACAATCAATGGATTTCATGGTACAGGAGATCCATTCCTCGGGTATCTGCCAGAGGATGCCATTTGCTGAGGAACTCGAGAGAACTCTTGTTTCATCCTCTTGCTTGACACACCGTGACATTGATCTGAACCAAAATGATTTAAATACTGAAGTTTAATAAAATACTGAAGTTCAAAGCCATAAATGTAAATCATCAGAAAGATGTGGGAACGCGCTTATCATACAAACATAATCCAATATATTTCATGCTGTAACAAACGAAAAATCACCAAGAAGAAAAACCATTCACCTCGGAGAACCCTGATGCCTGTAAGGAAACTGACCAGTTATGGATTTCAAGGCTCCAAGAGCTTTTCCGCAGCCTAAGGAGATTTTTTTTGAGTTAAAATTTAGAAATTAATGAACAAATAAAATTCTATTGTTACCAGAATAATTCTGCATGAACAATAATTAAAAGGGGAAGAAACAAGAAATACAGGAGAATTTAGTAATAGCACCTCTGATTTAGCTTCATCCCATGTTAGGCCAATTCCCGTACCCAGTACTTCTCCATTTATTTCAACCTATAAACCAGAAAATATGAGTTACTACTAAAAACAATGGAACTTAGCTCATCGCAAAGGAAACACAAAACCTCAATTTAAAAACCATTCAAGACAAGAATTAAAAATCTTAGAAAGAACCTCTTCAACTAAATTTTGTTATATAAAATGTTTGAAGTAATACTTCATTTCAGAAAGGCAGAGTAAGTGGATGCTTTTAATATCTGAACTACTGAATATCAGAATACTGCAACTTAATGTACATGACTACTGACAAATAAAATATTTCTTTGTAACATATATTTGCATAAAAGGGTGACAGTATTTCTCGACCTGGGCATACACTTCATTTTTCTGTCCTGGATTAGATGAAAACTGAGGTTGACGAGTTTGGAATGCTACACCAAGCCCCTCCATAATGCACTGAATTGACGATTGAGAAATGTATGTGAACGGTCCCAAAATGTCGAAATTAATTGTGAAAACCATGGACAAAACTATTGACGTGTGATACTTACTAACTCTTTGAGTGCAGCAATGGAACCTATTGGCCTCTTGGAGGGCTCAATTCTTGGATCTAGAATTCTAGGCGATGCTGCTGTAGAAAAGGGAGCACCCTCCTCTTTAGGCAGTGACTGATATCCCAAAGTGTTAGGATCACTGACAAACCCATTTTCTTTCTGATTACCAATAAACCTACTCCCATTCCCAGACATGTAGCTGTCAGGTCTACGCTGCAACAAATATTTATCTGCAGACGAACAGCTTGTTCTTGTCAGAATTAGCTTAAGAAGGAAGTCATGATCCAGGATATTCGAGTCTAGACATCATTTGCGACAAGTATTAATCGCACAGACACTTTTGCCGAATTAAGACTATTCCCAGGTGTATTGCTAGCTGGTAAGTCTTAAAAGACTTAAAACCAACAATTAGGTTGACTGTACTTGGTGTCTTCAATCAATAAAACCATGACAGGTAATTAAACTTCAGCTCTACAGCCTCTACTCTGGGTTGGGCAGCTCCGAATCTGATGAGACCCACCACAACCCCCCCCCCCACACAACAACCCCAACCAAAATAAAGACTTATCCATGCAACCGAATTTTCCCAAACATGACGATTTACCTCCAATCCTTTAATTACCAAATTATTATGCCATATAAATACAATCCTTATATAGAAATATCTTGTTCCACTACTTAGATGGTTTCTATGATCTAGTAAGTAAATCTCAATCTTCCTGATAATCAACGACACCATAAAGCATAGACAGCCCAGTCAATGCACTTTGCTGTGTCAGTAAATAGATGTGTTTATCAAAGTTAAAATAAACCATATTATTCATTAACACCGGGAAGCCATCAATTTGTGTTACCACTTACCAGCCAGATATACAAGAGATTGTTCAGCAGCCTGACTTTGCGCTTCCCTTCTTGTTCTACCAATCCCTTGACCTATTCTGTCCCCTGCAAACAAGACCTACAAAAGACCAATATAATACAAGTTGTCACAATATGATTTAAAAATTACTCCAGTAAGTAAAACAGGTTACAGGGAATTTGGGAGAAAGAAAGAGGCAAATCAAGGGGGGATAGGTAGAGAGCGATAGACAGCAAGAAAGTTAGAACGTAAGTTCTTAATAGTGTTCAATTTATTTCTTCCTCAGTAAAAGTATAAGAGAATTGTAGCTGGACTATGGAATCACCTCTACTATGAACTGCAGTTCTGAGCTAGATACCAGGGCTTGCTTGAACTCCACCTGCAGAGGTAGCCGTAACAGTAAGTAAGAGAAGTGATCCCAGTAACAGTAAGTAAGAGAAGTGATCCCAAAAAGAACAGAAGGAAAGAAAAACACATGAACTTCTTGTTTATACCATCGTTCCACACTTAAATGCAATTTCCTGCAATGCTCCAGTACATGTCTCAGTATATGGACCTACCTGTCCAGCTTCGAGATCAATATCCTTACTTGCTAAAGATGGCTGGGCCACTGGACTTTCTTGACCTTCAAAAATAATAATACATCAAAATAAAACCCACTTCTACTGAATGAAGTTAATACACAAGAAGAAACAAATCATGGGCTTCAACCAAGAACTATCTTCCATTGGAACAGAACCAATTGGCATCAAAACTATCTATAGATTAAAGTATGGACCTTTAACAGAACCTCCTAGTAACCAGATGTTATATGTCCTATATTTACATATAATTCATAAAGAAGCGCATTATTTCTACTTTAGGTTTCTAAGTTTTTTCTTGTATGAGTCTTCTTTGGGTGGAGTATAAGAAGAGTTATTCAGCACAAATTGGGCTAGTATAAAAAGGATGTCATGCTGTACATGCCCTGGAAATACAGAAAATTATGTCCACAAATTATTAATAAAGGCAATTGGCTGAGATTAATAAGGGCCATAGCTTACCAGAAAAAGATGGAAAATTGGACACTGCTTGATTCAACCTTAATTGATCTTCTCTGGAAAATGCCTGTAAATACCGAATAGTATCAGGAAACTTGGCAGCGATAAAAAATAACATCAACTTCTCCACTAACCAAAGTGTGTACTGAAGGACTATAGAGTAGTAAACTAACCTCCTTAGGTAACCTCTGACTGTCATGCAGCACTCTACCAGGCGGGGGGACGTTAGGCTCCACATTGTGGAGAAAGGGTGGATGAGGAGACCGATTCTTGTCAATAGGAATAGACTCTGCATTCACAACGAACTCCTTGGGTGGTGCCACTCGGTCCAGTTTTCCCGGGCTCATCTCTTCTTCAACAGGAAACCAGCCACGGGTCTGACCTCTTGGTAGAGATACTTGCATTGTCGGCCTAGCAGGAAATGTAGGTTCACTTGGAGGGTGTTCTCTCATGTCTTGACCGTGTTGCAAAATTAAAAGTCTCCTTCTTGTATCAGGATCTAGTTCTGATTCAGGTACCTCACCCTCTTCTCTTGCAGGAGAATTTTGCACACTTGTTTCTGCTTGGCTAAGTTGAGACAAAGGCTGTTTAAGAGTGGCCACTTGAGGTAATTGCTGACTAGTAAAAGACATAGCTCGTCCTGGTATTGCTGGTGGAGCAACTTTAAAAGAAGAGGATGATACAGCATAATGGAGTGCTGAGGAGAGTCTTGGATCTAAATTAGCAATTGGCAGAGAAGCAGCTGAAGAAGCAGACACTGTCTCCTGAAAGATTACACATACAGAAGTTATGATACCATTCCTTCTACTTACAATATATGCAATGTACTTGTGAAGCATAAATGACCAGGAGCAAAGAAGAAAGGACTTCAGCACAAAAAAGAGGGGAGGAAAAAAGTGCATATGCCCAAAGATGCCGCAGAGAATCTTCATATGTAAGCAACAAAACAAAAGATACATTTAGCAAGACAGCAAACCTTCAGTCTCCTTTCCACCTCCGAATCTGCCATTCCATCAAAACCAAGGGAATCTTTATTACCATTCAAAGCTGATGGATCATCCTGCAATATAGAGAGGCTGCTTAGCATATAATTTCAATGAGAGCAGCAATTTTTATCATATAAATGATAATAGAAAAATGAAAGATGCCATCAAGGCACAATTAATAATCTGCCTAGACTACTTTTACCAAATAAGGGTGAAGAAGAGGAGATGTTGAATAGACGAACCTCTGAAACTAAGTAATTGCTCACATCAGGTGAAGAAGGCACATTCCTAATATCATCGTTATATGCAATCTCGGTTATTCGTTGCAAAAGACCATCATCAAAATCTCTGTGTTGAATATGCCAGGTCAAATCCAAGAGAAGGTACACGAGATACGAACAGTCAAATAGGAAATAGCAGACTTGGTAACATTAACTTACTTGAAAAAACCGCCTCTGACATTGCAAGCTACATTTCTTGCAACACAGAGCACAGGGACAGTGTTGTTGGCCTACGGAAAATAAAGTCAATAACAAGTTAGGAAAATACTGAGTTATCCTAGCAGACAGAGAGGTTGGAAGAGGACTACAGTTACCTCAGCTTGAGGTGCATAATATGGAGCAAATGCAGGAACAACGTGGACTCGTGGTTGATCTTTCTCATCCCATACTCTTAAGCGGTCATCAACTACCAATGCCAGCTTAGGATGGCAGTTTCCATCTTGGAAAACATTAAACAGTGATTTCCTGGAGCCTATTTAAAAACTAATGGTCATCCACCAGCATCACAAATGGATGGTATTGACAATTGAAGCCAAGGCAACAGTTCCAAGAACCTTACCAGACTTGACACACACAATGCGATTCAAAAGCTCCCTTGAGTTTATCAAGTTTGATCCTGGATCAAGAAGTCTCCACATTTCTAGTGCATAATCCCTTTCAGCCATCGTGCAAACAAAAACTTCAAAGCGCTTTCGCCCTTTAGCGGTCAAGTAAGTTCTAAGATCCCCCAAGCAGGTCTCAGTCTCACAAGAACACTTGTATCACGTATCTGCATCAGTAAAAAAAGAACCTTCCTTAACCTTAAGAGTTATGAATTAATATCTATAGTAAAAGGTTTTAAGTTTTCATGACTTGTTCCTCATTCATTAAGTTGCCACAGGAAGCTAAATGCTTTGTACTAATACACCACTCAAAACTCCTGAACTGTTTGTATTAATTTCCACTAATGGACAAAAGAAGTCTAAACTGACAAATCTCCTATTACAATGTAAGCTTTAGACACACTATAATAGTAGTTCGCCCAAATTACCAGAACACTCACAATTGAAAAGGACTAAGAAGGGAAAAGGACATTATGGCAGACTTACCAGTGGATTAATGCGAGTAAGAATAATATTTCTTTCTTGAAGACGTATAAGAGGGCGAACAATGGGTTGATGAGTTTCTGACAAAGCGGGGACCACCTCAGACAGTGATTTGATAACTTTCCCGTTGTCAATCACCTGATCACTTTCTGCATATTGCTTCAAAATAATTTTATCATCATGATACCGTTTAATCTCTGCCAGCATCCCCGAAACACGCTGTGGATCAGACTCTGAATTAATTTTTCGCTGCAATGCCTCTATTTTATCCTCAAATGAGCGCATTGTGTTAGCTACTACGAGTGTTTCATCAAGATCAAACACAATGCCAAGACACCTGAGATTCAGCATAAAAAGGCAAGAATTGTAAATGCTTGACGCCACACTGAACCCCCAAAAGCACGGACCTTGTCCTTCATCCTTTCTCGAATGCATAGCAACTAGATGAATTTCCCCTCCTCCAATGGATGCTACAGCAGTCTGAAAATATGATAACATCAAAATTAAGTTCTGAAACTAAATAACCCATAACAAATAAGAAAGATATAGTTGTGTTCAAGGATTGCTAATAACACAAGATTAAATATTACTTTAGGCATGGCCATGAGCCAAGTGCATCAGAACCTAAATTACCACAAAGGTTAATACCTATTGAAGTAGACCAAATTAGAATAAAAGAAGAATATGAAAAACTGTCCACGATGCACACAATACTAGACTTCCGTATAAATTCAAGGAAATAGTAAACAAATTAAAGAGTCAAAATACTTCAAAGTGGCAAAAACATCACTCAAACACATCCTGAAAAATTGTAAACAATAAAATCTCAAGGCAGCAAAACCGTCTGTTCCCGTCATCAGTACAAACAAACACCATGGAATGCAACCAAACGAAAGATTCCCTCAGACTGGGGTTTGTTGACTTACTAGTTCTCTTCATGTGTACTTAAAACTCACACACCATTTCCAGATTCCCAATATCCCGTTTAACAACTTACAACAATCACATAGTTTGTTGACTTACTCTCTTCATGTGTACTTACAACGGAACATACCTTTTCAAAATTCCCAGTATCCCGTTTAACAACTTAAAACCATCAGGTAATATGTATCAAAACAATGCTCTTGGCATGCCAATATTTTTATAGAAAGTATTTTATCAAGAACTAACACCATCACATTATATGTATCGAAACAATGCTCTTAGCATGCCAATATTTTTATATAAAGTATGACATCAAGAACTAACAATATTGTGAGGACATCCAATTTACTATCTTCAAGTTCAATGCTTGTAAAGTGAGAACACATCTTTCTGGAATCTAAATTCTTCGATATTCAAGCAGATAGAAAACAATTAAATCAACAATATCCCCAGGAAGAATGTATCTGTGTCCTCATTCCTTGTTCAATAAAATCTAGAACTTGCTCCTCCAAAATTGAAAATTATGTTTCTTCTGTACTTAAAACAATTAGAGTTTCTGCAAATGCATAATTACAATGCTGAATCAACTTATATTTTTCTTAGTTAGCTGTGTGGTTTCTGTTTTTGGTGGCAATACCTTGTTATCTCTGAGACAGCTGGCGTGCAAAATAGAAAGCGGCGAGTCTTGATTCTTCACATTGACAGTAGATTTCAGTTTGAAGCCTAGTCCGGCGGAGTTTATCGTGAGAAGCACGGCGAGTGGCGGGCACCTCTCACTTGGCGCAGTGTACTGAGAAATTCGAATTTCCTTGAGCTCCTGCGCCCACACAATGCCCTCCTGCGGCTGCAACTCAGCCTCTCCCAACAACCTCAACCCTTCATACATCAGCACCATTTTCTGATACATTTACGAAAATTTGTAGTTTCTATCCAAATTTCACTACTTCAAAGTAGTTTTTGCAAATTTGCTCCACATCAATAATTCAATAAATCAATCGACCAACCGGCTGAGTAAATTGGGCAATATCCTTCTCTAAAGTAGTTCTTTGAAATTCATCCGTACGAATTTTCCAGATTTATAAATCGATTGATGATGAAACCCGGGGGAACACGAAAAAAGTAGGGAATTAAAATCAATTGCGGCAATTTTCGTTGTCGTCGACGGTGGTTGAATTCTCGAAATTCTTTTGTTTAAAGTATCCAAAATTTAATTTTAGAGCTAGGGTTAATGAATCTGATGAGATTTTGTAATACAGTATCATTCATGTATTGGTGCTAGTACGTGAGTTGTGACGACGATTGAAGAGAACCCTAGATCCAGAAAATAAAAAATAAAAAGGTCAAACTATAGTTTGATAATTCCCTCCCTCTTCTCTATCTGGGCCAGCAATTTAATTACATCGGTCTCAAGCCAAATAATTTGATTACATAATTTTAATGACCTGTTGAATTTTATAGATATCTAGCGTCGCTATTATATATGCATTGTATGTAATATGTTTATATAGATATTGGACTGTTTATAATATGTTAATGTTACATGGCTATATCTTAAAAAAGTAATGCAATTTTGCAAGATTTTTGTTCATATTATATATATATATATAGGGGTTGGTTATGGTGAGAAAATTTCATTAATATCTGAAAATAAGAATAATGTACATCTTTCGTATTTTGTAAGACAATCGAATTACTTATATTAGCGTATTAGTTTAACACATATTTCATCAATTAAGTAGCATATATCTTTAAATATATTAGTTTAGCACATCTTTCATTGTAATAGAAGACAAAAAAGTTATAGTGTTGCACAATAATCCAGTATAGCACACGAAACACAAAAGCAGTCACCGAAAATTAAATCTCAACCATTGATAGAAGCAAATCAAAGCTCAGATTCATTCCTATTCTATCAAATTATCCATTCCTACCGATCCATCTATATATATATATATATATATATATATATATAGGTTGAGTTCTCGTAGTCACCGATTCCCGATATAATATGTAGACTTCAATCTGACCAGCACATTGTGGCCATGTGGATATCATGGACAAGCGACACGTGGCATATCATTTTTTTTTTTTTTTTTTTTGGGGCAATAAATTAATCTTCTTCTTCTTCTTCTTCTTCTTCTTCTTCTTCTTCTTCATTTGCAACTGCTATTGTTCATCGGAGAAGAATAGGAAGCCGACAACAACAATGACACAATGGAGGCGATCGCGGTGGTGGCTGTCACGACGGCGACAATCGTGGTGGTTGATCGTTGCCTGAAATTACAGAAAAATCATTGATTAGTTGCTTGAAATTGAAGAAAATAAATATAATTTTGAGAGAATATTGAGGTATCAAGAGAGATGGTGGTTATGGTGATGTTTATGGCGAAGTTAAGTCAAAATTGGAGTAGGAGGCGGTGGTTTACGGTGAAGTTTGTCGAAATCAAAGAAATAAGTGAATCGGAGAAGGAGACGACGAGATGATGCAATTTGCGAAGAATATGCATATTGATACACATAAACATGCTTCATAATACACGTAAACCTACATATGCATAATAATATATAGGCATGCATATTAAAAAACAAAACATGCATACGACTAAACATAAAAATGCATAGAACAGAATATAACCCTGCATGTTTTAAAACAAAAATTACCATTTTTGATATCTCTTTTCCCTCTTCTTCAATATGCACAAACACTTTCTTGTTGATCATTTGCTTTCTTTCTTGTTGATCATTTGCTTTCTTTCTTGTTTATCATTTGTTTTCTTTCGAATTATGAAACTAAAAGTAATTGAACTAAACTAGAGAAGAAATTATGAATAAATCAATATCACATGCATTTTCATGTTCAACATTATGCAGTTCTTTGTTCAAGCATATGCAGTTTTTTGTTTTAAAATATGCATAGTTTGTTTTTCTGTATTACATAGCAATCAAGTTGTAAAAACCTGCATGCATTATTGTGTTCAATTACATGCATTTTTTGTTCATTTGAATGCATTATTTAGTTCAACTAAATATATAGTATATTTTTCGCAATCACCTAACAAATCAAATTACTAATCTACCCTTAATGAAGCGAAAATCAGCGAAATTAAGCTTTAAAAGTAGGTGCAGAGCTATATCTTGCTAGAAGATTTACAGAAAAAGCTATATCTGGTCTAGTGCAATTAGCTAGATAAGTCAATGCTCCGATTGCACTAAGGTATGGTACTTCAGGACCAATAATCTTTTCCCCATCTTTAATAGGTCGAAATGGATCTTTATTTACATCAAGTGTTCTAACGACCATTGGTGATGGTAATGGATGCGCTTTATCCATGTAAAAGCGTTTTAATACTTTTTCTATGTAGGTAGATTGGTGAACAAATAGACCTTCAGGGACATGTTCAATTTGCAAACCTAGACAAAATCTTGTCTTTCCTAAATCTTTCATCTCAAATTCATTTTTCAAGTATTTAGCAGTTTTATTGAGCTCTTCGGGAGTTCCAATCAAATTCAAGTCATCAACATAAACTGCTATGATTGCAAATCCATTTTCAGTTTTCTTTATGAAAACACATGGGCATACATCATCATTTTTGTATCCTTCTTTTAACAGATACTCACTGAGTCTATTATACCACATACGTCCAGACTGTTTCAACCCATACAATGATTTTTGTAATTTGATTGAAAACATGCTTTTGGGCTTTGATTTACATGCTTCAGGCATTTTAAATCCTTCAGGGATTTTCATATATATGTCACTATCTAGTGAACCATATAGATATGCAGTTACTACATCCATAAGGCGCATATCAAGCATTTGCGACACAGTCAGACTAATCAAATATCTAAAAGTAATTGCGTCCATTACTGGAGAGTATGTTTCTTCATAATCAATTCCGGGTCTTTGAGAGCAGCCTTTTGCTACGAGTCTTGCTCTATATCTAGTGATTTCATTTTTCTCATTTCTCTTTCGAACAAAGACCCATCTGTATCCTACAGGGATAACACTTTTCGGTGTTAGGACTACAGGTCCAAAAGTTTTCCGAATTCCTAATGCATTTAATTACATTTGTATGACATCTTTCCACTTTGGCCAATCATCTCTATTTTGATGATCTTTAACCGATCGTGGTTCGGGATCCTCATTTACAACTTCAAGAGCCATATTAAATGCAAATATATCATCCATGACGATATTATTTCTCTCAATATTCTATTAGAAGATAAATAATTAATTGAGATCTCATGATTTTCGGACACTTGTAGTTCTTGGGAACTACATTACTTTCATTGATTGATTAATCATTTCCGTCATTGTTTGGTCCCTATCTTGCGTCTTTCTTTTCTAGGCATAAAATCTTTGGAACCAACTGGTCGACCACGTTTTTGTGAACTTTTGATTCATTTGTTGTCATTGTTATTTGTCCTTCGGACATTAATTACAGCCGGAATATTTGCGGCGAGGATGTGAGATAATGTCACTTTTCTTGTATCTACAAAACATCGATAAGTTGGTTTGCAACTTTTGCAAATGAATTATCTTTTCGACTTCTTGTTCACATTGATTACTTGAAATCAAAATGTGATAAAGTTCTTTCATTCAAGAAATTTTCTTATGCTTTTCAAGATGTAGGTTTGTCCCACCTAGTGTTGGGAATGTCATTTCATCAAAATGACAATCTGCAAAGCGTGCAGTAAATAAATCGCCCGTTAAAGGTTCAAGATATCTTATAATTGAAAGCGAATCAAATCCAACATATATCTCAAGTATTCGTTGGGGACCCATTTTATGCGTTGTGGGGTGCAATTGGTACTGAACAGACAACCAAATATTCGTAGATGAGAAACATTAGGTTCTTGACCAAGAGCTATTTGCATAGGAGAGTATTGGTGGTTGGCTATCGGTGAATCGAACTAATGTTGCGGCATGTAATATGGCATGACCCCAAGCGGTCGGAAGTCTTGACTTCATAAGTAGTGGTCTAGCAATAAGTTGAAGACGTTTAATAAACGACTCGCTAAACCATTTTGAGTATGGACATGAGGAAGCGGGTGTTCAATCTCAATCCCAATAGCCATACAATAATTTATAAATGCTTTAGGCGTAAATTCACTAGCATTATCAAAACGAATCCTCTTGATTGGATTGTCGTGGAATTGAGCTCTTAATTTTATTATTTAAGCAAGTAGTCTAGCAAATTTGCATTTCTAGTAGAAAGCAAGCATACATGAGACCATCTAGAAGAAGCATCAATAATACCATAAAATATCGAAATGGTCCACATGGTGGATGTATGGGTCCAAATATCTCCTTGAATTCTTTCCAAGAAAGATGGAGATTCAAATTGACCTTTGTGTGGAAGGTCTAATGACTAACTTGCTTGCGCACAAGAATCACATGAGAATTCATTAGTTATAAGAATCTTACGGTTCTTTATATTGTGCCCATATGAGTTATTAATTATTCGACGCATCATAGTTGCTCTGGATGTCCAAATCTATCATGCCAAATATAAAGCTCTTTGTGTCATTGAACTTCGGGTTCATGACATGATTTATCTCAATTGCTTTTATGAATGTGTAATACATTCCAGATGGTAGTGTTGATAATTTTTCTTTTGTTTGCTTCTGGCCAAATACAAAAGAATTTATGTAAAGATATTCATTATCACCTTCTGATATTGTCTCAATGTGGTATCCATTACAGCGGATATCCTTAAAACTTAGTAAGTTTCTTCTAGACTTACTAGAATAAAGGGCATCTTTAATATTTAATTTAGTATCATTTGGTAAAATGATACAAGCTCTTCGAGCCTTGATAATGTTCGATGCACGATATAGTATTAACACTGTCTTCAGCCAATGTCAGCTTAAGAAAATATTTTTTGTTTTGGAGAATGGAGTGTGTGGTGGCACTATCAACTAAACAGATATCCGAAGAATCCATTTGAATTTCTGAATAAAAGATAATCAATTTAAAGAAAATAACAATTGTTTCAAAATATAACGTCTTGAAAGCAACAACTTAAATTAAACAATGTTTTGTAAGAAAATGCAACAACTAAAACGAAAACAAAGTTTTATAAGTAAAATGAATAAACTTCCTAACAAAGAAATACGATAAAACTGATTACACAAAATCCATATTCTTGTCTTCTACGACACCACCACCAATCAAGTCATCAATGTTTCCTTTTGGGTCAACAAAGAAATCGGAGACATCTAAGTGAGTAGTATTAATTGGGCCGTCATAGTCAAGGACATTAGTCTCGCTCTTCTTTTTTTCCTCATTGAATTTTGATATAGATCCACAAGGTGTTTTGTCGTACGACACGTACGTGACCAGTGCCCCATCATGCCACATTTATGGCATTTTACTTCCCTTGTATATGGATTGTGGTCTTTGTATGTCTTATACCTTTTGTTGCTAGATGTTGCGTGGTATGGATTACCACGTCCATGCTCACGTCCACGCCCACGCCCACGTCCACGTACAAATCCACGCCCACGTCCACGGTGGTTCTCATGACTACTTCTCTCATGTTTGATTGTTGCATTAGCTTCAGGTAATGCAGTGGAACCTGTGGGCTGTAGCTCGTGATTTTTCATGAGCAACTCATTATTTTGTTCAGCAACCAATAAGCAAGATATTAGTTCAGAGTACTTTTTGAAACCGCACTCCCTATATTGTTGTTGTAGGAGCACATTCGAGGCATGAAATGTTGAGAATGTTTTCTCAAGCATGTCTGCATCAGTGATTGTTTCTCCACAAAGTTTCAATTTAGAGCTAATTCTAAATAATTCGAATTATATGTATTCACGATTTAAAATCTTGCAATCTAAGATGTATCCACTCGAATCGAGCTTTAGGAAGGATAATGATCCTTTGATGATCAAACCTCTCTTGTAGGTTTTCCACAATTCACTTGGATCTTTGACGGTGAGATACTCAATTTTCAAATCATCATGAAGATGATGACGAAGGAAAATTAGTGCCTTAGCGCAAATCTGTGGGATGCTTTGTTTCCTTCTTTTATTGTCTCCCCCCAAACCCCTTGAGATCAAATGGACATCGGCATCAAGAGTCCATGACATGTAGTTCTTGCCAGATATGTCAAGTGCAACGAATTCAAGTTTGGTGATATTTGCCATTTGTGCAATTCTGCACAAGGAAAATAAAATAAAATAAAATTGTTTATTAATGTCAATAAGACATAATATTATGTTTTTCCTTCAGGGATAAACATATATCACCCAAGTAATGCTCTACAAGAGCATGTAATATTCTTCAAGAATATTAATTGTGCTACTTCGGGAGCATCAATTTAATTCAACGTAATGATATTAAATAAAGCAATTCAATAACGATAAGGAATAAATAAATAAACATACATGAATCATTACAAATAATTTTATATCAAGAATAACAACTCAAGAATAACATAGTTATTTTACAGATCTAACGAGATAGATCTCTTAAACAATTAGCTCATAAGATTTCAATATAATTGACAAAAGCAAATTGAACGAATATAAACATTGACAAAAGCAAATTGAACGAATACAAATTGAACGAATATAAACATATCTAAAGTATTGTTTCCACGCTTTCTTCTTAAATAACAACAAGATAATAAAGTATCAATAATATCAAAAAAAAAAAAAAAATTGCAAAACTTTTGTTCGTATTCTTTAATTTCGATAATCAATGTTATATGATTTGTTGATTCTAGTTTATTGCAAATGAAAAAAAAAAATGAAACAGAATGGATGATTTGCAATGCCTATAGTCTCAACAATTAAAAATAAATAAATAAATAGAAGCCCCATTTAATTAGGTGAATTCGTTGAAAATTTGCAGTAGAAGATGGTTAGATTCATCATCAGAACGGAATTAATGACTCGCAATTTCGATAACCGCAATCCAAATTGAATCATGCGATGCAAGAAGTCAATGTTCTTTTCTTCCAAAAAAAATTCATACGAATTCAAATAACAATGGTGAGAGTGAAAAACATTACCTTGCTTGAAGATATTCGATTCTTTCCTGTAAAAATGAAGTGTTTCAAAACGTCGTTGTCTTGTAAGTTTATTTCTCTGCTATTGTGGAAAAGATACCGATAATGAAAAAAGAACAATCGTCGATAACGTGTTATAAAGTGAAGAGAATAGAGAGAACAAAGTTGAGAGATAAAAATGAGTGTAGATTACTACGAGGTTAAAGCCTCTATTTATAGGGAGATACAAATTAGGGTTAGGGTTTTGGTCATCCTAAAATATAGGATAAATATAAAATCTATATTTACAACATATATATATATATATTATTTTTCTGTATTTTCAATATTCTTATTTACTTGCATATTTAATACTCTCTCTATTCACAAAAATGTATTATAATTGTCTTATTCGACGTCTATATAGAGTGTATCATTTACTTTTTTTATAGCACACAATCATTATAATTCAATCACTTATTATTTATCAAAAATCATAATTTGACATACACTTAATTCTTATAATTCAATCTCAACCACTCATCTATTATATAGTTGTATTCTTTCTCCACTCAAATAGTTATACCAAACAATTAATTAAAATTCGTATCATCCAACAAATGATACATTCTTAGTGGACGAAATTAGTATTATTTTTATTATTTTATTGAAATACAAAGTATAATTCTTATTTGATCTTGTTTTGCTTTGTGTCTTATTATTGTTGTTGTTATTCACTTTTTTCAAGCTAATTTTAGTTTAATTTTTTAAACTTATTTTAAGCAAATTTTAGTTTTATTTTAAGCAAATTTTCAGGATTCTTGTTCATATGTTTTTCTTATATATATATATATATATATATATATATATATATATATATATATTGTCACATTCTTAATATTCTTATCAACTTGCATATTTAATGTTCTATTGAAATGCAAAGTGTAATTCTTACTTAGTCTTACTATTATTATTATTATTATTAATTAAAATTTAGTTTAATTTTTAAAATCATGAAATGCATTCTTCTTCTTCTTCTTCTTCTTCTTCTTCTTCTTCTTCTTCTTATTATTATTATTATTATTATTATTATTATTATTATTATTATTATTATTATTATTATTATTATTATTATTATTATTATTATTATTATTATTATTATTATTCATCTCAATTAATAATTTAGTTTTAAACAACCTTTATTTTAATTTTATATAGGTATGAATCATGTGGTATGTGCCTTAATAATGAACATTGTTGTTACTAGAAAAATAATTAGAAAGATTTGTATGCATGTTAATATAATTTAATTGCTACATCTATTAGTTAACTATTATTTAATTATTACATCTAGAGTCGAAAAAATTGGTCAGGCTCGTGGTACCCGGAGTTGGGGTTGAACTTCGCTCGTAAAACATAGGTCCAAAAAAATCGAGCCTAAAAAACCCACCTAGATAGTTCGGCAGGCCTATTGTGCTTCGGGTCGAAAAATCCGAGATCTTTTGGGTTAAAAAGCTCGTCCGATTTTGTTAATATAATACTTAATACGACGTACGCAAGTATCTTATTATCTTTTAGGTATATATACATTAAAGGGAATCATCCCCCACATCCTTTTCACTTTAAAACATGTTCATTATGATGGAGAGATAATTTTCACTTTTTCTTTTCTTTACTTGTTTTTATTTCTTTATTATGTATATATTCATTCATATATTTTGCTTCTTTCTCAGTTTTACTAAATTTTATTCATCATAAAACATGCAATGTACATCTTAAATTATAGGTCATGATAAAATCTTTAATTTGACATAATATTTAAAAAAATGAAACGAATCATATGAAAGTTCAGAATAACTTAATTCTTCCATAAAAATTGATTTTTTCTTTATTTCTTTTATTTCATTTTGGGTTTTCATTTATTTTTATTTTCTATTGCTTCCTTTTAGTGTTTAATCTTTTTATTTTATTTTTTTCATGCCTTTTTTAAAACTGTCAATTAACATTATAATAATTTAATTATGTAAACAATTGTTATTTTTTGTTAACTTAAAAATTCTATTGAAATTAAATATATTTTAAAATTCAAATTAATCAAATATGTTTCCATATTCAGAAATTGAGACGTTGGATTTGATAATAACACAAAACTTGGCTTAGTCCTAATTCGTGTTGATATTTATTCTCTTGTTTATAATTTTTTTGTTTGAATCACTATTTGCTCTTGTTGCATCACCTACGTTCAATCATGGATTAAATACATGATCTCTTATGATTATAAATTACGTATTTTGTTGTTTATTTGACAAGATTGAAATAATTACTCGAATGTTCCAACTTTTAAAAGAGTTACCTAATTCATACTTGTTCCTTCACATGGGCTTGGGCATTTTGTAATTGGTTATCAATTAATTATCGATTCAAAAGGAAAAAAAATCGATCATCAGTAACATATTTACCGAATAAATTGGTTTCAAATTGGTAATTGAAATATATTTGATGAGTTCCTCGGTTATCGACAAAAACCAATAGCCGATTATATTACAATATGCTATCATAGTTTATTTTGTTTTGACATACGCCTAAAGTTTTTGGCGGCCAAACAGGTGTATTTTATTCTGAATATTACAATTCAATCATCTAAATAATCACAGTTAACTTCCCTAAAAAACATAATATCCATTTCATCGAAATTAATATAATATAAAAATTTAATTTCAATATACCACAATTGTATAGATCATTATAGTATTTTTATACTTAACTCGTCTAATTATCCATTTTCTTATGTCGTGGAACCCGCTGTTGGTGTGAGCACTTCATTCTTTTTGATGTTGTAGGAACTAAAGATCATAACATTTTTTTTTATGTTGTAGAAATCGAAAATCATGTATGACAAGATCAAATCTATATATATATTAGTGGAATTCGAACTAAAGACATTTGAACTCATGGATATCATTTCAACACTAGACCATCACCAAAATAACCAAAGATCCACATCAAAAAAGTTAAAAATTAATGTATATCATTAATAAAAAAACTCCTCCGTTCCATTCAAATTGTCTCTTTTCTTTTGGGTACGGATATTTATGAGATATGTATAAAGTAGTTAAAGTGATAAAAAGTGGATAGGGTCCACACTTTTTGAAAGGATAATTGTTTCCTAAAATGGAATGAGACATTTGTAATGGGACAACCCAAAAAGAAAATGAGACATTTAAATGAGACCGAGGGAGTACATTGCATTTAAATAAACTAATTTATGTTATTATTTTTCTCAAATTTTCTATTGAACTTATCCATTATGTAGCTCTAAAGTATTACAAAGAATTCGTCAAAATGAAGTGAGAGAAAATCGATAAATAACATACATCTGAAGGTTTTTTCTGAGGGTCATATTGTAAAGTTATAAGCATGAAGTAATTACTACAAAATTCGAGGGATAACATAATATTTATAAAACATTCAAATGGCAAAATAGTTTAAACTAAATTAAGATAACAAAAAGATTAATATTAATTAATAACAAATTAAAAGTGCTATCGATATATTCTACAAATCAAACATGATGCAGCTAGTAATCAACGGCTAGAAACCTAAAAGACGGAGTAAAAGCTAATGACGACGGCTGCGATTTCATCAATCCTTCAAAACATATTAGTTTACCCAAATACCCCTAACGTCAAGCTAAAACCCAAATTGAATACTACTGGTATTTTTATCTTTCCAAATCAGTAGGTATTTTTCCTTTTTAAGTTTTAGTCTGAAAATTCTGTTACTCAATCCTGCAATTTTCCCGTTGTTCAGTAACATCGTCAAAGCGGAGGAGTACAGAGGGGGAGCCATAGCCTTACTTCGTTTCCCGTTTTGCCCCTCCGATTGGAAATTATTTCCGTTTGTATGTCGAAAAAAGAAAAAATATGATTGTTAGGACATACGGCCGGCGGAGTAGAAGGTTGACGAGGAGCTACTCCGACGTCGTTTCGGAGTCCCCTTCCCAGGAATGCCCCCAAGATGTTTTTAATTTTACATTTTCGTCCCAGGACTCCGCTCACTGTCAATGGTCCGATCCCTACAGTTTCGATTCCTCGCAGGAGCCGAGGCAATTGACGATTTTGCCCTCAAGAAGGGCTGCTGGTTTCGGGGATAACGGTGGGGGTTCGTGGAGACGGAAGAAATTAAAGTTGAGCGGCGTTGATTCGGAGCCGTACGGTTTGAGTTCCTCTCAGGAATCAAAGGATTATCCGGTGGTGGAGATTTCCGACGAGGAATCGGAGGAACCAAGAAAGGTCAAGAAGATCGATTATGATCCTTTCGAGTACGATTCTTCGCGGGAGTTGGAGGAATTTTCGGTTTTACCACGAAGGCGGAGTGTGGAGAATGGCGTTTCTGGGTTTTCTGAAAATGTGGGTTCTTGGAAACCAAAATTGAAGGATGTTGATTTTGATACATGCGGCTTGAATTCATCGTTGCGGTTGCGTGAATTGGAGATTTCGGAGCGCAGAGTGTGCCGGTTTGATGGGGTTTCCGGGAATCCCAAGAAAAATTGCAAGGAAGAGAACGGGGTGTTGGAGAAGAAGAAGAAGAAGAAAAATAAGAAGAATAAGATGATTACGGAGGAGGTAGGACTAGACGACTTAGTTGTTACCTCTACATTGATGGAAACTCAGGAGTTTGGGGAAATGATGGAGCACGTAGATGAGGTGAATTTTGCACTGGATGGGTTGAAGAAGGGGCAGCAGGTGAAGACTCGACGTCAGAGTCTTTTGTCTTTGTTGTCGATTTGTGGATCAGCTCAACAGCGGCGACTTTTAAGGGTTCATGGGTATGAAGCGCTTGTACTTTTGGACCAGCATACTTTATTTACCTATATCAAGACTATGTGTGATGTCAATTCTTTTGCTATCTTGAATGCTATTATGGGGAGATAACTCTGTTAAATTCTTAAGTAATATAGTAAGTGAGCTAAAATGTAAATGGAGAATGTTGATCTGGCATATGCTGTTTATAGAGATTGGTTGACAATCACATCATATGGCATTCAGCAGCATCTGATCATTGTATACTTGACTTGAAAAATCTCTAGGTATTCTTTGAACTGTCAAAGACTTGTAATGCTATGTGTTGATTTCGCTTTTTAAGTTTTGCTAAGTTGAACTATTCTGCATGTATTGTCTCTCAGCTGAGTCCAGCTGGTGAGTAGCCCGTGTTTATTTTGATCCTTGGTTTATTACAGATGATCTTAGTACCTATTAGGTGTAGATATTGTCATGACGCATGAAGGATGTATCTGGTGGCTAGTTGTCTGTTTGTGATTGATATGGTGTTAAATGGGCACTCTTGTCTTACGGGAAATGTGGAGGATGTTGGTTAAAATAGAATGGGAGTCATGGGACTGAACACCTTCTGAATATTTATTAGTGTCTTGCTGTTTCTGGATTTTGATTAAACATTTACTAGTGAGACTGAACATCTTCGCAGATTAATTAGTGTCTTGCTGCTTCTGCAATTATTCTCAAGTTAGCTACTGACATATATTTTTGCCAATCATGTTTCTGTTGTTTCTGTTTTTGTTATGCCACTTCTTGCAGTGGGAGTTCGTTACCATTTCTTATAAAAAACTTGAAAGGGAAAAGGCACATGCCTTTAACTTTTGTTTGTTGAAGAGACAAAAAGTTTCTTGACAAACAATGATGCCAGTAAACATGTGTTATATTAGTTGCTTATTACCAGATTGAATTATTTGTAGGTTGACCAAAACTATTACTGATGCTGTTTTTGGACTCAATTTTGATGACCCTCCAAGTAACCTTGCTGCTGGTGCTTTAGTTTATCTACTGACAACTGATGTGAGTGATTTTAACTACATACAAAGTGCATAATGTTTTGGTGCCTTTTCATTTTTATTTGAACTTATGAAGTGCTTAGTGTTTATGTATTTTCTTGATTTCATTTGTTTCAGGGTCAAGGCGACCGTCTTCTGGAGTCACCAAGTTGCATATGCTTCCTGATGAGGTTGTTAAAACCACATGCATCGAGTGGTGCCAAAGAAAAAGCACCAACCATTGGTAGCAAGCTTCTAGGAGTTTGCAGGAATGCTGGTTTCATACAAGACTCAGCCAAGGGGACTGATTCCAGCTTTACTGCAATTATGCTAAAGGTTCAGGATATCCTTGTCAGTTGCAAGGAAATGAAGCCAAGAGATGCTGCTGATCATAGGACAAAAGAACCCAAGTTGAATCCTAAATGGGTTAGTCTGCTTACAATGGAGAAAGCTTCCTTATCTACCATATCTATTGAAGGTTAGAACTCTTTCTGATGTAATTTATTTATAGTGAACTCCTCTCGCTTCTCAAAATTTATCTTTTTCTTCCTTTCATTTTGTTATTTATTTTGTTTTAATTAGCCCTGATAAGGATAAGTAACACTATTTTCTCTTAAATATCTATCCGTATCTCTTCGGTGGCTATTGATTGCACATGTTTTCACCTTAAAGAACCTGTTGCTGGTTATGACTAAAAACTTGGAATGGTTGTGTTTCATAGGGATGTAAGACATTGTGTCAACTCACAGTTTCACATTCATTTATCAAATCTCAGGGACATAATCTATTTGTGGTTGTTCTTTTTTTTCTTTATATATATATATTCTGATGTATTCTCATTTTACTCCACTTTTCTTTTTCCTCTGCTCTGAATCATCAGACACCTCTGGCACTGTAAGGAAAATGGGGGGTAACTTCAAGGAAAAATTGAGAGAATTTGGAGGACTTGATGCAGTGTTTGAAGTGGCGAGGAATTGTCATTCCACAATGAAGGTGCAAACACTGGATGTTCTTCTAATTGACATCTGTATGATATATGTCTTCGCTGAAGTGTAATTCATACTGTAGACAAAAATAAGCTTTATATCTGCAGCGGCCAATGTTCTGATTAAGAATGACTTAACTATATGTTGCTAGGCTGAAAGCTCCAATGTTCACATGTTAGGGCTAAGTGAAAGCAGAGTGAACTCTTTTTTTTTTTTGAGTTACCGGAGTGAACTTATTTATAGAGTGGTTGATTAGTAACCGGTTCTTGTCTTTTCAATGAAGGCTGGGGTACTATTTGTCTATTTGTACTTCCAGACCCTTTTCGTGGGAAAAAAGCAGAGAAAAACTTGTCTTACTGCCTCAGTACCCTGTTTTTGTTAGACTGACTATCCAAGGCTGTTATTCTTGTAATAACAACTTGTTCTGCAAGAAGAAGGTCATCATATCTTGTCTCATATAATGGATGTAGCTTTTGGAATCTCTCTTTTTTTGGAAGGAGCTGATTACAATAAGACCGTACCAATTACCAAAGATATTTAGTGCAAGAAATGTACATGACTGAGATTTGTAATTTATGAAATAATGAGGCTTTGTGAAACCTTTTTGCTAATGTAGGAGTCTTATTAGCCTTTCAACATTCCTTAGCCTTTAGTGACTATTTTTTCTGTTTTGCTTATAATGTGTGGTCATAGTCTGGTAATGTGCTCATAATCCTTTAGACAGAGTCCATACTTATCATGTTTACACTTGTTATTTCTCTTTTTAGCTTTTATTAAGGTATATTTTCTAAAACTCATTCTTTTTATGCAGGAATGGTTGGAGAAGAGCCCGACTTTTGCTCTAGATTCGAAAGATAATTTGGGGTTAGATAGTCTAGTAGTGCTTTTGAAATGTCTAAAAATTATGGAAAACACCACTTTCCTTAGCAAGGATAACCAGGTATAAGATGTTTGTGGGTCTCCAAGTATGCCTACTTAGTTCTTATATTCTTGTGTCCAAAAAACGAGTTTCTTTCTGAGTTCTGCATCAATGTGATACTGAAATGCAGTGCCATTTGCTTGGAATGGAAGGAAAATTTGATGGTCAACGAGCTCCACGATCCTTCACAGAACTCATTCTGAGTGTCATTAAGATTCTGTCAGGTATCACCGTAGCTTATGTGTGGAATTTATGATTGTCTTTTACTCATCATGCTAAAAAATGACCTTGCTTGGAACTGATCTTAAATATTCTTCAGATTTATTTTGTTTCTGTTGCCTGACAGTACATGCTGTTGATGTCTAGGTGTTACCTTACTGCGAAGATCTTCGAGCACATTCCAGGATGAAAAGATGGGTGATACCTCTGAAGAGGAAATTCACTCTGGAGGCTGGTCTAACATGGCTGTTTCTCAGAAAAGCTCGAGTGCATCTGAATGCAATCAATACCTAATACCTTGGCAGCCAAGATCACGGTCTAGTCAAGAATCTAGTCAGGCATCTGTGGATCCTCTATTGCTAAAGATGAGAGTTGAGTGTTCTTCAGCAGTGTCATGTAGGGGATCATATGAGAATTCAAATAGTGTTGTACACATAAGTGGTAACGGCTCAGAGTTGGATCTTGGTTTTACAAAGAAATTACTAACACATTCCAATCTTGGAATGGCGGACGGCCAGGACCCTTTTGCATTCGATGAGGGCGATGTTGAGCCATCAAAGTGGGAGTTGCTATCTGGGACTGGAAGAATGCGGAGATCTCTGGCTCAAAATAATTCAGGAATTGTAAGTGAAAATGAAGATTTTCATCACTCAGAGTTGAGCAACATGGAGATTCATCATTCCGAGGAGGCGTCATGTTCTTCTGCTGGTTACGGAGAAATATCTGACCTTCTAGCAGATTGTCTTCTCACGGCAGTTAAGGTACTTGTGCAAAAATGAATTATATTCCTATATTACATTGTCGATATAGATATCACTGCACTTAACTTTTAGTCATAAAGACTGTTATGGAGCCCTTCTCCCAATGTCTTTCAATGAGTACATTGGACTCACTTTGAGATCTTCTAATGACGCTTATGCTGATTTTTATGCATTTCGCTTCATCAAACTTCAAAACTATATTTAATATAATTTACTTTTCATTGGTTTTCAGGTTCTTATGAACTTGGCCAATGACAACAGAGAGGGCTGCCAGCAAATTGCAAAACTTGGGGGCTTGGAAATCTTATCTTCTCTGCTTGCTTGTCATTTTCCATCATTTTGCTTATCTATGCCACACTCTGATAATGTTAGAGAGAGTAGTTTGTTGTCTAAATCAAGTCCCAGGATTGACCTACCGAGCAATACATATCTCACTGATCAGGAGCTCGACTTTCTTGTTGCTATTCTGGGTTTGCTTGTGAACATGGTAGAGAAGGACGGATGTAACAGGTAAATTATATCTGTTGTGAGTCTTGTGACCCCCTTTCTATTTCTTTGACTTTCAAGAGTTTTTGCCAGACATGGTCTGTAAACTGTTTGGTAGCTCCAAAGTTGTACACTTCATTTCTTTTGTGTTAGCGCAATATTTCATTTTCTATTTCTGGGTTTTGTATGCCTGTTTTTGCAGTATTTTGTGTATGTGAGTATATTAACTGATGCTAACATCATAATCTTTCTGTTAACTGTGATCTTAGACGATTGTTTTCTTTTATGAATCAGTGTGCACTTCTGCCAGTTCTTTGGTCCCTCCCCGAAAAAAAAAAGAAAAGAAAAGAAAATTCTGTTGCACGCATCATTGTTTTTTAAATGGAGACATTTTTGTGGGTTATTAGATAATACAGTCAATCCTTTGTTATTGCAGATCTCGGCTTGCATCTGTTTCATTACCCAGCGTCAGTGGTTTAGACATGGAGAATGAAAGGGATGTGATTTCCCTTCTGTGCTCAATCTTCTTGGCTAATCACGGAGCCAGTGAGGCTGCTGGAGAGGATAAATGTTTCTCATTGGTGAGGAACTGTCTTGTTTCATTTCTCGGAATTGTGATTCTTCCCTAATCTTCTGTCTCAAAGCATCTGCTAGGTCTTTTTGTTTAATTTTAAAGGCTCTACTGAATTAAGATAGATCATGATAGATTATAAATTCTCTAGATTTGGTCTTTAGAGAGATGGTACTGAATTATGTTTATTTGTTACAACTGCATAAGTACATTATGTAGTATTAAATTGACGTAAATATTGTTGGACAGGAGGATGAGGAATCCATGTTACAGGGAGCAAAAGAAGCTGAGAAAATGATTGTAGAAGCTTATTCAGCTCTGCTTCTAGCATTCCTTTCCATGGAAAGGTCAGTGTGGTTCTGTAAACCTCCATACTTTGTTTGTTCACTATTTTATATCTTTTACGTTCTCTCATAAATTACTTTCTCTACTTGGCTTCAGTAAGAGCATACGTCGTGCCATTGCTGAGTATCTTCCCAACGGAAGTTGGCGTAGTTGTTCCCGTGCTGGAGAGATTTGTGGTATGTATTTTAAATCTGGTGACCAACATTGATGTTTGACTTACATAATAAATCCTAGTTTCTGTGTATTTTTGGGTTGGCAAGAACTGGGCTATATTGGATTAATGGCGGTTGAAGGCTGCAATTTATGGGGGGGAAACAGGATACCATTGATTAAATCAACAATAGCACATTAAGTATTTCAAGATTCTATCTCGGAGTTTGGCTCTTTGGAAAAAAATGCTTCATAAAAAAACTTGTGGGATGACCTAATCTCTTGTTTCACTGGATTAATATATGCTTCCGCATTTCTTTATCGTGTAGGAATTTCATATGACAATGAACATGATCTCACCGGAGACGCATATTGCAGTTCTTGAAGTAATTGAATCGTGTAGGATTCCTTGAGAGCTGATAAGCCATTGTGAAATTAGAGCAGATTTTGTACAGACAGAACTTCTCTCTCTCTCTCTCTCTCTCTCTCTCTCACTAAATTGTGGCCCTCTGTTTCTCCTGTGTTTTAGTTTGTAGTTTTCTTTTTGGTTTATTTGATTCATTATATCTTACAGATATTGAGAGGACCTCAGTTGCTTTGCTAACTCGGAGGATGATTATATTGTATACGAGCAATTACGAAATTCTGTTTATTTTTCTTGCTAATGGTCTTTTGTATCTAACTTATTTTATGTTAATCTAAATTCTCTCTTTACTGTAATAGATTCTTATCTCTGTTTTTATTATATGAATTCTTTCTTAACGTGTTCATTTAACTGTATATCTATTATCGATTTATTCGCTGTATAGTTTTTCTCTTATTACATCTTCTTAACGTGTTCATTTATTCACTACATTTATTATATATTTATTCGATGTACAGTTTCTCTCTTATACATCCAATTGGATTGAAGGATTTGGCAATTTTGAAGAAGAAGAAAATATTGTTTTGTGGAAGAGATTTGATGTGTTTATAGTTAAATTTAATGAGATCATTTCATTATCATCAATATTAAACATAATAAAACACAATACGCAAACCAAAAAATTAGGGTCTATTACTTGAGAATATAAATTTGTGTGAAATGAAAATATATTTGGTTTTTGTAGTTTTTATATTATAGCGGGATCTAGATTGGATTTGTGGTAAACATGGATGGATAAATATTTAATTGATGAGTCTTATTGTAAAGATGATATATGATTGAAATAGATGATGTAGGATAAAAAACATAAACCAATAGAAATAGAAAAAAAAATAAAACAAGCATAACCTGATTGTTTATTCACAAAAACTTGTGTGCTGTGATGGCCTCATGCATGCGCAAAGTTTTGTGAATAATAATGGAGCAGTAGAGTGTGCAGTTATGATCTTATCAACATCTGACGAAGAGCACCCATAAATCAAATATTTTTGTGTGTATTATTTTATTATTTTATATTTTATTTATTAATTCATAATTATGATTTATTTATTAATTCATAATTAAGATTTATTAATTCAAAGTTAGGGTTTATTAATTCACAATTAGGGTTTATTATTCAAAATTAGGGTTTATTATTTTTAATTAGGGTTTATTAATTCAAAATTAGGGTTTATTATTCAAAATTAGGGTTATTAATTTCAAATCTAAGGTTTATTAATTCAAAACTAGGGTTTATTAATTCAAAATTAGGGTTTATTAATTCAAAATAAGGTTTATTAATTCAAAATTAGGGTTTATTAATTCAAAATTAGGGTTTATTATTCAAAATTAGGGTTTATTATTCAAAATTAGGGTTTATTAATTCAAAATTAGGGTTTATTATTCACAATTAGGGTTTATTAATTCAAAATTAAGATATATTAATTCAAAATTAAGATATATTAATTCAAAATTATTATTTATTAATGTATAATTAAATTTTATTAAACTAATTAATTTTAATTAGAATTAATTTAAACTAATTAATTAATTAGAATTACTTAATTAACTAATTAATTAAGATTAATTAATTAACTAATTAGAGGTGGTCTCACTGTGCGCGGGCGCGCACAGGAGACCACCTCTCGTTTATTTCATAAAAAAATGGAAAGATGAATTTGGTAATACAAATACATCTGCACGATGCAGACACTATAATTAATTGCATTATCTTTTTTGTGCGTACATTAGGGTAGGGAGATGTACAAAGATCAGCTAATTTGGTAATTAATACCAATAAAATTACCGTGGTTTCTCTTTCAAAATTTTCACACTTAAAATTGAAATACAACGTGCTAGTTTTCTACTAAAATGGAAGTTTTCGACTCGTCTTAAACCCTAACCATCGTGGTGCTCAGCTCAGCCGCTGTTCCCCGTCGCCACCAAGCTCCGTCGTCGTAGCTGCCGTGCAGAATCCAGCCGAAGTTGTACTACTTTCTTCTTGTCGAAACTTTATCGGGAATTCTCGCGAGATTACCGAATTCTATTTGCTCGCATTCTTCTCTAAATGGCAGTTGTTGTTAGAGCCTCGTTAAATACCACCTACACAACTCGGAGAGAAGACATTAATCTGCTAAATCCGTGCTCTGAGTTGAGAATCGGAAAAACGTTCGGCAATAGATTAAGCTGTAGAACTTCCATTCCGCGAAAATATCTCGTCGCGATGGCGAGCAACTCAGTGCAATCTGTCACACTAGTGTCTACGGTTGAGCCGAGGAATTTCGGAGCTTCGATAATGGTATATTTCAGTTTTTGTTGGTTTCATCGAGTTGTATTTGATTTTGTTCTGGATTTTGGTTGTATATTTTGGTCGGACTGCATGTTTTGTTGTTTATTCCATTAGAAATTGAAGCATTTGCTAAATATGGAAAGTGAGTACTTGACTTCTGCTTTATATCCTAATCGTTATTGAAATTATTATGTTTGCTATAGGTCAATGGTTGTACAGGGAAAATGGGAGGGCTGTGCTTGAAGCCGCCATGGCTGCTGGGCTTACCCCGGTTCCTGTAGCGTTAGGTGGTCCTGAAGATGTTGGGAAAATCTTGGATTTCAGTGGAAACAGATTGAAATTCATGGCCCCTGACAGAGAATCTATCTTATCTTCGACGTTTAAGGATTACCCAGACTTGATTGTAGTGGACTACACTGTGCCAGCTGCTGTGAATGGTAAGTTTATGCTCATTTTGTTGTAGAATCCAGATATCAATGAAGGTATTAGTGATCAATGGTTACTGATTTAACAAGTCCTAAAACACATTTTAAGCTTGAACTAGTTTTCTGTAGATATTGTAAGGCGTTACACAATTAAGATCATATTACATAGAATTACGTCATGATTGTGATAACATACATTTGCTGTGGCATGTTACTGGTTCAACAGTCTGTTCTGCTGTTGTTCGTATGATCAGATTGTTGCAGTAGTTTCATCATACCTATTTGTTAGTCTTGACGTAAAACTTGTATTCTGAAAAATATATAGCATGGAGTTAAATCAAAAATGAAACTGTGAATGATGCTTCTAAATTCTAATCCTCTTCGTGTGTTAGCTTTTAAATTGTTTTGATGCATAATTTAATGTTGTCCTGTGGTTAACATACAATTTTATAGTTATGTTTCCCCCTTTGTAAATGGGAAAAAGATAAGAGTACGCTATTCAAATCCTTACTTATTTTGCATCATCTTATTGCAAAGGCGTGCTTGAGTAAATACATTTCAACTTCATGGCTATGGGGTTTAAGTTTTCCTAGAAATTTGACACCTAAATACTGGTGCCGGACCTTTTACTGGTCATTATTTTTTCTGGAGCTCTTGACAAATTTGGTGGTTCTTAATAATCTTTTCAGAATCAGGAATTTGTTCTGTCAGGCCTAATCTAAAAAATTTCGTACTTATGTTATACACTATTTTAGAAGATAAGATTAATAAGCTGCAAATTTGTTCATGGTGATATCAAGTTACAGTTGATGTGGATGAGCATGGTGTTTAAAGTTGGTTACCTAAGAACTTGATAACTTTGCATGCACTGACCAGGAATGTGTATCTCGTTTATTGACCCATTTTTTCTTCTTCTAATATTTTAATCCAATATTAAGATTGACATCTGTAAACTTTATGTTATGGTACAAAGATAATGCTGCCCTTTATTGCAAAGTCGGGGTACCCTTTGTAATGGGAACTACTGGAGGAGACAGGGAGCTTCTGTATAAGACTGTGGATGACTCGAAAGTTTATGCTGTGATATCTCCCCAAATGGGTAAACAGGTACTCAATTCTTAGGCAACTAATCATTTGATCACTATTATAAATGGTCTTGTACTTTACATGAATAACAATTTTGAACTGATCTGTTTAGGTGGTAGCATTTCTTGCAGCCATGGAAATTATGTCAGAACAATTTCCCGGTGCCTTTTCTGGGTATGATCTACAGGTAAATTCTCTGCACTTATGTATTCTATGTGATCTAGCAGCCTTGTTTGATCTTCTGCAATAGTGATACAAGATTTTCATCATGTTCTTAATGGCCTCTTTTGAAACAAAACTTCCTTTGTTATACAAGTAGCAACTATCTGGCTTGACATTTTACGTTTTCCTTATTGTACTGAGCTTTTATTGTATCATCAGTGGTTAAGTTGTGGTCAGCCTCTGATATGCATTTTCCTCTCTCTCCCATTGAACATTTGTATAGGTAATGGAGTCACATCAAGCTAGCAAATTGGATGTTTCTGGAACTGCTAAAGCTGTCATCTCATGTTTCCAGAAACTGGGGGCCGAATTTGAGGAAGAGCAGGTACACTTTCTGTAAACAAATAACTTTATTCTTTTCATGCACCATTGGGAAGCTATCATAGTTAAATAATAAATACTATGTGCTGATGTATCCTATAGGAGTTGCTGCTATGTCTTGGTTGGGAACATTTTTATGGGGGCTCATACTGATCTTCAGTTATTAACACTATTATAATGCAGTGACTTGCTAATATTTAGTATCGATGTCCATCATTCTGGGATTTAGAAATATCCCAAGTGGAGAATTCTGTAGGTTTTCTCAATATGAAGAGCCATGAGGTTGTAATGCAATGAAAAGTAAATTCACATTAAGCGAATTGTGTTGTGGCCGAATTTGAGGAAGAGCCATGTGTTTTGTCTGTCATCGTGTTTGTGGCCTTTCACATTGTGTTTGGAAGCATTTTACCGAAATGGGGGGTAAATGGTTTTTATTTCTATATTTATCAAATCTTTTTGCTCAATCAGGTGCAACTAATAAGGGACCCAAAGTTACAAGTTCAGATGGTGGGTGTCCCCGAAGAACATGTGTCTGGCCATGCATTCCACATGTATCACCTAACATCACCTGATGGAACGTAAGTATCAGCCCACTTTCTGTTTATGTATTCTTTTGATAAGTTAATTGCAAGTTTCTGATGATCGCATCTGTATTCCCACTGGACCAGTGTCTCCTTTGAGTTTCAGCACAACGTATGTGGTAGATCAATCTATGCAGAGGGTACTGTTGATGCTATACTATTCCTCGCCAAGAAGGTAATTTGCTTTCAGCCATAAGATGTTTTTGCCATCTTCTAGAACAGATGACCAAACTGTTACATAATTCCTCACATTCTTCGATTCATTTTGCTAGGTAAGGTCAAAAGCTGACAAGCGGATTTATGATATGATTGATGTTCTTCGTGAGGGTAATATGAGATAAGAGTTCGTCAGATTTTTTGTAGTTTCTTTCTCATGAAATAGCATGATAAGAGAGCTTGTGGAAGCGATTGCTCCCTGAGCTAAAATTCGCTTACGTGAACTTCTCAAACTAGTGGTCTGCAATATAAACCGAGTCTCAAAAGAGTTTCTGTGATACGACCTTTTGTATCACACAGCACTTTCGAGTGGGTGCTAGCTCCTCTTTTATTTTGAAGAACCGCAGGTTTTATTCATAAGAGAGGGGTAAACAAAAGAGACATCCCTATTAAATGATCAACAACTCTTATTTCCTTATCCTAACAGATTACTGCGAATAGAAGGGTGCTACATAAGACATAGCTGTAGACAAGAATCAGTTGTGACTGACGAAGTTAAGGATGAGGCTATTCACCTCTTGAGGCGGTTGCTCTTGAACAAAATGGCTTCCTTCAGGCATGAAAGTGACCCCCAAATTAGGCACATATGACTTAACCGTTCCACTCCTAATGTAGTCCTCGATTCCTTGAAATTTCAGCACATAATCTTTCTCCCCCATTATCAGCTGCGCTGGAACCTCGACTTAGGATCTGGTATATCTAATTGCGTGCCCATCGACCTAGAATACAATGCAGCAGAATCATTTCAATCTTGCATTATCATAATCAAATTTAGAAACTAAGAAGTTTGAGGATTTATATCAAGATTATGATACCTATAAGGAACCTGCAAGGCAAATCTGAAACCGGATTTCTTGTACAAGGCCCCGTAGGCAGCAAGATCGTTGTCGGTGAACCATGATGGGAGAGGGGTAGACGGTTCCACCAAGACCATGATCTTCTGGTTCTCGTTTCCTGTCAGTATTTCACTTCTGGAGAACAACTTGTATACGTTCCTCACTACCGTCTTGGCATCAAGGCGGCCGAAATCAGCTCCAGCTCGGCCAGGCTCCTTCAACGAAGATTGCCATCAAGGCAAAGGGAACCCGCACTGACAAATGTAACAAAGTAACCTTCCATCTTCTAACGTAGGGAGATTGTTGTGGTGTGAGGGAGGCCGAGGAGGCATGAAAGGGACGCTTATGGTCACAAAGCTCAGAACCCTGTCCTGGGTGAATTAGGATACTACAAAAGCTCCAAAATCTTTGCCTGAGGATAACCTGCGTAAATCAAAGAGGTGAACTGAGAGTTTTGGAATACTACTTGAACCGTAGATGATAAACTATTGAAAGCTACTTTTCCTTGTACAATTACAATTTCTACAACCTTCAACTCTTGGTTTCCAAACTATATGCTTCCAATTATTTACTTAGAAGTTCATTTTTTTTATCAAATGTAGCACTACAACCACAAAAATCTCCAACTGTTTTCAATGTCAACAAGTTCACATTTCTTGGTATTTACAATCATTTTCAGTTCATGTGGTTGTAGGAAACCATTTGCCAAGCTTGTTACGTCCGAACATACGGTTTAGCCATCAATCTCTAATTAGATCTATTAATTCTTAGTTAGAGTTTATTGGTCCATAATTAGAATTTATTAAGCATAATTAGAAGTTAATTAAACGGATGTATAATATTAAGTAGAGCTTATTGGTCCACTAAAAGCACTTATTAATCATAACTAAACGGATATACCGTGCATCCGGACTTACAAAGTGTACCTCAAAGTGCAAAGTGTATGGAGGATTTCAAAGTCCCATTTCGGAGAAGGAAACGGCTGAGTCGAATTAATTCGGAGAAAGAAGGTTGAAACAATAGGAACGTGATTATAGCGAGTGTTGGTGCGTACCTTGGAGAGAGAAGGAGCATAGAGGAGGTCGAAGAAGATGGCCTTCTTGGGTTGTGGAGGCTGGTCGGATAGCCCGTATCCTCTGTAATTGGGCGCGGTGGCTCTGAAGCCAGCCTCCGCAACTGCGATCATCTGGTGGCGCCACACGTACCATATTTCCGGGAATCCGTGCAGGAACACCACCGCTGGAGATGACAGGCCGCTGATTTCCGCACGTGGAGCTTCAGACGGTGATTTCAACGAAATTATGCTCTCTCCGCCGCCAACTTACTCTTGTACTTGTTTCTGTGATGTTTGAGGTGCTGGGGAACGTAATTTGCGCCAATTTTTGGTGAAATTGGCAAAATTGGCGCTCTTCCCACGTATATAGATAAAAAATAGGAAAAATTAGAATATTTGGGTGTATCCTAAAAAGTCATATATTATTTATACATTTCAAATAATATCTAAATTTTCAATTTTGCATCTAAATCCATCCTTAAATATAGTTCTTATTGAGTTAGAAAATCGGGGCACCCCACATCAACGTATACTTTTTGAAACAAATCATAGTTGAATTTCATAAGAAAACTGTAATATTATATCAAAATATGAATTAAATATTTTTAACAGGATGACTTTGTGACCATTATCGTTTACTTCTTAAGCTACAGAAAATATTGGTTAGAAGGCAAAAAATAAATCCTACCCGAAATCTTGCTAACTTAGTCAATCTAGTTATGTGAGTTCTATCAAAATCGAGCTACTTGTACACTCCATAGCAATTTCTGCTGGAACTTGGATTTCAAATCGACATGTCAAATCCTTTGCCAAATCTTCAAATGCAATGCATTAGAGTGATTCTTGGTCCCTTTAAAATAAACATTACATTAATAAAGATATAAAAACCAACACGAGCAACTACTAAGATAGACTCATTACAAATGCAGTCATCACGCTCAAAGATACACAATCATTCATAATTTCCCTCGCACACACAACCAAACCAAACCATGAGGAAAAACTCAACTCTTATTATACATATATCCGAAGAAAAGTGTTGCATTCAGATATTGTTGTTGAGAAAGGTGAGGATGAGATGATTGACTTGATGAGGGAACTGCTCCTGCACAAAATGAGTCCCTTCCGGAACGTACACCGTCTCCAACTTCGGAACGAACGCCTTCACCTTGTCGCTCTTTATATAGTCCTCGATGCCGGGGAACTTGAGGAAATAATCCTTCTCACCCATGATCAACAATGCTGGAACCTCAACTTTTTCACTTGTCACATTGAAACTTTCAGACATAGACCTACATATATTCGTCAAACTCAACCAACTTAGCCAAGAAACTAATTGATCGATCCTTATCTGGTAAAAGTTTCATATAATCATATTTTTGGGACCGGAAAAATATTACTATAGAAAGGTCATTCCTAAATAGAGTTTTACGTACACAAATGCCATATTGTCGAGATCTGACGAGTTATTATGTACACCCAAGTTAAACTTCTAGATAAGTATTCAGTCATATTAAACTTATTTTAATGTATATATATACATATATATAAGGTGCAATTCTTGTAAAAACCTCCTTATAATATAAACTATGAATTGTTAAATATGATGAATTCTTGAAAAAAAATGATTAATTCAAAAAAATAAAATTTTCACCTCTTCATAGGATTCAAACTCAGGATTACGGAGTCATTCAAAAAAGTGATGAATCCACCGTAGACCTCACAATCTAATGATTGAAAATTGTTCATAGTTTATATTTTGAAATCTATTTTTATTTGTTCCAAATCCTATATAAATATAGGGACAAATCTAGGGGGAGCTGGGGTGAGTTCAAATACCTCATAGCAAAAAAAGTTGTCTTTTTAACATTATGATTTTGATATTTTTTTGTATTAGCATTCTTATAGTCGGGTTTTTTTTCAATTTTAGCTCCCTCCGAGCTATATTTATGACTCCGCCCCTATATATATAGTTAAATAATGTCAATTTTTTCTATCTGGAGGTGGAAATCCTTACAAAGTGGAGTTTATTTCTATATAAAGCAGGGTGAGCATTCGGGCAGTTCGGTCTAAAATCGAACCGAACCCGAAAAAATCGAAAACCAAATTATTTTTAAAATGTAAACCGAATCGTACCGTATTGTATGTCCAAACCGAACTTAGTTCAGTTCTGCTTGGATATAACTGATTTTAAATTATATATATATATAGAGGAGAGTTAACGTGAGAACCATTTTTATTGTGAGAACGTGAGAACCAAAAAATGATGAATTCACAGTGAAAGTTGATGAATCCACTGGAAAAGTTATTGAATCCAAAAATAAAATTTGCGTCCTCATGGGATTCGAACCGGTGAAAAATCTTAATTGTTGAATTCATTAAGTTTCTCAACGGATTCATCAACTTTCATAACTAATTCATTTGGTTCTTAGTTTTAGGATAAGAATGGTTCTCATTTGAACCAAACTCTATATATATATATATATATATATATATATATATATATATATTTTGACGATTCGGTTAGGAACCGATTTTTTCTCAACCCGAAACCGAACCGAATAAATTTCGGTTTCAAAATTTAAAATTGAACCGTACCATTTTACTGTACAAACCGAACTAAACTGCTATTTTCGTTTCGGTTTGGTTCGAATTTTCAGATTTGGTTTGGTTTTGCTCACCCCTAGTATATACCTATAGGGGTTTATTGCACAAGTAATCGAGACAAGAGCGTTCAAAGACACAAAAACGCACATCTTCATAAGATCTATACCTCTCTAAACACAAATGTAAAGATAAAACTCTGGTAATTTTACCTGTATGGGATTTTGAGAGCAGTTTGGAAGCCAGAGTTTTCATAGAGAGCGCCGTAGTTTGCAAGATCTTCTTCGGAGAACCAAGGCGGCAAAGGAGTGGAGGAATCAACAATGTCCATAATCTCCTGGTTTTCATGCGCAATTGGTACCTCACTGCGAGAGAAGAGAATGTAGATGTTGCGCACCACTGTTTTGTTATCAAGGCGCCCAAAATCAGCCTCGGCTCTCCCAGGTTTCTGAAAGTAATTAGTTGAGCTCAGAAATAGTCATCATATACATATTCGAACTCACAATTAAAGAGTTGAGATATATATACAGCAGACCTGCCATCTTGCGATGTAGAAACCTTCAGGAAGATCGTCGGTAAACGAGATGGGAGTCGAGAGGATGAGGTATACCCAGGTGATGACTCCACGGACTGTCAGGGGTGATGGAGTGCAAATAAGTAAGCAACTCTAGCTCCAAAATCTTTGCCGATCACAAAACCCGATCCAACATATTTAAAATGAATTATCCAAGTTAATATTATTAATGAAAAAAAGGCTATACTTTATTGACAAGGCAAATATACTGATCTAATCTAGTCATACTCCTTGTTTTCAATCTAACTCGATAAATGATTATTTACAACATCATACCAAACACAACTAGTCGATTTTTTAAATTTCTTTTTTTTTTCCAAATCTAACCAGGGTAACTTTTTGGTGCCGAATATTAACACATTCAGTTAGATTTTAAGAAAAAAAATTCAATTTGTAAGGGTATAGGTTATACACCATATGTTTGTCATTACGAAGACCTTTCTCTTCATTGTGCTTCCGCATGTATGAGTTTCTTTATGAGTGCCACGAATCTGGGTGTTAACTATTTATGATAATTACCTTACATGTTGTGCTTATAATGAAAAGGATCTTCAACAGATATTACATGAGATATTCAAGCTCTTTGAGATTTTTTGATGATATATTATCTGCATATTATTTCCTTGATTACCACTGATGTTTATTTTCTCCCCATACAATGAAATATTTCAACTAAGCAAGATTGAAGAGATCTAAGATTTCTAAGTGAACCCTGTATATAATGAATGTATGGAGCATTGAAGAAGTGTCCTCCTTAATTAATTTGTTTAGTTTATTTGTACTCACAACTTCTCCAATAAGTTGTGAATGAAATAATTTGTAAGAGAGTTGTTAACTCTTTAGTATATTTTTTCTTACTAGTTGTCTTGTTTATTGACACTTGTTCTAGTGTTTCTTCTAGTAGAAGAGTGTTTATGAGGTAAACACTAGTGTGCACTTTTTGTAAAAGAATTGTTATACTCTTGGATTAAGGTTGTTTAGAATAAAGGTTGAGTGGTGAACGGACTGTGTTCACGTCTAGGTTGGTGTGTGATGCATGCACAACTAACGATTTACTGTTGGTGGAGGTTTGAGAAATTCCATAGTTGTAGTAAGAGCGAGCCTTATTGTGTAAATCCTTTCTAACTTTTCTCCAAGTAGTAAAGCGTTTCCCCTGATCGAGACCCCTCACACGTAGGTGTTTTATCATCGAATTGGGTAACCATATCGTGTGTTCTTTTGGTTGCTTTAAGTTTGCTTTACCGTTGGTGTGTTTATTACTATTTGTTCCACTATCTGTGCTACTCGACATCTGGAACTATTTCATATTCGCACAAGTACAAGGATTAGAAAATTTCACAATCTATTGAGTATATTTATATAAATAGTTACTTATTAGTTCATATTTGAAAACAAGAGACATGATGGGGTTATATTAGTCGATTTAAATCATGTGAGATTCTGTAAAACATAAAATATATGAGTAAGTCATCTATAATAGTATGTTTTATGTACGACAAGCATGCTTATTTAATACTAATAATTATTGTGGAAAAACTAATGATTAATTATGAAATTATCAATCCTAATTAAGATTTATTAATTAATAATCGAAACTAACAAATTGTGAATTCGAATTATGAAATTATCATCTCTATTATCTAAAATTAATATAAAATATTATTATAAATAGCAATCATAATATAGGAGCATTAATTATGAATCATTATAAAATAATCACGCTCAACTAAAATTAATTAAAAAATCTAAAAAAATAAATACATTGCAGTTACGAATAACCACATCTGATTGCAAGCAACAACTACAAAATAAATATGAAAATCTAATATAATATTATATATTTAATTATCCATTAAAATATGGTTATTTGTAAAAACAAATGCAATGAATTGATTTTCTTTTTTCAAATCTAACTTGAATCAACAATTCGGCATGATAAAGTTGACGCATACTAAATTTGATATAAAAAAATATCAATTAATTACTATTTTTATAAATAATACTTTATTCGATAAGACCGAAACAATGACGTGTTCAAACGTTAGATGCCCTTACCGAAACAAATTATAGTAACCCAAATATTATCACTGTGTCCAACAAATATGATTGATTAAACGCTTGATCCAAACAAAAATAAGGGGGAGAAAAAAGAAAAAAGGTGAAGCACTGAACGCGAACCTTTAGGACAGCAAGAGCGTCAAGAAGCGAGAGAAGATCCGCCAAAATGTCCGAGTAGGAGGCTTTGTCGGGTTCGGGCGGCGGGTCGGATAGCCCGTATCCTCTGTAATCCTGAGCAATTGCTCTGAACCCGGCCTCCGCCACGGCGATCATCTGGTGCCGCCAAGAGTACCATATCTCAGGGAACCCGTGCAAGAACACCACCGCCGGAGACGACTCGCCGCCGATCTCCGCTACGTGGATCTTCAGCCCGTTGGCTTGCACGAACTTGTGCTGGATTTGATCCATGGCCAATGCTTTGCCTTAGAGGGAAATGGGATTTAGCACACTAATTTATAACGATGGAGGAGTTGAGATTGATAGTCGTCGGTAACAAGTGGGTGTGACTCTCGATGCTCTGTCGTATTCGGAGAGTCGATATCACTATCAAACAGAAAATGGCCTGCTAGAAACTATAGGACGTACTGAGATAATTATTTAAGTCATGAATTATAATAATGCATCTCCGATGCTCAACACTAAATTCAACTTTATTTTATAATAATTTTCACATCAAACAATAATTCATCTTCAGTACATAAATTCAAATTTTATTTCAAAAGAATATTCTCTATATATTTATTCTCATATTATTTTTTATATTTTTGCAAAATAAACTTTTATACTTTTTAATATTAAACATTAAATCTATTAAAAAATTCAATCAATAATTTAATATGAAATCAGCTAGTATTAAATAAATTAGTCATTAGTAAATAAATAAAAATATCTAAATTACTTATTCATTAAATAAGAGAAAATTACATAACGTGATTAAAAAAATTACATTAAAACATACCAATAATACATATAAACTTTAAAAAAATGAAAAGAGATTGTCATTCAATCCTATAGTAATTTCATATTATTTTCAATATGTCTTTATTAAATGTCCTAATATGTCTTGTATTATTTTGTAATATGTATGAGTTAATGTTGTTGTTTTTAGTGTACACCTATCATTTAGTTATTATATACACATTTCAAAACTTATAAATTATAATAAATCAATAATTAATATTATTATTTATTATCTATGAGTTAATAATTACTATATGAATATTTTAAAATTACAAATTAGAATAAGTTAAATAATTAAAGTTTAATCTTTTTTAAAATAAAAATGGAACAAGATTATAAGAATATAAAAAAATAAACAACACTATTAACATTTTAATGCAACATAATTAAAAAGAAAAAAGAAAAAAAAGAAACAACACAATCCAACGTGAAAGACCATTTTATGGGTTAATCCATTTAATGGGCTTTACTTAAACAATAATTTAATATATGCCATATCTATGAAGCCCAAGAAAAGCCCAACCTAATTAATATAAAATTACCCTAATTATCATTAATTGTCTTCTCCTTCTTCTTCATTTTGTTTCATGCGTGCAAATGCTGCTTTTGTTCTTCTTTACAATTTTTTTCTTCTACACAAAATAAATTATCAATATGTAGACGGATTATTTTGCAATACCATCAACATAAAAAAGTGATTTGAGTTTAGCTACAGTGTAAACGCAAAAATAAGTTTTGAGGAGAGAGAAACTTCATCAAAACTCATTTTGAGTTTGAGTTTGCAGGTATGTTAGAGATGAATATTGACTGCAAAATAGGTTTTGCAGTTGGATTGGAGATGGCCTAATAGGTGAGGGCCGTCTCGTGAATTTTTAGGTAGTATTAAGAGGTGTTTGAGTAAATTTATAAATTCTTCAAAGCAACTTATAAGTTATTTAAGAGTTTATAAGTTCTTGCATAATGTTCGGTAAAATAAGTTTATAAACAATTTATAAGCTCTGAAAATAAATTCAAACAACTTATAAACTCCCCTAAAAATAAATAACTCAACATCAACTTATTTTTTCATAAATTTATAAATAACAGTGATTTTACCAAAATAATTTTACTATGGTTCGTTATTTTCGACATATATACTTTCGACTTCACCTTTCGTCAATTTTCTCTCTATAATTATAATTTTCTCTCATTAACTCACGATTCTTTCTCTAGCTTATAAGCTCAATTATCCAAATACGTTGACACCTTATAAGTTCTTCAAACATTGTATCTTATAAGCTCTTTAAACATGTTATTGGAGCTTATAAACTCTTTAAAATAAGTTTAGTCAAACACCCTCTTAGTTACAATCGGCTTAGGGTGTTTGGTTGAGTTATAAGCTCCCAAAACAACTTATAATTTGTTTTTGGGAGCTTATAAGTTCACCAAACACCCTCTTAATATAATCGTAGAGTACTTGCTACTTTTATAATATTTCATTAGCTTTTCGTATGAAATTTTAAATGACAAGCCTTGTATGTCATTTAGGGGCGAGCAAAATCAAATCAAACCCAAAAATAAATCGAATCGAAACTAATGGTTTGGTTCAGTTTGTATAGTAAAACTAAATGGTTCGATTTTAAATTTTGAAACCACGGAAAACTCAAGTAAAATAATTTACATATTGATTCATACGTGTGATTCGACTATAATCTTGATGTAATATTTTCATAATATTTTTTACTTATTCGTTGCATATATTACTAAAATTTCAAAAATTCATTTTATCTGTTATTATGTACATATGCAATATTATTTATGTACACGCTACAAAACGTATGTATATGTACAAAAACACACTCAAACTTATAAAAAACAAATAATCAAATTAGCTGGTAATAATTTACGAAATTTTAGTATATGTGCACAATGAATAAATTAAATATTCTACGAAAATATTACACCAATTGAATAAGTACTGAAAAATACGTATACATGAATACGTAAAATTTTTTAACAGAATGACTTTGTGTTAACAAAATACATGCAATAGTTGAATTTCATAAGAAAACTGTAATATTATATCAAAATATGATTAAATATTTTTAACAGAATGACTTTGTGACCATTATCGTTTACTTCTTAAGCTACGAACATATTGGTTAGCGGTGCAAAAATAAATCCTGCCCAAATCTTGCTAACTTAGGGGTGTTTGGTTGTTTTATTTTAGAAACTTATAAGTTTCAAAACTTATAAGATGTTTGAAGAACTTATAAGAGTTAATGTCCAGTCTTATAAGTTGTTAAAGTGTTTGGATAATTGATCTTATAAAGCTGAGAAAGAGTCGTGAGTTAGAGAGAAAATCATAGTTAGAGAAATAAAATTGACTGAGATGAAGTTGATAGTGTATGTGTAGGAAATAACTAACTATAATAAGGTTATTTTGATAAATTCACGATTCTTATAAGGTTATGAAAAATAAGTTAGGGTTGACCAACTTATTTTTAAGTGAACTTATAAGCTATTGGAGCTTATTTTCACAACATTATGTTTATTAAGAGCTTATTTGTCAAACACTTTACAACAAACAGAAGCTCCAAAAACTTATAAACTGTTTTAAAGAGCTTATAAGTTCAGCCAAACACCTTCTTAATCAATCTAGTTAAGCGAGTTCTATCAAAATTGAGCGACTTGTACACTCCATAGCAATTTCTGCTGGAACTTGGATTTCAAATCGACATCTCAAATCCTTTGCCAAATTTTCAAATGCAATGCATTAGAGTGATTCTTGGTCCCTTTAAAATAAACATTAAATTAATAAAGATATAAAAACCAACACGAGCAACTACTAAGATAGACACATTACAAATGCAGTCATCACGCTCAAAGATACACAATCATTCATAATTTCCCTCGCACACACAACCAAACCAAACCAAACCATGAGGAAAAACTCAACTCTTATTATACATATATCCAAGAAAAGTGTTGCATTCGGATATTGTTGTTGAGGAAGGTGAGGATGAGATGATTGATTTGATGAGGAACTGCTCCTCGCACAAAATGAGTCCTTCCTAACGCATACCGTCTCCAACTTGAACGAACGCCTTCACCTTGTCGCTCTTTATATAGTCCTCGATGCCGGGGAACTTGAGGAAATAATCCTTCTCACCCATGATCAACAATGCTGGAACCTCAACTTTTTCACTTTTCACATCGAAACTTTCAGACAGAGACCTATATATGTTCGTCAAACTCAACCAACTTAGCCAAGAAACTAATGATCGATCTTTATATGGTAAAAATTTCATACAATCATATTTTTGGGGCCGGAAAAATATTAGTACTATACAAAGGTCATTCCTAAATAGAGTTTTACGTACACACATGCCATATTGTCGCGACCAGACAAGTTATAATTATGTACACTCAAGTTAAACTTCTAGATAACTATTCAATCATATTAAACTTATTGTAATGGATATATATACACATATATAAGGTGCAATTCTTGTAAAAACCTCCTTATAATATAAATTATGAATTGTGAAATATGATTAATTCTTGTAAAAAAAATGATTAATTCAAAAAAAATAAAATTTTCGTCTTTTCATGGAATTCAAACTCAGGACTACGAATTCATTCAAAAAGTGATGAATCTACCATAGACCTCATAATCTAATGATTGAAAATGATTCATAGTTTATATTTTAAAAATTATTTTTATTTGTTCCAAATCCTGTATATATAGGGACAGATCTAGGGGGAACTAGGGTGAGTTCAAATACCTCCTAGCAAAAAAAGTTATCTTTTTAACGCTATGATTTTGATATTTTTTTTTTATTAGCATTCTTATAGTTGATTTATTTCAACTGTAGCTCCCTTCGAGCTATATTTATGGCACCGCCTTTTATATATATATATATATATATATATATATATATAGGAGTTGGATCAGTGAACTCATCTTTTTGAGAACTTGAGAACCATGCATAAGACGTTGGAGATGATGCACAAAACAGTTTAAAGTTGTGCATAACAAAACTTTCTAAAATTGTTGCACAACAAAATAATTTTAGAAAGTTTTAGTTATCACAACTTTATACTATTTTTCGATCATCTTCAACGTCTTATCATCATTCGCAGAGTTCGCAAAAGATGTAGCTTCTCATTGATCCATTCCCTATATATATATAATTAAATAATGTTAATTTTTCTATTTGGAGGTGGAAATCCTTATAATGTGGAGTTTATTTCTATATAAGCGGGGATGAACATTCGGACGATTCGGTAATTTTACCATATGGGACTTTGAGAGCAGTTTGGAAGCCAGAGTTTTCATAGAGGCGCCGTAGTTTGCAAGATCTTCTTCGGAGAACCAAGGCGGCAAAGGAGTGGAGGAATCAACAATGTCCATAATCTCACGGTTTTCATGCGCAATTGGTACCTCAACTGCGAGAAGAGAATGTAGATGTTGCGCACCACCGCTTTGTTATCAAGGCGCCCAAAATCAGCCTCGGCTCTCCCGTGTTTCAAAGTAATTAGTTGAGCTCGAAATAGTCATCATATACATATATATTCGAACTCACAATTAAAGAGTTGAGATATATATATAGCGACCGCCATCTTGCGACGTAGAAACCTTCGGGAAGACCGTCGGTAAACGAGATGGGAGTCAGAGGGAGATAAGGTATACCCAAGGTGATGACTCCACGGACTCTGTCAGGGTGATGGAGTGCAAATAAGTAAGCAACTCTAGCTCCAAAATCTTTGCCGATCACAAAAACCTGATCCAACATATTTAAAAATGAATTATCCAAGTAAATATTATTAATGAAAAAAAGGCTATACTTTATTGACAAGGCAAATACACTGATCTAATCTAGTCATACTCCTTGTTTTCAATCTAACTCAAGAAATCATACCAAACCCAACAAATCGATTGTTTAAATTTATTTTATTCCAAATCTAACAGGGTCTACTTTTTTGGTGCCGAATTGTTAACACATTTAGTTAGATTTTAAGAAAAAAATCAATTTGTAAGTGTATAGGTTATACACCATATGTTTGTCATTGTGGAGACCTTTCTCTTCGTTGTGCTTCTGCATGTATGAGTTCCTTTATGAGTATCACAAGTCTGGGTGTCAACTATTTATGATTATTACTTTGCATGTTGTGCACAAAATGGAAATGATCTTCAACACATATTACATGAGATATTCAAGCTCTTTGAAAAAATTTCATGATATATTCTCTACCACTGATGTTTGTATCCTCTCATACAAGGAAATATTTCAACAAAGCAAGATTGAAGAGATCTAGGATTTCTAAGTGAACCCTATATATAATGATTGTATGGAGCATTGAAGAAGTGTCCACCTTAATTAATTTGTTTAGTTTATTTGTACTCACAACTTATCCAATAAGTTGTGAATGAAATAATTTGTAAGAGAGTTTGTTAACTCTTTAGTATATTTTGTTCTTACTAGTTGTCTTGTTTATTGACACTTGTTCTAGTGTTTCTTCTAGTAGAAGAGTGTTTATGAGGTAAACACTAGCGTGCACTCTTTGTAAAAGAATTGTTATACTCTTGGATTAAGGTTGTTTAGAATAAAGGTTGAGTGGTGAGCGGACCGTGTTCACGTCTAGGTTGGTGTGTGATGCATGCATAACCTATGTTACATGGACACGGGTATGGGTATTGGACACGAGTGCGGATTCGAGTGTCAGATACAATTTTTAAGAAAATTATCGACACGGGGACACCGTTTTAACTTTGGACACCGATACGGGGATACACCGATCATAAAATTAATAACATAACATTCTTATGAAAAAACTTCAAAATAAGTTTGAAATGTTTGTAACGAGCTGTTTTCATATAGATTGTAGAAGGGAGGTTGAAATGTTTTAAAGTTAATGCAATGCATTAACTAAAAGTTAGTCTGCGCAGCTTTTTCAATTTGGAGTTAATGCAATACATTAACTAAAAGGTAGTCTGCAACAGCTTTTTCAATATGAAGTTAATGCAATACATTAACTAAAAGTTAAAGCTGTAATCTGCTACAGATTTAAACTTGGAATAGCAACCGTCTCTCTCCATGGAATGTCCGAGGTGTATTTGACGGATCCGACACGTATTTCATGTCAGTATCCGTGTCGTGTCGTGTCGACACGGATCCTTCTGCAAAAATGAAGTGTCCGAGTAACACAGTGCATAGCTAACGATTTATTGTTGGTGGAGGTTTGGGAAATTCCATAGGTGTAGTAAGAGCGAGTCTTATTGTGTAAGTCATTTCTAACTTATCTCCAAGAAGTAAAACGTTTCCCCTAGACGAGGCCCCCCAAACGTAAGTGTGTTATCACTGAATTGGATAACCATATCATGTGTTCTTTTGGTTGCTTTATGCTTGCTTTAATGTTGGTGTGTTTATTAGTATTTGTTCCACTACTATCTGTGCTACTGACATCTGGAACTATTTCATATTAGCACAAGTACAAGGATTAGAAATTTTCACAGTTTATTGAGTATATTTATATAAATAGTTACTTATTAGGTCATATTTGAAAACAAGAGACATGATGGCGTTATATTAGTCGATTTGAAATCATATGTGAAATTCTGTAAAACATAAAATATAGGAGTAAATCCTCTATAATAGTATGTTTTATGTACGACAAGCATGCATATTGAATAATAATTATTGTGAAAAAACTAATGATTAATTATGAAATTATCAATCCTAATTAAGATTTATTAATTAAAAATCGAAACTAACAAATTATGAATTCGAATTATGAAATTATCATCTCTATTATCTAAAATATTATTATAAATAGCAATCATAATATAGTAACATTAATTAGGAATCATTATAAAATAATCACGCTCAACTAAAATTTATTAAAAAAATCTAAAAAATATATACATTGCAGTTACGAATAACCACATCTGATTGCAAGCAACAACTAAAAATAAATATGAAAATGTAAGATAATATTATATATTTAATTATCCATTAAAATATGGTTATTTGTAAAAAAAAATGCAATGAATTGATTTTCTTTTTTCAAATCTAACTTGAGTCAACAACAAGGCATGATAAAGTTGACGCATACTAAATTTGATATAAAAAAATATCAATTAATTACTATCTTTTATAAATAATATTACCTTCGCATTTAAAGTATCTCATTTCTTTTGATATGAATATTTAGAAGAAAAATATAAAATAATTAAAATGATAAAAAATTGATAGGGTCCATATTTTTTAAATGGATAATTACTTCTTAAAATATAATAAGACATTATTCTATTCATTTATAATAAGATTTCATGTCTCATTTAAAATGTCTCACTTTCTTTTTTGGATTGTCCCATTACAAATGTCTCATTCTATTTTAAAAATAATCATCCCTTCAAAAAGTGTGAGCCTTACCTATTTTTTAACACTTTAACTATTTTATATCATTCTCCTAAATATCCGTGTCCAAAAGAAATGATGGAGTACAATCTAAAAAAGAAAATGAAATATTTTAAATTGAAGACTACTTTATTGGATAAGATCCGAAACAATGACTAATAGTACGTACGCTAGATGCCCTTACTGAAACAAATTATAGTATCCCAAATATTATCACTTGCGCAACAAATATGATTAATTTAACCCTTGATCCAAACAAAAATAAGGGGGAGAAAAAGAAAAAAAGGTGAAGAACTGAACCTTTTGGACAGCAAGAGCGTCAAGAAGCGAGAGAAGATCCGCCACCATGTCCGAGTAGGAGGCTTTGTCGGGTTCGGGCGGCGGGTCGGATAGCCCGTATCCTCTGTAATCCTGAGCAATTGCTCTGAACCCGGCCTCCGCCACGGCGATCATCTGGTGCCGCCAAGAGTACCATATCTCAGGGAACCCGTGCAGGAACACCACCGCCGGAGACGACTCGCCGCCGATCTCCGCTACGTGGATCTTCAGCCCGTTGACTTGCACGAACTTGTGCTGGATTTGATCCATGGCCAATGCTTTGCCTTTGAGGGAAATGGGATTTAGCACACTAATATATAACGATGGAGGAGTTGAGAATTTTCGGTAACAAGTGGCTGTAACTCGATGCTCTGTCGTATTCGAAGAGTCGACATTTCACTATCAAACTGAAAAATGGCCGACTAGAAACTATTGGACGTACTGACAGATAACTATTCAATTAATGAAATTATAATACCATAACATGCTAATAGGTGAGGGCCGTCTGTTGAATTTTTAGGTAGGATTTAGTTGATCCACGGCATTCAGGTTGGTTAAGTATGATTTGAAATAAAGATTAATGATCGAATCTTAGTTGCCGCAGTGTGGGAGTTTCACCCTCTTTAGGGTGGTTCCTTGTGGATACTAGGTAAAAATCCTCATAACTATTGAGTCACCGTGATTTATCCTCTCACATTCTCATTGGACTGAGGTGAGAGTTTCCCTTTTGGAACAACAAGTAGGATATAGTTACAACTACAAGGCCTAATATAGTGTAGAGTACTTGCTACTTTCATACAATTTCACTAGCTTTTTATATGAAATTTTAAATGACAAGCCTTGTATGTCCAGTTTAGTAGTAGTTGGAAGTTACTAACTATTTTCGAGAATTCATTTCAAATTGTGATTTTTTTTTAAATTTTTATTTAAAAAAAAACACGGACAGAAGATCTAGGTGAGCTTTTTTCAAGCCCAACTTATAAATTTAACTTAGTCAGAAATTTATTTCTACCTCAAAGATAAAAGGCAGCCCAATAACACTTGATTTAACCCTGGCCCATATAATTTTCAACCCACAACAAAAGAAAAAAAAAATGCCCAAATGAAGACAAAATAACCTAGCCTAATCCCCCTATCTCTCGCCTCTCTCACTCAACCGCTGCCGCTCCGGAATACGGCGAGTACTGCCACCGTTGGCTGCGCCGCCCCAGCCGCGGCTTCCCTCCATCTGTTCTCTTATTCCACCACGCACACAAACACGCACGACCTCTCTCTCTCTCTTAGTTCACAGATCCGCGGCCGCCGGAATCCGGGGAGCACCGCTGCCGGTAGCTGCAGCCTACGCATCTTCTTCTCCTTCTCCCAGTCACGACATAAATCGAACCCCCTTCTCTCTCAATACCCAAATTGCATAAACCCTGTCTCTTCGATTTCCGGCCAGCCGTCGCGGTCTCCACCACATCGTCGCCCGACAGCAGGAGCTTCCGCCGTCAACAGCACAGCACCGCCGCTTCTTTACTGTCGCGCTCAATCGAGCTTCACCGTCGATCCTTCTTCCGGCGACAGGTTAATTACAGCTTGATCTGTGAAAGACTTCAAGTGTTTGAGGAAGGCAATGAAATTGAAGCAAACCTGTGATGAAGTAGTTTTGTTTTTGTGCTTGTCTTGCTTGGATTTTCTGAAATTTGTTAAGATGAGACGTATGCACGTTTGAGCTTAGAGAGGAATTTAGTTTCCTTTCCCTTCTTTTGTTTTGAATTAGCCGATAGTAGTGAGAATGAGATTAGAGGAATTCTTTTGTAGTTTTAACTTGAGTGAAAAGTTTTTCACCTAGGTACAAGGAGTATGGTGTGATGGTAAGTGTTGGAAAAAATAGAGGAAATTAAGGGGGAAAGGTCTGGTAGTGTAAGAAAGTTTATGTTGCCTCAGAATCTAAGTAGTCACCTTTTTAAGTTTATGTATTAATTTCTTCTCAGTCTCATTTTTATCTCTGTAAATTAATTCTTGGGGATGGAAAAGGTTTTAAAGCCAGAAACTCGACTTAAAAAGTCTGGGGTATTACAACTGGTTCACAAACTTGCTGTTTGCCTCAGAATCTAAGTAGTCACCTTGTTCGATGAAGAGAAGTTGCAGAGGGAACTCAACCTCATGGCTATTTCTCTGGATTTTGTCGGTGAAAATATGTTCTTGTTATTGAAAGCAGTTGTAAACGTTTTTGGGAAGTGGAAAAACTGAACAATGAAACACACCATTCATGCATCAGTATGCTGATTTTCTATTTCCTGTAGTCTGGATTTTTTTTTGGAGTTTGAAGAAAAAACGAAAAGAAAATTTGACCCCTAAAATAACTGCTCCAAAACTCTATTGTATATAGTAACAGACTAATAGATTTCTTTGTGGTACCAATGGCATAAATAACTTTCTAGTCAGCATGGCAGCGTTCGACTATGGCCGGAATGATGTAGCAGGAAATTGATAGCAGTAACTGGTCCTTGGAAGTGACAAGTTATTCTATGAAGAGACATTGCTGCTTAGAAATAAATACAGAGGCATCGTAATATAATGTGTTGTTTGTGGTGAAACTCTTAACAGCTATGCTTGGGTCTGATATTTTTTTGATAAGTTCTGGTAATTTCTATCCAGCAAGCAGGTCAAGAAAATGCTCTTTCTGCGGATATATTTTATATTTATATGCTTCAATCTTGACAGTTCTATGGTTTACTTTTGCTGTTGAGTGATTGGTTCATCTGTAATAGGTGATCAGGTTTCAATGGCGGACTTAGAGAAATTGCTGCTTGAGGCAGCAGGAAGGACAAGTACTCCTGGGAGGAACCGACATTCATCTCCACCTTCGAGGCGGAGACTAAAGGGTTCATATTCTGACGATGGAAGTGACTCAAAAAATGATGATTCAGATGGTGATCGTGGTTATTCGAGTAGAAAGCCATCAGGCTCGCAGGTGCCTCTGAAGAAGAGGTTGGACCCTGCCGATAGAGATGATGATCGTAGTAGTCAAGAAGGTGACGCGGAAGATGATTATGATCGTGATCGTGACAGTGACAATGATTCTGTTGGGAGTGATTTATACAAGGATGAAGATGATAGGAAAACTATCAAAGCTTACAGAGCTCGAAGAGAAATGATACTAGAAGCCCGTGCAACCAAGAGAAGTGATCGAGATTTGACTGAGAAGCTGAAAAAAAGGAAAGGCCAAGACAGAAAAGGAAGTCCCCCGAAAGCACCTACTCGTAGCATGCGCTCGAAAGCTGAAAGGGCAGGTGCATTGGATGAATTGGTAAAACGAAGACGAGAATCAGCTAAAGGATCTGGCAGCCGATACTCACCTGTGAAGAGGAGATCTTTCACTGCTGCAACCTTGAGTAGCCCTAGCAGGAGTGAGAGTGGATCTCTAAGTGATGAGGGAGATTCAACAGGTGATGGTGGATTGGCTGATAGTGATGATGACAAGATTTCGTCAGAGTCCAAGGTGCCAACATTTGAAGACATCAGGGAAATCACAATTCGCAGGTCAAAACTGGCAAAGTGGTTCATGGAGCCCTTCTTTGATGAACTGATTGTTGGCTGTTTCGTGCGAGTTGGAATTGGAAAGTCAAGGACTGGTCCTATCTACAGGCTTTGTGTGGTTCGGAATGTTGATGCTACAGACCCTGATCGACAGTATAAGCTTGACAATAAGACCACGTACAAGTACCTGAATGTGGTTTGGGGCAACGAGAGCTCTGCTGCTAGGTGGCAGATGGCAATGATCTCTGATTCTCCTCCTTTGAAAGAGGAGTTTGATCAGTGGGTTAGGGAGGTTGAGCGCAGTGGTGGTCACATGCCTACAAAACAGGACGTTTTGGATAAGAAGGATGCCATCCAGAAAACAAACTCATTTGTCTACTCCGCAGCTACTGTAAAGCAGATGTTGCAGGAGAAGAAATCAGCCACTTGGAGGCCACTAAATGTTGCAGCAGAGAAAGATCGCCTGAGGAGGTCTTTGGAAGTAGCCAAGGAGAATGATGATGAGACAGAGGTGGAGAGGATAAAGGCAAGGCTAAAAGAATTGGAGGCAAGTCGCCAGGTCCAGGTGAAGGATTCCAAGGCAATTAAGCTGGCGGAAATGAACAGGAAGAATAGGGTCGAGAATTTCAAAAATGCATCAGAGCTGAAGCCAGTTAACACTGGCTTGAGAGCTGGAGAGGCTGGATACGATCCCTTCTCCAGAAGATGGACTAGATCGAGGAATTATTATGTGGCCAACAACAATGGAGGAGAAGCTGCGGTGTTCGAATGGTGATGCAGTTGTTGCTACGCGTAGTGATAATGGAGGCGGAGGAGGAGGTCCAGCTTTGCTGATGTTGGAATGGCAGCTACAGCTGCGGCCCTCAAGCAGCAGCCGATGCTGGGAAGTTAGTGGATACACGTGCTCCAGTCGATCAAGGGACTGAATCATACATGCTGCATAATTTTGAATTGCCCATATCGCTGGCTGTGCTTCAGAAATTTGGTGGCCCGCAGGGAGCCCAAGCTGGATATATGGCTCGAAAACAGATGATTGAAGCTACTCTTGGGGTAAGAGTGCCTGATAATGATGGGAGGCGGCATGCACTCACCTTGACTGTCAGCGACTACAAGAGACGGAGGGGTCTGCTCTGAATCTGCGGTTTAGCTTCTTGTCAGCTGTTTTCCCCTCTCCCGTCTCTGCTCGTACTCGCCTTTAAACTCATTATGTCGTCGTGCTTTTGGATGTAAATGAAACCTGTAAAGCTTTGTTTCATTAATTTAAGACGCTCAAAAGTTGTGAATTTTGTGCTTGTACTAGTTCAGTTGTGTTTTGTGCCCTTCCTAACCCTTCCTTGCCCTGGCTAGGTGAATTTGGAGTATAATAGAAGTCTATGGACTTGGAGAAATTCTACTTAAATTAGGATTTTGCATATTATGGTTTTTTTTTTAAGAAATAGTTCCTCTTGTTGTATTTGTAGAATACACAATAATATTTTCATCAAAAGATTTTTAGTGGAAAGATCTTTGGGTTAGTGTTACTCACCAGACCTAGTCTTGTGTAGACGAAATTGGGTAATCGATTATAGTGTGTTTTTCTTGTTTTGTGCTTTATTTTGTAATAAGTGGTATCGTGGGTAATCGGTTCAGTGGGAGCAGATACGATGGTTCAGTGGGAGCAGATACGATGGTTAATGGAAAAATACTAGTCGAGAAGTTTGATGAAACAAATTATGGGTTCTGGAAGATACAATTGAAGATTATCTTTATAGTACAGATCTGTATTAGCCCCTTGAAACCAAACAATGGTTAAGAAAGTGGATGAGTGGAAGCTATTGGATAGGAAGACAATGTACGCTCTCGCTCCACTGGAAAAGCCAAGACCACGAAGAAAATGTTGAAGATATTATCGAGAATGTACGAGAAAACCATCAACAAGGAACAAGGTTCATTTGATGACGTATCTTTTCAACCTAAAGATGTCAAAGAGTATTGTAGTAGCAAGCCATTCCTAATTTTGTTGTTTTCCCTACCATAAATTGGAGTGGTATTGTAGTAATGCTTCAGGGGAAGGAGAAGATGAAGTGAGAGACCTGTTTATCAACGAAGAGTTCGTTGGAGGAGTCGACATTGCTTCATGGTCAGTTCCGAATATAAAGAATAGGGGCAGATTGAATTGAAGTCAAAATCAAACCAGGGCATATCAAAATTCAGATGCAAGGGTCAATCGAGAAAGGATAAGGATTCGATCAAAATGGAAGAAACGATGCACCAACCGTAGCCAAGAAGCACGGAATTGAGAGAGGCGAAGATCACACACGCCATGACATAGTTGCTGCTCCTGCTCCTGCTCCTATTTCTGATGTTCCCATTTTTTTGAAATGGATGTGATACAGACATCCTCGCCGTCCTGGCTCACATCCGAATCAATGCTTCTGTACTTTCTCACCGACCCTTCCCATTTTCTTGGAGGAACATCTATCTATTTTTAAGGGCAAAACAAATAAATCTATTTTCTAGGGGGCGGGCGTAGTAGAGAAAAGTTAGGCACGTTATAAATGCGGGGACAATGTATCCGATTAAACATGCTAACTTTGCCTTAATTTTGTTGCCCAAACGAGGAATAAACTTTTTGCAATGGAGAAGTTAGTTGGAGGGCTGGTTCCTTCTATGGATAAAAAAAATCAAACTCACTTTACATCAGAAATGGAATGGTCATTTAGGGGTGTTTGGCTAAGCTTATTTTAGAGAGCTTATAAGCTCCAAGAGCTTATAAGATGTTTCAAAAGCTTATAAGAGATAATGTCTCAAGTGCTTATAAGTTGTTAAAGTGTTTGAACAATTGATCTTATAAGCTAGAGAAAGAATCATGAGTTAAAGAGAGAAAATCATAATTAGAGAGATAAAATTGACGAGATGTGAAGTTGATAGTGTATGTGTAGGAAATAACGAACTATTTTGATAAATCCATGGTTGCTTATAAGTTTATGAAAAAATAAGTTAGGGTTGACCAACTTATTTTAGGAAGCTTATAAGTTGTTAGAAACTTATTTTCACAACTTATGTTCGCTTGTTTGAGCTTTTTTTTGCCAAACACTTTGAAATAACTTATAAGCTCTTAAACATCTTATAAGCTGTTTTAAAGAACTTATAAGCTCAGCCAAACACTCTCTTAATCAAGTCTAGTTTTATTTTGATCATTTTAATAAAATGTATGAATTTAATATTTATTTTTAAATAATCAATTTACCCTTTGTTGCATAAAATTATTCTATACGATTCAAATTGCATTATAATTAAACAATTATAGTAGAAGCTAATTAAAACACACAATATTTTTTGCCATGTTAAATTATACAAGATTAAAATAATTTAGAACCATCTTTAAGTATGTATTCTTTAATATAAAATCCAAAAAACAATTCACATAGTTTATAAAATGGCAAATACTATATATTGTCGCAACGCTTTGCCACTTTCATAATAATATCATAATGTTCAAAACTTGACAAATTTATACATAATGTTTCAAAAAATTATAAGAGTACCATGAAATTCAAATTATAGTATCAGATAGTTTGCGTTTCAATGATTGGGTTGTGAAAGCCACACTGTACCAACCCCAAGAAACCAACATCCATTTCACACTTGTTGCAATTTGGGTAGAGGTGTATAATTTATCAAATTTGAATACTATAACATTATAATTAGAGAAAGTTTTATATAATATCCAAGTTAAGGAATGTCAATTATAACCACTAACATAAAATGTTAAATTATAAACCAACTTACTCACTTATTGAGACTATTATCACCAAATAGTACTAATTTGGTTGGACCTATTTGTCTTATTTGGTGATAATAATCGATAAAGTCGATGAATGATTATAATTGATATTTTATGTTGATATTATAATTGACATTCTTTAACTCGAATAATATATATATAATTTCCACTTATAATTAATTGCGCGTGAATTAAGTTTTCCAAATTTGTCAGTCACTTTTTTTGTAGGACACCAGTAACTATAGAAAAGGGATGTTAAGCCCATACAGGCCCACTAACATAGAGTACAGGTCCACTGTAGCTCAAGTGAACGGCACCGACAAAAATAGAAATTGAAAAACAAGTTTCAGAAATAGCCCAACAGTCGCAGAAATTTGAAGCCGCTTCCGATACCGACAAATTAAATCTAGATACGAAAGGGGAGAAAATTAGGGTTGATTCAGATTTTGCATAAAAATAATCAAGATGCCGGTGGAGGTTGCTAACGGCGTCGCAGAATCTCTGTCGGTCCCCAACGGCGAACTCAAATCGCAAAACCCTAACGCCGCCGCGAAGAAGTCACGGGAAACCGAGAGGCGCAGGAGGAGGCGGAAACAGAAGAAGAACAAGCACAGCGTCGCCAACGGAGATAACAGCGACACTGCGGCGGAGGACGCTGACGACGTAGCCCATGACAGTTCTAAGGAGAACTCCGATCCTCAAAAGGTACTAAAGTTTATTGAGCGTTTTGTTCTTTTGGGGCCATGAGTTCGGGGTAATGATCCCGAGCTGGTGTAGTAATGGAATTAATTTAGGTTTTGGCATGTTGAACCTATATGAATGGTATACTGTTTTTGATAGTTGAATCCTTTAAAATATTATGTCATGGAGAAAAACCATTTTCATCTTTGGTAAATGCTAGTCGAAGGATGCATGTAGTGATGAATAATTTATAACGTGCACAATGAGATAAAAATTGTAGTTCATTGGCTAGTTTCCGTAGAATCTAAAAGTGATAGTTTCCTAGATAAGATGTTTGAAACTGATCAGTTCGGAGTCATTATAACTTATGTATTAGCTCCCGACCACTGAATTTCTGGTTGGTAATAATGCTTGCATCACTTTTATATTTCTAATTGTTGTTGCTACGAGCAACTGTTACTGTTAATGGAAGTGTTTCTTCAACTTAATGAACTTTAGAATCTTTTCTCCATTGTTTTCTCTCACTTCATTAGTTCCACAGCCCTAGAGCTTTTTAGTTTCATTTTGTTAGTTTTGAATGTTAGACATAGATATACAAATGGATAGATGGGAAGGGTTTGTTATGAGAATTGAGATTGCTTTGTGGTCTATTTCTTTGTAGCTGATTCTTTTGAAGATACATTTTTAAGCAGTGAATTATGTGTCCAATATAAGCAAGATGAAATATATTTATGATTTTATCCTTCTCCCTGTCGTGGCTGATCTAAGCGTGAAACATATTGTTGGACTTTGGTAACTAATGCTAATGCCTGGTATGAATGGCTGGTGTATGTTTGTGCTTCTGATGTACACTGTTGCGAAAAGCGCCGGAGGCGGCCGCCTCGAGGCGCGCCTCAAGGCGAGGCGGCCGGAAATCGCCCCGGGGCGACCGCCTCCATCTGCAGATCCCCCTCGCAAGCCTCACCGACCGTATCGGTGCGCCTCGGTGCGCAGAGGCGGCGCTTTCGCGCTGACGCGGAGAAGAGGCGGGTCAGCAAAATTGGACTCCAATTTTTGTTTTGAGCCAAAATTAGAGGAGCCCAGACGAAATTAAGACTAAACCCAACCCTAATCTGAGATTAATCACAAAAATTATAAAAAGAAGAAGAAGAAATTGAAGAAATTTTAAAAAACAGCACAGCGCCTATGCTCTTCGTAGCACCGCGCCGCCCCGTCGCCACTCGCCGCCGTCGCCGCAGCACATGTGTGTGTTTGTGTGAGTCGTGTGACTGTGTGTGTGTTTGTGTGTCTGTGTGTGCGTGTGTCTGTGAAGTATGAACTGTGAAGTATGTATTCTGAAAATAATAATATTAATAGCTTGAAAGCTTCCACTGAGGACTTTACGTGAATAAATATATATCTATTCTTCTAGTCTATGACTCTATGTCACTGTATATGCATGTATCTGTGTCACAAATAATAATATTAATAGCTTGAAACACTGAGGACTTTACGTGAATAAATATATGTCTATTCTCCTAGTCTATGACTCTATGTCACTGTATATGCATGTGCCTGTGTCACTTTCTCTGTTTGAGAGCTTATATACATGTACTTTTCTAATGAAATTAAATTTTTTGAATCTTTTACCTGCCAACAAGAAGTCCCCTCCGGCTACTCTTCTTGCCTTGATTTTTGATGCATAAATTTTATTTTATACTTTATTTATAATTTATGGATTTTTTTTTTATTGTCGAGGCTTACGCCTCGGACCGCCTCGAGGCTTACCGCCTCGCCTCAAAAAGGTAAAACGCCTCACTCCCGCTTCACGCTTTTTACAACATTGCTGATGTATATGAACAAGTAGTCATGGGTGGTAGCTGATTAAGTGCCATCTTTAATTGTGGTTGCAATTGAATTTTGATGAGTGTTTCATGAGGTTGTTAGCTCATTAAAAGTGACTTCACCACCATTTCCTCTTCGTTGTGTAATACTCAGGCTTTGGAACTAGTAGAGGTTGAATATGTGCCAGAAAAAGCGGAATTAGGTGGTGTGGATGAGGAAATCAGGAAGGTTTTTGAGAAATTTAATTTCTTGGACAATGCGGTTGCTGAGGTAAGAATATGAAATACCTTAATTTAATTTGTTATCAACTTTTGTTCCTTTGTTAGGCCGCCTCTTGTTGGTTCTGTGTGTTTTCCATTCATACACCTAATCTACACTCCATTCTTGTTTATTCAGGAGAATGATGAAAAGGATGAGACTGCCCCTGATACAGCAGCAAAGAAGAAGGCTGACTCAGATTCAGAAGAGGAGGAACAGAGTACTCAGCAAAAAGAAAAGGGAATCTCTAATAAAAAGAAAAAGGTTCTCCTAAGAGACATGGTTTTTGGTGTTTAAACTTATATATCACAGAGACCTTATAATGCTTATTTAATCTTGCTCTCTTGCAGCTTCAACGTCGAATGAAGATTGCTGAATTGAAGCAGATTTGTACAAGACCTGATGTTGTTGAGGTAGAAACTTAATTTCTTAATTGCATTTTATATTAATCTTGCATCCATCTATATTGCCTGCGTACTAGCCTTGCTTGTTAATCCTTGTAAATTTATAGATTGACCAGCTCCAACCTTTTTATATTCAAATATTTGGCAATTTTATGATGCAAACTTTGATATGCACTGGGAAGGGATGGAGCATTTTTGAGTAATGCAAGACCAGTTCCTAGCTGTGCTTTCTTCTGGAAATATTATTATTTCCATATCATGTTTATGATCTAATTACTCGTTATTGAAGTAGGAACTGAATCTTCTTGTGAACTTTACTCAACATGGCTGCTAATGCAAAAATGGTGAAACTACTCGTTTTATTTTCTAATTTTCATATATCAACTCTTTCAAGAGGCACGGTGACTATTTTCTTTTTTGAGAGGAAGGAGGCATGATCACTGGTGTCTTATATAAAGTGAATAAGGAGTATGTCACATTACTCTCCACCATTCACAATTTGAGACCAGTGTTGTTATGATGACATTATGTATCTTTCAGTCCAACGTGCCTATCAATGCAACATATATGATATTCTTGTTAAGAGGGTTTATTTGGTCGTTCTTAATGATTTATCTCAACACTACTGATTGTTGTGAACAAAGAGTGAAGTTCTATAAGGATTGGTGCATTCCTGCTTTTACCAAGAGCTGTATGTAGGGTGCCGCAGAACAACTGCTTTCTAGTCCATATATCTGGAATATATCTTGACTCTTTCCAGTAAATTAACACCTACTTTTTTATTACTTTCTAGGTATGGGATGCAACTTCAGCAGATCCAAAGCTGTTGGTATATCTGAAGTCATACCGAAACACTGTTGCAGTGCCACGACACTGGTGCCAGAAAAGGAAGTTTTTACAGGTGAATCATTATGTCTGAGTTGCATGGTGGGTTGAGTATGGCTTGCTTTACTAATAAGTACTGTGTTCATTTTTTGTTGTAAGATATTTGTAAGGAACATGATGTTCAATAAAATAATGGGGGTCAGGGAAGACTGGATGGACGATAAGTCAATGAGGTTTGTCTTATATGTATATATCGTTCTTGCAGGGGAGCTGCGGTGGAACTTGTGGAGCCTTGACATGTAGGTGTTTGCAAGGGGAACCTTGTATGAATTATGTTTATTGTACTGGCTAGTTTGGGTTGGGTGTTGGCCATACCATAATCTTACTAATATGCCTTTAAAAAGCACCCTTTTGTGAGAAATAAACTCTAATTTCTGGATATCACAATGCTAGGAATTATTGGTGTATTGGTATATTTGGTTTTACTGGTATCAACTAATTCAGAGTTCCCTACTCCATCTCATTTTGAATGGACACATCTTTGGTGGTAATAGGGCATGAAGATTCTGAATGTCTTTGTGATTTTGGTGGAGAATAAATTTTATATACAGTAACTTAAAGTATCGGGGTAGCTTTGAATTGAAGACATTTGCTGTATAAATTAGAAGTAATTGGTTGATGCCCCAAAATCAAAAGTTGGAACATGAGTTAACGAACAGGGCACAATATTATTTCGATGCATTTTATGCATACTAGATAATGTTAACACCTGTCACACGTCTCAACTTCTTTGATGACTGCTTTTCAGGGAAAGAGAGGTATTGAAAAGCAGCCTTTTCAGCTTCCTGATTTCATTGCTGCTACAGGAATTGAGAAAATTAGACAAGTGAGACTGACTTCCTTTCTGTTATGTATATCATTCTTATCAATATCTTCTCCAATTGTGGAACTGTGGTGGCAGATTAAAGGGTTAATGATGATTTTGTATTTTTATTCTAATCTCCATTGCTTCTTTTATTATATTTTACAGGCTTACATTGAAAAGGAGGATAGCAAAAAGTTGAAACAGAAGCAACGCGAGAGAATGCAGCCTAAAATGGGAAAGATGGACATTGATTATCAGGTATTTAAGTATCCTAATTTTTGAACCCTATATCAGGTTCTAACTCTTATACTATTTGTGGAGGCTGTATGCGTTCTTTAACATACCTGATTTTCTTCCTTTTTGGCTTTGCATCTCATTTCTTGACAATCAATTACCTGTTTTAATTTTTGTAGGTTCTTCACGATGCCTTCTTCAAACATCAGACTAAGCCGAAATTGACAAATCACGGTGATTTGTATTATGAGGGAAGGAATTTGAGGTATGGAGATACTCGTGATATTTCTTGAGTTTGCTTTTGTCATTTGATGTGCAACTTTTACGGTATCATTTGTCTAAATAATATTTGATAGTGTTGAACTAGGTTTCTGCATGATTTTCTTTTTCCTTTCTTAAATTTCTGTAATAGCTGGCCTACCAGGTGATCAGTGTCTGGTTTTTGTTGTTCAACTTTTTGGCATAACCTGCTTGGTATGTTCAGTTCTTATCTCATGTATTGTTGTTTCTGGCTCGATCTGTAGTCTGATGTGATAGTGACCTTCTTGGTGTTATTGTTTCAGTTTTTCCTGTGTTCATAATTTATGCTTTAAGATGTTATTGTGGAGGGTTTGGCTTTGGCTTGTAATGCTTCAATAATCAGTTGTTATAATTGATTGTACCAAAAAGTGAACATTGTAAGCAGTCACAATCACAATTGATAAAGTAGAGATTTATGCCAGACAACTCTTTTATGTCAACTTTGCTTTGGTTGCTGTCAGGTGAAACTGCGAGAAATGAAGCCAGGGACATTGTCACATGAGTTAAAAGAGGCTCTAGGCATGCCTGATGGTGCCCCTCCACCATGGCTCATCAATATGCAGGTTTACAAGATTATTACTTTGCTTAGTTTAATCAGTTTGTTTCATTCATAAAGCTACTTTCTAAATTGTTGCATCACTTCCTCATAAAAGTGATGAGTTGCAATTAGTAATTCGTTTGTCATGGCAGAGATATGGCCTCCACCTTCTTATCCTCATCTGAAAATCCCGGGACTTAATGCACCTATTCCTGCTGGAGCTAAATTTGGCTATGGACATGGAGAATGGGGCAAACCGCCTGTTGATGAAGTGAGTCTACCTCGATATACTTTGTGTGATTTTACCTTGAGTTTTATCAATGACTCTCCCTCACATATTTGTATCTTCTCTTGTGAACTAGTATGGACGTCCCTCTATGGAGATGTTTTCGCTTTGTGCAGCAAGAACAGCCCAATTATGAGGTAAAAACAGTATATTTTAACATCGTCATGCATGGCTCCCCTTCATGTAATTCATACCCACTGATTTTCAGGAAGAACCAGTTGATAAGACAAAGCACTGGGGTGACTTGGAGGAGGAGGAGGAGGAGGAAGAAGAAGAGGACGAGGAAGAGGAAGAGGAGGAACAGATGGGAGAGGAGGAACTTGAAGATGGCATCCAGTCTGTTGACAGTCTTTCAAGGTGAAAGACATGCTTGCTCTTTTATATTGAGATTGTTGATAGTACTGTACACTAGGGACTGGTGTATATATCTTTTTGAGTTGCTCTAACTGATTATCTGGTTGATGGTTGTAGCACTCCCACTGGCGTTGAAACCCCTGATGTTATTGATCTTCGGAAGCAGCAGAGGAAGGAACCTGATAGGCCTCTCTACCAAGTATTATTTTTCTTTTTTCCTGACATTGTTACCCTTTTTAAGGTTTCTAGATGAAATAACTTTTCTTTTGTTGTGTGAAGGTGCTTGAAGAAAAAGAAGAGAAGACAGCACCAGGAACCCTGCTTGCACCGGGCCACACGTATGTCAACATCACAAAATTTACTTTTTAGATGTATTTTTGCATTCTGAATTCTGTTTTTTTCACTCTGAATTATGTTCTGATGCAGGTATATCATTAACACTGGAACACAGGACAAAGCCGGTGCAAAGAGGGTAAGTAGTTTTGCTCTGGTTCTATACATATAATTTACGTGTCTATATTTTGAAAATGAAGTAAACTTAAAATGGAATCTTGAAGTCGTTTCATATTTCCTTCTTTTGGTTAGCTGAAGAGATATACTGTTGAGATATCATGTTAGTTGGTGGACAGGGAGAAGAACAGCTTCAGATGTTATTTGTGGGTTAAATTATCAGTTGAATGTAATGTGTCAGTAAGACTTTCCTGGTCATGCTCTTATTTCTAATTCTCCATTATGTCAGGTTGATTTGCTAAGAGGTCAAAAGTCGGATAAGGTTGATGTCACATTAGCACCGGAGGAGTTGGATGCGATGGAAAACGTTTTGCAAGCCAAGTAAATTTTAGATATTTTGTTCTTTTCACTTAGTACTTTGTCTTCCATGTAAGCTAAGCCTTGCTCTTGTACTGTCTTCCCTAGGTATGAGGAAGCCAGAGAAGAAGAGAAGTTGCGCACTCAAAAGGAGGATTTCAGCGACATGGTTGCTGAGGTACATGCATTGAATATTCCCATTGTTGATACTTTACTCGTTGTGTTTTGCTTGAGGAAGTTGTGACATTTTTGAAATCCTTGCAGAATGCGAACAAAAGGAAGCGAAAGATGCAGGAAAAGGAGAAACAATCAAAGAAGAAGGATTTCAAGTTCTAATTGTTGCAACTTGTCTGGAGATGCCAAGGATGGGTTTGAATGTAGTTTTTGGTGTATGCTTTTATACTAATGATATGGCTTATCATCTTCTGCAACCGTTGTCTTTACCCGACTTGGGTCAACATGTTTGGTTCTGTTGCTACTAGTAGTAATTTTGCTGCAACATCTGTGACTCTGTTAAGGGGATGAAATGGCCGATTTCTCACAAGCAACTTCGACTTATTCTGCCGCAGATATTGATAAGGTGGTACTGATGGGACACATGGTAATGGTTGTCTGTTCTATAGCATGGATGGCGCGCTCAGTACTAAACAACTAATTTTGTGATACGGTAAATGATTTCCTAAAGGAAACAATTTATTATGTGGTAAAATATGTTTTCAATAAGCATATGTGCAATTATCTTTCTAGAATAAATAAGATATGATTAGTTGGTCATGTTTGATGGAATAATATATTACAACTAAAACAGAATGAAAGTATTCACTTTTGAGGAAGGTTCGTTGAGGCGTAAGATTGTACTCCATTTTTTGGGCATAGTTATATGATATATGGTTTAAAACTGTACATACATATTTCTCTTTTTAATTAGTAGGCAACACTAGCCTTTGGGGCTCCGGTTAATTCCATTTCTACATGTGATTTTAAGACAACATTAAATGTCAATGATATTGGAATTCATTTCATACCATCTTTATTGCGACACAATTCACTAAGTCGCTCAAAACGATTTCATCTTTTTGATTGGACGCATGTTGCGGTGGAACTTTTGACACGAATCTTGTATATTTGAATTTCGTAAGAACAAGGCAGTTTTCCTTTGCTATAAACGGGCTTATTTGCCTTTTTACAAGAATCGAGTCACAAAGTCCGATAATAGTTGCCTTAAAATGGCAAGGATGGAGGTAGGTTTTGTTATGATCCACCTCCTTGTAGGTGGTGTTCCTATTCTAATGGACTTATTTGTGAGGTAGGTTTTGCGTTATACTTGTAATTCCAGTTACCGCAAACGGAATCTACAATCTTCATAATCATCGCCTAAATTTAACACGATACAAATTCTCGATATCGTATGATTGTGGGTGGAAAATTTCAGTGAAGTTAGAAAAGGCCGAAAGTTGGGTGATTTGCGCTTGATCTTAGGATGCTGTCGCCTTGTCCCTTCAAGCCCATCTCCATTACATACCTCATGTCCAACCTTTTTCTTCTCTCTCCCTCCATATTCTGCATTACGTCTTTTCATCATATTTGGATTTGAATAGTCATCCAGAAATTACACACTTGATTTACATTAGTCTTTTTATGTAAGGTTGCCCTACTTAGATGTATAGCCATCTTGTGGTCCATTTTGTTGGACAGTTTTCTTTATGCTTGTTTTGTCACATGGGTGGCCTCTTCCATTGGTTTTTAGGTTAGCATTAGAATCACACCTCATCTTTAAGGGTGGGTTCATTTGAGAATAACGGATGACGTTATATTGTGGAAGGATTATAAGTTCTTGGTGCTATAGTCCATAGTCCATTTATTTATTATTGACTACACAATCTAACATTTCTTTATTGCGCCATTGTGTTTTACAATTTTAAAATTGACGAAATTTTAAATAAGCGAGTAAATGAAACTAAGTAACAAAACGATACGCTACTTAAAATTAATTTCTGGTGGAGTAGACATGACCTCGTCTAACACATTCCAAAATGAATTAAACAGAAAAGTAAAGTACTCCCTTCTAACAGAAAGAATATAATATTGTAACACGCTCGTCTTGGGGATGGTCAGGTGGTGATGTTAATATTCTCGAAGCCAACAATTTTATATCTTAAATTCATCAACGTCTTCAAGATCGAGCATATTACATTTCGTTTTTCAAATATTACTTGCATCTTGTAACCAATGCCTCCTAGGTCAAGTACGTCACACCTGATTTTTAAGTATGATTTATCTTTCACGTGTAGTTTGTAAATTATTATACTCATGTGATCGTATTCAATACACCCTTTGAATATTGCCATGGTTTACTCTTATAATAAAATAAATAAATAAAATGCTACAACTCAATGTCTATTGATGAAAAAATCAAAGGCCATGCCCTACATCCAACAATGGAATATATTTTGGTATAATATACACAGATACACAGCATTATTATTCCTTCCTTGCAAACTTGAAAGCTGTACACTGGAGTTTATGGTGATATAAATTTGGTAGGAGTGGGGCCCATCATACATTACACGTGCCGTCATAAAATTTGATCATCGCTGCACAAAATTCTAATCCTAACAACTCCATTTTTCGGTACATAAATAAAAGGATCGGCGTGCGTCTACATAAAATGAACGGCTGTCAATTAATCAAAAAAGAAGCCATCGAATTATGAAAACACGTGGTTGACTCAATTTAATACGTCTTTGCGACATTGATTTGAACAGTTCAGTAATCATGATTTAGCTAATTAAACAGATACTTAATCAGGAGTATTATTGCGGAGTATATAATGATGGTTAATAAAATAGTAGCGAATTTTCTCATGATTCTTAATAATTAAGGATGAAGTGTAGCATAAGTCCCTATCCTATTCCTATCCGACAATTATTCGGTGTTTGGGCTACCTGTGATTAAACAATTCCTCCTAGTGGGCTTTACCTAACCGACCAACCAGCTTCATTTACTCATTCCCTATTCATGTCAATTATTTTACGTTAGATTTAACTAGGACGGATAATTCGTGCATATCGTGTCGTTATCATATCGACACGACATGATAAGGCCAAACACGAATAAGATCCTTAATACGAACACGACACGAAATGTACTGACACAACATGAACACGATATGACACGACACGAGACGACATGAAACGATAAATTCAAATTAAAATTAGAAAATAAATTAATAAAAGAAATAAAAATATATACAATATAATTAAATTAATATTAAATATTTATAAATATTATCGAATTATACGAAAACGACATGATCCTACACGAACACGAAAGCAACACGAAAACTATCGTATTACACGAACACGACACGAAATTATCGTGTCTACATGACAAGGACACGAATACGATAAGGCTGAACACTAATCCCTTAATTTCGTGCGTGTTTGTATCGTGTTCTCGTGTCGTGTCGAAAATTGTCAGCCTTATATTTAACCCTTCACTTTGAGTTCGATTTTGAATTTAATTTTAAATTTCTGTTATTAGAATATGTTAAATGAGACCCACATTATATAAATTTCAAATTAATGACAGTTTAAATTGAAATCTGTCAACTATGCTTTATATCACATATCACAGATTTGGAGGCAAAATTCACGTTTGACCAAGTTTAAAATCCAAAGACCCAATATTTTGTTGAGTAAAATTTCGTTGGCATTTTAGTTCTTAATGATTATGTTTGAGGAAGTTAGTGATTCGAATATAAAGGAATGGATATATGATCATTGAAATAGGGTTTCACTAAAATACAATCAACGCAAAGTGGTGTATGTGCATGCAATTTATTTTGTCTACATAAATTATGATCTTGAAGTGCACTCTAACGTGTGTGTATTGGCTTAGTGGTAGAGTGATTAATGTCCGAGACCTTTGGTCTCGGGTTCAAGTCCACCGTAACACAATCTTTAAAATTTCTATATTAAATTGACAAAAAAAAAAGAAGTGCTATAACACCTACAAATGGAAATTTAGCAGTACGAGCGCATTTAGTCTGAAAAGAATTGGTTTATTAACTTTCAAAAATGTCTTCTTGCCACCGAAGACAATCATCATCATATCCAAACAAAAAACTCTTTTACATATATCAATGAATATAAGTACAAAATCAAACAAAAATGTCCGAAAAGAATTGGTTTATTAACTTTCAAAAACTCTTTTTGAACTATTATTATCTTTATTATAAAAATGTGATCTTAGCATTTAGCTAGTATTTAAAATATTTACTTGCCCTATTGTTGATACTAAGTGGTCAAGCGACATTATCTCATAGACTTTTGTACTCATTCCAAAGTTTGTGCTATAACGATCATAAATTTCCCAAAGGTCAAAATGTAGTTGGTTTGTATCCTTTGTTCAATATTTCTAGTCATCTTTGTCTCTTAACATTAAATTTATTATTTTGATAATATCTATAATAAAAATAAAAATTATTACGTGATATTTCCTCGTAGACAATTTACACAGATCACTCACGATGATCTCCGACAGCAAATCCTTTCCATCGATCGACGCAACCCACAAATTTGATTTCTGCTCTAATTTGTTCGATGGGATAGAGAATGATGCTCGGTTTGATATGGTTGAGGATAGTATGAGTACTCCAATGTATGATGGTGATGTATCTTCTCTTTTGCCGGAGGATAAAGTTGAGGACTGCATGGGTCCACCAATTTATCATATTACCCATTTCATATTTTGCAGGAGAAAATTTTACCGAGTAATATTGGACAGGTGGCAGTGATGCGAGACACCCTATTTTCTAATCCTAGTAATCCAATGAGGATGTTCATCGTCACAAACTATTTGAGTCCACATACGCTATCAACGGTACGATTTAGATTTAATCTGGATTCAAGCTATTGTAAAAACATTATTGTTGTAGATGTTGTGGATAAGTTGTCTCTGGTGGCGACATCTGACCATCGTTTATATAACTTAGCGTGACTTCCAAGAAGTCATACTGTGACCGTGGATCGACATGTACAGGTTTGTTATGTTCAAACAAGCCGATTTTATTTATGAAAAAAGGCCAATGTAAAATAGTGCAAGTGTTAATGTTCTTCGTCATGAGGTGCACGTTGTGAGTGATAATACTTTTGGAGATAAAGATACAACCGATTTAAGGACGATTTCGTTATAGGGGAGAATGATGGAGATAAGTTGCGAGAGCTTTGTTATTTTGTTTAGGTTTTTTTAGTTATTTTGTTTACTTCTTTTCAAAGTAATTTGTATTTTAATAGGCTTAACAGTTTTGTTGTTACACTTGTAACATGAGTTTTGTTTATGATTTACATAGTTGGATTTTGATTAAATTCATCTCCTGTGTTTTTTCCGATATTTATCTAGAATCGATGGATCTTATCTCTTCTATACAGTATTTTTTTTGAACAAAAAAAGATATTCACCTATTTATTTCACGTTGCTGCTGCAGAATCATAAATAAAAAGCTAGAAATAGTGTGGAATTGAGCATCACATCATCAAAACAAGGCAGCGATAGTTTTCTTGATGGATCATCATTCTTGTGACGACAACAATGCCGACTCTACAGTTCCATCTCTCACTTCTTCTATCCCACTTTCACTATATTTGTTTTCATCAATTTGTGACTAAGACATGACCTTCCACAAGTTGCATTTCATGTCACCAATGCCTCCTCACGTACAAATTATATATATATATATATATATATATATATATATGGAAATAGTTAACATGAGAATAATTTTATCGTGAGATTCAAAAATGATGAATTCACAGTGAAAATTGATGAATCCATTGAGAAAGTTCTTGAATCTAAAAAATGAATTTTTCGTCACTCATGGGATTCGAACCCTAGCGAAAAATTACGAATTTTGAATTGATAATTTTATCAACGGATTATCAACTTTCATAATGAATTCATTTGATTCTTAGTTTTAGGATAAAATGGTTCTCATTTGAACTAACTAACTATATATATATATATATATATATATATATATATATATATATATAACATAAGAACCATTTTATCATGAGAACATGAGAATAAAAAATATTAAATTTGGTGTAAAATTGATGATTCCGTAAGAAAAGTCACGAATCCAAAAAAAATAGATTTTTCTAACGGATGCATTAACATTCATAACCAATTCATTTTGTCATAACGAATTTTCGTGATTCTTAATTCTCACGTTAATAATTATCTTATTTGAATCTCTCTCTCTCTCTCTCTCTATATATATATATATATATATATATATAACGTGAGAACCATTTTTATCGTGAGAACCAAAAAATGATAAATTCGCTGTCAAAGTTGATGAATTCGTTGGGAAAGATGCTGAATCCAAAAATATCCAAAAAACTAGAATTTTTGTCCTTCATGGGATTCGAACTCAGGTGAAAAATGTCGAATTTTTTGGACTCAGTAACTTTCCTAGCAGATGTATCAACTTTCATAGCGATTCATTTCATAGCTAAATTTTGTGATTCTTAATTCTCACGTTAAAAATAGTTCTTATTTTGGATGCAGTGTCTTTCCCAACGGATGCATCAACTTTCATAATGAATGCATCAAATTTTTGGTTTAAATTTTGGGATAAAATGATTTTATGTTAACTCCATATCTATATTATATTTTCCGTAATAATCTACCCTACCTAAATTTGACAATGTAAAGGAATGACATAGAAATTGAAAGATGGACGAAGGATTGAAGAATTGTATAACATGTTTTTTAAACCTTGATTCTCTATTGTACAATTCTGTAACGTTTTTTTTTTTTTTTTTTTTGGTAATTTAATACGAAATTTTAAAGGTGCGTCACGGTGGACTCGAACCCGAGACCTTTGGCTCGGCATTAACCACTCTACCACTAGGCCAACACACACACACAAAATGTTTTTCTAGAAAAATTTCTTTTTTTGTCAATTTAATACAGAAATATATTTTAAAGGTCACGTCACGGTGGACTCGAACCCGAGACCTTTGGCCTCGGGCATTAACCATTCTACCACTAGGCCAACACACGCACACCAAGAGAAGTGAGAAATTACCACATTTTGTTTATGAAAATTTACGAGAAATGTAGGAATATATACACAAAATTAAAGAATACCTATAAATAATATTTGATAGATTTCTCACTTTCCTTGATATTGGACGAGCTTTCATAACTATAATAAACAATGTTGCACAATTCTGTAAGAGAATGTATACTATACAGATTAGACTGGATAAATAAAATTAAATCAGCATAATCCGATGTTTATTTTTAAGGATTAACATATAAGGATATCCCAAAATGCGAAATTATTTATATGTGGAATTGGAATAATCCTCCAAACAAAGGGATATTTATTTATCTCAATTTTAATTTTCTACTAATCTCTTATAGTAAAAAAGGGTTGACAAATAAAAATTAATTTATCATATATTTAATCCATTAAATACACAATACTGTAAAATCCTAATCACGAAAAGTAAACGTCCTCTGATAAGATTATTTAATTTTATATATTTGTTCTAATGCGAAATTCTACGGTACTCATAAATATTTAACGATTTTTGCATTTAAACGTCAAGTCATTAGATCCGAGGCACATTGTAGAGCCATGGTAGTGAGATAGCAATTGTATCTCCATCACAAAAATGGAATACCTAAAGTAAGGAGAGGAGTGTGCATGTGATAACATGCATAAATCTAAGGAAGAGTGGGCCCATTTGAGTGATCACAATCTCTTCAATCAACCTACCATATAGGGTTTATTATTCATCTCTACCCCACGAGCAACCACGTGTTGACAACTGGTCGTTGTAATTAAATTTAATTAATCCCATCATATTTACTTATATGTTAATTTTCTATCACTAGTTTGACACATTAGGATTTCCACCAACGTGCACATTGGCAGCAGACATGAGATCACATTTCAGACCGACCAAACATATGAACCCATTAAACGACAAGGAATAATATTATTCCAGTATTTCTATTAATTAATCACTGCTTAATAATAGTACACATATATAATACACACACATGTAGGCACATTATCAAGTATAAACTTTCTTTGTCATAGTAGTATCTTACAAGTATCCTTGTGTGGCTAGCCATAATATATATACTAGTATAAACTTTATTGTTTTTTTCATTCATCTCATTTAAAATGTCTCACTTTCTTTTTTGGGTTGTCCAATTACAAATGTCTCATTCCATTTTAGGAAATAATTATCCCTTCAAAAGGTGTGAGCCCTACCCACTTTTTATCACTTTAATTACTTTATACATATCTCCTAAATACCCGTACCCAAAAAAAAAGGGACACTTTAAATGGACGGAGGGAGTATATACTAGCAGCAAGACGTGTGAAATGAATGCATGTAATGATAATTATTTAATAAATAATATTTAATAATTTTTTTTTATTATTCTATGTAATATATATTATTTTTCATATAAAATTTGACTGAATTGTTGAATAAGTTTTCATATATGATTAGTGTTATAAATAAAATTTAATGATATAGTGAACTATATATTTATTTTGTATTTATCTTCCAAAAGTATAGTATATGTAAGTAAAAATTATATTTTTAATTGATCACTAAAGCTGCATTTTAATTGATCGCTATATGTATATCATCAAGTTAAATTATTTCACGATAAAGAGGTTTGACCCTTATTTTGCTAGTTTCCATCAAGAATTATATGATATTAATGCATCATTTACTTTAAGTATCATAACTGTCCTCATACACTCAATTTTGATTAATATACATATGTTCTAAATAATATGAACTCCTTAACATTTATTTTATGATCCAAATTTATTAAATACCAGGTTGTATATAATGTGAGATACTAACGTGATCATTGGTAAATACCCATTGATACTGTAGTTGTAAATACCAGGTTGTATATAATGTGAGATTTCATTTTATAACAATACAATTTGAATGACAATCGTAGATTAAAGATTAATGGTCTAAATTGGTTCTAGATACTATGGAGGGAAGTTTCTATTTTTTTTTTGTCAATTAATACAGAAATTTTAAAGGCTGCGTTACGGTGGACTCGAACTCGATACCTTTGGCCTCGGGCATTAACCACTCTACCACTAGGCCAACACATACAGAGGGAAGTTTCTATTTAATCATGCTATCACTTGAGAGAGAGAGAGAGAGAGAGAACGTGGCAGTGGAATTAATGTTGAAAATAGATGAGAATGATCCATATATGTATATATGCACATTTTGGAGCCATAACTTAGGAATGAAGTAACTAGGTTCTAACTTTATGAACATTAATATAGATAACACTCGCATGGTGTATATAATACACATGATCATTTATGCATATGCCGTACATGATGGTGATATATGTATTTGGGGGGTGGGGAGTTAGTGTACATAATTTAATAAAAGTGACAACAAAGGAGTGCACGGTGCACCCCACATACATGAATTAAGACCTTTAGATGTCTGGACCACAGAAGCTTGTGTGATTATGATCTTCTTCAATTCGCCAAGGATTATAATCATTATTGTTTTCAGACAGATAGATATATTGGCAGTGATGCCCCAAACAAGTATAATATATACTATACTAGTTTCATACACCACTCTCCATTTCCTACCGCCTTCCTCTAAATTCCATTTTCCCTCTCTCTCTACAAAATCCTGACACCATCTATTCTTGGTCAAGACACTCGCCATTAATTACTCCTCGTATCTGTCCTTCATCTCTCTCTCTCTCAAAATCTTGAATCTGTTATCTGGTTTAATTTGATTGATCGAATTTTGGCATGGGATTGAGCACAAAACATGTTACCGGCGATCAAGGGCTGGATTGGGGCCAAACATTCCTGCAGTCGGCTGCGGCGGCGGAGACGTCGAAGCTGCCGCCAACTCGGCGGCAGCATCCCCTGCAGCCGCAACCGGAGCCCTTGAAATGCCCGAGGTGCGCTTCCACGAACACCAAATTCTGCTACTACAACAACTACAACAAGTCTCAGCCTCGACATTTCTGCAAATCCTGCAAGCGCCACTGGACCAAAGGCGGCACTCTCCGCAACGTTCCGTCGGCGGCGGCCGCAAAACAAGCGCCCCAAGGTTTCAAAATCCGCCGCCACCGCCACCACAGCTCCATCCACCACCGCCTCCGCCCGGCAGCAAGATTTCTCGACTAGTAGCGGTGGGCAGAAAAACATGTCAAATATTCTTTACCATGCATTGATCGGCCGATCTTCGTCGCCGTTGCTGCAAGAAACGACGTCGTCGAAAGGTATCGATAATATTACTTCTTTTACCGGCGCATATGCTGCTCATATTATTCCAGCAAGGGAATTTCACTTCTCAGGTTTAAGCACATTAGACATGAATGATTCTCTGAATCCGAGTTCGTATCAGCCGTTGAATGCGTTTGAACACTTCGCCGGAAATCTTGACTCCGTGGAGGAATCGGCGATCACCTCCTTGAATATTCCAGGAAGCAGCAGTGGCGGGGTGTGGGAGAGCGGTGGCGCGCTGGATTTGCCGAACTATTGGAGCTGGAACGACATCGATGTGTTAACTTCGGGTGATCTGAGTATGTCGTGGGATGATGAAGACAAGGCTGTGATCAAACCCTAAAATTCAGTTTGAGATATTAATTTGTATGGTAATAGTTGAATAAGAGTATCATAGTGAGTTTTAGGGTTTGATCAATTTTAGTCATGGAGGATTGAGGATTGCCCTAATTATAAGAGATGGTATGAATTCGGTTTGTGCAGATGTGAGTCAAATTTGTAACTCAATATAGTTGTGGAAGCTGTCGTTTTTAGTATCAGCTTCAGAGGTACGTAGAAGACATATTTAATATGTCGAATTTGTGTTTGTTTGTATTCTTCACTCTTGAAGAAAAATGAATTCATGTGGAAACTGGATTGTTGGAGAGAGGGAGGGAGAGAGGGGCAAATTGGTCTCGCTAGAGCAAGGTGGGGTGACTAGATATGTGATGGAAGATTCTTTTGGATATGTATGTTTGTATAGATATATGTTCGACATTTTAGTTTGGATTTTGTTCTGGCTTGTCGCTTCCATAATTTCCTCAGGTTCCTAGGGCCAACTTAGCATCTATTTTCGCAATTTATTTACGTATTCGAAAATTTCTAGAGCATTGATAATTTCTATTTGCGTACACTAAAAACTTGAGTTACTAGAACAAGGTTTCAAAACCAACTTTAAAAGAGGTAACATAACCAAATTTCTAGACACGCTATCTCGACACACAAAAATATATTGAAGATCAGAAAGAATCTCTTTTTCGTCTACTTCTTTCAGAATTTAATCCATCTCTATCAAATATTACTATATATGATAGTAGGAACATGAAAATGACAGTAGGAAAAAACATATCGGTTGATCGAGGGCTAGAGTACCAAACAAAATAGAAATGCCAACATATCCAGTTAGGTGCCCCAGTAGCTATTTTTCAAAAAAATAGGTTGGTTAAGCCAAAATTGATGCTAGTCATTTATTAATTTTATATTTTTTTGAAATGTTGGGAAAGGAAATTTGAGAATTAAACCAGTCATTCACTTGCACATAAGTAAGGATCATCACTTACAAACATCAGTATCATTGGACTAGCACGAGTTGCAACACGAGATGATGATCTCTCAATCAATAATCTCGAATTAGAAACAAAATTACATGACGTTGCTCTGAGCTCCCGCAACCTCAAATGCGCATAATAATAACATTAGGGAGGTGTCATGGTAGTTACACACACTGCATTTACAAAATGAGCATCCCATAACAGGGGATACTTTACCGTAATAACCAAAGAATAGAGTCTACCTACATAGAATCAAATGAGCCACTCTTTAACCTTTCCATGCGCGCCTGAAGCCCGGAAAGCGCTTTCTCATCCATAGGTAGTATCCCACCCTGCATACCTCGTGCCCTTCACCAACGTTCCGCTTACTTGCATCAATGGCGGTTTCTCGAATCCGGATTCACTCCACCAGCTGCTAACTGGATGCTCTTCATCCTTTCCCTAATGGCATCTAGTGTTCCATTTGACACTGCAGTTTCAAGTAAATAATAAGGTAAGAATAAGATCCAACCAAAAATAGCAGCAGATACACTGGTTTAAATTAGATGCATTTAACCAACCGCCAGATGGTAATCTGTCATTTCTGGACTCCTCGAAGTTCTGTAACTCAGATGGATCATAAGACCCTTTCCGGGAGACAGCATTAATATGCCGGTCATCTTCAGCAAGAGATGGCGGTAATGAAAAATTTGTTGGTTCACCGCCTGCATTCAAGTTTCTCGAGTCATTTAATGGGTCTGCATTTACAGGAGACAGAGAGCCATATCTTGGAGAAAGGTTGAGCACTGCTGGTGGAGGAGTGGACAGAGGTACGCTCGAAGGAGTCCTTCCTGCAGCTGCATTATTCTCCATCTGCCAGAAGAAAGAAATTAAGCACACATAAAAGGCACAACAAATGCAGTAAGTAAATTAGAGGCAAACCTGGGCCAAACCATCTCTGATGTATGTTCGAAATGCCTCACTGGCATTTTGTAACTGAGCAAAAATATCAACCTGACAAATAGTCGAGTAAATAAAAATTGAAGCAAAAATAATATGAAAGATCACAATATGACAAATAGAAATATAGTAAATATCAAGTCATTTGCCCATGCTATATATACATTTCTTACCTGAGGATACAATTGTGTTATGCGATAAAGTTCATACAGACCAATTGAGCACGTCTGCTTGTCACCAATTTTCTTAAATATTGCAGCCAGTTCTTGCTGTTATAGACAAACATCAATTATAGAAGTCAGAAACTGGAGGGCAGCATGTGGTGAAAGGCAGACACTAAAAGAAAATATGAGACCAACAAAAGACACAGCTATACCTTCAGCTGAGCATCTGCAGAGTGTGCAGCTGGTGGAGCGTTGTTCGCAGTCGAGTCACTCCAGTGAGTTTGCCCAACAGGTCCAGATGGTGTCAGCATTCTTGCAGCTGCCAGTGTCTGCTCAATTTTGTCAAGGGCATGATAGTGAATGAGTGAGCTAATAACCAATCTAAACAACCATGTGCTCAAGCATACACCATAAATACCTGTAGATTTAGATCAATGTAGGCAAGAATGATTGGTTGCGGTTGCATGTCTATTGGCACCATCGAAAGATGACCTTTTATGGCTGTTCCACGTAGTTTAACAAGCTCATGCAAAACAGTTTTAACCATTCGAAGTGGCTTGTCATCAGCTCCCGCTCTTCAATAATTCCAAAAGGAAAAGTAGTTAACACACATTCTTGTTTCAAACCACAATAAAAGTGGCACCCAGCCCACATCTAACAAGATATAAGAAGTTAATTGAAACTGTTACTTCTTCTGTACCTTTTACGTATTTCATCCATTCCTAGTTCTTGCAAATATATATGGATACTCTGAAGGATACGATCAAGATCTACATCGTATATGGTATTTTGCAAAACCTGTTTCACATGTATATTGGAGAGGTCAAGTAATTAGGTTTAACACTTATAAGTCAATTGAACTACAGACATAGTAAATACCAAACATCTGTAAAACAAATCAAGGATCATTACCTTTGTGAGCTTGATCAAACATTTAACAACCAAATCAGAGAACTTCTGATTTCGAATTGAAAGAGACTCATTTGTTGCTGGAGATGGCCATCTTGATGGATCCAGAGGTCGTAATAAATTTATAAGCACGGCAAATGATGAAGTACGGTCAGCATTATCCTGAACGTGCAATCCAGCCACAAAAAGTGCAACCATAAGCAATCTCAAATAGAGAAAAACACTAGTCATGCTTTCCTCATAAATTTACATCAAAAGTTACCAGAATCTTTAACATCAGGACATTCAAAGCTCTTAAAAGTTGACTTCCATCATCCATCTGTGGAACCCTCTCATCCAAAAGCCATAGTAACAGTTCCGTGATGAGATTATCAATAGTACTCTCCTTGACTGCATAAGCAAGCCTCTTGTTCTGAAAAGTCTGCAACAAAAGATCATGGTATGACTCTTCAAATTAGGCTTTATTAATTAACAGAGGTCAGTCTACTTTGCTTGGTCAACAAGAGTACACAGCTCCTACCTGCATCAGAGTGTTCAGAACATATTTACAAGACCTTGAAGAGGCACCAGTGAGACTAAAGTCAAAAGTCTTTGCAACCTGATAGAACCGATAAAACTTGTGAGGATCTCCAGAAAACAATACCTAAGGCTAAGAGGTATGCCAAGGAAATAACAGAATAATTGCCTTATTTGCCAAGCATGAAACAAGTCTATCAGCATCTTTCACTATATCATCCATTGTGCTGCCCTCTGGGTCAACAGTTGCTTGTGCCAATTCATGGCACACAACTTTCATCCTTCAACAGCCTGCAGGCAAAAAATAACTATACACAAAAGAATGTTCCCGTTGCCTAACTAAATGCAGAAATGACACCGAACAAACAAAACAGTAATAGAGACAGCATCAGCTGGGAAAATTATGAAAAATTAGAGAGAGAGAGAGAGAGACATTAGATGAACAAAGTTCAAATTCAACCAATAGGAAAAATGCTAATACAAATTTCAAAAACAAATCTTATTACGAGATCCTGTGAGCATACAAGATCTAAAGGTCATGCCAAAGTCTTAACAGATAAGCATTACTTTAAGCATTTTTAGACCAGAACAGACAGCATCAATCACTCATCTCACAATCCCCAAAAGATGATGTACAACATCTTGCACTCTTATGAGACCTTAAAAAAGGTCAGTCTGTTTGCTTCCTCAGTAATGTACCACTTTTCAAACTAAAATCCAGAAGTTATGGACGCAGTTAGGATGTCTCTAATAAATTAATGTGATTCGAAGACCGTCCAGTAAAAATCTATTTCACTTTCCCCAGATAGATCATACTATTGATTCTTTGGGCAACTTTTTTCAAATGCATTAGTGAACGTATTTGAACAGATATCTGATATACCAAATTAAAAGCAAATTCAGAACTTCAATTTTTTTTTCAAATATAATAATTTGAAAAAGTATTCCATTGAGAAATCATCTTTTCCATCCCCAATCAGTCTTATAACTCCATAATGACACAAATTCCAAAGAAGTTCACATTGTTAATGAAAACCTGTTCAGGGGAACTATATTCTATGACTGTCATAAATCCCTATAGACCTAAAGAACCCCAATCAGCTGCTTCTAGTTAAATGCAAAAACCAACATCAATGATATACGAGTGAAGTATAATGTTTAAAATTCAACAGAGATGGCAAATAAGTTGTCCTCATCATTACCCATCCCCAACCAGTCATAACTCCATTTAGACCCATAATCCAAAACTCTTAATACATCGGTATTTAATTATACCTGTTCAGGAGAACCATATTCTATAATTTCCAATGCTTCATTCAAGTCTGTGAGGCCAACACCAGAATAAGCCTGTGGCATCGGTAGTCTATCTGTGTGGATTTCAGGAAGACCATAGTTCTCCCTGAGAGATAACAGAAATTAGTAGAAAGCAAACACATCTCTAACTTATTATGAGATAATGGGTTCAAGGAAAAATAGCAAATCACTGTCTGGATAGTGTTGATTATAGAGAATTAGTACATAAAAAGTCAAGTACCGATTGAAAGTTGGGATGCTCATAGATCTTGAAACTTCCCCACTTTGCTCAGCTGGATCAGACCTGTGGGCATTAAAAACTAAGTACCAGAACTTTAAAAAAGGAATGATGAGGTCATAAATGATATTTCCCTTCAAAGTTATGAAAATATAAATATAACAACACTGTAATAACTACAATGAATGTGCTGCTTAACAGAATAAAACTTGGAACAGGTTCGTGATCCAAAGACATTCCTTTTCATCATATTTTCAGGTACCTTCTAGAGTTGCACATATAATAGCAATTTCTACTTGTATAAGCTGTTCATTCACTTTTTATGTCACAAGATTACTAGGCTCAAAGTTCTAACCACTAACATTAATTTTAGATGGAACTGATGCTCTCCTTCGAAAAAATTTGGAAAATTGTGCCATTCTAGCCATAGAGTGATCAAAATCATGATGGATGGATTAAACTAGGACTTTAGTTAGTAACAAGAGTTATATCCAAAGATATCTATATGCCCACTTATTGGCATTCATAAACTAAATCAACATATAAATATCAAGCGTGCACAATATGGACTTCCAGGCAGGTTGAGCCAGGAAACTGGTTGAAAGATGTTCAGGGCGCATGCTTCTTTCGTGAAAGCTTAGTTGGACCCAGTAAGCTCTTGATAGAAAAACACATGACCTCGAAATCATCAATGTTTGGCTAAGACAACACAATGCAACTGTGCAAGAAAAATCATACGCATTGTCCCGCACTGAGCGCCTTAGGTTAGCTCTAGCTTCCCCTGGCCTGCCTTCCTTCCTCTTCTCCATCTCACGTGCCTGATGATTCAAAAAAGTATAAGAACTGTTGTAGAGGAAGAACTGAATGAAAAATAGACGCAAACGACAACTTGCTAACCTTCCATTTAAATCTATCATCCAACATACTTCTTTGTGCCTCAGTAAGCTTCCCGACATATCTCCAAATATCATCACCTATATTATTTGCAGAATTATCAGGACAGACGATGTTTAAAACACAAGTAGTAACTATGGATTTTTTTCCCCAGTACAAACAGAAGTCATTCCCTCATTCAATATCACTTACAACTGAAATGACTACCATAACCACAACAATTTCCTGAGCCTAAGAAACACTGAATACCATATAAAAAAATTAAATCAACAATCAACCAATACATGCAGTAGTAAGTTATAAACTCACCAAGAATCTTATATCCTATAGCCAAAGTATTTAATGCAGCTTTGCGGGTGTCACCATCTCGTTCAGCAGTTAAACATGCGACAATTTGCAACGATTTTAACTGCCCACTTATCTGCCAAGAGGAATACAAGGAAAGGAATAGCACACAGAAACCAAAAAACACTACTGAGTTAATGCAATGAAGGATACACAAGGTGGCTGGCTAACTGGTTACCTCAGCTCCATAGTTATCTAATAAGAATCCAACATGTTCAGCACACTCGATCCTTGTTCTGTTGTTCCTAGAACGCAAACCCTCCAAAAGATAAGGAAAAGTTTTTGCGGCAGAATATGTTTGGATGACTTGCTTCATCAGTTCCCGCATTTTTTCTCGAACTTTTTCAATATTATGACCAGACTGCAGTGCAAGATGATAAGATATTGGATACTGGTTGAGAAATTAAATTTAAAAAAAAAATCAAAACAATTCAAAGCAACCAGAATTGTCATAGACTTAAAGACAGAAAACTCTCACAACAAAGAAAAGCATATCACATAGACAGTTAAGACAGCAGTTACCTTCTCAACCAAGCAAGGGAGAAAGGTGGTTGCCTCTGCTTCGGTCATTGTGTAGCCCTCATTTCTCAACATATCCAGAAGCTCAGGAAGAAATTCCAGTACCTTATCCGAGTTAGAGAAGATCAAGAAAGGATCCAAGTTTGTATTTGGTGGACGGACAGATAAGAAATACTCCCTACGTCCACCAAATACATTCATTTAATTCCATTTTGATCCGTCACCAAAAAATGTTCACTTACCTTTTTTGGAAACATCAACTTCACATTTTTATCTTAAACCTACCCACTTATTTACAAAAAAAACCACATGGCCCACCTTTTTATACCCTCTATCTATTAATATATTCATTTATTATCCCTATGGCTCACCTTTTAATCCCACTATCCATTAATCTATTCATTTATTATCTCCACTCACTTTACACTCATTACAATTTATTAAAACCCATGCCAATAAAATCAAGGAACGGATATGGTGGACGGAGGGAGTACAGAATATCAAGAGCTAAATTCACTGTAGCATCATAAAGAGCTAGATTTTGGAAACTAGTCCATATGTCCACAAACTAGTCCAAATAAACAACTGATAAATAAGTATCTGAGAACAATCATCAAATATGTAATACTACCACTCAGTTCTGTTTCAAAAATATCATTTGACAAATTCAGATGGTGAAGCAGTCAAGCACACAGGCATACTGAAAAATAAAGAGACAAATTATAAAAGTCTAAATACCTTTAATAAGCATGATGTATTGGATTCACAGAACCTCAACGAAAACCACTTCAAGAGTATATCTAAGACTTCAATGACCTCCCTTCTCATGGATGGAAGAGCCTGTATACCATAAATAAACAGAAGGTTAAAAGAGAAAAATTCAAGTTTCACATTAAAAACTAAAATTTATATTAAAAGAACCTTCTGCAACATCTCGATGCCATCAACTTGCTTTTTGAAGTCGGCACTTAAGAGCCTCCGATGCAGATCCTCTCGGAAGTATTTCATTACATCATTCTGGTGAAACGTAAGCAAAATCAACTAACATCTAAAATGAATGTAACATATCATCACATGCAATAAATTATAAGCCATAACTCTATTTCAACTAAACGCCGAAACAAATCAACACTAATGATCGATTACCATCAACTCAATCAAAAAAGCTGACAAAAGTTCTAAGAAGTTGTATAATGCCCTTCTGTTATGATATGACACACTAATCCCATAAATTATAAGGAACCTTGATACAGCAGACACTTTACAGTACACTAAAAAAGGATTAAAACACAAGTCTGAAGAGCACAAAATTAATAAAGAAAAATTAAAACAGAACAGAAACCTCAAGATCTTGAATTTGCTCTATACGCAATTCTTCGAATTTGAATCTGCGAACAATAATTCTTTCCCTGTCATCCTGCAAGGGTATCACTAAGTTTATAATCTACTGTTATTGCAGAGAAAATACAGCAACTGTTACACTGTGGCCTGCAGTTACCAAAAAAATTGTAACTTGTTCTTCACAAAATAAATATGTACCTTGTTTGAATCCTTCAGACTGATAAGAGCTTGTGACAGAACATTGATGTCTTGAACAGACAGGATAGATTCTTGCCTGGATCCCTTGGTAGGTACTGCTCTCTATGGAAACAGGATATTAATTAACAAATACATTATGTTTCAAAAGAAAGAAATTGACCATAGAAAACATACTGAAGGTGCATTTCTGTTTCCATGTCGAGATGTGCGGTCACCATGACCACTGGGTTTTCCCGCCTTTAAGCTGCTTTTGGACATCATGCTTGACGAAACTGATCTACCAGGTTCATAATTATCTGTGATGGATATGCGGCACAAAGAAATTCAATATAAGGAGATAGGAAAGTGGAAATAACATCATATCTTTTAGTAGGTGATAGATGAGTTAATGGAAAGTAACATAATACCTTGAAAACCTCCATATGGCTTCAGTCGTTCGCCAATAATAGCTAAAGCAGAACCTTGTATATCTCTCAAGTTTTTGGAAACCTATAAGAGGGGAAAGATAAGATAGATCTAGCAATACCTAGCGGCTAACGAAATTAGTAAACCTTAATCAAGAAATAGAAATTTTGGACGTTCATACCATTTCTTGTCCACAAACCCTCAATATTTCATTAAAGCATACTTCAGCAACTTTACGAACATCTGCTGATTTATCCTGGAAAGGTAACCAAGAAATATCCTGAGACATGAAGTTACACAAACAGCTACCTATGAAATAAGATATACCGTCATAGCAGATGCAGTGGGTTTGAGCAGCTGTATAGCATCAGGGAACTCAGTCAATCCAGCAAGTTGTCTTGACAGCCAATCAAAAAGATCTTTGCGTCCTTCTGCACCTACCTTAGCATCCGTCAGAACAGCTGTAATATATGGTAGCTGAAGACAATAACAAACAATGAGGTCAACAATACTCAAAACAGGATGCCAAAAAACGCTACTTTCCAAATTGACGACAGACCATCTTATCGAGATGAGCAGCACCAAGCCAAGCATCTAAGGTACTCAATGTACACTCACGCATATGCTTTTTGTTGTCACCAAGACATTTCAAGACATCCGAAAGAATGCCCTGCATGAGCCACATTCATGTAAATGATCAAGCCCTTACGGGAGCTGTGTATGAAGTTTCAACAATTAAAAGTACAAGTAGATGGATTTTTTGGATTGGAGATTTGCTAACTGATCCCGAGTATTCATTAAATTGGGGAGCCTCGTTCATTTCTTGATGGAATTGTAAAGCACATTTGGTTAAAGCAAGAGAATCTTAATAAACTAGAACTAATAATGTACGAGAGTACCTTGCTTGACTTCTCAACTGGCTGTCCCATTGCAGACGCAAGAGCACCAATTGTGGACAAGGTGGCAATAATCAAATTTTTGTTGTTGTCGTAATCGCCTTTAGAGCTCCAAATAAATCTCCTAAAGCAAGAAACATAAGCGGCTATCTTATACATATATATATACACACACACACAGAAGTAGAAAAATTATTTCAAATTTGACATTGAACATACCAGTTCCAGCAGGCAGAATACGTTTGTTCGCCTCTTCCAGAATTTTGTTTACGCTTTCAATAGATTCCAAGCGGGCCTAGGAAAGAAGATAAAGTTAGTTCGACAACATGAACTCTTAAATCATTAATAAGAGATTTGGTGTCTAACAAATAATCCATATAACAAAACCTTCCAATCAGAACTCTCTAAGCCTTTTAACAAAGTGGGAGTGATCTTTTCACTGATATCTTCACGTGGAAGACCATCCATGCCACCAGCCGCCGCCAATGTAGAATCAGTTACTTTAACAGCCTTCTTTGGAACTGCAGATGCCTGCAAAGAGTAATATTTGAACGAAGAACAAACTTATCATGGGAAATATTGATAGTTAAACACCAAAAAAAGAATTACCTCGTGTGGATTTTTTTCATACTCAGCATCAAGGGTACTTAGTAGTGCAGGTTTAACATCAGAGAGAAACCCCTTTATATCTTCAAGGAGAGTAAGACCAGTTAATTCCTCTTAACATTTGACTATTATGGTTCAATAAAATCCTTCTAAACCCACACCACCACATCCCTAGACACGAAAGATGAGGGAAAAATGTATCACCTGGACCAACAAACTTATGAAGGACGCCAATTAGTTTAACTGTAGCATTTCTAGTTGCAGCTGCACTAGATTGTAATCAATGTCCTTGCAGAATTGATTAAATCCTGCAAAACAAATATGACACAAGTTAAAACCACTACATATCAAAACATATCTGTGATATCATTTCTGATAGAAACCAAATCAGAAAGAAATGAGAGAATTCTTAAAAGAAGTTTTGAGCACCTTCAGCTTAATATGTGAAGTACCAAAGTCGTCCACTGCAGAAACCATCCACAACAGGCCTTCACTGAGAACCTTTGGGTTCTTGTGCTCCTTCATAATTTTATACATCTGAAAGAGCCACATGAGAAATAATCAATCCAAACATGTGTTCACAAATATGACAAATTATCTTCACTTAATTAAACCATGTACTTCATTTGTTCAGCATGGAACAGTTCCAAAAAGAGGTCACCATTTCAATAGCTTTCTCCCTCTACCTTATGTCATTACCCTCAAATTTCCACATGGTGAATTGATATGTGTATGGTTACAACCTTTTCCATCATCAGTTCTGAAAAACTAACCGTCCTAACCAAACTGTTCCAAAACATTGCAATGTTCGCACATCACATACCAACAGAGATATCAGGGCCTGATATCCCAATCTAGGTGTTTCGGATTTTTTCTTCAAAATGACATCTCAAATATTGTATTTGATCAAATCAATTCAGACTGAACATTAATAATATATTTCGACCACAATAAAAGAATTAAGAGAAGAAAAGCACTTGACATGCAGGTGTCCCATTCCCCATTATCTTGGTACATTGGGTTTGATTTAGAGCACTGTTGTCGTGAGTTTGTCAGCTAATAGTGAGATTGATGCTGAAGCCAGATGATTTGAAAGGTAGCAAATATGAATAGCATTATATGTGCCCAAGAAGTAGAGAATATCAGCAAGAAAAGTAATGCAGCATAGCACTGCTATTCCTTCACTACTACAACATGAATAAAGAAATGGAAATGAACAAAATATCGAACGTTGAAGTAAGTTATATTCATTTTCAGGTCATTATAATTCTTCCAAATAAGAATAAACCAAGCTGAAGAAAAAGGCTTGGCAGAGTAACTCAACTCACTGTGTAACCCTTTCAGGTCATTATAATTCCTCCAAATAAGAATAAACCAAGCTAAAGAAAAAGGCTTGGCAGACTAAACTCACTGTGTAAGCACCTATGCAACCAATAGTACCAGGCCATGCATAAATAAATACACAGGAAAAAGGAATTACCCTCTCTAAAACAAAACCAGGACCCACAGCTTCACAAAAAGTGGAAAGACACTTCATGGCCTGAGCACGAGTCTTTATGTCAGCTACTCTTTCAGTAATACCTATTAAATAAAAAATTGCATATGTGAGAAAATGCTAAAAGCTCATTAATTTTAACTCAAAGAACATCAGAGAACTATGAGCATTTGCATCTCAGAACTGCATGTAAAAGTTACAAGCTGCGAAATTAACTATTTAGCCAATCAAAAGAAATGCTAAAGCATATAGAATTTTCACAGTACTGACTGCACCAACTTATAGTTTCTAACCTGAAAGGCAGAGAACAACACACTTTTGGGAAACTTTGATGCTGTTGCAGCAATGTGGGTGACAATATCAATAAGTTGTTGCTGGACCTGCTCAAAAGACAACTCTTTGGTTTCAGTAGTCCAAGTAGTCAGTAACAACAAAGAAGTTAAGTTAAAATTATAAGTTTCTGGATGCGACACCTGAACATTTTTCTCATTCCAGCCAGGAATAACACAAAGTAAACGGATCAACACCTCAACAGATGGATCAATGTCTGTTAGTGTTTCCACCTGCTCTTTAAAAGACAAAATAGCTGCAACAAATATTTTATATATTAAAAATCATAGTACGGATTTTATCAGTAGCAAGATAACGATTCTGAATAGGCAGCCTGCTTTATAGGATGCGACAAAGAGTTAATTTGTCCGTCAATTCCTACAAACGCTTCTCAGCAAGTGTAATACTCTAGCATCAAACCACCAAAGATTACATGTACATTATAATTATTAGCATTAGCTGGCATAATCAGAAAAGATCAATAAATAAAGGAGCACATAAATATTCACCAGATGAAGCAACAGATCAAGAAAATAAAAAATAAAAAGGTAGGATTTGAGGACTCATCTACACCTCAGATACTATTATCGCTAGAAACAACCATGACAAATTGATCACATTCAAGCAAGTGCAAAAGGGGTAAAATTTTATCCTTAATAGCAAAACGAAAGCACAAAACAAGCAGGTTCTTGGTTCCATAAACTGGCAAATGTTGGAGAAAGATAACTAAGACACAACAATACCATACTAAAGTTGCTAAATCCATAAAAAAATCAGGAACTAGAAAAGGAGACCACACATTGCAAAACTAACATTTCTTCCACAAGAACATATTAACAACTAGAAAAAATTTCCTCAAGAAACACAGAAGAATGATAAAATTACATTGAAAAATGATCATTCTATGAAACAGTCAAAAGACACCAACAGACATGAAAAACATTGCTTGTGTAAAGACATGATAGCCATTATGTCCAATCATGATCTCATAGAATGTGTAGTCACGAATTAAGATTACCTACTCTTCAAAAATTGTATATTCTTAACCTTAATTTTCCTAAAACATTGTCCGAGAACAGAAGCACAGGTTAAGAGTTATTTTTCTAAGCATACTTTAGCATCAGAGCCAAAAAAGATTGTTTTGTCACGCAATAAATTTCTATGACAGAGGAGATATGTGTCCAAAATCTCAGTTGAGCAAGCAAACATGAAGTCCTAGTTTTTTGTAAGCTGCCAATCATATAGTTGAGATATAGGTTTTCACACAAAATGTGGAAACAATGAAACAACAATGCAAAACCATAATTTAAGGGAAAAACTTGTCTAAGTATGACCTAATTAAGATAGTGTCACAAATTATGCCAAGCAGTAATTAGAAATGTAACCTTCAAGCCGCTCTTTCCACACAGCACTCTTAAGTTGAGTGATTGTCTCTGCTTGAATAAGGGATCCTAATCTGCTCTCAATCTCTTCCATACTCATTGCTGTTGGCTGTAGAGATAACTGGATCAGTTAAGCAAAAAATACCATCTTACTGTCCATAATCTACTCAGCCATCACACAACAGGTAGAGGGAAGAGGAACATATCAGCTCAGACCTCGACATCTTCATGCTCCACAGGCTTAGAAACTTTTGTTTGTCCTCCTGCATCACCCTTCTTGTTGGTACCAGATTTTCCAGACGTGGATTTCTTAGTGGCAGCTGGCTAAAAAAAGATAAGCATACAACAAGCAAAAAAAGGAGAGTCAACAGTGATTAACCATATGTGTATTTGAAGTAGCAAGATATCTTGAAGAAGTGCTCATTTTCTTATCTAATAATCTTTAAATTATACTTACAGCGGCAGCAATAGGCTTCTTTCCACTGAGCATGCTAGCTGCTGATTTTCTAACAAATGATGAATCAGAGGCCTGCATAAAGGGATTGAAAGCAGAACGTAATCAACATAAAAGCAGTCCAGAACATACCTCATTGACTGTTCAAGTAATAAAATAGTTTCTAGCAATTTATATTTCCATTTCGGCACAATTTACATTCAGCAATAATTTCAGGAGAAGGTGAAGAGTGTATAAGGAATTAAGGATACATAAACTCATTGAAACACTACTTGCTCCATTATATGATCAAAGATTTCATATAAGAAAGCACAAGCATTTAAGACCATTAAATGTGTTTCAAAGGTATATGTTAGGCCCTGTTGACTGACGAACCAGTCAATTTCATTTCACTTGTATGTCAGAAGATTATCGAAAAAGATTGCAAATTTTCATGTTTTCTTCTTTGTTGCAGATTATAATCAAATTATACTGCTTCTCAATGAGCTCATTCTATAGAAATAACAAGAAAAAATAGCTAATTTAAGTAGAAAATGTACCGCAGTGGTCGTAACTCCTGCAGAAGATTGAACCACACCTGAGAGTATTGTAATGACAGATAGGTTAAAACATGTTCCAATAAGAACCATCAAAAATACTAATTCAATTACCCAGTATATAACAAAAATCAGATTCCAAACCTGAGTTTGGAAGAGTAGAAGGATCCCCTGTTGACCCTCCAATCATTTCAGATAACTTCTTTTGTCTGACATCATCCAGCTTTTCCAGAGACTTCTCCAAAGGTCTCATACCAACCATCTAAATAATAGAAATGTCAAAATAACTAAATTGTTACATAAAAAAAATAATGAGATGATGGAAAATCTTGAAATAACTACCTTAGCTATAGCCGCCAAAGCTGAGAAAGCTGCATCCCTCACTTCAGGTGTTCCATCATTAAGGGACTGCATAATTCATACAGACCAATTCAGAGCTTGACACAAAAGGTTGCTTATGGCCCCAACATACAACAATGATAAATTGAACGATTTAAGTAGTAAAAACTGTAAAAGTTGTTGTTGAAACAATGTATATATAATTACATAAATAGAAGGGAAAAAGAGTAATTTTATTCACAGTAACTCATATCTGACATGTTTCTTTTGTGAAATATGAAGTTTTTTCCCACCAGAACTACTCAATTCAAGCAATGAGATTCTCATTCAAATTGTTGATTCAATATCAGGAGTAAAAGAAGTAATTAATTGAAAAGGATTAAAATCAAAATAAAGCTACATGTTTGAGAGAAACACATTTTGCTACTAACTAACCTCCATGCATATGGGAACATATTCCTTGTGCACTTTAAGTATAGCAGCTCTGTTACTTGTTTCAATACAGAATGTAACCCAGCTCAAAGTCAACGATCTTACAAGAGGAACTTTGTTTTTCACTGCCACCTTCACATCTGCAGGAAAATTAGTAATCAGTAGGACTAAAACCCGTAAAGACCTTTCTCATTAAACACCCAAAGAAAGACACCACATCTAATTTTGTATCTTGACTAGCCATGCATATAAGCGGACAGCTCAAAACTTGGGCAAGCCAAATTTGGTTATTTTGTAGTAATTTGGGAAGGCATTTCAGAGCAATTGACTGTAACTATCAGAAAATACATTTATATCCTTATGCAACTTGAAACCAGTAATTCCAATTTCCAAGAACACTGCATTCAATTAGCATGTTTGAGCATCCGGACTTGAAATAAATATAGATCATGCCTTCAACAGTGTCAGTTAGACTTAAGCATCCGGACTTGTGCATTGCCTGAAGAGTTTGGGTAAGGGCCTCCGTTGAAGTAGGCTTCTTCTCCTTCAATTTCTCCTATACATCATCATCAAAGATCAAGATCGTGTTAACCAATAATCAAAACCCACAGAAGCAATTTACAGGCTTAAAGGGAGTAGTTGCAGATAGATTCTATGTAATTAACTCTCAGAAGTGTCGACTCAATTCCAATTGGACAAGGACAGAATCACGAAACATAAGGATACCATCATGACATCATAATAATTTCTACACCCAACCCCTAGAGAGAAAAGGTCAAATAACTCCTCATAACACATCTATTATCATTTTCGTGGGGCATTATTGCAACTTTAATTTCATAAGAAAAAAACAAATAAACCACGGTACTGGACTAACCAGTAGTACAGGCAATAAGAAGCGACAACCAGCCGAGAAATGGGTTCTCAGACCCTAGCAAGGTTTCCCAGAGCTTGATGGCTTCAACTGCAACAGCAATGTTGACATCTGTGATAAGCTGCAGAACTCAAAATGTCATGCAGGCAACACCAATTACTAGAGCAAGATATCAGCACCAACAATATATTCTGCAGAAAGTCCAGAAAAACTGGATTAATTTGTGGTCAAGTAAAACCATGGCATACCTTCTTTAATGTTCGACAAACTTCTGAAAAATCTCCAGGAGCAATCTTTTTGGTGGATGCAAGTTTCGTTAGTTCAGCAACAGCCTCTTTCCTCTCAGACCATTTTGCAGCTTTCTGAAAATACAAATACAAATAAATATGAATAGGAGACTACAATAAGTAATTTTTTCAATATTTGTTAAATGGTAAATGACAAAGACAGGCCATTTACCACTCCTTCCCAAAATCCAGACTTCTCCAAAGGCGTTAATATATCAACTGGATCAACAAGCTCATACTCATCTATCTCCTGAGGAACTGATAGGGAAGATATCTTAGACAGGCAAAAAGACACTAAGGTAAAACAACAGGAAGGTATATATAATAGCAGTAACCATTTCCACTGCCAGCTTCGATTTATTATAGATAATAGATTAAGATGATTGGGCCAGAAACAGTGTTGTAAAAGATGCTACTTGACAAGTCAAGAACCTAGGAACTAGCACAAAAAAAGGCAGATAATGAGGGCTCTAGGCTGCCCTAGCACTTAATCGAGGATCAGGCCAGCCCAGGCGGAAGGACAGATTCAAGAAAAGTCAAGTGCCTCGATCCCAGGCTAGGTGGGATTTTACAATATTGGCCAGAAACATAGTGCAAATAAAGAACAATGATTTCTGAGTACACACATACCATCAGCTACACTTTCTTCAGTGGGTACAGAACCCACAGCCTCAGAAACAGCTTCTGGCTCGGGCTCCTTGTCCTGCTCAGACCTGACAAATACAAAATGCAAGATATAATGATCTCAATCATAAGAAAAATCATTTTTATACAGACTAAACAGACACTAGGAGCCTCGTCTGTCAAATCACAAATATACAAACCAGACAGGATCAGCAGACACAAGTTGCATAATAAGAATAAAAAATTGAAAACGAAACAGAAGAACAGTGTCATATATCAGATTCAGACTAGAAGAGTGAAGAACCTGCATTGATCTCCAACAGTTGATAACTATCAAATATCGACTAAATAAGACTGTGCAAATGCTCTCAAACACTGCTGTCAGAGTGATCATCAAAATATGCAAAGTAACATTCTTAAAAGAGGAAGATTATCTACATCACAGTAAGAACACTACATAATTAAAAGAAAAGAACATAAAAATATCAACAACAGGAAAACAAGAGAGAGTACCAATACCTCAGTAAACTAGAAGAGAGAGAGAGAGAGAGAGAGAATTACCTGATTTTGCGGGTAGGTTTTGCAGTTCCAGTGACATTACCAAGCTCGGCCTCCAACTCTTTTTTCTTAAATGTAATAGAACAAGAGAGAAAGGTGACATAAAAAGCAAAAACGTCTTAAAGAAGAATCTAACACAAATCTGAAATAGGAATACCATTGTATCTCGCATCTTTTCCAACAATATTGACTTAACAGGATCCTTTCCTATCCAACGACAAAGCTCTAGAGTCAGCCCTTTCGAAGAAGCACGAACATTCTGATCTTGATGATCAAAAAGTTCGGGAAGCATCTTCAATATTCTTTTTGGCGGCACTATCTTCGACCCAAATTCACTGATACAACATCCAAGCAAACGTCATGGTAATGCAAGATGAATAGAGCCATCTTGGTAGAGAAATGACAAGTAAAATAGACCAATCCCCCACCTTAATGCCTGAAACATGACATCAATTGCAGGTACAACAGCTTTGGCAACTTTATTTTTAATCGCTTTCTCCATAGCATCCTACAAAGCAGACATTGCTGCACTAATTAAGAATATCCAATGACAACTGCACCATCTAAATACAGTGTAGATGCTTCAAATAAAAGTATCAGATGTGTTGAAGGCAGTTGTCATTTACGTTGAAAAGACTAACAAATCAAGTTAAACAAGTGGTTGAAATTATCAGAAACCATGCAAAGCAGACATAGCCTAGCCCCAAAAAAGAGGTCAAATATTTCTCATTTTCCATCTATCCATAAAGTGTAGCTCATAAAACAAGCTTCCCATCTTCAAGAAGAAGAAAAAAAAAGTTTCAGTTGTCTTATAAGATGATCAAATAGATAAGCTTCAACCACAGCTGACAAAGACCTAGTTCTTGGTATGGTTCGTTGCATAACATTTGTTGAATTAGCTGCCTAAAGATGAACGGTATCCTGATTTGTGAGCTACTCAACTACTAACATATCTTAGCCTAATATTTTGCTCCCCCCCTTCATGCATAGTAATATTATCAGTTTGACATCTACCCTCCTAAACAGACAAAGCTGACATGCAATGGGATCAGTTCGACAACTGATCGCCTTAAGTGCCAGATATATTTTGGCATTGTTATATAAGCAGAAGAGAAGAACAAAATCACAAATTAAGTCACCCAAGATAAACAGAGACAGGTACCAGGAAAGCTTCAATAGCCTCCAACTCTACCCAAAGCATAAATGCTATCTGTGCCTTCTCCACCGTTTTAGGCCTTCCGGTTAGACATTTTGCCACGATTGCATCACATACCTCTTTCGCATATCTACAACGAAAATAAACCAAAACGACTCAATGGTTAACACATTCAGCAGAATCAAACATTCCAAACAAATTCAGTGAATTCGACCACAAAATCCAAGAAAAACAACCAATTCACCTTCCAGAATCAGCATCTGCAGCTTTCAAATATGCAATGAGCGCATCAAGAGCCTTCTCCTGCACCGGTGCATTGGAATCAGCCACCGCCTTCCTGAAAAATGGACCTAACGAAATAACACCAGTATTAGGACCAAAAAAGGAGGAGAGCTGTAGTAATTCAAACCACCACGTAATTCAAACCACCACGATCCCACCCAAATTAACACTTCCGCATTCGCCGTCTCCTTCCATGGATCAACTAGACCCGATCAAACAACCACAAAACAAACTAGATCTATCTCGAGAAACAAACAAATATCCTCACCGAATTCACGAAGGCGCGGGTCCTTGGGATCCGTGATGCCGTCGCAAACGGCCGCCAAATCGATATTTGCGTCATTCCGCACTTTCCAATTCTTGTGCGCCAACCGATCCTCCCAGGGCAATTTCTTCGCCTCCTTCAGCAACTTCTCATCCTCCGACATTTCCTATATCTGTGACGATAAATACCTCTCCGGAATCTGGAGATGCTAATGCACTGACTGACGACGCCGTCGGCGCGCTTTCTCCGTTTGTATATCGGGCGATTAAATTACCACTCAGCCGAGTGCCCGCGAGTCTCGAATTCGAGGGTTGAGTGTGAGGGCGGAGGGAAGGGTGGGGTGCGTACGACAAATCTACTATATCTTTTCTCTCTCACATATTTAAAAAGAAAAAAAAAAAAACAGAGAGAGAGAGAGAGAGAACAAAAACAGATGGGGGGACTAATTTTCTGTTTTACGTTTCGGAACAGAGGAGGCCCGTATTTAAACATGACCCCGTGGAAACAACGAGCGTATCCTGTCCTTACATGTGGAGGATCTAGCCAGCTGTATTGCGTTTAGCCAATTAGGATTCCGAAAAGCAAGTGCGCGCGAGTGGGTTTATATGTTATGGTTGAGCGGTGTATAGGAAACAAAATGTTGATTATGATGTTTAGATTACAAATTGAAAAAAAAAAATAGAATTTGCAAAACTAGAATAATCAATTTGTAAGATAACATCATACAAAAAAAATCCATAAGTTGAGCAACAAGATAGAAAAAGATAGAAAGTTGAAATGGAAAATCAGAAGAGAGAAAGTAAAGTTGAATTGGCGAAATGGCAAGATCAAGAAAGTTCATGAGACCGGTTATATTTTTTGCCACATAATCCATCATATATATATATATATGGAAGAATTAACATAAAACCATTTTTATCACGTGAAAAAACGATTAATTACATGAAATTAGTTATGAAAGTTGATGAATTCATCGAAAAGTTTATGAATCCAAAATTTCGATTAAATATTATTTTCGTCCTTTGTGGAATCGAACTCGAAAAAAAATTTAATTTTTGAATTCAATAATTTTCTCAGTGAATTCATCAATTTTCATAACAAATTCATTTGGTTCATATCGAATTCTTATGGTTATTAATTTTTAGGATAAAAATATTTTATTCAACCTAACTATATATATATATATATTCGAAATGTGAATGTTCAGCAATTGCGCACCAGATATTGTCATCTAAATAATGTAAAACTCCATTCTGCATTAAAAATGCACCAAACCACTTAATCATTTAAAATATGAGATATTGGACAATTATGCAACAACGGAAATTTAGAAAGTTAGACTACACAAGTCCGATCGACTATTTATATGATACAAAAGAGTCACAAAACATACCACGTACAAAAGCAAAATCAATCCTAATTACACGTGGCAACAATCACATTATTTGTTAGACGCGATAGTTAGTACAAATACAAACTACTTTTTATGCATTAGAAATTGGAATGTCTACATACAATCTACTCTACATAAAATAATATAATATTGTGGTGTACATCTCAGGTAAAAAAAATAGGGTTCGCAAACTCAACGTACTAACTTAGGACAAATAAAATACAATAAGAAAGAAGAAGGTTCCGCGACGTGAATTATTCCACGTATGGTCTGCATTAATTCCAAGTCCAAACATTTTTCTACATATATTAACCCCAACTACGACATATGGCTGTGGGCCGTCCCGAGGCATGCATGAATACGAATGATCGTCTGCGCCTATAATTTTAAAAATAAAATTTTATATATCCTCTTATATTAATATAAATATTCCTTCAAAAATAAAATATTCAATGTCCCAAAATTTTGTTATAAACTTTGGGGTCCAAATTTTGTAAAAAATAATTATTTTATAAATGATATATCATGATCTTTTAGATATATTCAATCAGATTCCATAAATGAAAAAGCCATTTTTTTGTTGTTTCGTCCAGCGCCCATTATTTATCGTGACCTACCCAGATATATGGCTATAACGAAGGAAATGGCTTCGTCGATTCTCTCTTGCTCAAACCAAAACACATCCCCACTTCCGAAAATCCCAACCGCTGCTATAAAATATCATGCAAATCCTTAAATCATGATCAAGAATCTCCATCCCTTCCAAATTTGACAGAAGAAACTTACTAATACGGCGCCACCACATCCTCGCCACCTCCCCTTCGCCTTTGCCGCCCCATACCCGCCCCGACGTCACACAATGCGGCCCCGCAGACCTCCCCGAGGGCGCCACCCCTACAAACTGCTGCCCGCCCCTAACCGACTTCCCGTTCCCGCCGCCGACGGTCATCGATTTAAACTACAGCGGCGTCGATCCTGACACCACCGATCAGCAAATGCAGAGGAATCTGACCGTAATGTATAGACAAATGGTGTCGAACGAGAAAGCCCCCCGCCTTTTCTTTTGCAGCCCTTACCGCCGCGGCGAGGATCCGAACCCGGGCGGCGGGTCGATCGAGGGGATCCCGCACGGTCTAATTCACTTATGGGCCGGCGATCGGACCCAACCGAATGCGCGCGGAAAACATGGGCAATTTCTACTCCGCGGCTCGTGATCCGATTTTCTACGCTCATCACTCCAACATTGAAAGGATGTGGAGCGTGTGGAAAACCCTAGGTGGACGGCGCGAGGACATAACCGATTGTGATTTTCTCGATGCGTCGTTCCTTTTCTACGACGAGAACGCGAAAATGGTCAGGGTGAAGGTCCGGGGACTGTTTGGATCCGAGTAAATTAGGGTATGCCTATCAAGATGTGGAGATTCCATGGCTGAATAGCCGTCCGACGCCTAAGGTTTCGTCGGTTTTGCGGAAGAGCCAACGCCCCCGACGCGCAGGGCCCGAGCCACGTGTTTCCTGAAATTGGACCGGGTTTTGAAGGTGATGGTGAAGAGGCCGAAGAAGAAGAGGAGCAAGAAGGAGAAGGATGAGCTGTAGGAGATCTTGGTGATCAAAGGGATTGAGCTTGATCGTGATGCTACTGTTAAGTTTGATGTTTATATCAACGATGAAGATGAAGAGCACACGACGGCGAGAGCACGGAATTCGCTCATGAGATGAAGATTAAGAGTCTAAGACGCAGTTTAGGCTGTGGATCACGGACATTTTGGAAGACCTCGACGCTGAGGATGATGAGCACGTGTTGGTCACTTTGGTTCCCAGTTCCCACCAACGCCGGCGACTCCATTACAATTCATGATATTAAAATTGAGCTTGATGACTGACCGCCGTCGTTAATTCGTTGCCATTTTTTCTTTATCATTTTCATATTTTTTTCCTATGTTTTTTAAGTTCTATCCACGTTGAATAACTACTTGAAATATCTACTGTTTCGTGAAAAATAATGAAAAAGGTGTCCCAATATCATTTACTTGAACATTGATGAGTTTATATTATTATTATTATTATTATTATTATTATTATTATTATTATTATTATTGATGAGCTAGAATGAAAGGGCATACCTATTTTCCACATTAAGGTGCTGCTGAAAATTGAATAGAATAAATACCGCCGTGCCCCCACCCGCTACTGGTAGCTGTATGACCCGAATAGCTTGTAGGTCTTACATGTAGATGAGATATATCTTTAACGTAATTCCCCCACCCACACCCATACATAATTGGTTAATAGTTAACGGGTTAGAAATAAATTAAAAAATCAAGTATTTTTAATTAAGCAATATAGAGGTAATCAAATAATTTTTCCCCTCACATTATTTTTAAAAGTTAGAATATTGAGCTTGATATGATTTATCAATGTTATGACAAAATATAAATATAGAATATATACAAATATTAACAAAAAAGAAGCACTAATGTATGTATACTAAAGTATTAATATATAAATAAAAAATGATTTGTAATTAACATGTGAAAATTGATTTTTATTATAACAAAATCCTTAAACATTATAATGTACTCATTCATGATTATGTTAGGGATGTTTATTTTTCATGATTGACAGAATACATGATTGAGTAATTTTATTTCCATTATTAAAATATTCCAATCTCAACTTTCAATGATATATGAATCAAGCAAAATTAACTCATATAATATAAATTGTCAAGGGTATTGGAATATTCTAAAGTTCTAATCTATTTAAATAAACAATGAATTAACTTATACTAACTTTATCTATATAGACTGAACCACACAAGTACGCCACCTTAGAAATATTTCAATTACTTTTTTATAAGATGTGATCTCCTATGTGGACATCCACACGTGCGGACATTGATATTTGTTTCATTGCAAATGATATTTTTCTTCAATATAAATTATATTTTTTTAAAGAACAAATAATATTTTTGTCTGGCCGCACTGTACGAACAGTTGTTCAAGAATTTTTGTATTTTTATAAATATGCGTTTCATCTTTTATTTGAACAATGAACCGACTGATCTAAATCCTCGATCATATTAATCTTGGTTAGATAAGATGGAACAATGCAACTTAAAAAGAATTGCCCAGCTCGACAGCTTTAAAGCTAAAAGGGATGGATGATAATATTTGTTAATTTCACTGATGAATTAACTATAAAATTGATTTTGAAAATGCACTATCCATTTGAGTACATCAATAAATACTTCATCAGGTGTATATGATCGGCTGCTTTCGTTAATTTAATACCAGATTATTCGTGGAAAAGCGAATCAACCTGCTCTTCATTTTGAGTAAAATAATTAAATAAAAAAATTCCAACTCACACAAGAAAGATAACATATGCTTTGTGTCTTTCGCATGGCTGCCCCTGCTACTAAGAAAGGGAATCCAGAAACTCGATGGCTGGCAGCGGCGGGTATATAGTTTAGGGCAAATATAAAGATTAGTCCATTTATAAATACAACTAATTAATTACATGAACTCGGAGATAATGATTTACACAATGTTTAGTATTTTTCGATATTTTTCACATTAAATTTGATTTTCAGTTGAATTTATTTAGTGATAATGATATTTGTAAATATTAGTTCTAGGATAAATTAGCTTTTTTATTGCACATTAACAGACTAATAGGATTTTGATTTGAATAAAATTAACACAACATCAATCAGGTTATCTACACACACACACACACATATATATATATATATACACACACACACACATACATAGTTCATACTTGTATTTGGGATTTTTTAAAACATGGTGTCAAAATTTTAAGATTTCAATAGATGATCAGGATTTAAAATAGAATTAAATCATCACTTTAGTAGTGAAAATTTTCAAATCAAATTTAGGGTGTCGTATTCTTAATTTAATTTGATTTAAGTTAATTTAAGAGGATATGTATTATTTCCACAAGTTCAAGGGGTGTATGACCACAGGTCCACAGGCAAAATTAATTTGGGTACTTCTTTATATAATATTAATAGAATTATAAATGATGACGCATGCCTTTGCTCGCTAACATATTAATATGAACTCGTCGTTAACTTATTTAAGAATTTGATTAACATAAAAGACACTATGATGCCTAAGAATTTGCGCTTGAGGCATCTGCCACGTTCAATAAATGATTTCGAAAATATTTCAGTATTTGAATCAATACGGGTAGATATTACAGAATAATGTAGGCGCTTTATTCTACCGTAACCAATAAATTAGTATTGGTTACGGTTGCGAACCTACCAAGAAACATCGGATCCGGACCGGATCCCGACCATCAAGTTATGGTTCCGGATTGGGTATTACCCATTGCTATGGTTACCCGTTGGGCCGCTACACCCAAATCCCCAAAATTTTCAATTTCATATTTCAAATTTCAACAAAGGAAAAATCTTTATTGAACTAAAATATAAAATATATTATAAATAAATATAAACGTATTTTGAACATAGTCGATTTTGATTTTTGAAAAATTAACGATTTTCGTCATTTGGAATTTTGATGTTCGTAACTAACTCTATGGACTTTTAATCAGGGAGGAAATACGCTTATTTGTGGATAAGAACATAGTAAATATTTTATTCTTCGGTCAAATATTTTAAATTACCATAATATTTCAAAACCTATGTGACTTGAATTCAATTTCCAAGATCATGGTATAATTTAATTATCCAACAATCTTAATAACTTTGATAGTGTAAAGTTCACCGATTTTAAATTTATCATTGTAAATGGATCAATTCTAAGCGTTATCATTTACAAACAACTTGTTTCTAAGTGATATATCATCTCATTTTAATAGTGAGACTGTAACCGTTTAAAAGTAATAAAATATAATTTTAGAAATACAATTACCCTATTTTAAATAATATCATACTAAGTATATTGAGTGATATTACAAATATCTAAATATAGATGTACTAATAATACGAAATTACATGACACATGAATAGAGAATTGATATCAAGCATTTCAATATTTTGGACATTCTATTGTTTTCAAAAAAAGAAACGGCATATATTCTTTCTTATCTCATAATATTTAATCAATTGATTCGGAATATTTATATATTAATAATATTACAATTTTATCAATATACAATATTGTAAAGGGCACAGTATGAAGTTCATGATTTAATATGCAGTCACAAGATGTGTTTGTAAATTAATTAATATTTCGTAATTACACTCAAATGTAAAATGTTCTTACAAAAAAAGTATATATGTAATGCTCAAAATTTTTTTTAAAGAAAAAAAAAAAAACTGACCGGTCGGACCGAACCGGACAAAATGGGCCGGTCTCGAATCGTCCGGGTCCAAGCGGTTCTAGAACCGAACCGAACCAAAACCGTTATTTTAAAATTTAATGGCTTTGAATGGTTCCGAATCGGTCCGGGTAAAGACCGCCCATTGACATCCCTAATCGTAACATTGGATTGACCCAATAACACTAGCAATATGTTAGTGGTAAAATGAAATTAAAATAGAGAAAAATAATCCGATAGTAATTAAGATTTGCATATAAAAGTTGAACAGTAAGTCCAACAAGCTTCATATGGTAACCTAACACAATAATTAAGGTAGAAATTACTTATGGCAACGACTATAAATGCGGCATGAATGACTCAAACCCAACCAAAAACAATAAATTAAATGCGCTCTAAGAGGGTGGTGATGCAAAGCTATAGAGTTTTAGCTTGTTCTTCCACACAGACACAGAGCCTTTGCTACTTCTCTACACGCAATAATTTACTGAACCATATACTTGGAAATGCCAGCAAGTTCAATAAACTAATAGACGCCTCAAACATCTACATTTGTTTGGTCGCCGTGTTCATTTAAGTGCATATGTATATTTATATTTCTCATTTTTCTTCTTAATTGTCGGGGTAGTATTTTGGGGTGGGGATTGCTTTTCATGTGACAAAACGAACATGGGGATAGTATCCTGAGTAGTCTCGACTAGTTTTGGGTCTCGATTTCATCTGCCACTTCCTTCGTGAGCTTGTCGGCACGGTCGTCGTGCCCACCGGCGAACGTGTAGATACGGAATGCAAACTGGAAGGCCCTCCAAAGGATTTTGGCTGATCCGGTCGTCTTCCCTTCACTCTTTTGCTCTTTTGCTTCTTTAGCCTTGGCTTCCCTCTTCTCCTGCACGAACCAAATATGATCGGATGTAAAATATTACAATTTAGGTTTACTTATAGAATATAAATCAAATGAGTTTGTGTTGGAAAAAAAACTGACCTTAAGAGCCAGCTCCATGCAGCTAGAAGAAACATCAACCATCACTTCTTTGATGCGTACTAGGATCCCAAAATTAAAATTGATTTTCTGAGCTTGGAATCTCTTCAGCTCTTCGTCTTTAGTCCGCTCGAGTGCGTCTAGTTCCACCTTGATCTGGATGTGGCAGCAGTTAGTGAAATGAACAAGGGATCTTAACCAGGGGTGGATGCAGAAAAATAGTTTACGGGAGCTAAAATCGAATTTTTTTTAGTGAGGAGGGTGCTAAAACATTTTTTTAAAAAATATTTTTTTAAAAAAATTGGTGGGGAGTCTGATGCTCCCTCCAGCACCCCCTGGATCCACCCAAGAGACTAGTAATGTGCCGGCCTGAGACGGACCTTGTTGAAGTAACCTTCAGCTTTGTCGAGGAGTTTGCCAACGGGCGCGACTATTTGCCAGCTCTGTAGAGTCGTGACGATTGCATCTAACTTCAGGTGCAGAGCTGCTGACATCCTTATAGCTTCCAACTTCTTGCTCGGAAAATCTTCAAATCTTGCTAGCACCTGTCACATATTATTTAATAGTAATATGATTCTTGCATGAATGATACAGTAGAAACTCCATACAGTCATATTGTTAGAACCGGAGAAAAATATTACTATAAGGAGGTTATTCTCCTAAATAGAGTTTACACAGAAAAAAATAGTATTTAGTATTATAATACATGATATAGTGTATAAACACAATTAACAAACTCACCGAATCAATATAAATTTTATTAAGCAAATTCATGTGCTTTGGTAGTACATAACATTCGTATGTACCGATCATTTACATAAGAACTGAAAAAATAGTTACTGATTACTTGTGTGTACTTATATAATATTCTAATAAATGTATATTTTTCATAAAATTATTATACTTCTTTCCATTTCAAGCAAATAACACCCAAAGTTGATATTATATGTTATCTTAAACTTATAGTATTGTATATATGTGTGTGAATATATAATGTTTTTTATTCCTATATGGAGGCATAAATAAAACAGACCAGAAAAAAATATGACTCATTACAATGTGGAATTTATTCCTAAATATAACTGGTCCGGAATCGGGGCAGTGATTTTTCATATATAGAGTATTTATATAGAGGGTTTCTACTGTAACTACATTGTCAAAACAAGGAAGGAACTTGTATGATCAATTAACCTGTGTTTCATCTGTTAGTTTTTCGAGGTGAGACTCGACGTGTTTGTGGAATTTGATGAGCTCGGTCATGTCAGATGTCTGGAAGGAACCGATTGAAGTTTTCAACTCCGTTATCACTCCCTCATAATTCTTGACATCTTCTTCAATTTGTATGAAGTATGCTGACCTGAGGCGTTTCAAGATAATTAATGTCTCAAGATTTTGAAAGAAATGGTGATGTATTTAGGAAATCAAAACTTGACTACCTTTTCGTCATCTCTGCCAATGCATCGGCCATTCCTTGTTTCCCTCCAGCAGAGGCGGCTCCTCCGACTTTAGCCTTTCGTCCGGATGATTTTCCATGTGAAGTCGATCCTTCTACTTTGCCTTTGAGAGTTCGATATAGATTTCCCATTTGTGAAGACCTCTTCAATTTGGTGGCTGATTTCTTTGGACGGAGGCATGCTGCCCCGGGAGGGGGTGGTGGAGTTGATCCGTTTCCTCCTGGTGCCAATGGTGGCTGCCTGTTTGATGCGCCCATGGGTGGAGGTGGAGGCGGTGGTCCATTCCCCTTTGATGCGGTCATGAGTGGAGGAGCAGTTGATGTGTCTGTGGGAAGAGGAGGGGCTGGTGGACAATTAACCAATGCCATTGACGGCAGGGGTGGAGGAGGGGTGGCCACTGCCAAATTGCTTGGTGTAGTGAGTAGTAGTGGTGGTGGTGGTGGTGGTGGAGGGGGTGCGACTGCCAAACTATTTGGTGCAGTGAGTGGTGGTGGTGGTGGAGGGGGTGTGGCTGCCAAATTGCTTGGTGTAATGAGTGGTGGTGGCGGTGGTGGAGGAGGAAATGATGCCGGTAGCACTCTGTCATTGGCAGGCGGCACTGGCTCTCTCAAAACTTGACCATTTCTGGGTAGCAACATGGGCTGTGATGGTGGAATAGGCAACTCAAGCAGTGTTTGCAAACAAGGTCTCACAATCATTTCTGCAGTTGGCTGATTTCCAACACCAATCCAGTTTCTTCCACCATTGTTTCTTCTCACAACAGAGGAAATCTTTGTACCGCCATTTTGGGTGTGACAGTCATGAACAACAATATCGATCATCTCCATCTCCCCCGTCACTTCATCGTCTCGTATATTATCCTCTTTTACCTCAGGCTGCTGCATTAATTCAAACTCTCTCTGTTCCCTTTCCAAATTATTCATCAGGATAGGATCTTGGGCAATAGCAGCTGCATGAGGAAGCATATGGAAGGATAAGCGCTTCATGTCGATGGGGCTCAGTTTCCCAACCCTAACCGGCAGTAGCATAGGGGGGAAATACGAACCCCCCTTCTCCGAGCAAGACGGAGATTTCCACGCTCCTTGAAGGACTGAAGTAGGAGTCACCGGAGATCCACAAAACGACGTCCTGTTATCAAAATAAGATTCGGACAGCGCCTTTGAGAATGCATTTGCTGCAGGGCTGTAGTCACTCATATTATCGTCATCATCATCATCCATCTCATCAAACAACCTCTCTCGCGCTAGCTTGATGATGTCTTCGAGCATCAACACAGCTAAAACATAACAAAAGCAAGAAACAGTTTATCCAGTCGAGCAGATTCATGTACTAATTGAGGCCAACATAAAACATACCAATGTGCTCTAACTCAGGGTGTTGTAATTTCATAGACAAATCATATCTGCATCGAACTATCCACTTCTCCGTTGTCCATGAATCTCCGAGTGATTGCAGAGTATTACAGAAGATTTTCAGAACCTGCCCCAACCAAATCAAAGACAAGCCAATTTTCACTTTACTACCACAAACAATCAAGTCATCATAGTAAAATTCCAAGAGTTGTGAATAAATAAATAAGGTAACCTTATGAACGCATGCATCTTGAAATTCTGATGCCGGTTTGATCTTAGGATACCGTTTGAATATATCGTTAAGGGTCAATACTAACAGCTGTGGAAATCAAAGCAACAACACAAACCCACGAGAATCAAGAAAGACATCAGTTTCAAAGACGACGAAATTAACCAAACTCCAGCAAGATTACCTCAAGCAGAGTGGCAGAGCTGACACAAGGTGAGAAATCAAGCAAGTCTCTGAAGCAGGCGATCTTGTTCCTAATCTCAGTCATGGCAACAAAATTGCCAGCCACTCCACGTGGACTACTAACTGTGGGAACATTCTTTATCCTGACATTCCTAGATGTAATAATGCTTGGGGGTTTTTTGGTCCCAGCCCCAGGTTTCTGCCATTTTCACCACAAATTTCATGTAAAAATCATATTCTCATTTAATCATTTCAGAACCCAAAAATATTCCGTGGAAACAAATCTATCAACATTTGAACTACTTCATGACATATCTGAAACAAAGTTATATCTCATTGCAATCATTATTCTTCTGAATTCTGATACCTTACACTATAGTATATATATGGTAATAACCCTAAGACGACCCTAGAAAAAAAAACTAAGAAAACATAAGATGATGATCACAATCAATGCTGAAAAACCAGCATGCAGTAAACATGCAGCAGCATTCATTCAACGATAAAACATAATTTTAATGAAAAAATCGTCATGTGAATATGAAGAAATGCATGTATCTGGCAAAATCGGAGAAGCGTACCTCAAATCTAGAAGCCTTTTTACGAAAAAGAAAAGGTACCACAGCACAAAATGCGCCCGCTGACATGGCAACAACAATGAGAACGTTTATAGAGCTCTCGAAATAAACCCCAAATTCGTGCCTCCTATTGATGAACACGCCGATTAAAAAATTAGTGAAATTCGTTAGCCCCCCTTGGTTTGACAAAAACAGTGAGAATTGTTCAAAAGAATATTTATCTGAATAAACTATAAATAGAGAAACGATAAATATTCTCGTGAAGAACATTAATACTGAATTTGATTTAACCCAAAAAATTTATATAATTGGATAACGTGCAGCCCAATGTCGATTGTCTCTTCATGAATCCCCAGTGGACAACTTTGTTCTTCGCCCTTTTGATTTTTCTTACCGGGGAAGAAATTGGAGCCAAACTGTGGGAATTCTGATTACGTCTTTTTTAAGACCAAAGCGCGAATTACCGTGATTTTCGGGGTTTTAGTTCTATTTTTTACATAAAGGTCATTTATTTCCTTATTTCATCTTACATATTGGATTCTGGCCACCTTGGATAAAAAATTAAATAACGGTTAATTTGATCAACAGTTGAGCTGTTTTTTTCAGGACTGGATTTCCAAAGGTGTGTGGATAGCATAGGACATTGTGATTTAATGGGGGCAGATAAAGAAAAAAGATTTATAATCATTTTGTCATTATTGGCCGTCCTAAATGAAAGTGCGATGGGGTTTGGATAAGTAGGAATTTACCATAATTGAGGGGATGTGGCATTGATAAGAGCTGTCTAATATTTTTGTATTCCCTTATTTCTATTTTCCTCAAAATACACTCCAATTTAATGATCTATACAAAAATTATTAATCTTTCACTTTTGCCCAGTTAACGACGATATAATCAGAAATATTTGTAGTAAATTTTGAATTACATGATACATTTTGTTAACCTATTTGAAAAGGGGAATGAGAATATTTAATTTATCGAAAAACCAATTTATTCGACAATTTCAGGAATATAATGAACAAGATTAAACATATTTCTTGATTTACTACACCGGTTAGATTATCATAGTTTATTTTTTTTAGCTTAAAACTTAAAACAATCACATGCAGAAACTTAGCTCGATTGAATAACTTTCAGCTAAAAGGTTTGAAATAGCAAAGTCAAGAACGTTACAAACTACAAAGGAAGAAAGTGAGCTTTGAAATATTCAGAGTTTGACATTCAAACAAAAATATAAATCACGAAAATTCCAATAAATAGATGATCTCTGGGAGCTGTACTTGAATGAATTTGTAAAGAAACCATCAATAAAGTATGAAATCTCCAGCAATCAACTTCAGTTTGTAGTGACAAACGTATATATGTATATAATACATTTATTTCTCGCAGATCACAGTATTAGGAAAATAAATAAATTGAATATACAATCTCAAAAAAATGGCATATGCTAAGAACCAACACTATACAGCAGCTAAGCTCAACCAGAGTGGAAGGCCATGATGATCAAAGCACACCTGTCCAATCAGGAAAAAGTCTACTCCACTTTGTTCGTATATATTGTTTTTCCAAACGTAAAATCTTCACCATGATCACACAATCAGATTGCAGCGAGGTTTAGGCTGACTTAACTTTTTGGAACACGGGCTGCAGATGAAGATCTGATCCTATCGAGCTTTGGAGGAGCCGATTTGCTCCCAACCGGAAGCTTCTTGGACGCTGCAGGAGACAAACAACTCACAGCTGACCTTTCGGCGATTCTCTTTTGGCGTTCAATCCGCTTCCTCCAGTCTTTTGCGCCGTCTTCTTCCTGTTTGAGAACACATCATCATAAGAATTGAGCAAGAAAGTAGGATAAAATCGAATCTTTTATGCAAATATGTAGCGATAATACCTTCTGCAGCTTGCTTTTTGAGTCAGTAACCTACTTGCTGAAGATATCTTCTTAGTCTTGGAAAAAGGATCCAGTTTGCCAGCGGGAGATCCCCCCAAAACTCGAGACCTATCATACCTCCCGGAATTTTACTTGTCGGGCCTGCATTTTCTTGCCATTGGCTTGTTTACCATTGGCAACGACTTCTTCTGCAGATTCACCATTCACCTTGGCAGGGAGGATTTTATCAGCTTCGTTGTAAGAGATTTCGGCTTCATAATCCATATCCGGTGTCCAGGAAGCACCGGATTCTGGCGACGCCCTCACAAGCATCATACATAGGTCATCCGGTTCAGCAGAGTTATAGATAGCCAGAGTTCCGTTTTCTGGCTGGGGGGCGATGTCCATCTCAGCATCCATGATGATGTCTGTTCTCCAGTGAGAGACATACTGATCGTCAGCTCTTGATCTCGACTCTATGATGAAGGAGTCGTCAACCACAGCAGCTCCTCTAGCTGCTTCTTTCTTGACCATGTCGCTTGTGTAGGAGGAGTCGTGATTGACAAATCCTGATTGGTTAACCTCTTGTGTGTGCAAGTTAGCAACGAACCAGTCTTCCTCTCTCCTGTTCCGAATAGTGGCTGATTCTGAGGAAAAATCTTGTAAAGCTCCCAGTGTGGTTCCTGATCCAATGGATTGATGTGCAAACAATGCATTCTCATTTTCGGGAACAGTCTTCTTCAAAGTCATCAGCATTTCTTCACCATTTGCAAAATTTACGGTGTGAGCTTTGACACCATTCTCCCCCTCTCTGTGAATCACAAGAATTGAATCATCACTAGTTGAGGGCTGTCTCTTTACTTTCTCAGAATCCAGGTCAAACGCCTCGCTAGTTTTGCATGAAATTCCACCACCATTGGAACTTTTCATCATAAATTGTTCATCCATGGGATCTCCAGTGTGATGCTTCGTTGTTTCACTGGAAATCGAGTCTTCATTACTAAGGAGAAGATTCTGAAAAGCACCCCAAGGATCACCAGCTTTCCCTTCTTCAGAAACATCCGCATCGGTGTTGTTCCCAAATTCGTGCTTTTCTCTACTTTTATGTGATTTAGGGTTGGCACTTTTCTCCAATGAGGCAATCGCATCATCCACCCCCTTTCTGATGGAGACATCATCAAGTGACAGAGCTTCTCCTGAAGACTCTTCAAAGTATTCGTTATCTTCTCCATTGCGCCTCTGTGAAGCTATGTAGTTTATGTTACGGATGACAACCGTTTTTGAAGATTTCTTGTTCTTTTTCCCATGTTTCTTCCCCCATGAAGAAGGCTTCTTATCTTGCTCTTGTTCCTCGTTTGAATCGGTCCCAACGTCTGAATTACAAGAAGCAGTACTTTCGTCTTCCTCAGATTCATCCGCATCATTTGCATTAAAAGACTTCTCCTTCGTCCGAGATGATCTATAATTCTTCGTTGCATTAGGGCCACCAGGAGACGGCCACCCCATATTCCCCGGATAATAATGTGGAACACCCGGGTAAGGATAACCATGGTATGCTGGCATCTGCTGCATTGGGCCTTGAAAGTTGTACATATATGGAGGGATCTGATTCATCCATGGCACCTGCTGCATATTCGACCTCTGCTCACCCGTAGAATTATTTTCTGCGACAGAGCAAGCTCATTGATTACACGCGCTGATCTCTACACAAGAGGAGTCGTATCCCATCTGTGATGCAGAACATACCTTTGCTCTTATCCGTGTCGGATAAAGGGTCAGAGGAGCCAGTTCTCTTTAGTGGGGCGGAGACTCCATTGCCATGAAAATTTTCACCTGCAAGCATGATTCCAGATGTTGCCAGATATGGAAGGTCGGTCAGAGATGATGCTTGCACTGCTGCTAATTCACCCATCCATTGATCATCTGAATGTTTTCTATTGTAAAGCTCCTTGAAATCGGAGCACGCACCCCTACATTAGAAGAAATTGATTATCAAGGTAAAGAAAAGATCATGCACAATGCTCGTGTATGCATGAATCAAGATCCTGAATCGAGTAATCAAGCAAAGGCAATCCCGTATTTTGTTCATCTATTCAAAAGCATCACTTGCTAATACAGAAATGGGGAAGAAGTAGTAGTTGTACCTTAGGCGTGAGGCCCCAAATGTATCAGCAAAGCATATGAGATCATCAATGTGCTCCATTTCATATCCGGCCACAACTGCACGGGCGTAAGCCATGGCTTGCTCTTTCAGAAGTAATGCTTTTCGTGTATCCATGAGACGTTGAAGACGAGCCCTGCTCAGAAGAAAAAGTAAATGACTTAGTTGTCAGAGCTAAAAGTGTTAGCCGTGGAACTCCATGACTAAGAATCAACTACCTAGAATGTTCTCTCAGTTCAGCCCCATGATCTTCTTCTTCAGAGGATACCTAAACAACCATGATAAGAATTTGAATGAGACGAAAACTTCAGAAAATGAATATCTGCTTTCTTACTGTTAGTTAAAATACCTTAGATGAATTAGTTGATTTCTTCAGGTTCCCATCACCAACAGTTATGTTCCCTAGTAAAACAATGTTCTTGGCAAGTTAACTCACAATTGATTTACATTCTCAAAACAATGTTCTTGGCAAGCATACGAGTTTCCCTTGTTGTGAGGGGGACAAGGTCCAAAAACACTTTCAATTTAGCACATATGTTTAACTAGAAAGAGAAACAATTGACCATTTATAGCCTAAAATAAATTACTTCCACTATATATGTCCCTACATATGATATTTTCATAAAAAAGGGTATGTCTGCATACTATTACCTTCCACTGGATGCCCTGACTCATCCGTTGTAGAAATGTCATTAGATTGAGTTGAACTATCAATCTGCAAAATTTCTCGCTCTATACGTATAATCCTCTCAAGAATCTCGGGCGTGCTCACAAAACGTACAAATCTGCAGTTACAAATAGATAAAAGAACAAGAATGAGAAAACAAAATCCACTGTAACCCATAAACTTAAAACTTCACCAAAATATAAAGATTATCCCAAATATTTATTCTTTCTCATTAGCACTAATCAGTAATTGCATATCCAATCATCCAAGAACCAAGACAGGCTCATAAATATTTCAAGGCAAAGCAACACTAAATCAAACAATTTGGAACCAATAAGTGTGTCACTAATGCTTCAATATTCATCTAGATCAAACTAAAAATATTAATGTAACTACATTTTTAACCTCAATTAGTAAATAGATTATAAAAAATTACCTCTGAAATGTGGCCTTAGTGAACCATGAGGCATCATCACGGGGCGGGCGAAGAGTAATTGAATAACCCCCTTTTGGAATCTGATCTTTAGCATATTTCAAGTGAGCAACGAAGGGTTCCAAAAGCCCAGATGCCAGTTTCTCACTCTTCTTCTCAGAAAAAACCACAAGATCGCATCTTTTTCCAATCAAACAAACCCACAACATAGTTTTTATCAGCAACTTGTTAGAAATATCTGATTATCCAATAATTCACCAAGAAGCACACAGTAGGAGTGTGATTGAGATGGAGCAGAGAGTGAAAGAATTTACCTTGTTCTCGTTGGGGTGAGTTGGAACAGAGCATAATCGAGAAGGGTATTGGAATCCATGCTCCCACAGTGTGAGGACTGAGGAGTGATGGAGCTCTAAAGTTATTGTGTGTTGAACTGCAAGTTCATGTTCTTGAACGTGACATTGGAAAACCTTTTTTTTAAGTCTTAACTGGACGTGAGAGATAGCCAGCAAGAACTGATGGAGCAGTGCACATGGGAAGTGTGAGAGTTCTTTGTGTGTCTCTCTGTGTGTGTGTGTGAGAGAGAGAGAGAGAGAGAGAGAGAGAGAGAGAGAGAGAGATGGTTGAGTGAAGGAAATTATTTTTCGATCTGATTAGGAGATATATGGAAGTTGGGCCTACAAACATATGGCCCCACCTTCTCTCCATTATTTTGCAATTACTGCTCTATTAATTATTCCCAAGCCACTTCAAAAATATTTATTCCCAAAATTTGTATCTTTCTAATCAGAGTGCATTTCCTTATAAAGTGAAAAAAGGTGAAATTAACAAAAACTAATCATGATATTTTTAGAGAATTTTCATAGAACATGTAGATATTCTACACTCACCTCTTATATGATAATATTTTATTAATTTAATTTATACTAATAAAATATTATCATGTGAGATAAAATATAGTATACCTACATGTTCTATAGAATTTTCCGTATTTTTATTAGTATGAACTTTTGATTATTTGTGTTAAAATTGTTCTCTTCGGAAAACAATTAGTAAGTATTTATCACAATTTGGTTATTGTTATAAAAAATACTCATTGTTATTCACCAATTGAATTTTAGCTATGGATATTATATGACTACTTGCAACAGAGATACATATAATACGAAATCCTCTTTGAAAATAACCAGTTGTCCAATACTCCAATATGGTTATAATTAGGTGGTACGTACATAGCATGAAAGATGACATGATTAGTAGTGTAATTAAAAAATAATAATAGCAATTAAATAATAGGGTATGGGCCAAGTGTAAGGCTTTACCTATGTTGAAGTATTTGCCCAAATTAGTAGGCAATAATCAATTGTAAAGCCTCCATGTTCGTTCCTCCTCTTTTTTTTTAAAAATTTTTAATCCTTATCTTTTATTGTTTCACTTTTTTAATCATTCTGCATCTTTTTTAAAATATGATGTAATTGTTCAATGAATTTAATATTCATTTGTTATTTAATACAAGGCACCATGTTTGTGTTGCTGCCTTGCTGGCGTACATTAAAGAAACTAATTAATCCACATTTGATGCTCGGAAAACGACCATCTTACCCCTTATTCTATTGTCACTTGTCCGGTGTAATTAATTATAAATAGCTAAATGGTAGTTAGAAGTGAAAGCTAATTTATTTAGGCTAGACAAGCAAGATTCGACATTGTTTAGTAAAAAAAATATCGATCCTTTTCTTTTTATTTATGGCTTTGGAAAATAAATATTTTATTGGATAATTTTTTTTAAGATCATATGGTGGTAGGCTAGAATATATGAAATCTTTAGTCTCATACATTAAACATTCTACCACTGATCAACGACGCCACTCATTTGAATATATCTTAGTTTCAATAAACGAGTGTTTCTTGCTTTGGAAGACCATATTGACTTGAACAGAATTAATTTTTGCAAAAGAAATGTGCTCGGTTTCTTATTTTTAAAAGAAAATGTAGTTTTTATTTTGAAGAATTATCATTTAAAAAGAACAAAACTAGACTTTAACCTAACTTAGTTATGTCATGAAATAATCAAATCCGTCCTCTATTGTATATCTCTTCATTTATAATATTGTCAGATGAACATTCGGTTTCATGCATATTGTATAACGACATATAATTGAAATTATTTGTGTCCTCATAAATAATGATTTAGAGCCAACCATACAAAATCAATGTGTTTTTATTTTTACAAAACTTGAAATATTAGAAGCAATTTTTTAGATGGTTTGTATTATATATATATATATATAATGAGGTTCAAATAAGAACAAATTTTAAAGTGAGAACTAAGAACTACGAAATTCTTTACGAACAAAATGAATTTGCTATGAAAGTTAATGAATTCGCTGGGAAAGTTACTGAATCCAAAAATTCAAAATTTTCACCAGGGTTTGAATCTCATGAGAGGCGAAAATTCTATTTTTTTTAATTCAGTAACTTTCTCAACGGATTCATCAAGTTTCACACCAAATTCATCATTTTTTTGTTCTCATGTTCTCACGATAAAAATGGTTCTCACGTTAATCCTCATATATATATATATATGAGATGGTTCAGGTAGGAAATGATAATTTGATAGGAAATGAGAATAAATCTGGACCTTTGATTTGCTAGATCAATGGTTGTTATTTAATTTCGGTTATGCTATAGTTTTCTGTTTTGTGTGCCATGCGGATTATTGTGTAGCACTAAAACCCTTCTTGTACTATGCTGCAATGAAAGATGTGTTAAACTAATATATTTAGCATATATGTTACGAAGGGATAAAATATATGCTAAACTAACATGTGCAACATAATAATTCTGATTATGCTACACAAATATGAAAGATATGTTACTATTCTTATTTCCTACATTAAAAATTTTCTCCCATAACCCACCCCTATATATATATATATATATATATATATATATATATATATATATATATATATATATATATATAATAGAATCCAATGAAGCTGCATAACGGTTCCCAATCAAATGCAGTGAAAAAAGGGTTAGAGAGTGGCCATTTTATTAAACGAAAGCAACAAAATATTAGCTTGTCTTATTGCACCGTCATGGCCTACACATTGTTGATTCAAGTATATTTTTTTAACTAGAAAAGAAAACGAATATGGAGGAACTTTTTATCAATTTTATTTATTTTTAACTAAAAAGAAAGAAGGAAACGGTCAATCTACTAATTTAATCACTCAGAAAATCAGTGAAACTACAATTTAGTCGATGTATTTAAATTGCGTAAAATGTACGACCCGCCCAAAATGTATAAATCAATTAGAAGAAAATTGCCTCATCGCTTCCACCAATTTTCATGAGAAAACTACCTTCTTATTTTTGGCGTTTTCATGAGATAAAAAAGAATTAAAGAAAAAAAAGGAACTGAGAATATTAATAAGTTCGACATGAATTAAATTGTTTGTTGCGTGGAGCCGAAGAGAGGAACCAAATGAAGTATCGATAAGCGCATTGCCCCATGATCACTTCTGTACATATCTTATTGGACTTTGGTTTACAAGTAAGTATACTTGAGAACTTTTGAAATTTCCTATTTTTTTTATAATAAAAAAAAAACATATTTATAGGATTTCATTCAGTTAACATAGTATGTCTCATAGATCGATATATAGCAATAAAATTATGATAGTATATTTTGATAAAAATAATATGGGACTAATAGGAATTACAGTCATATATAATCACTGAATTAAAACATGTTAAAGTTCAGCATATATAAGCAAAATAAGTTATAAATTCTATTTTTTCAATATATTTTGACATCTTTGTGTTATTGTATGCACAAATCATTCACTAAGAGGTAATTAGAAAATGCAGTAGAGTTTACCATATAGATATTATCATATTATAGAAGATTTTATAGCTTTTGAGTATTAAGTTTTTGAGTATGATAAAAAATAAATAAATTCGCATGCATACTTTTTTTAATATAGCTATTTGGATTTCACGTTTCACGTTCTAAGAAACTGCCCGGCCCATTGTTCCTAGATTTTGAATTTCCTGGACGGCTAAGAACAGCTGAATTGGTCCAAATTTCCATTCATACGAGTCATACCACAAAACTCCACGGAATTGAGGTCCCATAAATATGTAATTTAAACCGTGGTTTTCTAATTATAAAATTTTAATACATTTTTGGTTTATTTCTTAATGGCCAAACTTCTTGATTATAATATTTTGTCAGCAGACGACACATTATATACCAAGAAAATTAGCCCTAATTAATACAATTCTCTTGTCCCTCTTCCATGAATCTTAGAGGGTGTTTGAATAGCTTATAAGATGTTTCAATAGCTTATAAAGATAATGTTTGAAGAAACTTATAAGTTGTCAAAGTTTTGGATGATTGAACTTATAAGCCAGAGAAATAATCATGAGTTAGAGAGAGAAAATTGACGAGAGGTGAAATCGATAGTGTATATGTAAAAAAATAACGAATCATAGTAAGATTATTTTGGAAAATTCACTGTTACTTATAAGTTTATGAAAAAAATAAGTTGAGGTTGAGCTACTTATTTTTAGGGGAACTTATAAGCTATTAGAGTTTATTTTCACAATTTATAAATTGTTTAGAAACTTATTTTACTAAACGCTTTGTATAAGCTTATAAGTTCCTACACAACTTATAAGCTATTTTGAAATTAGTTGAATAGGACCATATCTTTACTGAGAGAGAGAGACAGAGAGAGAGATTATATGGTGTGCCACCAAAATCCAGTCACCGGCCACGTTTTCTGTTACAGAGACAGAACTTCCTTCTTGTCAATATTGATGGAGTCTACTCAGCGTGACGAAAATTCAAATTGGGAAATTTCTTTCCTTTTCTTGTTTAGCAAGCGAAGTGGGAACTTAACTTTTACAAACATCGCAAAACCGTCGTGGGAACACAATACTAAATAAAAGCGAAAACAAAAATATAAAATAGTAGCTACCATTGAACAAGATGTGACATTCTAGTCCACTTGGTCGAAATCGTAGTTTATATAACTTCATATTGTGCCGCGTAACATTTGTACGGAAGCCCACTCTCAGTTGGGACCCGTACTGTCAGGATCTTGATCTTGATTCTTGATATGCAAACTCTTTCAAGAAAGAACCTAGAAATTCATGTCACACTCAATAATTTGTGGTAATTTAATAGCAAAATACATATAAATGATTACTACTTAATTCGTTATAAGAGCTTCAATAAATTATAATGAATATAGAAAATATAGAATTAATAGAGAAAGAGACCCGTAATTATAAGAAGAATTAATATTAAGTAAAATTAAAAAGTGGGTCATAGTAGGTTTTTTAATAAATAAGTGGACAGTATAGGGAAGAAAGTTATGAGAGTTATGTGGGATCCATATCCATAAAAGGAAAGTAAACGTTTTTTTGGACGATCTAACAAGAATATAAGTAAATGAATTTCGTGGACGGAGGTAGTACATTATAATAATATCATTGTGCATGGATAAGTTGAGGACTTGGAGTCATTGACTCTTTCTTTGGATAATTTGTGGAAATAATACAATATTTATTCGAATTTTCAATGTTTACAACACCTCTTTTATCATGGAAAGCTAATGTGCATCGCCACAAATTGATTTGACATCACAAAAGAAAAAGAAAATAACATCATAAATAAGCTTCGGCGATACAAGTGAGTTTTGTTGGTCGAAAATTTGGACTTGGACTATTAAGTGAACAACGGAGATACATACAAGTTATATTTGTAAATTCAAACTAAAAAATTCACCATAAGGTCAAAGTTTGGACTATAATTTAAGAATAACTATTGTAAAAATCATGATAATTTTGTAAATTTGGATAAATTTCATGTAATTACGGACAGTTAACTGTTTTTTGGAATCTCTTCAATTGTTCAAATAAGTCAGTCCCATGTTCGGTGAAATGGTTAATATAAAGAACCATTTTTAGTGCAAGTTAATTTAAAGTACTTACTAACATGCTATCATAATTATTTGCAATTTATAAAGATGGGTGGATCAGATTTTTTGTTACTAATTATTCGAGCATTGTAATTTAGTGGTATACCTCTCCTTTATAGGGATGAGCAACTATGGTACAAATCTCAATACATCATCCCCCAATTAAAAAAAAAGGAGAGAGAAAAAGAAAAAGAAATAAGGTGGATGGCTGATAATTCTGGGTACTTGAGAGTTTGAGATTATTGATTTTTCAAGATTAGAATTGTGAAATAGAACTTGGATAGTAGCTATCAATCACGATTCAAAAGAAATTATGGATAAATGTTTACTCAGTAAGAACTAATATTTATTTTGAAATTGTATGAGACATTTTTTTTTTGGGTCATTAAATACATAAATTTTAAAAGGCGCATCACGGTGGACTCGAACCCTGGCACCTTTCTACCGTGACAACCACTCTACCACTGTAGATAGACACAATATGAGACAATTTTTACTATACATCTATGTCAAATCATGTTTTGAAACAGAGATATCCTATAAATATAGTCCTCATCTAAGCTTCATTTAACGAATTTGAAGAAGTAAATAAACACCAATTTCCTACAATAACATTATATGACTCAGCCACAGTTTATAAAGCTTAACCTTCTATAGCATTCCTTCTGTCCTATTAGACTTTGCCTATATATGACTTAGTCCATTCTTAGCTTCTAAATAAATCTTAAACAAGTGAGCCACAATACTTTATACAATAAACACTAGCTCCTAGTAATAATTTTGACCTGCCCCAATTCACACCAGATACATAACATGAGCAGCTTTTACAATATGGATCTATTGTAATATGTGTGACAATCGAAAAGACAAATAAGCGTGGGTTAAAGACAATGACTAATTGGATAAATCACAAGTGTTGTAATGAGAGTAATACAAGTTGTTTTCGTGCGAGAGCGACCCTTGTGAATTGAAGACCACGAGATGTTGACATAGGATTTTATCTGCTGCATTCTTGCTCTCAAGTCTTTTGAATTTCAAACTAGAAAAGGTTATACATATATTATTTTCTTTTTTCCTGGCAAATTTGGACCTTATAAAATTCTACTGAATAATTTTCGCACATTCCTCATTGGGAAACTGCATTCCCGAATAAGAAGCCAACAAGGATTTGGAGATTGGAAACAGTCAACTGCAAAATATTATTTGAAATCTTTGTCTGAAATTAATTTGAAAGTTCACTTTTGGAGCAGTTACTCTGTTATATATTCGTTTGTGTGGAGAATGCATTGAGATCTTAGTTATTAGAACAACTTCTCATTTTGAAAAACACACACATTAATCTAGATGCTCGAAACTCCGACATATTAATTGATTTGAGAGAATACATCTTACGAACTGAATTACGTTTTGTTGTCAGAAACAATGATATTTTGTTTAATTAACTTTTAATTTATTAATGAAAGAACAAACAAAGCAGACATCTCCGTATGTAAATGATATAATTCACCTAAAAGCTTGTTTGGAAAATATATCATGACATTCTTACTTTAGAAACCAACATAAAAATTTATTTATTTTTGAACTTCTTAAAATCTCTCTACGAAAATAAAAAATAAAATTCGAATGATTTTGAAAAAGTTCTTATTCCACGTCAACTTGGTAAATATCTTGTTTCCAATATATAAGTTAGGATAACCATCCATCCATATAAGGGACCGTGATGAATCCATTTCTAATATTACTAGTGTATAACCCGTCGAATTTCGACGGGAAATCACTTTACTTTGTAATTTATAAATAAAATTTAAAATAATAATTCAAAAATTTTGTCTATGAGGATTTGATTTTTTTACTTACTATACATATAAAATTCAATAGAAATTAAATTCAATGATATTTAAAAATATAATAATAAACTATTATTTTAAATATAGAAAATAAGACTAATTTAAAATAATTTTTTCTAAAATATGATAAAATAACTTTGTAATTATCTAACAATTTATATAAAACTAGTGTATAACCCGTCGAATTTCGACGGGAAATCACTTTACTTTGTAATTTATAAATAAAAATTTAAAATAATAATTCAAAAAATTTTGTCTATGAGGATTTGATTTTTTTTACTTACTATACATATAAAAATTCAATAGAAATTAAATTCAACAGATATTTAAAAATATAATAATAAACTATTATTTTAAATATAGAAAATAAGACTAATTTAAAATAATTTTTTTCTAAAATATGATAAAATAACTTTGTAATTATCTAACAATTTATATAAAATATCATGAACCATCACTAAAAATAGAGAAAATTCAATGTAGGCATGTCGATTAGCATTCAGACTCATTTAAAAGTGAATTTATTAAAATATATTATATATTAATGGACATAGCTTCTACTTTATGAATTTTGTAACTATTAAAATTAATTGATATTTGTGTATTTTTTGTAACATTGTTTTAGTTGGTTTATTATATTTAAACCATTACGTATATTTTAAAGTTTATGAGTACATATTCTAAAACTATTTTCATATGATTTATAAATGCACATATGTTATGGATTAAATATTTCTTATACTTTTAACATATTTCTTATACCCTTCTCATCTCAAATATGTATGGTGATATCCATAATTACTCATATATATTTGAATTTATAAATACAAACTATTAAAATAATTGATATTATATATATAATAATTTATGTTTTTAAGTTAATTAATTAATAACAAACAATATGATAATTTAACCTTTAAATAATAACATAAAATGAGTTTCTTAAAATATAATAGATTATTTTTACATTGCAGATGTCTTTGGTATATCAGTATTGACATGTCCACTATTTATACTCAAAAAGATCATCTTTTATTGTAGAATTTAAATCATAATAGCTATGAATTTCAAACACTTCTAGTGTATCATTCATGTAATATGATGAAAATTGAGTTTTTTCATTTATTAAAATGTATTATATGTTAATGGATATAACTTATAATTTATGAATTTCGTAACTATTAAATTAATTGGTATTGTGCATTTTGTATAACATTGTTTCAGTTGGTTTATTATATTTAAACTATTACATATATTTTAATATTTATGAGTAAATATTTTAAACTATTTTCATATGATTTATAAATGCATATATGTTATGGATTAATATTTCTTTTACTTTTAACATATTGTTAGAAAAGAATAATTATGACATAAAATAATATATATATATATACATCTATTATTAGTATATAGAAATTAATACAATATAACAATCATAGCATCGACATGTTATTACAACATGTCGATATTATGATTGATTAATTGTTTGATTATTTGCACGCTAAATCAATATTCGCTAAATATAACTCGAACTATCAAAATGTGATGGAATGTTTCTTAATGAACTCACATAGTTTAAATATTAATCTCACAAAGTTTATTTATAAAAATAAATATTACACTTAAAATATATTTTATTTCTAGAAGGAAAAAGATAAAGGAATGATTTAATAGGATACACTACATCATAGTTACAATACCATGATTTTAAATCAAATTAAAATCAAAGAATATTGATATTGATTTTTGTAAGATTATAAATTGAATTAAATAAATGTAATAAATATAGATAAGCATTTATAATACCATATTCAATATTAACATAACAATCAATCAACATATTAAATGATAAGTGGTTAAATAAGGAAATTTGTGACATTTAGAAAAATAAAATAAAAATCATAAAATACCACATAGGATTGTAGATGAATGTGGTGTCTTCAATATGTAATGGAATTATATATTAATAGATATTTCTTATATTTTAACATATTTCTTATACCCTTCTCATCTCAAATCAGAAAGTGGTATCCGTAATTACTCATATATTTGAATTTATAAATAAAACTATTAAAATAATTGATATTATATATATAAGAATTTATGTTTTAAGTAAATTAATTAATAATGAGACAATATGATAATTTAACCTTTGAATAATAACATAAATGAGTTCTTAAATATAATAGATTATTTTTACATTGCAGATGTCTTTGGATAGTCAGTATTGACATGTCCACTATTTATACTTTAAAAAGATCATCTTTTATTGTAGCAATTCAATCATAATAGCTATAGATTTCAAACTCTTTCAGTGTATCATTCATGTAATATGACGAAAATTGAGTTTTTTCATTTATTAAAATGTCTATCATATGAAATAATCTTTATATCAGGGTAATATATTTTAATTTGATGTGTATAAGTTATATTCCATCGAATTCTAATGAAAATCAAATTACCAATAGAAATATAAATATTCGAGGCATGTTGATACTTGTTCGCACTGTCTGGAATGTATATACTGCACCATCTTAAATTTGATTATTTACCCTAACTTTTTAAAATTATAAATATAATTTTTACGTTGATTGATTATTATTTTCAATAAAATCAACACTACAAAGTAAACATTAATGATAAATAATATAAATAACAAAATATCAAAAAATTGAATAAAATTCACGCATGTCTAGGATAAATTGATGTTATGATCCTTTGAAATTTTTATAGTCGTACATGTTCCAAATTTGATTAAAGAATATTTTACTATTCGTTCATGTTCCAAACTCGTAGTTAATACCTACTAACTATCCAAATATGTTTAAAGTTCATATTTTATATAAGTTGTTAAAGTAATTAATTATCTATCTCAATAAAGACTCGAACATTATAGGATAAATATACATAACAATAAATTCTAAAATGAAGAACATGTCTAGCACATATTACCTGCACCCATCCCAAAATAGTTCTTGTCTTGTAAAATAGTACCTAATTATCCGAATTAAAGATGTCATATATTTAGATTTACAAAAATTTCAGTCAACTGACTCATTTATAATGTATATACCGTCTTAAATCCGATTAAAAGTGACTTTAAAAATACATATTAAATTAAAGTATAAATTTCAAAATATAAATTTTATGAAATACGTTTAGAATGTATATATGTATATGTCTCAGACTTGATTAAAGAGTAATTTTACTACTCATTCTCGTATCAGTCTCGTATAGTAATAGTCATTAATTATTCGAATGAAAGAGGTCATATACTTTCATATATAAACATTTCAGTCATATGAACCTAGCTAGAATGTATATACATGCACTCATTCCAATCAGATTAAAAGGTGAACATACTACTCGGTCTCGTCACAAACATGTAGTGATACTCATATTTACTCAAACTTATTTAAAATATTAAAAATAAGTTGTTACAATAATTATTATTATTTGTTCAATTATCAATATCGTATAGTTCTACTAATTACTTGAATTAAAGAAGATATATATTTATATTTAAAAATATTATTAGCCACCTAAGCACATCTAAAGTGTATAAGCAAGATAAAGAGTGAGAATAAGGTATTAAGTTAATCAATTAATAAAATGTTTGATCATGTCGTGGAGATTCAATCGATCTCTTTATTGTTGTACATAATTAGAATTTATGATTGCACTAAAAATAATATTAACTTCGAACTTTATTTTGTAGTTCTACTTATTGCATTTTAACATTATTAGTTGGAATCCCTAAAAAAAATTAATAACCTCTCTACTGATTATATCTCGTAAAATATTTCACATGCAATTACATCACTGTTTTTTATTTCAAAATATATTAACATGTATACATACAATAGGTATACATATAACAATACCAAAAATATTTATCTAAAATTTGATACAATCACGTTTACATGCAATTAAGGTACAATATAGATAAAGTTAAGCAACTAAAATGATATGACTAATAAACTTTGGCATCCCCAAATTTTTTATTTTTTATTTTTTGTGTGGGAACTATCATTCTATACTTATATAATCTAATTGAGAATACAATTATAATTATATAATATAACAAACGAAAGGAAACTTGAATAAATATATTGCCATACAAATGCACATAGTAACTGTAATTTAAATTTAATAGAGTTGACTAAATTGCATTAATATCTTTCTATTTTTACAATCATTTATGTATAGCATTAATTGAGAATATTAAATAAATAAACACTATAATATAGAAATTAAACATTCATATAATAGAGATTTTAGATAAATAGGAATGGAGGATAGAGGTGATGCCACGTAGGCGCATAAATGAATATGGTGCCTCCAATCCGTAATCGTATTATAAATAGATATCATGAACCATCACTAAAAAATAGAGAAAATTCAATGTAGGCATGTCGATTAGCATTCAGACTCATTTAAAAGTGAATTTATTAAAATATATTATATATTAATGGACATAGCTTCTACTTTATGAATTTTGTAACTATTAAAATTAATTGATATTTGTGTATTTTTGTAACATTGTTTTAGTTGGTTTATTATATTTAAACCATTACGTATATTTTAAAGTTTATGAGTACATATTCTAAAACTATTTTCATATGATTTATAAATGCACATATGTTATGGATTAAATATTTCTTATACTTTTAACATATTTCTTATACCCTTCTCATCTCAAATATGTATGGTGATATCCATAATTACTCATATATATTTGAATTTATAAATACAAACTATTAAAATAATTGATATTATATATATAATAATTTATGTTTTAAGTTAATTAATTAATAACAAACAATATGATAATTTAACCTTTAAATAATAACATAAAATGAGTTTCTTAAAATATAATAGATTATTTTTACATTGCGATGTCTTTGGTATATCAAGATTGACATGTCCACTATTTATACTCAAAAGATCATCTTTATTGTAGAATTTAAATCATAATAGCTATGAATTTCAAACACTTCTAGTGTATCATTCATGTAATATGATGAAAATTGAGTTTTTCATTTATTAAAATGTATTATATGTTAATGGATATAACTTATAATTTATGAATTTCGTAACTATTAAATTAATTGGTATTGTGCATTTTGTATAACATTGTTTCAGTTGGTTTATTATATTTAAACTATTACATATATTTTAATATTTATGAGTAAATATTTTTAAACTATTTTCATATGATTTATAAATGCATATATGTTATGGATTAATATTTCTTTTACTTTTAACATATTGTTAGAAAAGAATAATTATGACATAAAAATAATATATATATATATATACATCTATTATTAGTATATAGAAATTAATACAATATAACAATCATAGCATCGACATGTTATTACAACATGTCGATATTATGATTGATTAATTGTTTGATTATTTGCACGCTAAATCAATATTCGCTAAATATAACTCGAACTATCAAAATGTGATGGAATGTTTCTTAATGAACTCACATAGTTTAAATATTAATCTCACAAAGTTTATTTATAAAAATAAATATTACACTTAAAATATATTTTATTTCTAGAAGGAAAAAGATAAAGGAATGATTTAATAGGATACACTACATCATAGTTACAATACCATGATTTTAAATCAAATTAAAATCAAAGAATATTGATATTGATTTTTTGTAAGATTATAAATTGAATTAAATAAATGTAATAAATATAGATAAGCATTTATAATACCATATTCAATATTAACATAACAATCAATCAACATATTAAATGATAAGTGGTTAAATAAGGAAATTTGTGACATTTAGAAAAATAAAAATAAAAAATCATAAAAATACCACATAGGATTGTAGATGAATGTGGTGTCTTCAATATGTAATGGAATTATATATTAATAGATATTTCTTATATTTTTAACATATTTCTTATACCCTTCTCATCTCAAATCTGTAAAGTGGTATCCGTAATTACTCATATATTTGAATTTATAAATAAAAACTATTAAAATAATTGATATTATATATATAAGAATTTATGTTTTTAAGTAAATTAATTAATAACAGACAATATGATAATTTAACCTTTGAATAATAACATAAATGAGTTCTTAAATATAATAGATTATTTTTACATTGCAGATGTCTTTGGATAGTCAGTATTGACATGTCCACTATTTATACTTTAAAAAGATCATCTTTTATTGTAGCAATTCAATCATAATAGCTATAGATTTCAAACTCTTTCGATGTATCATTCATGTAATATGACTAAAATTGAGTTTTTCATTTATTAAAATGTCTATCATATGAAATAATCTTTATATCAGGGTAATATATTTTAATTTGATGTGTATAAGTTATATTCCATCGAATTCTAATGAAAAATCAAATTACCAATAGAAATATAAATATTCGAGGCATGTTGATACTTGTTCGCACTGCCCGGAATGTATATACTGCATCCATCTTAAATTTGATTATTTACCTAACTTTTTAAAATTATAAATATAATTTTTACGATGATTGATTATTATTTTCAATAAAATCAACACTACAAAGTAAACATTAATGATAAATAATATAAATAACAAAATATCAAAAAAATTGAATAAAATTCACGCATGTCTAGGATAAATTGATGTTATGATCCTTTGAAATTTTTATAGTCGTACATGTTCCAAATTTGATTAAAGAATATTTTTACTATTCGTTCATGTTCCAAACTCGTGTAGTTAATACCTACTAACTATCCAAATATGTTTAAAGTTCATATTTTATATAAGTTGTTAAAGTAATTAATTATCTATCTCAATAAAGACTCGAACATTATAGGATAAATATACATAACAATAAATTCTAAAATGAAGAACATGTCTAGCACATATTACCTGCACCCATCCCAAAATAGTTCTTGTCTTGTAAAATAGTACCTAATTATCCGAATTAAAGATGTCATATATTTAGATTTACAAAATTTCATCAATGACTCATTTATAATGTATATACCGTCTTAAATCCGATTAAAAGTGACTTTAAAAATACATATTAAATTAAAGTATAAATTTCAAAATATAAATTTTATGAAATACGTTTAGAATGTATATATATGTATATGTCTCGTACTTGATTAAAGAGTAATTTTACTACTCATTCTCGTATCGGTCTCAGATAGTAATAGTCATTAATTATTCGAATGAAAGAGGTCATATACTTTCATATATAAACATTTCACTCATATGAACCTAGCTAGAATGTATATACATGCACTCATTCCAATCGATTAAAAGGTGAACATACTACTCGGTCTCACACAAACATGTAGTGATACTCATATTTACTCAAACTTATTTAAAATATTAAAATAAGTTGTTACAATAATTATTATTATTTGTTCAATTATCAATATCGTATAGTTCTACTAATTACTTGAATTAAAGAAGATATATATTTATATTTAAAATATTATTAGCCACCTAAGCACATCTAAAGTGTATAAGCAAGATAAAGAGTGAGAATAAGGTATTAAGTTAATCAATTAATAAAATGTTTGATCATGTCGTGGAGATTCAATCGATCTCTTTATTGTTGTACATAATTAGAATTTATGATTGCACTAAAATAATATTAACTTCGAACTTTATTTTGTAGTTCTACTTATTGCATTTTAACATTATTAGTTGGAATCCTAAAAAATTAATAACCTCTCTCGATTATATCTCGTAAAATATTTCACATGCAATTACATCATCGCTTTTTATTTCAAAATATATTAACATGTATACATACAATAGGTATACATATAACAATACCAAAATATTTATCTAAAATTTGATACAATCACGTTTACATGCAATTAAGGTACAATATAGATAAAGTTAAGCAACTAAATGATATGACTAATAAACTTTGGCATCCCCAAATTTTTTATTTTTAATTTTTTGTGTGGAACTATCATTCTATACTTATATAATCTAATTGAGAATACAATTATAATTATATAATATAACAAACGAAAGGAAACTTGAATAAATATATTGCCATACAAATGCACATAGTAACTGTAATTTAAATTTAATAGAGTTGACTAAATTGCATTAATATCTTTCTATTTTTACAATCATTTATGTATAGCATTAATTGAGAATATTAAATAAATAAACACTATAATATAGAAATTAAACATTCATATAATAGAGATTTTAGATAAATAGGAATGGAGGATAGAGGTGATGCCACGTAGGCGCATAAATGAATATGGTGCCTCCAATCCGTAATCGTATTATAAATAGATATCATAGCAGGTCCAAGTCGATGAGAATTTATTTAATCCATGCATATGATTAATGGTCATACCCCTTATATAAGAAGGGGCATGTTGAAGACTTGAAGTCCCATTTATCATGCATCAACTTAGTAAAGATCTTGCTTACAATAGTATAATTAGATAAGTTTATTCCTTATAATGCTTTTTAAGGAGTTAAAACCCCAATTTTAATAGGGTATTATAGATGGTCATGCGCCCATACATGAGAGAGGGAGCTTCACTGAAGATTTGAATAAGTCTTATTTGCCCTTGACTTAGATAAAGAAGCACAATTTAAATAATTATTTCCCCTAATCAAGAGAAATTAAATATGCGAGGTTCCGAAGTAAGAAATTAAATACGCGAAGCGTAGCAAATAAAAAAAATATGGAATAAGCGTCTTTGAAGGATTAAACAGTCCTTGGTAACGCTAACCACAAAGACCAGCCTAAAAGAGTCAATCCGTTCAACCCTTTTACTCTTTTGTTCCTCTGTCAAAACATCAAACCCTCGACATATTTTTCAAACAGTCCAACATTCTGATTAGTAGACATCTCCATTTTCTCCCATTCAAAATCAAACGCCAATACAAATCAATACCCCCCTATATATAAATCCCACACCCTAATAAAGACCCACAATTCCAATCCCATCTTTTCTTTTGAAAAAAAAAGAAAACAGCTAAAATACAAACTCACAAAACTACATACTCATCAAATACATATTCAAACTCCACCAATTTATTTTCCCATCCACAAACTCAATTACCATGCAACGTCCAGCCTCCGCCGTGGTCCGCACCATCGGGCGCCACCTCCTCCGGCAGCAGCAGTCTCCCCCGTGCGACGTTTTCATCAACCACCGCGGCGTGGACACGAAGCGGAACGTGGCGGGCTTGCTCTACCACCACCTTCGCGACCTCCGCCTACAGCCCTTCCTCGACAGCAAGAGCATGAAGGCCGGCGACCGGCTGTTCGACAAGATCGACGTGGCGATCCGGGAATGCAAGGTCGGGATCGCCGTCTTCTCGCCCATGTACTGCGACTCCCACTTCTGCCTCCACGAGCTCAGCCTCATGACTGAGCTCCGGAAGCGGATCGTCCCGGTCTTCTGCGATGTCAAGCCGTCCGAACTCCGGGTCAAGGATGACGGCTCTTGCCCGCCGGAGGACCTCCAGAGGTTCCGCGCCGCTCTCGAGGAGGCCAAATACACCGTCGGATTGACGTTCGACACCTTAAGAGGGTAAGTTGTTATGAATTAAATCACACAGCAATTACAAGAGAAGATACAGCTATTTATAATGAGAAAAAACAAGCATGATCCAATTTTTAGAAGTATGCCGAATCTGAGTAAAACACTGCACATGTGATACTTAATACTTTTAGGCTTCATAGCTCAACATAACTGTAGTTTATTAACGAACAATGTTATCCTAAACATCTATAATAATTTGAATAACTAATAATGTTGTGTTTGTGTATTTAGGGACTGGCCGGAATTTCTTGCTAACGCGACGGATGCGGTGATCAAGAACTTGATCGAAGTGGAAGAGGAGGAGGAACTTAAGAGAGCATAACTAAATACCTTCATTGAATTGAATTAATTAATTAATCTTACATAATCTGAAGAAATGGTGCTAAATTAATAACCTGAATTCTTTAATTCGTAGTCCGGACAAATAGTCGTCCTTCATTTCCTTTTTTTAATGAAGTTGATTCGGGGTCTGCCTAACACATTCGTTCATTAGTTCTTTTCTTAAATAATTCAAAGTTGATCTGTAATTGTAAGTAGATGTACACATTTTGTATTTGTTAATTCATTCATCAATTGAATTTATGCTTATTTTAGATTTTGCTTCTTGTAATACCTGTCAGACGTGAAAATGTGAGCAAGATTTTACCCTTATAAGCACACATCCATCGATTTAGAGGGCGTTTGGCTGAGCTTATAAGTTTTCTAAAACAACTTATAAACTATTCTTTTAAATTTATAAAATAACTTATAAATTATTTTAGAGAATTTATAAGTTCAGCCAAACACCCTCTTAGTCCGTCTTAAACTTCCGAACGATAAAGTGGATATGTATTTTCAGACGAGTTAATCAAGGACTTGCAATGGATTTTGAGGGAAAATAACTTATGTTTATTTACTTCCTTAATATGGTTAGCAAATAAGGCTAACCAAAATAAGTCAAGAACGTATTAGATAAAAGTAAAAGATATATACATAAATGTATATAGGAATAGGTTCGATATACTAACCACATCCCTAGTGTAGATTTAAGAAGATTGGATTCGGGTTGTTGCCTAGATAAATATTTATATAAAAATGTCGAATACGGGTAAAAAATAAACATGGTTATGCACAATCTCTCAGAGGCGAAAAATACGGCGAGCAATATAGATTAGAAAACCCTCCAAAAATACATAATGCATAATCCACAATATCGAATAATTCATGCAATATTTTTAAAAAATTTATGATTATATGCATTTTAAATGCGTCTCATTATGCATGTAGTGTTTGAAAATGAATTATAGTTCATTATGAGTTGGTTACGTTTTGTGCATATTGTGTATTACAAAATTGAAAAATTTTTAATGCAGTATTATTTTGAAATCAATCTAACCTTATTTACATATATGCCTGAAAAATCCTAAACAAATATATTTAAAATCAAGATTCAAAATGATCTTCTTACATACTATTACAGAAAAAGTTTCCATACAATCTTTTATATATGTTTGTGTATATATAAGGTGGATCAAATACAAACCAATTTTAATATATGAAATAAAAACTATTTCCACCCCTTTGATCGTGGAGATTTATGGTAAATTTCTCACTTTGCTGGATAAATTCGTACATTTAGATTTACATATAAAAAAAACTGTGTTCCGGACGGGTTGGGTGGGGGATTAACATTTTTACTTCCAAATTTTCGGTCACTAACTTTTAGAGAATGTATTTCTACTGTTATCGACAGAGAATAATTTTGTAGTATTAAGTCAAAAATATAAAATGGTTCAAAAATATGTAAAATTGATTACCAATCAAAAATACAAAAAGAAAAAACATAAAAAACATTTTCACTTATCAATGTAAAATATATGCATATTTTGTCTAATAACTCCTTACAATTAATGAAAAATCCACAAGGCAAATAAAGGAAAATACGGTGATATAGCAACTAATATATTTTCTGGCCCATGCATCCGAAGAAGTCGTGCGTTTCTGGGTCACTTTTTCAGGCCGTGGTTCATATGATTAACATTCAGCTAATGTATGTGATAAACGGCCCAATCCATATATCTATAGTGAATCCATATCTGTTATTGTTTTGGTGTGTTCTCCTTGATGGAAAATGGTGCAATTAAAGTTATTTTCCACCCTTTCAAATGTTCTGTAAAGTAGATTATCTTTTCGATCATGATGAATTTTTTCCTAGGATAGGTATTTTCCTCCTTAATGTGTGAGTCAATAGTTGCATAGTAGCTTTTTTTAAAAAAAACTTAATAATTAAATTACATTTCATTAGATATTTCGATCAATTGGCCAACTCGATTTTTTCGACCACAAAGCCGAACCAGCCGAATTCAAATTTCCATTAGAAAATAAAACAAACCGGATTCAGGATGGCCTCAAAACCAACCCGAACTAAATCTAATACATAAGATTTACTTTAATTTTTCAATTTCGGTACTTTTTTGCACCCTCCTAGTTAAAGTATTAGTTTTTGTGCAACATTCATGGGGATTTCTTTTTTTTTTTGGGTCAATTTAATACAGAAATTTAAAGGTCACACACTTGGACTCGAACCCGGTACATTTCGCCGAGACAACCACTCTACTACTAGACCAAAACACGCACGCATTCATGGGGGATTTCTATTGATTTGTCATGCTTATTGTCAATTTTAGTTATAAATAACATGAATGTAATGTCATTTATGCACGTAGATGATAAAGTGTAAAAAGCTTGCGTGATCTGGCATTGCAACATTTAGAAAAGTAATCTTGAAATCTGAAATTTGATTATGAGGGCAGATGTAGTTTTGACATAAAAGAGCGATTTGTTGGAGTGAAAAATAGGAAAATGTTGGACTATATCCTTTTAGGCATAGATTCCTTCACCACAATTCTAAATCAGGACAAACCAACCCATATGCGAAAGCAACACAGCGTCAATTTGTTTGGCTAATGCCTCCTCCAATATTTCAACATTCAGCCCCTCCCTCCATTTCTCTCTCTCTACATACGTAAATACATTTCACATATATGATATAACAACCATCTTTTTTTAAATTTTTTGGATAAATATCAATTTAAACCCTAAACTATACATGTTTTATCAAAAATATCATGTACTTTCAAAAATATCAATTTAAACCCCAAACTATCATATTTGTATCAATTTAAACCCCAAACTATCATGAATACATGGGCATTTTTGATACAAATATGATAGTTTATGGTTTAAATTGACATTTTTGAAAGTTCATGATATTTTTGATAAAACATGTATAGTTTAAGGTTTAAATTGATATTCGAAGTAAAAAAATTTATCCTTTGATAAGGCCGAATGGTAAAACGGGTATTTTTCAAGTCAAGCGTTTTAAGTTGCAATTAATCCACAAAAGTTACACTTGATTTTTAGAGTAATGCTATTACCCTTATAATTTGATTAAACTGATTTATGTGAATCAGTTTTTCTTAATTTATGTATTTTAATGTTTGAACTAATTAACCTTTTAAATATTTTTATGGAAATCATATGCAAAATCTATATAAAAAGATTAATCAATTAATAGATATCAAATCATTCACCAAATCACCTAACAAATCATTCACCATGGACCCATTTACTGATGGAGTTCATTTCTTATGTTTGTCAACTTTTTTCTTTTTAGTAATATATTTTATTCCATAAAAGAAAATAGAAAAAGAGCACCAAATTGTAATATCATATATATGTAATAGTATAAGTCATTGTTTTCATGTAAAAAAAAAATTATTTGTCTGTGTTTAGGTTCAGAATTAAAATATTGCCTCTTATTGTTTCATTGAAATTCTTGTGAGAAAAGGGTCAACTCTACACATACTGTTAGATTTTCAATTCTTCCTCTAATCATTCAGATATGTAATCCATATACGCGAGATTCTTAATAGTAGTATTAATTAATTGAAATTATGGAAAAGAAATTTAAATTCAAAAAATCAACTATCACAAAAATAGAGATAAGAATATATAAATTTATTAGTAATTTTTGATTAATACATATACATAATTGCAAATAATTAATTTTCATATATAAGGTATTTTACATAAATATCATTTTATATCTTGAGACATATATGTCTAATTAGCATTTTTTATTTTTTAATATGATTTTAAATTTGAGCTTTGTCATACCTCATTCAATAAAACCTAGCTCAAATTGAAAATTAAAAGATTGACTTTTGATTTTGAGTATAAGAAGATCGACTAGTTGAATTACGCGTATCTCACGATAATTCAAGAGTCACATTGACATCGTATTCAATTGTTAGACATGAACTGTCAAGTTCCTATAAATTAATTTCCAAGTTTCATTAATTTTCGATGATGCTATCATCTATTCCTATTCCACCAAAAAAAACAAAGAAAATAAATAAAGATGTCATCTACTCGAAAAAGATAATAATAATAATAATAATAATTCTTTTTAATTTTTGAGAAGCAAACAATATACTCACTTAGTCTCATTCAATATAGTATATTTTATTTTATCAATTAATATTTTATACTCTTTTATTAAATAATCGAAAACAAATAAATCATTTCGAATGGGATGAAGTAAATATATATTATATAGTTGGTATTGCTCAATAATTTTGAGGAATAATTAGTGGACAAAGCCATTTGATAAATGTATCATTGATGCAGACATGAAACGGCCACAAGATTCCTACCACCGCAGTATTGCGGCGCGGCCCGTGCCTCCGCCACCGCACCTATTCTCTCTCTGTAACAGACAAAATAAGAAACAGATGTCCACAGAATTTGTTTCTTGGAATTTAAGGGGGCCCAAACCGCCAATCGCCGAACTAAAGAAGATATGGTGAGGGGGGACGCTTGTCTGTTACACTTAAAACGCGTTTGCCAAAAAGGCCGATGTGGTCCCGAGAAAAAATCCCCGCGTGTCAGCTCTTGACTGGTGGGTCTTCACTAAGTATCTGCACCTGAGCTCCATCCAATCCTGCTGCCAGATTCTCTCTCTCACATAAATTAATACTCGAAACCAATTTTCTTTAAAAATTTATTTATTTTTTCTCTGGGAAAATCTGATCGATGGAGGGCGCCAGTTCGAGCGGCGGCTGCCACCAGCCAGGCTGCCGCCGGGTTCAGGTTCCACCGACCGACGAGGAGCTCCTGGTTCACTACCTCAAGAAGAAGGCCGCCGCCGCCCCTCTGCCGGTGGCGATCATCGCTGAGGTTGATCTCTACAAATATGATCCATGGGAACTCCCAAGTAATAATCATTCCACCCGTCTTTATTCATTCAATCATCGATTTCGTATTCAACTCATAACTGTTTAACACAGGAGTTAATTTATACGAATTCGAATTCAAGTACTCTTGATTGATAGGTGAAGATCATCTTGTCGTGATAAGATTTTGTATTTTAGGTAAGGCGAGTTTCGGCGAGCAGGAATGGTACTTCTTCAGCCCTAGAGAGAGAAAATACCCCAACGGCGAGCGGCCGAATCGCGCGGCGACGTCGGGATACTGGAAAGCCACCGGCACTGACAAGCCGATCCTGACGGCTAACGGCACTCAAAAAATTGGCGTGAAGAAAGCTCTGGTCTTCTACGGCGGCAAGCCGCCGAAAGGCGTCAAAACTAACTGGATCATGCATGAATACCGCCTCGTCGGCGATAATTCCTCCGCCAATAAACCCCCCGGAATAAATCTCCCCAAAAAATCGTCTTCGCGGGTACGTTTTCTAAATATTCAGCTTAAATATCGATACATATAATATAATTATATTTGACGTCGATATTTATTCATCGGTGTGGCATCTAAGATACAATGATTGACAAATTAATTTATGCAATATGTAGCTGGATGATTGGGTTTTGTGTCGAATTTTCAAGAAAAACAGCCCGATTTCGTCTACGGAAGACGGGATGTTTTCGAGGGTGAACTCATCGATGCCAGTCCCCGAAAAACCCTCTGATTATTCAAATTTCTTTCACGGAAACCCGATGTCTATTTCTCCGATGACGGCAGAGGAGGCGATGTTTCCGGCGAAGGAGTGGCAAGTTCACAACGACAATTTGAACCCTAGCAGCAGCTCGAGTGATCACAGAAATGTTTCTTATACGTCATTGCTTAACCAGCAATACCCCCAAACAATATTCCACCAAAACCCTCTTGTTAATTCCGCAGGGGATGATGATGATGCCGCATTGCAGCAAGCATACCAACTCCCCACTTCACAGTTTCAATAAACCGAATCAAAATCGCTACACACAATCTTCACAGCCATGTAAAATATTTGTAATAATTATTTATAGTTGCATTGTTTTTTAATCCTTGTTATTATAAAAAAATATGAAATTGGGTATTTTAGAAACATTGAATCTACGTATGTTAACAAGAAGTAACACCAATCCCTTCAAACACATTCTCTTCATGCATGTAAAATTAATTGTGAGTGGAACTCATATTTGTAAATTCGTGCGTAATGAAATTGTTATCCGAAAAGATACGTGAGATTTTTGTATTGTCACTTTATTATAAATTGAAGGCATCGAATTTGCGTGATATTTGCCAATATTTCTAATTAAAACAATCAAGAGTGACTAATGAGTTTGTCAAATCCATCCAAATTTATTTTGATATTCATCGCTAGATCCCAAGTATACATATATATATATGGGGTTACATATATCGACATGTACCACATATGTGAAAAAGAAACGTGGGTTAATTGGATTAGTGTTATTACTCTTCACCAAAATAGAAAAAAATATTAAATTTTGTTATAAAGAGTGAAGATGCGGTATTGTTATGATGCTAATTTAATTACAATGCGTTGTGGTAAAGACTGAAACAATTTGTTGCGTATACGTCAATCGTAATGGAGCGAGAGTTGACCCATTCTAATTGGGCCTCGATCTAAAGCTTCACTTCTAGCAAGTATCAGGCTGAAATATGAAGTTATGAATTTAATTGTTTGATTACAATTATTTACTTTTATTTGATCTTTTACAAGAATCAGATTAGATTGGCAACATCACTTTTAAATGTAATATATGAGAGGGGGAGGGGCTTTGATATCATATATACTAAAGGCTTGTTTTCTTGAGTACATTATGAACTAAAACTTGATATGTTTGATTATGATGTCTTTTATTATTTATCAACATCATATTTCTTTAAATGTATTAAATTATCTACCAAATATATAATAATGGCATGGAGCTGAAATTATGGTAGTTCAGTCCAATAACAATTGATGATTATGTAGTTGTCATCTTTATATAATATGTATCTCACCTAAGAGGTGGGATATAAAATCACACATATTTTGAAAATAGTTATCAAAAGCTTTAGTTTTTAAAGCAAATAAGATATTAACGCATCATTAATATCTCTCATACTCTTATAATATGTAGCACGCGGGCTATAAATAATACATTTCAAATACAAACATGAATATATTATGATAAAACATTTCTAATAAATGGTGAGGTGTTTTTCTATTCCCAACATAAGTTACCCAAGTTATGATATATTATGTCTCATTTTTTCTAGCAACAAAAATACTAAATTTTGAATAAAAAGGCCATCGCACGTGGCAGGTACCGCCAAGGTGATTTATATTCCAAATGCATGGGCTGTAGTTTATTCTACATAAGAAGAGAAATACTAAATATTAGAGAAGCCACCACAAAGCAAACAAATTACAAACGATAATTAATTTTTCGTCTTTTCCTATTTAATCTTTACAATACTTCATTTTGACGTATGCAGGGGCTAGAAATGAGTTGTTATATTTAAATCGTTTTGCCAAAAGTATCAAAATGTGTCTTTGTGGTAGAATTCGGAGCGACATATTAGTTGTCACCGTAAGGAAGGTTCACAATCGATATATTCCTACTTTATCCACCTTTACTTTTACTAATGATTACTTTACTAGGTCTAGCATATTGATATACCATACTAGCGAGATTATTTACTCCATCCGTCCACCAAAATCGTTCCTTAATTTTGGTGGCACGAGTTTTAATAAATTGTAATGAGTATAAAGTAAATAAGTATAAAAATGTGATCATGTGGATAATAAATAAATATATTAATGGATAGTGGATGTAAAAATATGAGTCATATGTGTTTTTTGTAAATAAGTGGATATGTTTAGGGTAAAAATATAAAGTTGATGTTTCCAAAAAAAGGAAAATAAATATTTTTTTGTGGACGGACAAAAATAGAATTAAATGAACGTATTTGGTACAAGATCATAAGAAAAACCATTCTGCCAGAAATATGAAAAAAAATCCCAAAACATGATTCCGATAACAACGGACAACTCCTCCTCCTCCTCCTCCATGAATATTGTTGCCAATTGAGTATTCAAAATAACTAAAATAAAAAAGAAGATTGTTTTTAATCAAGAAGCTATTATAAGGTGTTGTTTTAATATTTGACTATCCCCAATTTAGTATATTTGTGTGCCAAAAAAAAACAATATAATGCACACAACAAATAACTCTTAGCAAGCAAATGTCCGAAGATGACACTTAACAAAGTGATTGAGGTAGGAAACTTATTAATTAGAAGTTGACACATAACAGAATAATATATATATATATAGGGAGTGGATCAAATGAGAACTCCAACTTTTTTGAGAACTAAGAACTAATGTGGTCCATTCATTTTTATAATCTAATGGTCAAGATTAATTATAAATAGTTAATTATCCTCATAATTTAATGATAACCGCTTAGCCCTAAAATCAAGGGATTTGTATATTGATTTTCGTAATTATTCTCGTATGCATAATTACTACTATTATATGCATAACACCATGAATTACATGAACATAACAATGAATTGGAATGAATAGCATGCACAAGAACTATGATTATATGCATAACAATATGAATTATATGAACAACGAAAAATAGAATGTGGAATATCCAAATAACGAAAATTTAGGGATTTGGCTATTTTTATCATTAAATAATTATGTGTCGTCCGGTCTTACTTAATCTAACGGTAGTTATTGGTTCTTAGTTCTTATCTAAGAGGTGGTTCTCTCTATAACCAACCCCTATATATATCTATATATATAATAATTTGTTTTCTCCATAGAAACTATGAACTACTTTCTTTATCTATACATTAACGCTCTTTATTATTATTTTTTGGTGATATTTGCAATAGTGTGATCTGAAAATATACTCTGATAATTTTTAATCACTTTGCTTCCTTGTTATGAACTTAAAGTTATACTTATAAAAATGGTTGTATCAAGTTATTGGTTTCATGACATAACTTGAAAACAACCTTAGAATCTATTGATTCATGGTGTTACAATAATATTTTTACTTGATAAATGAACGCTGAAAATCACATATATCACAATATCTTACTGGTATTCAATTTTATTTAAAATACGAGTAACTGCAATTTATTTGAAACTTATGAAATAATCTGTCTATTGACTATTGTCCTATAAATTCGACTTTATAGCCAATAATATGTTAGATCTAAGTTCTACGAAAATACTATTTTAGATTCATTTCGTGAAAATAGAATTTTAGATGTTTGGAATTTGGACAGCATAGGCTCAATAATGTGTGCTATCTGATTAAATCTCCCTCAATCAACAATTCTTAAGCCTGTCTTTATTTGAGACCGTACTTTTGCTTCTTTAGCCCTATTTTTAAAAGTGCTAATATATGTAAGTAGCCAAAAAAAATAGGAATATGAGTTTTATGGCCTAGTCCATAAAAACATGAGTTTTATAGCCATTTTGGTTTAAAAAGACCAAAATATCCCCGAAAAAAATTAAAAAATGTTCTCTCTCTCTCTCAGCCGTCCTACTCTCTCTCTCAAACGGATACAATCTCTCTCTCTCTCTCTCTCTCTCTCTCTCTCTCTCTCTCACGGACTCACTCACTCTTTCTCTCTCTCACGGACTCACCACCGTAAAAAAAAAACCGAACTCACCGTGCATTCTCTCGACTAACCGCACCTCGACTCACTGCCTCTCTCACGACTCACGCAAAACCCACAACATGAGTGATATGGATACGATCAACAGACTCCCGGATGCGGCCGAGCAAGCGGCGGCGAAGGAGAGAGCTCCTCCACGGAAGAAAGCTTCTACGCCGGGCACCACCACCAAGACACAAGCATGCCGTCGACCATCCGCTTGGGTCGATTTAACTTCCCAAGACCGATTTAGAGCACCACAGCCTCCGGTGAGTAATTGTGCATTTAAATTGGTTTTACTATGCACACGATAGTTTTCATGTTCGACACGATAATTTTCATGTATGACACGATAATGATGAAATTTCGATAGTTTGTGTGTTTAGAAACTTATAAATTAAAATCGATTGCTATGTTGTTGAAATTGCTAAAATTAGATTGGTTCAGAAAGACACGGTTCTACCGTATCTTGAAGATCAGACACGTAGCACCAGTGTCCGACCAACCGCACGGTTGTTACAGCACGGCGCTAACCGGTGTACGATCTTCATACATTTAGCAGCACCGTCATCAAGAACAATTTACTGTTGGTCGTGACACGGTGCTAACCGCGGCACGGCTCAGCTGCACTAGCACCGTACGATTTGAATCTTGTATTCACGTTAGAACTTCGCTTAGTGTATACCGATTAATCTTGTGCATTTACAACCTCGTTATAGGTGGTTACGACCGATATGCAAGGCTACGCCGACGATCAACCAATACATCCGAATTGATGTATTAGCCGAGGTGAGGACATGTCAGAGCGTAGCGGATGTATCGACGTATTTAGACAGAGTCGCTTGGGCATCTTCTTCATCTCGGAGAGGAAAGCGCTAATAATGCGCTGCACAACTGATGGCCCGGCAGTTGTGGATCCTAGTTTTATGGAGTTCGAGATTTGGTTTCACGATGTGGAACCGATATACGATTGGGATGATTGAGTTTGCCACGGTCTCCGGATTGCGCTTTGGGCCGTCTTCCTTTGATCCGAACTTGAGGCACGAGATTCCCCGACCAAAGATGTTCCATAGGTTGTTTCGGGTCGGAGGACTACTATTTCGAGCTCGCACCGATTCATCAAACAACGGTCAGTGATGATGCCGAGACTACTTGAAGGCGGCTTTCATATTAGTAGCTTACCTCATCGTCCTTCACGCGATAGGGAAGCCATCGAGCCATGGGTTTGGGCGTTGGTGAGGATTTTGATATGTGGCGTAGTTTTCCTTGGGGCTCCTATTCATTCCGTGTCCTCTGTCACGGATTGATGTGTCAAGAGGCACCCGAGCGAGGTGGCGGCTTGAGGAAGACGTACCATTTCTATGGTCCCGTTTGGGCCTTCTGATTTGGTCGTATGAGGCCATCCCCGACTTAGGACGCATGTGGATGCCGAGACAGTGAGATACTGGATTCGAGATGCTTGATGTGGACTACATGGAAGTCCCCACCCAAAGATAATCGGATTTTTGACGAGCGGTAATTTTAATCTCATGTTTAGTATTTGCTATATATTTATTAAATACATTATAATCAATAATGTGTATGTGTTTTTGTAGCGTTTATGTCATCGTGGCCGGAGCCGCCGAGACCGAGTTGTCGAGGCATACTACTTGAGCCTATACGAGGCGATCCGATGGCTATTCGGTTTGTACTGCGGGCGGCATGCCGAGGCGCACACGACGAGCTCCGCACAGCCACAGCAGTGCACGTGCGTGAGAGAGTGCCCGCAGGTGGCGTGAGCATGTCCCGATCATGCATCGAGTGGCGGCGGGCCGGAAGATGAAGTGCGGAGATACATCTCGGGTTTTGAGCCGAGTCGACCTGGCGCATCTCGATCGCAGTCGAAGCGTCGTAGACATGAGGAGGCGCGAGCGGACCACGTGTCTGCGAACACGCCAGAGTGTTCGACTAGACGAGGCCTCCATTTCTGCTGTGACTGAGACTGTCCGCCGTGCCATTGTGGACGACGATTCGGAGAGGACCTCGTAGCTCGAGTGGCTCGACGTGTGTTCGAGCAGTTGACGGAGTTCTTCGGGCGCAGATCTTCGAGACGTAGATCTCGTACCCCTATATCTCGCACATGGGAGCTACGCCGGCTATTCGAGCATATCGCCGAGGCGCTCGCCTCCCAAAGATGAGGAGGGGCCGCACTAGCCACCGACGATCCGCTACACGGCGGTCGATCCGCAGGAGCCCCACATTAGCCACCGACGATCCGCTTCACGGCGGTCGATCCGGAGGAGGTGCCTCACATTAGCCACCGACGATCCGCTTCACGGACGATCCGCTTCACGGCAGGTCGATCCGGAGAGAGGCCTCACATTAGCCACCGACGATCGCTTCACCAGAGGTCGATCCAGAGGAGGGCCCAAGACTAGCCACCGACGATCGTGCTCGAGGGTGATGGATCGTCGATGGTGGGATGATGCCGCATCGGAGACCCCACATGCAGCCTCCGTGAGTATGGTACCCACGAGGCGCGACCAGGGCCTTCGAGGTCTTTAGCAAAGGGCCCGATGTTTTTGTCGTGGCTAATTTGAATCAAGATGTCATGACTCAAAACTGCTCGATCATATCACCGACCCGATTCGAGTTCACGGCGAGGTACTTTATTACAACATTTATTCAAATTTTGTTTATATATTTATAATTCAATTAATGGTGTTCTTTTTTTGTGTGTTAGATTATGGAGTTGTACACTTTGTATATACATTGGAAAATAATCAACCCACATCATCCTCGGCAATGTATTATTGCCTCGGTCAATGAAGCTCGATGCATTGTAGCACCGATTGGATTTTATGTAAGTTTGAAATGTCCTTATCCGGATGATCCCGACCAAATGTCCTTATGGAGTTTGAAATGTCCTTAAATTATTCCCGACTAAATTTATTCATTTATGCAAAGAAGCGCTTTTGCGTGAGTTCACCCGGCTTCATCCGGATGATCCTATGGGCTTTAGGGTGGTATCAAACACCACATATCCACGATGGCAAGTACCATGACTTGTTAGCGATGGTACGAGGAAATGATGCGAGCATAGCATACCGTGGTTGTCTTGACACGGTAAATTTATTACCTCATTTCTATTTTTTCTATCCAATTGAATGTAAACTTTAAAATTATCAATGTTGCGATACTAGCCATCCGTAACGCCGGGCAATCACCGGGTCACAGTCAGACATATCATCGTTGAGTGGACTCTTGAGGTGTACGACTCATTGTCGCACAACCCCGACTCGAGCGTTGAGACGTTACCGATGTTGCCCATTATTCGGCTTTTCCTCGATCGATGAGGTAGTGGATTTTGGAACAACAATCCATTGAGGACGCCACACAATGAGCATCCGACATTGGCGGAGGTGCCCATGATCGCCAGTTCAGCAGAAAGACTCGGTGAGTTGCGGTGTCTTTGCATGCCTCTATATGTATCGCCTCATCACGTATACCTCGGAGGTTACATCATAGTCGCCGTTACATAAAGATTCAACAGACAACGATAGCTCGTAGGATATGGACATTGTCTCGTTTTGATTAGTTTCTCGACTTTTTGTATTTATAACGGATATTGTAGAATTTTTATCCGTGTTAGTGATATTTTGTTTGTATTGGAGGTCGTGACCTCTATGTATATGTTGTGGAGGCCGTGACCTCTTTGTATATTGCTTGTTGTTGGCTATTGCTTGTTGTTGGCTATTTGTTTGAGTGCAGTTGGCTTATCCATATTTTAGAGGTTATCTTGCCGCTTTTTACATGTATATATAGTTTGTAAGTTTAATAGTTTTGTCGAATTTGCAATTAATCGAATAGGGATTGAATCGATTCAATTAACCGAATTTGCAATTAACCGAATTTGTTGGATTAGGGATTGCACGGCGTGTACGATCGCGCATGGTACACGGTCGTGCACGACGCAGCACGATCGCAGCACGAGGGTACAGGCGCGCACGGCGGCACACGCCGTGCACGATCGCGCACGTGCCGCATCACGTGTCGCATCGCGCACGATCGCACGGCACACGATCGCAGCACAGACACGGTCGCAGCACGACTTGCACGATCGCACGCACGGCGTGTACCCACGCACGCCTGTACCCTCGTGCATGTCGTGCACGATCAGTGTACCGCACGCGATCGCACTCCGTGTACCCGTGCACGCCTGTACCCTCGCACGCCGTGTACCGTGAATCCAATTGAACCAACATAATCCAACAAAACCAACATAATCCAACAAAACCAACAACAATCCAATCGAATCCCCTAATTCAACAAAACCAACATAATCCAACAAAACCAACAACAATCCAATCAATCCCCTAATTCAACAAAACCAACATAATCCAACAAAACCAACAACAATCCAACAAAACCAACAACAATCCAATCAATCCAACATAATTCAACAAAATCCAAAACAACGAATATCATCGCATATAACAAATATCCTTACTCACGAGGCCGTTGAGGACACAAATTCCAGATGCTCTTCACTCGACAAATACTACATTTTTCCTACGTGTGTCCTTTCCACACATGTTTCATCACTAATGGCAATAAATGCCGTGCATGAGCGTTTGTTGTGGCCTCGACCTTGCAACGTGTGCATATTTGACGACGTGATCTCGACGAACCCTCAACAACCGATTGCATCCTACTCAATCTAGACGCCCACCGACGTGTGATGATTGGAGGTCGAATAATGTAAGCTGATACAGAGTCTGGTACAATCCATGCACCGGGATGTGATACAGATCCAATTCGATAAGAATAAGTCGCCGCAAAAACAGACTGTCGATAATACTGAGCCACAAAGTCAGTGACTTGTAAACCAGCACGCCTAAAAAAAAGAAATTAATCACAAAATAAATTAACCACAACATATGAGTTGGACTTGACGTTTAGATAAATACTGCACCTAATAGCAAAGACAAGCGTGACAACAAGGGATCTCGTCCAAATCGAACTCACGATATTCACATGTCCCATTCTCGCAAATCAACCACGATGATGTGTTTTCTCTTCGACTTTAAACATGTGTGTCGTCGTTGAACGAACAACCAAGCGACGCCTTTTCGACTGAGGCATGTAGCTCGACGCGTTACTTCAACAACTCATCGACATTGCCGCTGCACTAGCTCGTCAGACGTCAAACCATTTCTCCGTAATAGATCGAAAAGTCTCAAGCAACGAGCAAACAGGTAGACGTCGAGCCCACAACAACCGACTATTGAAACTCTCAGCCGCATTCGAAGTCATGAAACTATATCTTCGTACAGGACACTTCAACCTAGACCACCTATGCTCGCTAATGGAAAGTAGATGATGGTGGGTCATCGGTTTTAGAACATCCACAGCAGAAAAAAATCTCTCGAAATCCTCTGATCGATAGGCATATGCAGCTGACTTGATAACTGTACAAACATGCGATCCAAATCTCGCCATATTCTTCTGCAAATGGTAAAAGCACAACACATGTGCGACGTTCGGATACACGGACTCCACAGCTTTTTCGATGCCCTTATGTTGATCGACACAACTAAGAGATCATCAGATGACCAATGCACTAACGCAATGAGATAAAAACCAAGTCCATGACTCTTCATCCTCAATCGGACCTAACCCAATAGCAATCGGAAGATTCCTTCATTTCCATCCTTCGTAATGACAAAACAAATTCCTTTGTTCTTTCCCTTAAGACGAGTCCCGCTCTACAACGACGATCGGCCGTAGGTAATGCTTGAAAGCATACAAACACCGCCCAAGAGCAAGAAACAAATATCGAAATTCGCCATCATGAGCCGCCTCAATATCATATAGTGTCCCGGTTTGATTCTCTCAACAGATGCAAATATGATGGAAGCAATTGATAGACTGCTCGAAATCGCCATATGTCATCTCTATAGCGACGCTTTCTTGCTCGGAGAGCAAAGTCGTAATCCATCTCAATGCCAAATTGTCGATGCATCTCTCCAATCATCTCTTTCGGCTTGCATCACACCTTCATCGACCAATTTCCGTGCAAAATACTTGCCAACAATCTTAGCGGGCACCGTCGTGAGCAAGGTCGATTCAAATCCAAGTGACAAGTATGATTGTTGTTCAACTTAATTACTCTCCATATCGTTGCCCTCCGACGGCTCGTAGCTTAAAAGGACAACCGTTGCCATGCTTGCAAACATACCCCAAACGTGTTTTACTTGACCGATCGACCACGCACTCTACATGATTCTCCAAGTGGTACAATCCCACGCTATCGCCAAGTCATCTTCGTCTTAAATATCGAATCAACGCATAATTGGTCGGTATGGGGTCCACAAGGTTCAACCCAATCTAATGGCAATGCACCGTCACAATCAAGTAATGGAATAACCCGATTGCGTAACTCATGCGTTGTATCATCATCTCGGTTCGTGAAGTTGTAGCATGAGCCTCACCATCATGCCGCTGTTCGAAGTGAAGTTCATGTTGTCCGATAACCTTATCAAGATGTCCCGGTTGTCGAATCCAAGCACCAAATTCAAGAGCCAATGAATCAAATATATCTCTCGCCGGTTCGTGTCTTCCTCTTCATCTCGAATACACCAGCTCGCCTTCCTCCTCATTCAAGACAACGGCTCATCTTCGTATAGTCGAACCAAGACATCTTGCATTAGACTCGCAAGATCAGATCGCTGAACCATATAATACCGGTGTCTCTGTGTACCGTGGTTGCGCATCGCTGCCCTTTTCAATCACATACACAATCGATCATCCTTTTGTTCCACAATCAATCGGAACAAATCGTTGTCGGGCCAACGATACTTTTATTCTTCTTCCATCACTAGCGCGTCGATAGAAAAGCATATAATCCGATCCACCATTGTTGCATACTTGCTCATGAATCTCTCTTAGCAAATTAGCACGTGAAATCTGTTCTCTACCATGTATACGAGAACCTCGTCGCCGCCTATATACTCGCTCGTCCCAATGATAAACGCGATTTTACACGGTTATTGTTGATATTTAAAGATGATTTTAGATCGTTTAATGTGCGTTTATGTATCGATTCTTAATGTTTCATCTATTTCGAGAAGATACCGCTCTTGGGTGTTCCTTCGACGCTTTGTAGGTTTATATATTGATTATCGAAGCAAGGAACGAAGCACGAGCAAAACGAGCAACCGACCTATTTCTAGCGACCATCCTAGCGGTCGCTAGGTTGGTCGCGAGGCAAACTAGCGAGCACCCGAAGGGCGCGGCCGCAACCTCGTGCTCGCGAAGAAGCCTAGCGTCGAGAACTCATCGGACGATTTCGCGACCACTTCATAATGGCTAGCGACCGCCAGCTTGTCGCGAGGTTCAAAGCGAGCGCAGAAGGCGAAGCGAGCGAGAAATCGGCGCGAGATTACCTAGCGATCGCCCTAGCGATCGCGAGGACCGGTCATGAGGGCGCGACGAGGCAAAATTGGGTTTCACCCTTTTCTATAAATAGGCAAGCCATCCGCCTCCAGAGACCACAAGACGCCCTGCACCTATTTTAATTCAGTTTTTCCTCGCTTTTCCTTTCTTTAGCTTTAGTCTTCGCTTAGTTTAATTCTAGTATTGTTTTCACGTTGTTCTAGTTTAGTTTATTATTTTGTTATCGATCGAACGCTTTTGTCCGATCGCTTTCCGTTGTTTTCCGCTCGCTCGCTGGGATTGGATTCAAGACCAACCATTGTTCATCCGACGCTTCCTACGGGTTTTATATATTTAATTTCTTTTTATGGTTAAATCGTATTTCATTCCGCTTATTATGTCCGCTAGTTTTCTATTCTAATCCTAGGGTTTGCATGATCCGATCCTATATGTTGTGATTCCTCGCTATTGTTATTTACCTTCCGCATTGATTCATGATTCTTGGTGCTTATTTATATGTATTGATTTCTAATCAATTTTGATGCATATCATAGTTGCCGCTAATTACGTAATCGCTTTAATTGTCAATCGATCTTGAATGCATGATACGAATAAGCCTCGAGTCGAATCGAGATAGGACATTCGTAGGAAGCATAGTCTTAGTGATCCATTTGGAGTTGCTTATTTTCCTCTGAGACGAATCGTAATAGGAAAATTAGTAATCAATCGCCGCAATTGTCGTGAATCGAAATTGTTGGTTATATATGTGATCTTCCGTCTTGTCTGGATTAAAACGGTTAGTAATAAGCAGGATAAACATCGTTGTGGATAGGATTGGTGCATCCCTAGGGTTAGTCTTTCTTTATAGTCTTCTATCGTGTTTTTATCGCTTTATTTATATTCTTGTTTGGTTACCTTTGCTTTGGATTAAATTCCGAAGCCCTAAAACCTCTCACCCTTTATCTGTGCTTGAATAATGATGAATAATCGTTGAGCTAGCTTCTATGTTTTCGTGATACAATCTCGTGGATACGATACTTGCCACCCTATCATTACACTTTTACGTGTGAAAAGGAGCGATCAAATTTTAGGCGCCGCTGTCGGGATTGTTAAGATTGCATAGGAATAATTTGACGATTTGGATTTATTAATTCAAGTTATATATATTATATTATATTATTATTTATTTTGTCGCTAATTTTTCTTCTCTCGGTAGTTTATGCGACAAGATCTCGGGGACCTCCGAAATATTATTAGATCCCGAGATCGAAAGCTCTCAAAGAGAAGAGGACGAGAGAAGAGACGGCCGCAATGGCACCGATCCATAAAACAGGGCATTCCTCCCGAGCAAGTTGCACGCATGTTAGCCGACTTTGCAGATGCGCAGTCGATGACGAATATGGGAATCATTGTCCTCGCCCGGAGGATGACCTCAAACCACATGTATCGACATCCCACCGATCAGTTCCAAGGAGGCGGTTGGGGCCCGCACGTAAATGCAATAATTTCGAGCTCAAACCGCCCCGATCAAGATGGTCCAAGGAGAGCGCCAGTAGGAGTCACGAAGACCGAATGCACATCTCGAGACGTTTCGATATTTGTGACACCATCAAATGAATGGGGTGCCACAAGACACAATCCGGATCAAGCATGTTCGGTTTCTCGCTGTGACCAAAGCGAAAGATTGGTTCAAGAGTTTGGACCGAGTGGCATCGACACTGGGGAAACTTTGTGAGAAGTTTCTTCGAAATACTTTCCGCCGGCGAAAGCGCAGAAGATCATCGCGAAATCTCTCATTTTGCCAAAACCACGACGAATCATTATTCGAGGCATGGGAGATTCAGAGGTCTATTAAGACGATGTCCACAACATGGGTTCTCCAAGGAGACAAATCACACAATTCTACTGGTGGACCGATGGCGCATTTATGAGCATGGTAGATGATCGGTGGGTCATTATTGAACCGACCAACGACGAAGCAAGTCAGATTGTAGAAGAGATGGTCGCCAACAGCTATCAATGGCCAACGGAGAGAACGCCATCGCTCAAAGCAATTCTTGAGAGTGATTCAAATATGACGACCTCATGAAGAAATTCACTCTTTTGAAAAGTCGATTGAGACGAGAACGCCGACCACATCAATCGAGGAGTCATTCGATTTCCAACAACCTTCAAAGAAGCTTCAATAGTCGAATTCGATTCAAGAGCCGAGGAAGCCAAGTCTCAAGATATGATGCAGCAGCTTGGTTGTAAGCAACCAACAATTGGCCACGAATCGAATTGCTCATCGCCAACACCGCGTAAGATAAATCACTTGGAGTCGACTATGACGGCTATGGAAGACATAAAGATGTTGGAAAATCAAATTGGTCAAATAGCCGCAAGTGAATGCGCTACAAAAGACGGGCCAATTTCCGAGTAATACTGGAGGTGAACCCAAGAGTCAATGCTTCGCCATTCGACGAGGCGGACGAGCCTACCCGAGCCCTACCGAGAAAGAAGAGCAAGAAAACATTCGACGAGAACTGCGACCGAGCTCATGATCGCGAGCCCGATCGCGAACCATCCTAAATTTTATCCGCAGACGTTCGCGAGCGACCAGCGCACAAGCGCCCGACCGCGAGCACTCAATCAAAGCACATGGCCGAAATCAGCATGAGTCTCGCCGCAAGCTCGCACGCGAACAAGGAGATCGGCAGCAAGATATTCTCGCGACCATCCCAGCGGTCGCGAGGTCGACCGCGAGGCACCCCTAGAGGCTAATCCTCGCACGTACATTCCTCCGGTCCCGTTTCCGAGTCGACTTGTCAAGTCGAAATATGACGAGGAATTTGCTCGTTTCAAAGAGGTATTTCAGAAAGTTGAGATAAATTTGCCTCTCTTTGAAGCGTTGCGAAACATGCCGGGCTATATGAAATTCTTAAAAGACGCTTGCAAGTAAGAAGAAACTGGGAAATTTGAGAAAATTTCCCTATCCAAGAGTGCGAAGGCGCCTTGCAAAAGAAGCTCCCTGAAGCGAAGGATCCCGGCGGTTTCACGTTAGAGTGCGAGATCGCCGAGCGATTTTCCCAAATGTTTTGTGCGATTTGAAGCGAGCATCAATCTGATGCCATTGAACGCGTTTTCAACCGACTACACCTAGGAAAAATGAAGCCGACGAAGATTTCATCGATGATGGTGACCGGTCGATCACATATCCAAAAGGTATCGTCAAGACGTGTTGGTAAGAATTGGGATTTCGTTTTCCGCCGACTTTGTTATTTTAGATATTCCCGAATTCAAACAACAACCACTAATCCTTGGTAGACCGTTTCAGCAACCGGTCGTGCGTTGATTGATGTGCAGGAAGAAAACCTCACGCTTCGTGTTAACGATGAGAGCTCAAAATTTTCATATACGACGCCATCAAGCAACACGACGCTGGAAAGCCGGAAGATTGTTGCTCGATCACGATCGCTGCGCCGATCACGCCTCGCGTTTAGAGGGTACTCGACCGATCAAGAGGTCGAGAAGGAAAAGTGGACTCGGCATGGAACTCCGAGTGTTTCATTCAAGTTTGGGGGCCACTTCCATAGTCGGTGGTGGTCATCCGTAAATGCGAAGTTTAGAAGGTTCCACAAGTCGAGAAAGATATCTATTGCTACTAAACGCCGATTGACGAGGTTAGTAATGGTCTAGCTAAAGACGTTAAATAAAGCACTTGTTGGGAGGTAACCCAACGCTTTCTTTTTTTGTTTTCGTGTTTTGTTTTTGTTTTCGTTTGTGTTGCTTTTGTCGTGTTTCGCTTTTTTTCGCTTTCGTGTGCGTCGATCAACGAGTTAAGTGAAGTGTGTTAATCCATGTGGCCAATGACGATAGAAAATTTTGTGGAATTTAATGATAGTGCACATGATATGTTAGAAAATGACGCATGAATGACGTGAGATGGCTTAGCTTGTTGTTTTCACCATTTGCTTAACCCGTGAGACTTGAGCTTCACTTTATAAACTTTTGATACGCTTTTAATTGTGTGATATCATGCATGTGATTATCTTCTAGAACTTGCCGTTTTTCTCGTGTCGAGATCGCAATATGTGTTTCAATTTGGAAAGGATAAAGGCCATCGTTGTTAACCACTTATCACCCAAACACTAACCCGATGATATATACCATTTGTCGCCTTCTTTGAGCCTTTATTAGATTTTTCTTTCGATTAACCGATGATAGGAGGTGAGGATGGATATGGGAATCAAAAGGTGAATTTTGATGTAGTGATGATGAGAAAAGTTTCGTTTAGAAAAATATATCGTGGTGAAGAATAGTACCTTGTTCGTGAAAGTTAAACCCTATAAGCTCTAGAAAAGAAAAGAAAAGAAAATGTTAAGTTCATTATGAATGTTGAGCATAAAGGGTCTTTAAACAAAGTATAGGTACCTTATGAGGCATAGAACGTCAATTTAGCACGTTGGGAAAGAAGAGAAAATGGACAAAGTCCATATGTGTCGAAAAGTATAAATGGGGGTGCTTGGAATATTTTTGAGTCACTTAGCCATATATTATCCTACCTTAACCAATGTGCCTACATTACAACCTATGAAAAGTCCTCTTTGATCCTCATTTGAACACATTTGACGCGGTGGAGATGTTAGAGAAACGGCAAGCCTATGGTAAGATGTTGCATTGCATTGATCTTTGAGTGTATACACGTCCTTAATTTCTTTATGAGTTTGAGTGTATCCTATATATATTTTACACACATGCCTTTGTGAGGGTTGAAATAAATGAGTTTTTGCCGTAAATTGTTGTTTGTGTTGAGTGGACTAACGTCGTCATGTGCACTAATGTTTTTGAGCGTTGATATGTTTCGGAGGCCTAGAATGGTTATCCTCTTTGCTATGCTCGTTGATCTTTCGTTTGTCTTTCTGTTCTGTTTTTGTTTGAGGACAAACAATGCTTTAAGTTTGGGGGGTTTGATAAACGCGCATTTTACACGTTTATTGTTGATATTTAAAGATGATTTTAGATCGTTTAATGTGCGTTTATGTATCGATTCTTAATGTTTCATCTATTTCGAGAAGATACTGCTCTTGGGTGTTCCTTTGACGTTTTGTAGGTTTATATATTGATTATCGAAGCAAGGAACGAAGCACGAGCAAAACGAGCAAACTGACCTATTTCTAGCGACCATCCTAGCGGTCGCTAGGTTGGTCGCGAGGCAAACTAGCGAGCACCCAGAAGGGCCGCGGCCGCAACCTCGTGCTCGCGAGCGAAGCCTAGCGTCGAGAACTCACTGGACGATTTCTCGCGACCACTTCATAATGGCTAGCGACCGCTAGCCAGGTCGCGAGGTTCAAAGCGAGCGCAAGAAGGCGAGCGCGAGCGAGAAATCAGCGCGCGAGATTACCTAGCGATCGCCCTAGCGATCGCGAGGACCGGTCGCGAGGCGGCGCGACAGAGGCAAAAATTAGGGTTTCCACCCTTTTCTATAAATAGGGCAAGCCATCCGCGCCTCCAGGAGACCACAGCACGCCCCAGACCTATTTTAATTCAGTTTTTCCTCAGTTTTTCCTTTCTTTAGCTTTAGTCTTCGTTTAGTTTAATTCTAGTATTGTTTTCACGTTGTTCTAGTTTAGTTTATTATTTTGTTATCGATCGGAACGTTTTTGTCCGATCGTTTTCCGTTGTTTTCCGTTCGTTCGCTTGGGATTGGATTCAAGACCAACCATTGTTCATCCGACGCTTCCCTACGGGTTTTATATATTTAATTTCTGTTTTTATGGTTAAATCGTATTTCATTCCGCTTATTATGTCCGCTAGTTTTCTATTCTAATCCTGGGTTTGCATGATCCGATCCTATATGTTGTGATTCCTGCTATTGTTATTTACCTTCCAGGCATTGATTCATGATTCTTGGTGCTTATTTATATGTATTGATTTCTAATCAATTTTGATGCATATCATAGTTGCCAGTTAATTACGTAACTGTTTTAATTGTCAATCGATCTTGAATGCATGATACGAATAAGCCTTGAGTCGTAACTGAGATAGGACATTCGTAGGAAGCATAGTCTTAGTGATCCATTTGGAGTTGCTTATTTTCCTCTAGAGACGTAACTGTAATAGGGAAAATTAGTAATCAACTGCCGCAATTGTCGTAACTGAAATTGTTGGTTATATATGTGATCTTCCGTCTTGTCTGGATTAAAACGGTTAGTAATAAGCAGGATAAACATCGTTGTGGATAGGATTGGTGCATCCCTAGGGTTAGTCTTTCTTTATAGTCTTCTATCGTGTTTTTATCGCTTTATTTATATTCTTGTTTGGTTACCTTTGCTTTGGATTAAATTCCGAAGCCCTAAAACCTCTCACCCCTTTATCTGTACTTGAATAATGATGAATAATCGTTGAGCTAGCTTCTATGTTTTCGTGATACAATCTCGTGGATACGATACTTGCCATTCCTATCATTACACTTTTACGTGTGAAAAGGAGCGATCAACCACCATGACGTATAATAAGACGCTGCAAGACATCTGTTGCAAAATAAGATATAAAGATAACGATCATATACATAGGATGCACGGATACATAGGATGCACGGCCATGCACGGTCGTGCATAGTGCTGCACTGCACGGACCATACACTGCTTATAAGCCGTGCACGGACGTCTGCAGTTCACGACACGACTGCACTGATGAATTTTGTGCACGGTTTGAATTTTGTGCACCGTGTACAGTGCACGCTTATAGAGCCGTGTACTGTACACGGTTCAGTGTTAGCATCTCATATTTTTAAATTTAACTTATTAAATGATCCTAAATATTAAATTAATCACTTTATTAACATAAAATCAACACAAATGACATATGTGATGCATTCTACCGTGTACAACCGTACTCAAGAACACATTTTGTTTTCTTCAAAACATGAAATTTATCATTCCAAGAATATAAAAGTATTAAAAACATATTTACGTTGTAAATCATCAACCGTGTACAACTGTACTCAAGAACACGTAAAAAAAATTCAATACTGGATTTAATTTACCTTAATCCAAATAGCAATGCTCGATTTCCACCTGCTTGATTGAAAAAATGCAGTAACAATTTCTTCTATTAATTATTTTCGCTCTCTTCCTCTCTTTGAAATTGTAATGTTACAAATGAATTGTTTGTGATTTGAATTCAATGTCTACTGCTTTCTTTCAAATTAATGTTTACCAACCTTTTTACAATTAATGTTTACCAACTTTAATTTAATTCCATTCAATTTTGTGGCGAGAAAGCATTCAATTTGGTAAACATTTCAGAGAGAGAGAGAGAAAGATTCAATTTGGTAAACATTCAATTAATGTTTACCTTCTTTCTGCAGAGAGAGAGAGAGAGAGAGAGAGGATCCAATATAATTTAGGCGAGAGAGAGAGAGAGAGAGATATAAAAAAAAAAAAGAGAGAGAGAGAGATAAGAGACTTATTATTTTAAATGGTGGGCCTGGGACAATTTTGTCTTTTAAGCCAAAATGGCTATAAACTCATGTTTTATGAGTGTGGATATAAAACTTCTCCCACTATTTCTTTTGGTTACTTATAAAGTTCCCTTTTAAAATGGTGATTCTATTCATACCTTCCATTTTACTAACTATATTCCTATATTTAGAATAATAATAAAATCACAAAACTTGTGAGCGCTCCGACTCACGGTAAGCGCGCCATTGAAATTTTTATACATTGCTTTGTTTTCTTTAATTTTTAGTATTTTATTATTTAATGTTTTGTCTTTTTGTTTTATGACAAAAACTTATATTAAATATAGTAATTAAGGATAATTAGATTTTTAATTATAATTTATTAATTCATTATGGTTTATTAATTCATAATTAAGGTTTATTAATTGAAAGTTAGGATTTATTAATTCATAATTAGGGTTTACTATTCAAAATTAGGATTTATTATTAAAAAATTAGGGTTTATTATTTCCAATAGGGTTTATATTCAAGATTAGGATTTATTATTCAAAATTAGGGTTTATTAATTCCAAATAGGGTTTATTAATTAAAATTAGGGTTTATTAATTCATTATTAGGGTTTATTAAATTAGAGTTTATTAATTCAAAATTAAGATATATTAATTTAAAATTATATTTATTAATTTAAAATTAAAGTTTATTAAATTAATTAATTTTAATTAGAATTAATTTAATTAATTAGAATTAATTAACTACTTAATTAGGATTAATTAATTAATTAGGGTGGTCAATGTGTGCGCGCCTGCGCGGGCGCGCACAGGAGACCACCCCTAATAAAATAATAACTACAAATTAACTATTTTATCCCATGGCCTTAATTTAAAATTAAACTAAATATACAAGCAAATCGGAAAAAAATCGTACAAAACTACAAACTAATGGGAAAGAAATATTTCTAATCACGGTGAATTATTACACGTAGCTAGATAGCACGTTAATCACATCAACAGATACTTATCTATTGTGATAATGAGATTTTGTAATATGAGCTGGACCCTTCTTAATTTCTCTCCACTATTTTGCCTTTTCTGATTTAAAAATTTAACTCGAGTTTGAATAAATATTTAACTAATTAATGGGAGAAATAGACAGAATGAAAGGATACGGATTATCGTGCAGCATGTTGAAGTGAATTGTCAAACAAAAAGGGATAAATAGATTAAAATAAAGGACACTTTCGTCATGCATGAGATTAGATTTGATCTTTGCCATGAATATGATCAACAAAAACTACTATATCACCAGTATACCATAGAGTGGAGTAGGCAATTCAACATTTACCATACATCAATAGTATATTTAAAAAAAATTAATGATAGTTGCAATTTAAATTATAGAATTAATTTGGATTACGTTGCAAATTGGATAAAACTTGTAAAACATTTTTATTTCTCAATCTTTCTATTTGTATTAAATTCATTCATGTTAGTCTTTGACATAAGTTTGGAATTGAGATTTAGACGACTATTTTACGTCGAAATTTTAAATTGGTGGAGAGTTTTGAGAGTTCAATTTTGTCGTTGGATGTCCAAAATTGCAACTCAGGTAATTAAGAAGCTCGAACTACACTGAACCAACTTCCTACTCAATACCTAATCGTCAGACATCCAATGACGAAATAACATGGGAGGGACAATATAGATAGCACTCAATTTCGAGTTTTAATACTAGAATGATGTTTATGTTTCAATTCCAAATTCGTGCAATATACAAAAAGAAATGAATTTATCACAAATCAGAAGATTACGACGACATTATTAAAATGCTTCAAAAATAAATTGAATTTACAATTATATTCAAAATTTGAGATTTAAATTGAGGTTCTATTTTTATTTTATCTTTTATATTTTTATTTTTGAATTTATGTGGAATCTATCGTCGCTATCTTTAGTGTACATTAGATAAACCTCATATTCTTATGTAATAACCTGTAAACCACACAAAACAGATAAATCATACTTAAAAAATTAGGTGTAACAGGATTTAGGGTGTCAACTTTGACGGTTACGGTGTTTTTGGTAATAAGGGAACATGATGGCTCTTTACTACTTTTAGAATGATATGCCATGTTAGTGTCCAAACTCATACTGATACAGCGCCGAATATTATTAATTAACCATTTTAGAGTCAAAATCATACAGCGTCGAATAATATTAATTAACCGTGCTAGTGTCCAAACTCATACAGCGCCGAATACTAATATTAACTTTGTCTTTGAGTGAAATCAAATTCAATATGGGTATATATATTAATTTCCACGCCCGGAGATCTCTGTCAAACGATTAATAAAAGCTTAAAAGGAATGGAGCTTTATCTGCATCTTGTCAGAAGTTAAAAGGTTGCGGAATAATAATAATAATAATAATAATAATAATAATAATAATAATAATAATAATAATAATACATGATGATGAAGAGCTCGCTTTCATCCCACCATATATATGAGAATGTTAACGTGAGAACCATTTTTATCATGAGAATGTGAGAACCAAAAAATGATGAATTCACAGTGAACGTTGATGAATCCGTTGGGAAAGTTACTGAATAAAAAAAAAAAAAAAATTTCACCCCTCATTGGATTCTAACCCGGGTGAAAAATTCTAAATTTTTGAATTCATTAACTTTCTCAACGAATTCATTTGGTTCTTAGTTTTTAGGATAAGAATAGTTCTTACTTGAACCAAACTCTTTCTCTCTCTATATAAGACCAGAGCCTGTCTGATTGAACAATTGGTAGCAACGAACATTAATCTATCACGGTTCTGATCAGATCTTGAAACATGAGGGGGACCTCCCTTGCTCTCCATTATTAATTTGTCATCTATGATTTAAAAACTTAACTTATGTTTGCATAAATATTCAACTAAAGGGAGAAATAAATTGAATGAATTAATATTTAGTTCATTTTGCAATAATATCACTTTGTAATCATTTCAATTACAATATTCCGCATCATAAATTTTATTGCACATAGTTTCACGTTTCATTATGGTTTTGTAAATAAAGCGATAGACAAGGATATATAATTTAGTATTTTCAAATATACAAATATATATACCAAAATTAAAAATTAAAAAAACTAAAAGTAGATGTCGATCATGTGCTATCTACTCCAGCCACATCTATACCAAATTTTGTATATATAGGTCTGACATATATAGGGGTGTTTGCCTAAGCTTATTTTAGAGAACTTATAAGCTCCAACAACTTATAAGTTGTTTTAAGAACTTATAAGATGTAGTGAGTTAAGAGCTTATAAGATGCTCAAGTGTTTGGATAACCAAACTTATAAGATAATGAAGTGTTTAACATTATAAATTCTTTTTATGTCATAATGACCAAAATAGGCTTCAAAGGTGTAGATGATATCAAATGGACTTCACTTGTTCAAATACGTGTTCAAATCGCCAAATTTTTGTATAATATCAAAATTTTGTATAATCTTATAAAAATAAATATTTAAATTAAGATGATGTGGCTTTATGTTACGTGAATGCATTATAATTGATTTTTTAATTAAAAAAGTATTTTATTGTGTCATTACATGTATTTACAAGATTGTGTTAGGGATATGCAGGCCTTTGAATACTTTTATATGTAAAAATTTGGTGTTTAGTAATCAAATACAATCAATAATTGGAATTTATTTTATTTAATTAAATACAGTTTCAAATAAATTATTACCATTCTCAATTTTATTTCTTTGAGGGAAAATGAAAATGATTGAAAAGTGCGAGAGAGAAGAGTGCGAGAGAAATTGGTGTAAAAAGTGACTGAATTAAGAAGGCAAACATGTAAATAAGAAGATATATAAAGGTTATTTTTGTAATTTTGGTATAACTTAAGAGATGATTGAAAAATATAAGAGATGATTGAAAAATAAGTTAGGATTTGGAGCTTTTTTTTCTTTGAGCTTATAAGCTCTTAGAGCTTATTTTGGAAGCTTATAAGTTCTTTAATAACTTAAATTGCCAAACAAATTAATTGAGCTTGTAAGCTCGAAAACAAATTATAAAATCTGTTTTAAAGTCTTATAAGCTCAGCCAAACACCCCCATAATAACATTACCAACAGAAAAGAAGATCGATTAATTTCCCCAAACTCTTGATTCGAAACCCGACAATGGAGTCCGCCTCAGTGTTGTCAATAGTCCCTTGTTACCGAGGTTAAAATGAGGTATTATCTGACCTAATCGCTAACAATGCTGCTGGTGCATTGTCTCCCCTCAGCCTACGACACTTCTTGGCTAGCCATGATTCCTCACAAAAATAATTCAAAAATTCCCATGTTCTCGAGTTGTCTGAATTGGATAGTCCGAAACCATGCAGAGATAAGGCGGGTTTTGGGGAGAAATCGACGAAGAAGGTTAATTTGCCCACCATTGATGCTCTCCCGCCACACTTGTTTGCTTGATCGCTCTCAAAATCTGGGATGCCGGTCATCAAAATATTGAATCAGGTAATTATCAGACACCTTCTCCTATTATATTTCATCATTACATGACAATGTAATTAATTACTTGGGGAATTAATTTGGTACATGCATGATTTTGGCATGCATGCAGGGCTGAGGTTTATTGAGTCGAAGGTGGAGATGCTTTTGAAAATAAGCTATCAGAACTTGCCGCGCTGGTTTGCGCTAACTTTTCCGGCCATGATTGAGTTGGCGGAGGCACAAGGCCTTCGGCTTGTTTTCCTCACGGATTAGGCGCAGTCATAGCTCACATTTTCGTCGGGCGCCACCGTATTCTTGAAAAGTACGCGTATATATATTAGCCAAGTTGTACTTGCATGACATATATAAAATCTCGTTGTTTTCCGCCACTTCTTTCATACTTGGAAACACTGCCGTCCACCGTCCACGTATCGTTTTGATCGTCAAGAAACGTCAATCGTTACTTGAGCAGCGACGGCTCTCTGTTTCAATCGCCGTCGGCCACAGCTCAAGCCTTTATATCAACCCAAAATATCCACTCTCTCAAATATCTGCAATCACTCCTTCACAAATTCCCAAATGGAGGTTAATTTCTCTCTTTCTCTTGCCTTGGTCAGTATATATTGATAATAATCTTATAGTTTCAACCAAAAATTGAAAAGGCATAGTAATGATATTGCAGCAGCCCCTTCAATATTTCCCGTGGATGGAAACCTAATAAAACTATGCATGGTGGACCACGTGAAAAGACTTGGTCTATACGATTCATGGGGAAATAAAGAAATAGATTGAACCATAGATTGAACCGAGGATGTCTTATCCTTGGAAGGGGAAAAATGACATTATATAGAACACATTGAAATATAAATAGAAGATATTGCATTTAAATAAAAAGAATCCTATTTGGGGTTAAAATGACAATCAAAGAATAGTATTTTCGGGATAAGAAATGGCTTTTTCCTTTCTTTATTATTGATTTAATAGGAATTTCTCTTGTTAAGACCCTCTTTAAATTTAAAGGGGCATAACAATAAGAAAGGAGCTCTCCTAAGGCGAAATAAATGGAAAGCAGGTACGGATTCAGAAAAGAATTCTACTTAGCTGAGCAGCTAGCAGAAAGGAAGGTGGCTTAATTTGCGTTTGCTCAGGAGTGGAAAGAATAAAAAATCAAATGGGAGTGTCAATAAGTATGTAGTTGAGGGTAAAAATTATGAGTTGATATTTTCAAAAAAGGAAAGTAAATATTTTTTTGTGAAAAGATCAAAACAGAATTAAATGAACGTATTTAGTGGAGGGAGAGAGTATCATTAATTCTGACATTGCAATAATTCAGTTCATTAATTTCATACTATACTGTACATGTAAGCAGGAAGCTTATGTTGGTTTCTCATCAACCACAAACAATGGATTATATGGAACAAAATTCTCAACACTTCATCACCGCAATGTACAGTGTTTACAAGAGCCACAGATTTATCATTTCCAGGAGAAAACGAATTAGAAGAAGCAAGAATATTTGCCACAAAATTGCTCCAAAATTCTAAGACCAGGGATAGAGATCATAATTTCTTGATTTCAAAAGGGCTTCAAAATACAGTATATATATATATAAATAAATAATACGGTAATATGTTTTGTAGCATCATCGCCTATTCGCCTTCGATTAGTGATATTAGACTAGTGTAGTAGTTTACTTATTGGCGAGATTAATCATTGGAGTAGATGAAGGATGTTCCATGGACTGCTCGTCTCGATCGTGGTTATCATAGAAAGTGGATTGAAGAAATTAAAACAAGCCATTTATGGATAGGGAAGGCCTCTTTCTACAGGTATCTACATATTCTGATCATGTTTCTTAATGAGAGAGAAAGTTAAATTTGTTGTTACTGACTAGGGATATCAATTGGTGGATTTTACCCTGACCAGAGTCAATAAATAAGTAATGGTTCTGGTTCTGAAACCGGCCCATTAGATATTGGATCCGGACCCGACCCGACCCGACCCGACCCGAACCATCAACTATGGGTCTTAAGCGGTCCAGATCTAAACTGATCTGGAACTAGAACCAGACCAGAACCGAACAAGAAAAAGAACTAGAATCGAAGTCGTTGCTTTATAATTTAATGTGTTATGAGTGATTTTGAATCGATATGGATAAACTAGCTCATTGATGTTTTTATTTAAACTTAGGCTTGTCAATAGAGCGGTTTTACTCGGACCGTAACCAATAAATAAGTATTGGTTCTGGTTTTGGTTCTGGAACCAGAACCAGATCCGGACCGGATCGGACCATCAAACTATGGATCTAAACGGTCCGGGTCAAAGCGGATCCAAATCGAACCGAACCGTAACTGTTGCTTTAAAATTTAATGGGTTTTGAACGGTTTCGGATCGATCCGGTAAAACCCATCCATTGACATCCCTATTACTGATTGTATCCAACAACAAATTTAACTACTAAGTTGATGCAGCTTGCGGTTGAAATTTCGAATTTATGCAGTCAATATACACGCGTGAAGTAGAGGAACTAAAAGGGTTAGTCTTGTTAATTACTTTCGTCGTCGTCGTGACTGGTGAGCATATATATGACTTGTTCGCTTCATTTTTTTACCATTATGAATGACGAACATAGATACATATTTATAGGTGGTCGAAGAAATGGGGGCTTAGCAAGATGGGATTTGGAAGAGAGAAGATAGTTTATACCTACTTTGCAGCTGCTTCTTGCTCTCTTTTTCCACACGATTCAGTCATGCGCTTGAGTGTCGCAAAGGCAGCCATAATTGTGACGGTTGTGGATGACTTTTATGACGTGGAAGGTTCCTTGCCTGAGTTGGAAACGTTGACTCATGGAGTTCAAAAGGTACATCTATTTTATCCGACATTACATGATGTGTTTTGAGTACAAGATATCATCACATTAGAATATACAGTGATAATGCTAAACAGTTAATATACTCGTATTTATATAGATGGGACAGTGAAGGATTAGAGGGTCATAGTAAAACAATCTTCAACCCTTGATGACTTTGTGAATGACATTGGAGCAAAATACAACCCTCGACAAGGAAGGAAAGTAGTTCCCAAGTTGCAAAATCTTGTAAGTTTCCGACATAACTTTTAATCTAATTTTGAATATACCTATATAGGGGATAGATCCAATGAGAACTCATTTTTTTGAGAACTTGAAAACTATGCACACACGTAAAAAGTTAATGAACAAACTCTATAAAGTTGCGCACAACGAAAACATTCTAAAATGTTGCACAACAAAACAGTTTTAGAAAGTTTTCGTTATGCACAACTTTATACAATTCTATGCATCATTTTTAACTTCTTATGCATAGTTCGCAGAGTTCGCAAAAAAAATGTAGTTCTCGTTTGATCCACTCCCTATATATAACACATATTTTACCAAAATAATTCGAAAATTCCCATGTTCTCTACCAGTCTGAAATGGATAGTACGAAACCCGATAGAGGGCAACGAAGAAGGTTTGCCCACCATTGATGCCGGTCATCAAAATATAGAATCAGGTACCTTCTCGTATTTTGTTTCATCAGTTCATGATAATGTAATTAAATTGGGGAATTGATTAAACTTTTTACATGATTTTGGCATGCAGGGCTGAGGTTTACTGAGTCGAAGGCGGAGAAAATTTTGAAAATAAATTATCAGAACTTGCCGCGTTGGTTTGTGCTAACTTTTCCGGCGATGGCGGAGGCACAAGGTCTTCATCTTGTTATTCCTCAAGGATTAGTCACAGTCGTAGCTCACATTTTCGTCAGGCGCCTCCGTGTTCTTGAAACCTATGCATGTTCGTCCTTTTCAAATATACAATTAAAGATGGTCACATGAGTTAACTCATTAGGAACCTTGCTCATTAATATACGTATAATATTACTTATTTTATGATATACTGCTTTTATATAGAGAGAGAATAATACTTGTTTTTAAACCTGAATAAGTGTAGATTCTCGAGAAGAAATATAATAATGATTTTGAGTCATGTAACTTTTGTGGTAGCAAAACTGCCAACACTAGATCAATTTTGCCATCAAGTGATGACAATTTCTTGATTTTAGGACTTTACTATATGGTGAATTATAATCTCAATGATTTTATTATAATCTGATTGGATACATGATCTATTTTTATATATGTAAGTAGAACAATATTCAATTCCATCTCTGTGAAGGTGGAGACTCCCCTGCAAGAAACGATGCAAAGAAAGCATGGGAGTCGCTCGGTTTGAATATCGGCACAGCATGCCCTGCCCCTCTAAATGTGGCGAATGTGAGTCCATAGTACTCTTGAACCCATCCACCAACCTACAAATCGAATCCTGATTCAATCACTTGTCGTCTAGGGTTAATTGTCGGAAATAACAACACCTCATCTCGTACCTGTTTCTCGTGGTACCAAGGCCGCCACGCCCTCTTGATCGCGAGCCCTAACGAGCTCAAACTGTATCTTGTCGACAGAACAGGCACTCTGCCGTCAGTATCTCCACTGCCACCGAAACAAATTCTCACAAACATTACCATTCTAACTAAATCAAACGTTAAGACTTAATTAAACAAGAAGCATCTATCTATCTACCTACCTGTATACCCATATTCGGAGGCCAGCAGCTATGAGCTTCTTGTATATTGGAAGCACGGATTTCTTCGTGTCGGACCAGTTATCAAACACTGTCATACTGCATAATCTAGCACCACGTGAGCATCTAACGATTAATTGTGACGTGAGATGAGAATTGAAAAGAGAACATTCAAGTTAATTTACTTGCATATGCTCCAGTTCTTGAGGCTGATTCCATCAGATACATGGAGGGCCTTCTGAACCTCGGCTTGATTGTAGTAAAACTTCGCGTAGTCGTCCAAGCACGGGTCGTAACCACCCATCATCCTAGGCATCTAATTACGTAGATTTTAAAATTTTATATTTTTTTTCGGGCTTCTGTTTTATCGAAGTCGTGACAAGAGAGAGAATACCACTTACCATCTTGGATGACCTTCTGGCTGTGAGCAGAGTTGAAGAAGCAGATGAATTAGCTATGCACACGGATGTATAAAGGCTGTAAATATCTATCTCGTCGTACTGGCTAAGCAGTTCGTCCCAACCCGCCTGGCAGTCGCTGTTGTTCAACGTGTCATCGCTGTAAAAATCGCAGGATTTTACAATGTTTTTATAGGTCTCGTCCGAGACCACAGCGTGGCTCCACGCGTAGTCCACCATACCCCTCCAGTCCTCGGCATCATGTGTTTCAGGATTCCCCAGCTGCCAGGAAAAATGGTCTTCAACATAAACTTTTTTTGTGAATTGTATAAATTTCAAAAGATTAAATACCAGTATGCCTCTGAGATCAATGAATAAGGAAGAGGGATCAGTGTTCTTGTCATGGATGATTTCAGCCAGCTCAGGAACATACTTCCCTGATCAAACACATGATGAGATCAGACCAGATTTTTACAGAGACCGGGCGCTGGCAATCGAGCAATTAGTATACATACCTGCGTAGCTCTCCCCAGCGATATAAAAGATTCGATTTTGATATGATGGGAACTTGAGGAACCAGTTGTGGAGGAAAGCATAGGTATCATTTGCTGGCAGAAGTAATCCATAAATTTGTTATGATCCTAGTCACACTAAGCCAGATGTGGACAAATTATAGTAAAAAGTAAATAGTAAGGTTACCTGTAAAGTCATCTCCCAGCCTATCATAATCACCACTAGTGTTTGAGTATGAAAAGCCCACACCAATTGGAGATTCCAAGAACAATAAGTTGGCTTCTGTAGCGTCAAACAGGATACACAAATAACTTTTCGACCCCCCATATTTTTTGGACACATTAAAATACTATAATATCCGTTTGTTTTGCTTTGTATCTGATGAGAATATTTCTTCTTGCTATATGATGGAAAAGATAAAATAAAAATCAAACCTTCGTTCCAGGAAAAGGGATTTAATTTTAAGCCACGCCCATCGTCGTCCACGAAGAAAGGCCCAATTTCTTGAGTTGCTCCATATCCCACGGAGGAACAACCGGGACCTAGAACATATATACAGAATTAAAAATTCTCTGTCTGAGATGGGAAAGGGAAAAAGTGGTGGTGCAGAGTAAGTTATGAATAACAAAAAATGAGGAAAATATAACCACAACCTTGCACCCTATAATTTCAAGGGAAGATGATCATCTTTGTGGAATTCTGTGAAGTTACATACAGCATTTTGGTTAAGACATGGCGAAGAATGGCAATTGCTTATATCTTGTTTTTAGATAGATTAACCAAAAAAGGTGGTTAAAAGATTGATATTGGCACCATCTGGGTGACGATGACAGATGAAAATTTGCTTAGCTTTCAGAGTTCAGCATCAAGTAGATACACATATGGTGCATGCATGTAAGTATCCATGACATATATATATAGGGCATGCGTGTAAATATCCATGATATTATGAGAAATTATTTAAGCCCTCTTACCTCCGTTTAGCCACAGCACTAGAGGTTTTTGGTCAGCAAGAGTTTTGGCTTCGTAAAACCAGTAGAAGAGTGCTCTTCCATTGTTTTCATTCACTGTGACATAGCCAGCATAATGTCGGAAATCTACCCTAGGTTGGCCGGGAAGACTGTTGACAAGATCCTCAACGGTTACTGAAGAATCGGATTTTATATCACTAGACCACTGCCAATATCTGGCATCGACTACTGGTTTCAGAGAAACCAAACTCAGAGAGAGGAAAAAGAGCACTTTTAGAGCGATCGCCATTTAGATATCAACTACCAATCAAGATTTGGTTATGAGATAAAATATGCCAAACCGGCATGTTTATTTATACTTGAGGATTACTTATGTTTAAGTGAGTGGTCTCATTGTCTTTAGTGAAATATTCTGTGGCACAAGATATTTTTAATTCGTCAGCAACTTTATGGCCTCTTACATGAATTTAGGCAGGTTATTACATAGCTAAACTAGCCCAAACTAGTGTGGAACCTCCATTTACATGTGGGTTGTTGGATCAACTTCACGTGGATATATATCGAGATTAAAGTACACATTTCCAATACGTATTTGTCAATATTCTTCTAGAGTAAAATCTTGTTGTTCGATATATAGTCGTATTCAACTTCTCTAAACTTGTTTCCGTGCAATGTTTTGTTTATTAATTTGACTGCCTACGTGGTGGAAAAGGTGTAGGGATGGTTTATTGTCAAGGTGAAAAAGTAGCCAAATATTCACATTTCATAACTAGTAGTAGAAGGCATATCTAACATGATGCTTAAAAGTTCTGGATCAAGCGCCCACGTCCAATGATTTCTAAACCATAGAATATTGCATCGACTGATGTTTCTAATAAGTTCGAACTGGATAAGATGACAAAGCGTGGAAACATAGTAGCTACTAGAGCCGGCAAAATTGGCCCGCCTGTGGGCGCCCGGTACCCGAATTGGGGTCGGTTGGGCTATAAAATAGTACTAAAAAATAGGCCTAAAAGCCACCACATAACCCGACGGCCTACTGGCTTTGGGGCTAAAAAGCTGGGTTTTCACTAAAAACCCGCCACACATTTAAAGTTTAATATTTTATATTAGTAGTAAATACTAAATAGTAAATATAGAAATTGATATTAGACTTGTTAGTAGATTTAATTTATTTTATTTATTTTGGAATTGATGTTAGTAGACGTAATTTATCTTATTTACTTTGAAATTGATGTTAGTAGATTTAATTTATTTATTGTTATCATATTTTTTTGAAATTAAAAATAATATCTTATTAAATTAAATATTGGGCGGGTTTGGCCCGGTGGCCCAGATGGAGCTGGGCTGGGCTACCACATTTTCAGCCCGATAGCATTTCGGGCCGGGCCAGCCCAACCCGGTAAAAACCAAAAGCCCGTTGGGCCTGGCCGAGCCAGCCCGACCCGCCCATTTTGCCAGCTCTAGTAGCTACCACTAAATAATGCATGAATCTGAAGTATGAGATTTAATTGATGCTGCATCACATAACAAATCAAAGCAAAATCATTGATAGTTTGATAACATTTAGATGGGCTGGCTCTTTCTATCATTGAAGCACGCAGTCAAAAAAAGCCACATAACCATTCTTTTGCTGGTTGATGACATCATCATTCAAATCCAGTACAACCTTTGCAGTGACATCAAGCTACTGTTACAGAGAGAACAAGAGGATCAAATTTGAACGGGGACGAATTTTTGCAGCATCCACTGCTTTTCCCATATGTTGACCATCTAATCGTTCTGTTTTTTTCATTCAAGTGGCAAGTGAGATGATATTTGGGTATATATTCTCAATTGGTGGTATGTGTGCAGTGTGTAGATAAAAGTTGACCTATTCTTTAGGAATCTCATCATCAAAAGAAAGAAAAGAGGATTGTGGCGAACCTTATTATCTGTGGCTTTATCTTCTCATAATCAAGGTGATGAAGATGTATGATTGCAACAGCCAACTTGGATGAGTTGCATTTCAACTTTAATAGTTGAGAAGGAAATAATCTGTAACAAATAATTAAGCTTATCTAACCATGACTTATATAATATAATAAGTTAATAACATATCCTTTTAAGATCATCCTCTCTAGATGCCAAATTAGCAAAAATATCATATATAGTAGTGGCCTGACTTGGAAGTGCAACATTAGCAAGTTACTTCTATAACTCATGCCCAGAAAACGAAGAAAAGGAAAAGGCAATCTGCATAAGTTTCTTAAAATATAGAGAGTACTAAGAACTTTGGCTTCAATTTAGTACGTGCTGATACACTGCAATGTCAGTTTAGCACTGTCATAGGCAACTCCTAGTTACACTGTTTCAAAAGTGCATAACAAAATGAGTTTTCATGTTGGTTCCAAATATGGTAGGTATTATCGTCTTGGAGCATAAAGCCTCTGATTTAGTGGAGCATATTTTCAGGTGGATTAGGCATCTCAAAGTACTTTAGGCATTATCAATTCATCTGCTATGATCTTAGTCTACTATTACCAAACTAGTGCTCATAAGACTAAGGCTATCAATTGTTGGCCTAATCAAAGCACTAGCAAAGTCAAATTTGATCTCGAGTCGGTATTGATGAAGTAATATCTTACATAAGCAAGATTCTGCCTCTGAAAAAATTGGTTCTTTATAATTTCTTCCTTGTATATTTTGCTTAGGTGGCAGAATGAAGTTCCAGTTGAAGTAATATGCAGTGTGGAGCAGATTCATATATGGATAAGACTACAGAACTTTCACTTTTTCACTTTTTGAAGACAGGCATGCCTAACAGCAGCAGAGACCCATCCACTGACATATACCTACGTACAGGTATAAAGTGCAAAAGCTCATGGAGGTGTTCAATCTTGCAATTATATTACTATCGCCCACCAACAGCGTGGGGTTGCTTCATCTTTTGGAGTCAGATATTCATCATAAAAAACAACTTTTTAATTCTTCGAGTTTGATTTAGTGAAATTCTGTGTTAGGGAGTTTAGCTAACATATAGCCACCTCTTATCATCATTGGTAGAAAAAAATATTAATAACCAATGAAACTTGAGAAAAAAAGGACCTTAGTTGGAATGTAGTGCAATATTTCCAATATTTTCTCTCTCTCTCTCTCTCTCTCTCTCTCTCTCTCTCTCTCTCTCTCTGACACACATGCACAGCCCAACTAGAGATGTCAATAGGTGGATTTTACCCTAAAAGCAACCAAGAATAAGTAATGGTTACAGTTACGGATCCACCCATTAGACATTGGATCTGGACCGGATCAGGACCATCAACTATGGGTCTTAAGCAATCCGGATCTCAGCAGGTCTGGAACCAGAACCAGACCAGAACCGGACAAGATTCAGAACTAGAACCGAAACCGTTGCTTTATAATTTAATGTGTTATGAGTGATTTTGAATCGATATGGATAAAACTAGCTAATTGACAAGCCTATTTAAACTTAAGCTCGTCAATAGACGGGTTTTACTCGGACCAGAACCAATAATAAATAAGTATTGATTCTGATTCTGGAACCAGAACCAGATGCGGACCGGACCGGACCATCAAACTATGGATCTAAACGGTCCGGGTCTAAACCGGGTCTGGAACCGGAACCGGAATCAAAACCGCTTCTTTAAAATTTAATGGGTTTTGAACTGTTCGAATCGGCCCCAGAAACCCACCCATTGACATCCCTAACCCCAACTATTCAGGCAATACTACTTCGTTGCCTAGATGGTGTGAAATTATTGGTTTCTGGTTTATCCATGCCTTAGAAACTGCATGAGATGTAGAAATTGGAGAGCTTTTATTGTAATAAATGATGAATAAGAAAAAGTGACGGTTAGTCGCTATGTTTCTTTGTTTATTGAACAAATCACAAGATAGCTCTTTCTGTAAAGAACTTTTCACGATATGCCACTTGACGGCTGCATAGGTTTTGTAATCAGTTTCAGATGTAAGTTTTTCCCCAACCTGTTTAGCTTAGTTAGTTGAGAGCTAGTAGATTTGGGATAAGGTTTTGTAATCAAGATAAAACTCTCAAGGTGTCTCAAAAAGTGCTATTTCTTCCCTTTCGGCTAACATAAAGATATATATTGACAGCAAACTTGATGATGAAGGGGGAAGGCTCGAGTCATTACAATTGTCTCCTACTCTGGCATCCATGAAATCTTTCTTTTCCTGATTTCTCCTACAATAGACAATACGGATAATGGCTTAATGTTGCTTGGGATAATTAATCTCTCACTATCAGTGGGCTTATTAGTTTATAATGCTTATCGATGTGTACACCACAAGCTTGATTTGAAACTTCTAGAAAAAATAAATTTCATGCATATAAGAACATCATGCACTACTTGTGGACTCACAGACTGTAGTTAATAGAATATATATTGTAATTAAGTTTTGGGATATACATTTCTTGAATTAGAAAAACTTTGTGAAACTTCATTGCAGCTGTTCATCTAGCAAGTAAGTTTAATTTCTATACAGTTTCCGATGTATAAAAGTATAATTAATTTATAGTTTCAGTCAAAAGTGCTCCATTGAAAAAGTGTGAAGGTGTATTTGCTATTGCTTTACCCTTTATTCTTATTCATTCATGGATGAATTTTGTCGCCTTGGTTAGTGGTAGAAAAGGACAAATTTATCAGCATATGCAACTAGTAATAATATAATTGAGGATGTCTCTTTGTTTTATTGACTAACCAATCATGTTTATTCAGTAGCCTGATTCTGAATACATCTTATCTCCTTCAACAGCATGAGATTTCTGGATTTTGAAGAAAAAATTGTCCATTAAAGTAACACTTCCCAATGAAGTAGAGGTAAAAACTGAAAACATCTCCAAAAAACAAGAAAAAGTATTATCAAAATATCCCCTCCAATTGAATACTAACCGAAGCATAATAAAAGTTTTTCTTTTAAAAAAAGACTAAATAACCTTAAAATCATAATCAAATAATCAAAAGTTACAAACCTTTAATTAGCCTAACCCTCTTTTTGACGAAGTGCAGCTTTGTTTTTCACTGTATATTAAAACCCTCCAATAGTAAATAAGCTTTTTTGTTCCCAACTACAATTGACCTTTAGTCATGGAAAAATTAATTAAATACAACTAAAACATCTCTGATAAATACCCCACATCGGAAACCAGGAAAAAAGAAAAATAATATGGGGCTGTTTGCCACCACAATCTCCACCAACCAGAACTTTCAAGGAAGCAACTCTAAAAGATTTCCATCCTCTTTCCCAAAAACACATAAAAGATCAAGAGGGATAGAAAATGGAAGAAGAAAAGGCTCTTCCGCATTACTGGGGAGAAACTCGAGAAGAAGATTACTACAAGTAGCAGGTCAAGCAACTTCTACTACACAGCACACAGTGGCCTAACCCTATTCACCAAATCATGGCAGCCATTCAAACCCGGCCCTCCACGCAGCATCATTTCTCATGAATGGGAATGATCTTACGATATATCTCATCTTCTTCTTCGACCCATCTCATGTTATGTCTATTTTCTTTTCTCATGTTTCTCACTTCATCTTTAAACAGTAGTGGCAGGGCTCTGTTACATTTTTCATAGCATACAAAATCAAACCAGATCCAGTCATCCCGAGCATATACATATTGTATGTTGTATAAGCCATATTTCAGTTATGGAAAAGGTCTTCTAAACAGTAGATTGCCTGTTTCAACCCCTTCTCATTTCTAAATGGCATGCATCTAAACAGGGGATTGCATGTTTCAACCCCTTTCCAAAACCATAAACTAGAAATAACAGAAGCACGGCAAAGAAGAAGAATGGATCATATGAATCAAGAAAAGCTCAAAATAGAAAAAGAAGAGGAATAGAGATCATATGAATGAAGAGACGCTGGATATATAAATAAGGAGAATAAATCATACAAATGCGCAGAAGAACTACAAGGAGAGGTGCCCAGAGAGAGAGAGAGAAAGATCACTAATGGAGCAAGTCGTTACAAACCGAAGTTGCCATCAAACCAACAAGAAAAATATATTGACTACAAAGATGTATTTGTTCTATGTGACGGAACTCTATAAAAGCTATACACAAGGAGAAAACAAGGGATTTGCCCCTCCGTATACTTATATTGCAAATCTGATGCCAAAACTATATGCAAGATCATGCTGTATGCTAAGGCTAATCATTCCCAGTCAATGCTAGCTATCAAACTTTTTTTCAAAAGGCTGGGATGTAAATTGTTAGCATGTCAAAGAATATAGAAAGCCCCCAACCCCAACCCCAAGTATCGGGTAAGTCTTAATCAACCCTGAATAGATACTTCAAATCATCCACAGTCAGCCGAGTTTGTCGACTGCCAGTCTCGTCCTCGCCGAAGGCAGATGCAACCATCTCTCTCTTCCTTTCCTGAATAATAGCAGAGTCCATCACAATGAAACCCAAGGAATGCTTGAATACAATGTATCCCTATTTAATCGCCACTTTTTTTTCAAGTTTATGATAGTGCAATTACACAAGTAGATGATATTATTCCAAATAAAAGTGAGGTAGTACCTGCAAGGCCAAAATGCGATCTTCTACTGTGTCCTTCACAGTCAGCCGATAAACTGAAACAGGACGAGTCTGCCCAATACGATGTGCTCTATCTATAGCTTGATCTTCAGTCGTTGGATTCCACCAAAGGTCCAGGAGGATGACGTGGCAAGCAGCCACCATGTTCAATCCAAGACTAGCAGCTTTCAGAGACATGATCATGACAGAAACCTAGCACAAAAATTGAGACTAAATCACATGAAAGTTGTAATAAACTAAACTAATCAACATCATGTCAGAAGAGTGACAAACCTGGGGAAGACTATTAAAATCTTTCACTGCCTTGTCTCTGGCAGAAATAGGCATTGTTCCATCAAGTCTGCGGTATTGAATGGACGAACTTTTCAAATAATCTTCAAGCAAATCCAACATCCTTGTCCACTGGGAGAACACAATTGCCTTCTCCCCCACAACTTTAACAGAACTATGAGAAACATGTTTTATGTTTGGAGTTCCATTCTTTCCCACTGAATCAAAACCATGCAACAATTCTGAACCATAACATCCTTCATTAGGCTCAAAGGAACTCAATGTTAAGGCGGATCATTTGGCTTAGACAAAGACGTCAAGAGCTTCAGAGCAGCTTTAATTTTGGAAGAACCTTCGGATAGCTTGAAGAACAAGATTCCGAAACTTTAGCAAGCTCAGAATCAGAGCAGTCAAAGGTGTGGTTATTTTCTGGATTTGGATTATTTGATATAGCATCCCGTAGTGTGGTAATAGAAAATATGTGTGACGAAGTCAGACGAGCTTTGCAATTCTTGTTGGGACAATGGGTGTCATCACCAATCATATGCTCACAAATGCACTGGTTGCAAAAGACATGCCCGCAGAAAGTTACTACAGCATCTTCAGGTGGGTCCTGTAATGTATTCACAGCATAAGATTCAGATGGCACATGGGTCCTGTAAATCACAACTCAGAGACTTCCAATAGCAAAATTTAGTGCAAAAGAGCTGATGACAGCAGAAGAAATAATTTTATATACTTACGCTGCATATCCCACAAATTGCCAAAGAGCCTTCCAAACAATTCAGAAGGTAGATGTTTTTCTCCAGGGGAAAATTCTTAGCCATCTCAACGGAGGAAGTCATTTGTGAAGTAGAACTGAACCCCCTAACAAGAAGAGGGTGGTCACAAGCCTGTCGAAGCCGCAGAAGCATTAATAATATGTTCACATAATTCTGTTTGACCGTCCCTGCTTTTGCATATTCCTGCCAAGAGCAGCAACAGAAGTCAAGGAGTTGCAAAATTACCAAATATACTTTCATATAAAGTTGCATTTGACAGTATTGTTAACATACTGCAAATTGGGCCTGCGAATCAGCCTCAAGTCTGCAATAGAAATCGCGCTCCTCCATGGAGAAATCAACCCTTTTCAATTCTATAGTTTTTGGTGGAAGATCAATAATTGGTTCTCCATCAATATAAGTACCTGGATGAAAGTTACCACTAAAATAGCATTAAGCTCCAGAGAGGCTTCTTCATTTAAGTGAAATATCCATATTTCAATAGAACCCAGAAAGCCTAACTGGGCCACTGGATTTCTAATCCTATGTTTTCGAATTCAACTGTACAACAAGAAAAAAACAAGGCGGAGTTTTCTTCCAATTTAACCTGAATATATAAACTCACGCATACTAAGCTTGTTCAGCTTCATAAGAGTTGGTGATATAACAGACTAATTGAGTGAACAAGAAAACTAATTGAATAAACTTTGCAAGTTTATAAAACACTCGACCTCCTCCCATAACTCATGAAACGGTGAGAGTCCAAAAATAAGCAATTCCACTATCATGCTTGTGAAAGAAAAAACAAACTTTAGAAAAATCATAAGAATCGAATTCACCAAAACTTCATTTTCGAGAAGCCTCCATAGCTCCAAATGCAATTTGGTCGGTGGATAAACTTATTATATACATAAACAGGTGTAGGAACAGAAGGGCGAAGAGATTGAAAGGCGAATAAACAGGTCATAGTTATTGAGGCAAGTAAAATTAGACTAGAAGCTAGAAGCAAGACCAGTTAGAGGATAGAGATTTTCTTACCTTTCGTTCGACGCAACATGATAGTCTTCAGCACTGCTTGCAGTTTTTTGTACCCAACCTTTGGATTCCTATGGATTGGTGACTTAAGATGCTCACAGAAGGTCTTAAAAGTAGCATAGGGTTCATGCCTGAGAAATCTAAAGTAGCTATAAAGATCATCTATTACATTCTGAATTGGTGTCCCAGATAAGCACCACCTACGCTTAGCACGAAGTCCCCAGCAAGCCCTAGCTACTTGAGTTCTGTGGTTTTTTATGGTTTGAGCCTCATCCAATACAACCCTATACCATCCAACCTTGGCAAGAGGGCCAGAAATAGTTTCAAATAATTCATTGTCAATTTGTTTCTTAGTCTTTTACTCCTTGCATACTTCTTAGAAGATGCAGTTTCAAGTAACTTCCTTTTTATTAGATGAGTATCCTTTAAAGGGGTACCGAATTGATCATCATTCTCATCAACAACAGGCTGCTTTGGCACCTCCATGCTAACAATAGCATATGTTGTAATCACCACATCATACTTAGCAAGCTCAAGAGGATCCTTGATGCGGCTGCTTCCATGGTAGACTAGAACAGAAAGATCAGCTTCCTAGTAACTTTATTGTGCAACTCTTCAGACCATTGCGGAGAACGCTTGTTGGACATACAATAAGGGTTCCAGCAGGTGGTCTGCCCTTTGTTTGTAGGTAAGTCTTGCCATCATTAACCTCACGAGTATCAGAAGCTCCATTGTCCTCGTTCAGATCACACATCTCCATTTTACATTGTTCAGTATTAGCCAACAGTGATTTGGAAGAAGGTGACCTCTCTTTTAATATCAATGCAATAGTTGACACCGTCTTCCCAAGTCCCTGCCATAATAGAAATAAAAAAATTAATGTATATGATTGATTGCATACCCACTAGAAAGAAAAGACCATAAGGCAACCTGATCATCCGCGAGAATCCCACCAGAACAACACGCACCTTTCGTCTCTTTGTTAACCATCCAGGATAAAGCAATTCGCTGCCCATAAACTCAACTAGAGTCAGTAGGGACTCGGCAAACTATTTTAGAATACACGTTTGAACCATGAAAAACTATCCATGCAAGAATAACTTAAAGTGAATCATAGAGCATTATATTTCACAAAGACATGTTCCAAATAATTATAAATATGCTAATTAAGCTACACATAAACGATAATTGACAGGTCTCGATTGAAGATAAATCTCAATAGTGTTGAAAAAGATGAATAAACCAAAAACCTTTTCTATTAATACATCAATAAGCACAATTCATCTGGGTAGAGCAGTGGATCATAGCAACAAGCATCCATGCATGAAAAAACTCAATATATACTAGCAAAGAGTATTATCAGAAATTTAGTCAAAATCACTAATCCTCGTGAACATAAACTAGTTATCTCTTAAAGAGTATTACAGAGTCTTAAAAATTCAAGGCAACATCATCTCTCACAAGTTATCTCCCCCACCACACTCCCGTCTTCACCAAAATCACTAATCCTCGTGACACTAGTCAGATGTGTCTCAATCCCGGGAAGAGCCAAATAACCAAGTAGAGAACTTCATACCTGGTGTTTCAGCAGAGTCACAACCAAACCATCAGGTGGAATAGCTTCTGTTTTTGGCTGAGAAAGATCCTGCAACATGTGCAAAACATCTCCATAGTCAATTATAAAAAAAAATGAGTTTCATAGGAAAGACATAGATAGTAATTTTATCATGGTTGCAGAAAGGCAAGTCAGCACATCAAATATGATATCATGGAAGTCTAGAACCTGCAACCAACATATAAGGTCTGGATTATAGAATCACCTGCACCGCAACTCGAAAAATAACCCTTTCGTCATTTGGTCTAAGCCTTGAATTCCCCATTGCCATCTGCTGGTCTGCCGATGTTGAATATTGCGAAGCAGCAAACAACTTTCCATTTAATGTAACAGGATTTGAGGCTACTGCTGGTGTACTCATAGCCTCAAGAATACAAACATCGGAGTCATCATCGAGATCGATATGCTCTAACATGTTATTTTGAACCCTTTGGTAAGTGATGTTAGGAAGATAAAAACTGTTGAACTCTGACACCTCATTTTGCGTCTTTTGATAATTCATTTCTACCTTAACTGAAGAAAATGGCCATATGCCAGGTGGATGTGACCCCCCCAGATGAGCAGAATTACCATCACGAGCATCAGTAGCTAATTTTTGGGTTTTAGTCTGATCAAACATACCCCGAGGAAGGAAATCGCTCTTCAAAGGTATGTCCTCTTTTTCATCCTTTCTGCAGGAAACATAGTCCTCACAAGAAATCGAAGAGAAGGAATCGGCTGAGGACCATTGTATACCTTTTACAGAGGGCAGTTTACTCTCACACCCATGATATTTCCTACGGACTATGTCAACTACTTCAGATGCTCTTGAAACGATTTCATTAGATGTAAATGATTCCACATTTTTCTTGACCTTGGTATGACCTCCTGTTTTGTTGATGATGCATGACAAAGAATCAGGAGAAATATAATTCGACTCCTCCTGCAATGTACTTGTCTCACTGGAATAGCTAAATCCAACTTGGCCATTCAAGGAAACACTGCTACCACTCCCACATTCAGGTGTGCAGTGCCCGAACTGAGAACCAGCCACATCCACATAAGGCATTACACTAATGAAGTCATCGCTAAAATTTTCCCCTTCATCCATAGTGTTGAACATCCTACCGCCATCACAAGCTAAGGATTGAAATCCAGAACTAAGAGAAACATAGGATTGATCATCTGAGCCGAAAAGGTGCATGCCACCATTGTCAGGAATAAAATCTGGAATGTCTGCTGTATTAATTTCACAAGAACTGGACTCAGTATGGGAAACGTCCAGAGAAATCCTATCTCCATCAATAACTGAGGCATCCTCCTTGTCTGCAGCAAGTCCGATGGTTAGTTTTTTCATAGGTTTCTGGTGATATCTACAAAGTACAAACAATATCAAAACCTAGTAACTTTTTCTAACAATTTATTAAAAATATATTCTTAGTGAATGAAAAACTAATAAATTCTGCACAGACAGAACAAAAACACTAGAATGAAGCATTAAACCAAGACTTACTTTCGAAATGAAAATCTAGCCTAGAGCATCCAATCAGGTCCTTATCATGGTTCCTGTGAGACTCTCCATCATGAGTAACATGACTGGAACCGTACAAACACAATGGGTTGCTATGGTTGGACATCACGGATGGAGCTCTGCCACCATCATTTTGGTTGTATGATGATGGAGTCCGGGGAACACCAACCATATAACTATGAGAAAGGCCATTTTCTTGAACAGATATACCATCAATTACAGTTCTGGAGAAGCCGTGCTCAAGAATACCAAACTGCAAAGAAGGTTCTCGCATTCCAGCACCCATAGTGGCAGAAGAAGTCCCTGCAGATTCTGAGATGCCATCTGAACTTCCAGTCCTTGAATCTGAGGCTTCAGAGTTGTGTGAGGGTGATAGTACACCTGATCCTGGTATCTCAGCTTTTGACAAGAATATATCATTTGAATTCTGAACTCCTATAAGAAATAAAATTGTATTCAGAATAGCAAGATGCAGTTAAATCATTATCATTTCACTTTAGAACCAATTGTTTAATCTCACTAAAACAAAACACCCATCTTCCCAAATATACCAAGAAAAATCAGTCTAATGACCAGTGGATGGTAAATAAATTTCCCAGAAAGAAAAATAAAAGCACAAAGCTATAAGGCTGCTTACCAACCTTGTGAGACATCAATAGAAGTTAGATCTTCCAATATATTACCCTGCAAATTAACAAGAAGTGGAATCACATAATAGTGAAGCAATTCTCACTCAGAGAATTGAAATTTATAATTTAATCTAGCTTGTAGAAGCAGACAATCACTCTAACAGAGAGCATCGAGAAGATAAAAGAGAGAGAAGGGAGATGGAACATGGGAGAAATTAATGTGAAACGATGTCACAAACCACTCATAATCTGTTTACAAGAGGAAGACTTGATAGCAATTACACTGCAGGCACTTACTTAACCAAAGAACTGATGCTTTCATCTATAATGTTTTCCTCGTATCAATATCCACGAATAACAGTATGCTGCAGATAGTGAAGAATAATCAATACCAGGACGCTGATGGAAACCTTTGGCAACAAGACGAGCTTTGAATCTAACTACCTTCATTCAAGCAAGTGAGATAGTGTCTCGTGAAAGGAAGGAGAGAAAGGGAAGACGAAGGTAGTGTTCCGAGGTAGGCTAATCCAATCCAAAAAGCAGGATCAGGATCCGTAGCAATCTTGTGAAGCTGTGAGGAAAGCCCTTGTTGGAGTTGGAGGAAGAAATGTAAACGGAGAATATTATGTTGTAGGAGAATAAAAGCACAATTAGTTCAAATTCTTTCAGAAGCCAATGCTTTAGAATATTCCATTCTTGTAGCAGCCACCGGGGCAACTTCAATCGATATGGACACCTAAGGAGATGTAGCTGTCTACTGTCTAAAGAAAAAGAGTTCGTTCTTTCGAAACTACTCTAATAGCCATTTGGCAGTGAAGTGGTCCATCCAAGCCCGTCACTAACCTTACTTCGGAGTATGTGGCTCATCCGCTGAGAAAAGACGGGAAGGCAAACAGAAAGTACCACTTTTCTTAAGTTAAGATGCGGCTTGGAGTATCCGAGGTGAGCGGAAGGCTAACTATTTGGAGTTTTTGAAAGATTGGCACAAGAATGGCGACTAGGAATCTTAGCCTATGAATTGGGTCTCACTGGCTATGCGCCAAGATTTCTGCTTTTAATAAAAGACCAAGCCAAGTAATTCCATAACTCAAATTAGTAAATTTCCTCCACCTATGCAAACTATTACAAGGAGAATTGTCCATTGTTTGAAGATGACAGAGCTCAAAACTGACAGAAATGGCTTCTTAAACATTACCTGGTAAATTCAAATTCAGAAAATAGAAAGGATTTCCTCATGAGGTTAAGAACTGGTGGAAGTTCCAGTCTAAGTTAATCCCATTTTGTGGTTGAGACACTGGTGCAATAAACTCTGCCGCACAATCAGATCGATACAAGATATGCATAAATACTCCTATACATAAATATTAGACATGCTGCTGCATAGAATCCACGTCATCAAACATAAAAGCCAAACTCCTCATCAGTCATAACACACTCGACGAAATACAAGAAATAAGTCAAATCAGATCAATCGGGAGTGAATAAACTTGCATAAAGTCAACTACACAGTAATTCAAGGACCATGCACCGCCATATCACCCACTGCTCCTTATAGCAAGTATTCAGAAGCATTAATCTATGATCACCAACGTATACTTAATACACTTCACAGTTAGCAATTCCAATTATGCAAGCAGAAATGACCAAGGAACCACAAAAACTATGAAAGATAACCTGCGAAGGCGAAGCGGGCGCTCCCATGACTCTCCAGAAAGAATCGAGATCGATGTAAACGTCGTCGCCTTCATCGTCCGCGCTAAACGTCTCACCCAGAATCCCCGACGATCCTCCCTCATCGTCCGCCGTCATCATCTCAATTTTAGCCCTTATCGACCAAAACAATCAAACCCTAATTTTCCCACCAAAAAAAACTAAATTCCAACTCCTATTATGGGGTGCACGGGCATGCAACAGCACCAGCATCAACGTATTTATACGGCGGGAATCAATAGAAGATGCGAATCGAATGCCAACCAGAAAATTCAGGGAAATTACTACGAATATTTAAGCAGAATTTAAATTTTTTGAAAAGCTTGATGATGAAAAGGGTCGCAACTGCAACGACGGCGTAGGTTGAAGAATATTTTGATTTCTGATGCGCACAGTGGGGAAAGGGGGGCGTAGGTTAAGGACTTTAAATTGCAACGACGGCGTAGGTTGAAGAATATTTTGATTTCTGATGCGCGCAGTAGGGAAAGGGGGGCGTAGGTTAAGGACTTCAAATTTCCATATTGGAGTATACTTCTGAGTTCTGACTAATCTGCTCCACCATATTTTATATTTCTTTTATAAATTAATTAATTAATTAATTGGTGTGGTCATTTAATTTAACAGTACTTTAAATTTTAACGTACGCCGCTTTGTCTTTTATCCGGTAGGAATGGGAAGTCACCGTCGTGCTCCGATACATGCATGATTTTTAAATGAGGTGGTCTCCTGTGCGCGCCGGCGCACAGTGAGACCACTTTATTTAATTAATTAGTTAATATCTTAATTAAGTAGTTAATTAATATTAATTAATTAATTAAATATAATTAAAATTAATTAATTTAATAAAATTTAATTTTAAAGTAATAAATATAATTTTAAATTAATATATCTTAATTTTAATTAATAAATTCTAATTTTGAATAATAAAGTCTAATTATAAATTAATAAACCCTAATTTGAATTAATAAACTCTAATTTTGAATTAATAAACCCTAATTGAAAATAATAAACCCTAATTTTGAATAATAAACCCTAATTATGAATTAATTAACCCTAACTTTGAATTAATAAACCCTAACTTTGAATTAATAAACCCTAATTGTTAATTAATAAACCCTAATTTTGAATAATAAACCCTAATTTTGAATTAATAAACCCTATTTTTGAATTAATAAACCCTAATTATGAATTAATAAACTCTAACTTTGAATTAATAAACCCTACTTGTTAATTAATAAACCCTAATTATGAATTAATAGACCCTAATTATGATTAATAAACCATAATTTTGAATTAATAAACCCTAATTAAAAATAATAAACCCTAATTTTGAATTAATAAACCCTAATTTTGAATTAATAAACCCTAATTATGAATTAATAAACACTAATTATGAATTAATAAACAAAATATAAAAAAATAAAAAAATAACAAACACTTGTGCGCGTCGCGTACGCGCGCGCGCACACAAGTGTTTTGTCTTTTTAAAATCATGATTGCCTTGTTATTGAAGGAAACTTTATTTATCACGAATTATACCATAAACAAATAAAATTCACATATTTAATCCCTGCAAATCAATTTGGAATCTCTGCTCTTTATTTCTTCCTGTCTTTAACGATGCACCCTAAAAAAATTTAGCCTTACATAAAATCTCTTGTTAATAAAATAACCTAGAAACCTCACAGAGATGTTAAGAAAAACTCATTCTTCTGTATATTTATGTAAAGATATTCACAATCACTGATTAAGATATGGCAAAAACTTATATACATTCCGACATACGATATATCCACTTTAATTAGGATTTATCAATCATAATTAAGATTTATTAATCATCACTTAGAGTTAATTAATATCCAATTAGAGTTTATTAATCTATAATTAAGATTTATTAATCCTCGTATTAATCATAAATTTGGGTTTACTAATCTATAATTAAAAAAAATTAATTAATTAAGAGAAATTGGGCCGACCGCACCAAGACCAGCTCATTAATTATAACTAATTATAATAAGGAATTAATTTTTGAAGCCCAATAAAAAATTAATTAATAGGTTAATTATGAGATCATTAGTGGTCAATTAGGGATTGATTAGGATTTATTCATTCGGTTTATTAGTCCACAAATATAATTTAGTTAAACCTCAATTATAATTTGATTAAACTCTAATTAGGGTTTAAAATTTTAAATGCATACAAGAGTGCATCTCAACCTTATTTGGAGATCCATTGGGATAATATAATTAATCATATCTTACTAAATAACATAGTTGCAATAGCCAAGTGAACGAAGGTATTTTTTGGGGTACAACTTTATAAAGAACTAAACAGTGTAAATTATTTTGAAAATAAAAGAAAAGACGGTACAATTATTTAATGGGAAAATACTATGTTATTAACATGAGTTCAAGCCTTCGAGCACTTCTTGCATGGTACAAGTGGAACCCTTAACATACGACCAAATTTTCAGTAATGATGGGAGATTCACTAGATTAATACTAGGTTACTTCTCCAAATGTTTGATAATTGTTGTGAAATAGAGAATCAGTTGAGAAAAAAAATAGTTTGTCTATAAATCTACATATAAAATCATAAATTTACTTGAAAATCGCATTTATCTATTATTGTCTCCATACTTTAAAGAGCCTTTCAAATTAATAATTTTGAATAAACTTATTCTAAGTGTGCACAAATTTTTAAATCGCATTTATATGTGATGTCCAAAATGTAAAATCAAAGAAAGCAAAGATTTAATACAGCCTAAACAGTTAGATGGTACAAAGCAAATGACTCTTCTTCTTTTTTTCTTTTTTTTCAATTAATACGAAATTTTAAAGGCAATTACGTCGCGACTTCGAACCAGGGGCACTTTCGACCGAGCAAGCTAACCACTCTACCACTGGCCAACACACACACACTCAAGCAAATGACTCTTCACTGAGGATATGTAGTCATTGGAAAGGCTAATGTAAATTCCATATACAACTGGTACACAAAAGAAAAAGGAAAAAGAAAAATTGATATGATATGTGAGGTTTTATTTTTTCGAGCTAATATTTGATGAAAACCATTACCTATTAAAAACTATTGAAGCTATTTTTACGCGAACTGATACACAACTTAGAAGGTCAAGCTATTTTTTTAGAAGGTCAATTAACCAGCAAAATAAATATTGAATATGATCTTCATTTTCTTTTCCTTCGAAATTTCTTTAGGCGTTCCGCAAGAAGAGGTTAAGAGTAATTTGCTTGTTGCTGCGAACATTGATACAATTGTTTTGTTATTTCATCTCCACCAGCGCGCTGAAATCTAGGCAATGGTAAATTCACCCCCTAATTATAAATCGACATTTCTGGTTGTTATTGACAGTCGAACTCTTTTCCCTTGTCGTTAGAATCACTGCTTTTGTTCCGGATATCATAGTTTTTACTGGGTTTTTGGATATGTTTTTGTTAATTGATTCGAATATGAATGTCTACCGATTTGAATACGGACCGAGATTCTTGCTGTGCTCTTATTACCTTTTAGTTTCTTGTCGGTTTTCGTTGAATTTATTTATCCATTTAATTTATTTTTTCCTTTCTTTCTTAATGGGCTATAATGGATGCGTCATAGCTTCGATTTTTGGTGGGAAATTGATTTACACTGCGAATTATACTCGAGAACGATTTATTTGGGCTAATTGAGTGGTTTTTTACTGCATCATTGATTCTGTCTTTTTACTGATCGGAAATTGTTTCTATTAAAAAAAATTCTATTTGGGTGGCAAATTGCAATGCTTAGCTTTGTGAACTTTGGTTTGCTCTTGCAGGCCTCGTCGAAAAAGGTTATAACTAGGGAAGAGTGGGAAAAGAGGCTCAGTAGCGTTAAGATCAGGAAAGAGGACATGAATAAATTGGTGATGAATTTTCTGGTTACTGAGGGTTATGTTGATGCTGCAGAAAGATTCCAACTAGAGTCCGGGACAGAACGTATCCATTTGATTACTGCTGAGTTAATTTTCTGTTAGATTGTTTGCATAAATGTTGCAGTGATAGCTCATTAGCTACGTAGTAGTAAAATTAGCAGATTATGATACTACATGGATTTCCTTATTGGAAAATAGCAGATATAGATCTTGCAACTATCACTGATCGTATGGCAGTTAAGAATGCAGTACAGAGTGGTAACGTGGAGGATGCAATTGAAAAGTTAACGATTTGAACCCTGAGGTGAGATAACTTTTCATCGTTGCTTAGTTGTTCGTACTCAGAGAAGGAACCAATGTGATTCAACACTGATCTTGATTATTGGGTTCTTTCTCTAGTTGTTGTTTGATGTGAATATGACTCTGAAATGCTGAATAGGAAAATATATACATTATATGAGCTAGTAATGTCATTTCTCGGCAGCGTGATACTATTTGAAAACTCTCATAATACCAGAATTATGCAGTCAACTATGTTGTACTTGGTTGGGCCACTTAAGCATCTCCATTTAATTTTTGTCCTGCTTCCTTCTCTTGGTTAACTTGGTTTGGTTTATAAATTGTAATCATTTAAATAAAATGGCTTGCCACAAAATGCTAGAATGGGATAGTGAGCGAGATGCATTTGTTGACATGGTAGTTCTAAATCTCATCAAATCAAACACCCGTGCATTTATAATTGGAGTATGAGACTCCGATAGGGTGTTAGCTTTTACCATTTTGTATATAATCTATTGCTGCCTTGACCATTCACACTAACAAGGAATTGGGCAGGGTGTCAACATTACCCCCTTTGAACTTGATAGCTTTTAACTTTTTTGAATTTTTTGAATAAAGGATAATCCCTTTTTTCTTGTTCTAGATGTTCATCAATGTGGTAAATTGTTCCCCAATAATAGCAAAAGCTAGGTTGTAACTTTTAGTTATTAGATTCATTATTGGTGCTTGATGCTTGAGGATAAAACTCTTGCCAATACTAGAAAGTCTCATACTTCATAAGCCATTTGAACCCTCCCTTGGGTTACTTTGGGCTGCTGCTGATGACATCGATAACACCTCTTTTCCAGGTGCATGATAATTATGAGGACTATTTTCTTGATCTGTTTATATTAATGGGCAATTTTCTTTGCTGAGAGCACATTGTGGACACTTCCCTTTGAGCTGAATATTAAAATTAACTGGGTGGATAGACATCCAATTTGCATAGATTATATTTATTCCATGTGGCTGTAAATTGAGCATGCTTGATCATAGAGCATCATGAAAAAATTCTATTGAGAGATGCTGCAGAACTTCCTCTTCCCTGCTTTTTCACTTCTCTCACTTTTCTGCAACTTACAAGCACTATGGATCGTCAATAGGGATTCCATGAATTATTGAACCAGCTTGTATGTATCTTAATTTCCATGTAACTCTGATAGTTGTATCTCTTTATAGGCAATATATGTAATAACTAGATTTGCTTGCTTGGCTTTCTAAACTTCGTATCAAAGCTATACAATTATATATTTTGGGCTTCCGTTGCAGATATTGGACACAAACCCCCAACTCTTTTTCCATCTCCAACAGCAAAGGTTGATAGAACTGATCCGCAATGGCAAGATTGAAGAGGCTTTGGAGTTTGCTCAAGAAGAACTTGCTCCAAGAGGGGAAGAAAATGTAATATTCAGATTACATTTTGTCTGTTTTGCTGTGAATCTTCATTCGTTAAGGAATATTATTGATGCGTCTGTTTCATACTAGCAATCCTCTTTGCTCAAGCTCTGTTGCTGAATGTTTGTTCAGTGTATTCATTTGGAATTTTGATTCTATGAATATCTTTAATTTCAGCAATGTTTTTTAGAAGAGTTGGAGAGGACTCTTGCGCTGCTTGCATTTGAAGATTTGAGCAATTGCCCCGTCCGTGAGTTGCTAGATATATCACAACGCGCCAAGACTGCTAGTGAGGTAAACGCAGCCATCCTCACTAGCCAAAGCCATGAAAAAGGTTAGTACCGTTATACTTGAGAAAATACCACGAATAATTAGTTAATATGATTCAAGGATAAGAACCCAATTTAGTACAGCTTCACTTGGCTTTCTGGATATTTCAACGCTGCAACTTGAAATACATGTATAGCTGTTAATCAACATAGGCGGTGCTCTATCAGACTTGAACCACCACATAAGGATTCTTTAATAATTCTAAAGATGATGCAGGAGAGAATTTTGAATATAAATGAAGCTGGAATCTTTTCTTTTCGCTTCAAGTTAAAACTAGCTTAGAGCAAGAACTGCAGCAAGATTCTGAGAATCTAGTGATTGAATGGGAAATCTAGTAACTTTTTCCCTAAATTATCCACCACTTTAACAATAAAGTAGATACTTTTGGTTGGGATTCTCACTAAGAAGATGGTGTGCTAGATTTTGTCTCATTATGTGAAGTCCTAAATTGATATTGGCGCTTTAGGTGTGATGAAGCCTGAAATTGTTGTTGCATGTATGAGTATTTTCCTAAATTTTGGTTATGGTTATATCGGGTGACAGATCCAAAGCTTCCGAGCTTATTGAAGATGCTGATGGGGCACAAAATCAGCTGGATGAAAAGGCTTCCTATCCTCGAATAAATGATTTGTCTACTGCAACACTCGAGGATCCTTCTCTTTGACATCTCTACCATTGCCAGATTACTCTTGTGATTCCGCTAGAATTAGTGACCATGCTTGTACTTGTGTAATACACTAGTGTCTCTCAAACTAGCTAGTATCCGTGAATTCAAATATTGTTTACTTTATTCTGAAAAATGAAAAAATAAAATAAAATTCATGTTCTCTGTGCGCTCTATTACTGCTAAAGCTAATATAGACGCAATATCCAGAGAGAAATTTGAGAAATTGTTTCACATAAGCTTAACCAATCAATACAGTCTTTTGTGATTTATGTCATTCTGTATAATCTAATTTTTATATGAGATGAAAGAACAACATATACAATCTAAACAAATCATATATGAGAGCAGAGTAGTGGTAAAATAAATTATTGTAAAAATGTAGTCTATTTGATTTTATCTTGATAGTTGAGGGATGAAAATGGTTGTCGAAGATAAAGGAAGCAAAACTTTTACCATTTCCAAGCTCACACTTATTCTTTGAGAAAACCTTAATTATCAGTGCAAACTATAAACCAAACACTCACATTTGTAAATAAATTTATTCTCTTAAATATAAGATAATTTCCGATGAAAACACATCATTAACGCTCATGGCTAAATTTCCCCATGCATAAATAAACGGGCAAACAAAGATCAGATACTAAATTCAGACTAGTTATATAGCAATGAACAAAATGCAAGAGTGCACCCCACCTCCTTCAACATTGGGTTACCTTTTCCAGTGTGTTGGACTCTCACTCCACCCACACGACATAAATCAAAACTGTAATTTCTGGGAAATCTCTAAATTTTGTTAGGGGGAAATCTCCCTCTCCTCCACAAATTTGTTGGTGACTTCCATCATCAAAGTTGAGGGCATAACTATGAGGATCGTACTGAAATCTCAACTGCCGTTTACTTCCTTTCCTTATTGCCTTCTTTATCGCTGCTTTAATCCTCCACACCAGTCTTCTGCACTCGTTCCTGCTATGGCTCTGCACCCACCCAAATCTTTCCACCAACCCCATCAACAAATTGCTGAAATGGGAAACTCCAGAAAATCCCAAATTGAACTGTGAAGACTAACAAGACCAAGAATAGGAGAAACGAGAGAAAAGAACAAGAATGATTATTGCAGTGGAAAAGAAACAGAAAAAGCGGAACCCTTTGTGTAACTGGGGAATGCAAAAACAGACAAGAAACACAAAATAAATCCTTTTGGTCTTTTGAAGAAGTTGTGAATGCTACCACTGCTAGGTACCCTTTAGTTGCCTCAGGGCACTCAAATTCCATCACCCACACACAGTGTGTATGTGTTTTAGAGAGAGAAAGAGAGGGAGGAGCAGTGGGAGAAGAGCCTAGTGTCTAATCGCTGTCAAATTTGTTATGGGGCTAAGAGGGCCAGCGAGAGGTATTTGTCTTAACACTACGAAGATTCAAAGCTTCAACCTTTGGTAGTAAATATGAACGATCCCAAGGCTTCATTGTACCCCACCTCATCCAACCCAACAACCCCTTTTTCTTTTTTAAAATTTCTCTTTAGGATTTTGCTTTCATTTAATTTAATGTTGTTTGCATAGATTAATGTTGTTTGCATAGATTTGTGTCCAGTTCTTGCATGCGCTACATGTACTTGTAGCATGCATAGAGGCCTAATTTTTATCTTTAAAGTTTGATTAATTCATTGCATGCACCGCCCACTGTCATTAGTCTCAACTCTAGTTTGTGTTATACTGATTGATTTATGGTATTAGAGGGTGTTTGGCTAAGCTTATAAGCTTTTTAAAACAAACTTATAAGCTGTTGCAAGCGTTTAAAAATAAGCCCTAAACAACATATGTTCGTGAAAATAAGTTCAACAAATTATAGCCCTAAAAATAAGTTGGTCAACCCTAACTTATTTTTTCATAAACTTATAAGAACCATAATTTACCAAAATAACTTTATTATAGTTAGTTATTTTCACACATACACTATCAATTTCACATCTCGTCAATTTTATCTCTCTGACTATTCTTTCTCTAATTACTCACGATTCTTTCTCTATCTTATAAGATCAATTATCCAAATACTTTAACAACTTATAAGTACTTGAGATATTATCTCTTATAAGTTATTGAAATATCTTATAAGCTCTTGGAGCTTATAACCTATCTAAAATAAGCTTAACCAAACACCCCCTAATAATACGCTCTCTACTAATTCAAGATTCGGGAATATATTGGTTTTATGTCAAAATGGTTGATAATATCAATTTAAGACTGAAAATATATGTATTTCGTTTTTGATTTTTTTTTTTTATATTTATATCGATTTCGCATTACATATTTAAAATGAAGTATCAATTATAACAGCAAGGACCACCAAGTCATTGGGGGAATTAATTGGTGTTTTATTGCTGGTTCCAGTCAAAGTCGAACATCATAATCCCACTGAATTTGGTGATTAATTTTGTTTCACGCATATGAACATAGTTATAATTTGTATGTATTCATTTCCTAATTATTATTCATATTCCTATCTATATGATGTCTATTAAGAACATTAATTCATTATTTATTACTGTCCACAGAATAAAACTATAAATAAAACTAGTCTTACCCATAGCAAGATCAATGAAAACATTAATATTGCATAATTTTTACCTATTCATTGTAAAATGTTAACAATTAACATCATTCTTATTTAGTAGTATCATTTTATTACACAAAACCACATGATGATTCGTTCATACTCTCTCGAAAATTTTTTTATAAGTGTCATGTTCTTATTTTTTTCTTGTTTTTTAATAAGTTTTCTAGTCACATTTTGAGCGTAAAAATATGACATTTTTTCTATTTTACCCTTATTTAATACTTTTAGAATTTAATAATTAGTAGTGTGTATACATTTATTATATTAATTAATAAAATTATAAAGGTAAATTTATATATTTCATGTATTTTGATGGTTGGAGATGCTTACAGAAAAACAGAGAATACTTAATCTAACTAAAAAGTACAAATAACATTTCACAATTAATTATAAGATTATCCATTGGCATTAAATGATACCATCAATATATATAATCATAGATTCAATACTATCGGGATAGAAAATAAAGCAGTACGTAAAAAGAAGCTAGCTAATTTCACTTTTCTGGGAATAAAATGCATTGCTCGTAGTCGTTAGTGATGGGAATTGCAAGTTGGAGAAATACATAAAACATGTAAATATACTATACTCACTTCTCATATAATAATATTTTATTGATTTAATTTATATTAATAAAATATTATCATATAAGAAATGATATAATACATCTATATATTTTGTAGAATTGGTAAGTACTTTTCAAAAAAAATTAATTCAGGAACCAAAATAAAAGGAAGATGTGCATGAAAGAATATATTGCTACATACGTCCCATTTAAGATGAATATGTATTTTTTTTTTTTTGGATTGTTTCATTCAAGATGGTATGTTTCATTTTTAGAAAATAATTATCTTCAAAAGTTATAGATCTATCTATTTTTTTTATCACTTTATCCACTTTAGATCGTCTTAGATCTACGAATGACTATGAGGGTATTTGGCTGAGCTTATAAGCTCCCCTAAAATAAACTTTATGTTTATTTTTAAGCCTTAAAACAGAACTTTAAAATCTGCTTTGGGGTTTATAATTCACCAAACACCTCTATATCCTATGGTCCATCATTATATACACTAGTTAGTTTCTTATCACACATACATACAAACACACTCGTACATAAAAAATTAATTCACAGTCACTGATACATCAAATCAAGAAACACCTTTTTTCATGAGCAGCAAAAGGTGTGTCCAGAGATATAGAGAAAATATTGATTCTGTGCATTTGTCACAATGTGCAAAGCCATTTACGACTAGTACATACATGATATTATTATTCTCATAAATTTTTCCAACTTGTCTTTCTGCCCATGCCCACATATTGGTCCTTCTGTCTTTGATTTAATAGGCTGAAGAGTGAAGATATCACAAGTTTTTCCCCCTCTCATTTTAGTTAACATAATTTAAATCTAATATGACTGGACTACATTAAACACTTTTTTTTTCTATTTTATTGAAAGGAAACATGTCTCTCCTTTTTTTTGAGTTGGGAGATATGTCTCTTTTTTTTTTTGGTTGGAAAATATATTTGTTAAAGATAAGAGAATCAATTTTATATATTTATCGATCTTTTATAAATATAACCTTTTAAATAAGTATAGGTTTTAGTTCAAACGGAACTTCTACTCAAAGTCAAAACATAGTGAATCAAATTCAGAATCTTTATTGCACATGAACATGGATTTGTCTAGTACTCATCGTATATAGTGCTGCAAGATACCATGAACTCAAAAAATAATCGAAAATCCCTGGAAAATAGAACATGATTAAGCGGGCCATCAATAGTGTCGGCCGCTGAGTTCAACTGCAGTTTAGGTCCAAAATCAGATTTCCCAGCTTCAATAATAAGTTTAGCCCTCAAATGTTGGATCTTTCCGAAAATAGATTATATAGCGGGCCTCATAAATTTGTTTCTAAACCTAGATGGGCCATTCTTGCAGCCCGTTTAATACCATCTTATTTATTTTCTCACATTAATTTTTTTTTCTATTTTTCAAACGTATTATTGAAAAATCTGGTAATCTATATTTTCAACTTAAATTGTGACGACAACTTATACTGAAACGACAACATATTATATAATATTATACTATAATATTTAAATTAACTTCATAAAAGAGATAAAATAAAAAAAAGTCAATTTTGTTGGATTTGGATCCGGCGATTTGACCCGTCCGACAACACTTTTAACTACGTGAGCTCGCTTCCTCAGCTAGCACAGGTACTCAATTGGAGGCAAAATTTGTCGCATGGATAATGGACATTCCGACGTTGAAGGTTAAGTCCGGGGCGACGGTGTTGCGCTACACTTCCGACATGGACCCACCCCTCTCTCAGCCAAGATACGACTTCACGTGCACACTGTGCAACAGCAGGATATACGTGGCCAGATAGGCAATAAATGAGGTGGCAAGTGTCAAGAGAACCTCAACCGTCGAGCTATACGCCGGTCAACACGTGGACAAAATTGCCTAATTTGAGAGATTAAGCCATTAAGGTACAACTGTATGGAGTGACGTGGCAAGGGAAAGTCTACGTAGTCGACGGATTCGTATTGGTGTGTGTAATTGACTGCCAGCTAGGCTATGTTGATAGGTGTACGACAAAGAATGGCGGTGGGACCCTGTGTTGGGGATGTGGCAGTCGGATGTGCCACATAATCAATAATGGACGTGGAAGATAGATTGTTTAGCTCGGGGGTCGTTTGAGTGCGTTTGTGATGGAACCTATAATTTTGGGAATGTTCTCGAAGGTTTGCAATTTTATTACAAATGTTCCGGAGAGCAACCGACAACCGATGCTTATTTGTAACCAGGGTAGATGAGAACTACAAAACACAAATTTATAACACATATTTTCGAATTTTGAGACCTCATCAATGAACTATATAAGAATTCATATAAATTGAAAAGATGTGCTTGAAAATACAAACAAGCTCTGTTTTAGTTAAGGGTTAATTGCAAAATAAATTACAAAAAATATTTTATTTTATTTTTTGCGATTTTGATTTCATTTTTTTTCCTGCAACTGGGGCTTCCCTAATTTTTCCGATGGCCGAAAAGATGTAGTGGATGCTAGCATAGATTAAAAATCCGACGTAGTTTAATGTGTAATATATTAAGCAAAAAAATTGATAATTTTATACGTTTCGATTTTGGGCTCAATTCCACACAAAATAACAACATTTACTCCTCTTCTAGGTTTTAGTCAACAATAGTGTTCCTATCTTTTTATTTTTTCTTCAAACCATTCGTGCGTCCACGTCTTTGTTTTCGGTGGATGGCAAAATTGAGGAAGCCCCAATACCAAATGCAAAAATATTTTATATTCATTTGCAAATGTTTGAATATGAAATAAAAAAAATGATACTCTATATGTCCCCAAATTTGTTTTTACAATTTCTTTTCGATACCTCCCCTAAATTTGATCTTTTGTCATTTTTAAACACTATCCCCACAAAAAATTCCTATTTATTACCCCATCAATGCCACTTATTTATATATTTATCACTCATGATCCATCACTATCATAGTTATTATCTTCAGTAACATTACTTATTTATATTTTTGACCGTTCATGGTCCACCACTGATTAAATTAATACTATATTAATATAAGACTTATTTTTTGCTCATAATATACTCTACAATTTTTACTAAAACTAGTACAAAAAATTATCAAGCATAGAAATAAGGGATAAATGAAGTATACATTTGTAATTTATTTGACGCTTACTCAATTAATTGAATATGGAATTAGAGAAAATAAGAAAGAGAAGTCCGCTAGAGTTTAGTGTAGTAGGCCAAGATTCCGCGAGCCCAAGAGAAAATGAAGCGACGGATATGGCTAAAATGACGATCCCTCCGTCACTCTAGAATGAAGGGGGTGATCTCGTAGTTCTTGATCTGTAAAGATACGTTATTATGTGTTCCATTTTCTTTTCCCATTGAGGTCGAATCTATGTCCATTATCCATTTTTTACACCTACATCAAAAGAAGAGAGATGTGGTCTCTTGTGCACGCCGCGCGTACATTGAGACCATCAATTAATTATTTATTTATTTAAGTAATTATTAATAAATTAATTTTAATTAAAATTAATTAATCTTAATTAATCTTAATTATAAATAAAAAATAATAATTTTGAATTAATAAGCTCTAATCATGAATTAATAAATTTTAATTTTGAATAAATAAAATTTAATTGGAATTAATAAACCCTAATTATGAATTAATAAATCATAATCGTGAATTAATAAATCTTAATTTTGAATTAATAAACCCTAATTGGAATTAATAATAATTGTGAATTAATAAACTTTAATTTTGAATTATAAACCCTAATTTTGAATTATAAACCCTAATGAATTAATAAATCCTAATTTGAATAATAAGCCTAATTTTGAATCAATAAACTCTAATTGTGAATTAATAAACTCTAATTATAAATTAATAAACTCGAATTATGAATTAATAAACCCTAATTTTGAATAATAAATCCTAATTTTGAATTAATAAACTTTAATTATGAATTAATAAACCTTAATTATGAATTAATAAACCTTAATTATGAATTAATAAACTATAATTATGAATAAATTCTAATTTTGAATTAATAAATAAAAAAATATTAAATTTAATTATAAATTAATAAAATCTAATTATCCTTACTCACTATAATTAATATATAATTATTTTAACAAAAAATAAGAGTGAGCTCACGGCGACGTGAATCTCACCCAAATTTTTGTCAAGAAGAGAAAGCCATTTTAAGTTTCAGGCCTATGATGTGTTTCAGTAATTCAGTGGAGTGGGCCCGCGGATTATCCATGAGTGGTAGAAATCACACGTGCCCATACTCACGTGCGACGCTGTTCCACCTGCACGCGCATTCTTTTTGACTTCCATCGACTCTATCGGGTCGGATCTTTCCATCCACGGCTTATGCTTTCTCTCTGATCCTTGAAGAGATCTGGACCGTTAATCGAGCCGACGTACCCGATGCAGAAGAATATTTGGTTTTTTTGTCATATTCCAAAAAGGAAAACTCTTTATACGAGAGTCTCCACACTCCAACCCTGTAAAACGATAAATCGATTTTTTTTTTAAGTTGAGCAATTATATGAAAACATAATTTTACCCGAGAGTTTAACTCAATTAGTAAAAATCTAGCATATTTCGGATAAAGCATAGATGCATATAAAAGCGATAAATCATTTTTTTTTGTAAGTTGAGCAACTATATGAGAACATAATTTTACCCCAGAGTTTAACTCAATTAGTAAAAATCTAGCATATTTCGGATAAAGCATAGATGCATTTTCAAGGTTATTCTCCTTTCTTCTTTATTTTGTAGCCTTCAAAAGCCAACTCCTTTCTTTCTCATCTCTCCCAAATCAGAAAGCAGCCTCTGTTTTTCAACCTCCGACCACCTTTTCATTTTCACTCTCTAGAAAAAGAGAGAGAGAATCTTATTTACTACCACTAGTGCTGCTTTCATTAAAAGAAAGACTCCTGCTTTGATGGCACGACAAAACCCTTGAAAAGCTTTTCCTTCTTACCAAACTGCCATAACTGCCTCATTCACCCTCCAGCATCACTATTCCGCAACCAAACCTTAAACCCTGAGAGCTCAATCATTAATGGGCGCGGTAGAAGAGAAATGGGGCGGTTGGTCGCCGGCGCCCGGTGGCGCCCCGCTCTACATTCAGAAAGATGATCACTGGACGCACTTCGACAACTCTGTCAATGCGGTGTCGTTTGGGTTCGTCGCCACCGCCATTCTCATCTCCATGTTCCTTGTCATGGCTATATTCGAGAAGTTTATCAGAACCACTTCGCCGGCCGATGGCCGACACCGGCACTCCGACATTGAAGCCCAAAATCATATTGTCGCCTTCAATACTAAGCTCGGCTACCCATCATCTCCTAAAGTGAGCATTACTCGACTCAATTTTTATAATTTGTGTTCGTTTCCTTGAATTGTGATGATTACTTGTGAATTTTATATGAATTAGCTAACCTTAAGTTTTCTGCAAAATTTTCCAAACAGTATATATCAGCGTTTGGTTTGGTTGATGAAATAGATAATATTGATAAATAATACTCTTTACGTAAAAACATGTATTTTTTTTTGGTCTGTTTTATTCAAGATGATTTATTTTATTTTTATGAAATAATTATCTCTTTAAAAAATGTGGAACATACATATTTTTTATCATTTTAATCATTTTATATCATACTCATAAATAACCATATTGGAAAAAATAGACCATCTTTAAGTGAGTTATTATTGAATTATTTTATTTTGTGTTTGGATTGATTGATTGTAATATTTAAAATAAATTAAAGGGTTATAATTAAAATATAGTATAATACCAAAATTAAGATGAAGCACAAAAATGCAAGAGGACCATAAATAACTTGGGTGGTGATAGTTTTAAAATTTTGCATTACAGATTGAAAGATAACTAGTAATTCATTCAAATTTGGACTGATAAATTATGCTATTCGGTTGGATGATTGGAGAATGATCTATCCATGGGAGACAGCCTGCCAACACTTGAAATTCCTCTGTTTTTCTCTTACTATTTTGCTTTTTTAATAATGCGGTGTATGGGCCTTGCCGACTTATTTAATTCTCATATAATTAAAGTGGGATTGCTTCTTCAATTATCTTAGTTGCCTATGCTTTCCAAAAAATTAATAATTGTAACGAGATTACTCGTCTAGAAAAGGGTTGTGCGTCTTTGAGTTTATCTAGTGAAAGGCGTTCGAGAATGGATGTTTATCGTCGCGTTTTTATCTCCAGGGAAAGTTATGTTTGGTGCTAATAATCTCTTCTAGAGCAGCTCTTTACCTCTTTCCGATTGCAATTAGTTGCCACTACCTTCATAGTTTAGTTGTAAAATTAGTGTACGAATTCCAGTCCCGGAGACCTTACTATAAAGATATAAAAAATTGCACTATTTGTTGCTTCAATTGTTCTATTCTTCTTGTTTTTGTGAACACATCACTAATTCGACCACACGCATCTGTTGATCTTTTAAGGTGTTTTGAGTTGAAAAAACAGAGCTTTTAATGGCACTTTGAAAATATGACATTTATATTCACATTTAGAATTTGACACGACATTTCTTTAAAAGTTGGTGTCTATTAATATGTTGCAGGTATGTGTAAACGCAAGAGAAGTGTCGGTGGTGATGCCTGGCAACAAGATCCCGACCTTCATTGCGCATCCTGCTCCGGTGCCCTGCCCACCGGAACGAGTACAGTGCCCCCCACATCAACTGCAGTGATGGGACTCATCACGGATGCACATTCTTCTGCCATTGCCTTTCTGTGAATGGGATCCGAGTTTTTCTATATGTCAACCACATGTTTTCATACTATCCCATGCCACTTGGATTATCTTCAATTCTGATTTCAACATCATAGTCATCGCCTCATAATTCAATCCGAACACAGACAGCAAGCGCGCCCCCGTCCGGACTCATTATCAAACAAGGGATAGGATTGGCGTAGCCTGCCCCATTTTATCCCCTTCCTTGATATATTCTTTTAATTATATTCCATAATCCTTATATGCAGAAAAAATATTCTTTTTTTTGGGTCAATTAATACAGAAATTTTAAAGGTTGTGTCACGGTGGACTCGAACCCGAGACCTTTGGTCTCGGGCATTAACCACTCTACCACTAGGTCAATATACACACGAAAAAATATTCTTATCAAATCTTTCGGTTCCTTAATATTACCAAAATATTAAGAATTACTCCATTTGTCCATCAAAAATTTGTATTTATCATTTTTGAAAATATCAACAATAATCAATTTACAACTTATTTACAAAAATCACACTTTGACCACCTTTTATTTTCAATATCCATGAATATATTTATTTATTGTCTCTACACAATTTATATTTATTTAATTTTCGTCTAATCAAAAGCAATGTAAGCTTTTGAAGAATGGAATACCATATATGACTTATATAAATGTATTTAATGCCACAAATTGTCTACTGAGATTGGTACCACTACGAGTTTTAGCTTACCTCGACCCGTCCGAACCCCGGACATTCCCAATGGGCCATTGCTTCTTCAAAGTTATAAAATAATCATATTATTATTATTATTATTATTATTGAATTTATTTATTTCATATATATAAATTCTTATGAAAGAGATTGAGCGTGCTAAAAATGAAGATTTCGATACAAGTTCGTAGACAAAAATGGATCGAAGATTAGACCTAGTCGTCGCATGACTGCTCTGTCTTGATCGTGTTTTTGTCTGGAATAAGACATTTATGAGTCCTATTTGAAGAAGACTTCTTTCATGATCAAGATATTTGACCTATTAGTATTCTACATTAATTTTACATATAAATATACTTCAAAAATCACATATCATATTTTTCCATCCTATATCAAAATTTTCAGCTTTTACACATTTTCTTAAGGTGACGGTTGGTATGCAGGAATGAAATTGGATAGGAATGGAATGAACTTTGGAATGGAATGATGATAGGAATGGAATGGAATGAAATATGTGATTCTATATACTTTGTATGTATGAGGAATGAATGAATAGGAATGAAATAAAACAAATAAATTTTAATATTATTACTTAGGAATATTATTATTATTATTATTATTATTATTATTATTATTATTATTATTATTATAATTATTTATTGTATTAATTATTATTTATTATGTTAATATTATTAATTACTATAATTTTTATCACTATTATTATATTATAATTATTTATTATTAATAACTACTATTTATTTATTATCATAATTAATTAATTAATAATAATATTTTAATATAATCTTTATTGGTATTAATTATTATTTTATGTCAATATTATTATTAATTTCTAATAGTATTTATTATTATTATTATTATTACTATTATTATTATTATTATTATGTTTATCAATAATATTATTATTTTAATATGTTTATCAATAATATTATTATTTTAATATAATTATTTATTGTATTTATTGTTATTTATTATGTTAATATTATTAATAACTATATTTTTTATCACTATTATTATATTAAATTATTTACTATTAATAACTACTATTTATTTATTATCATAAATATTATTATTATTATTATTATTATTATTATTTTATTATTAATTTTACTAGATAAAAATAAATAAAATAATTTTTCGAATAAATAAATAAATTTGGCTAATCCCATATTCATAGTAATAGCTAATACCATGGGGAGGAGGAATGGCTAATCCCATGTTCATGGTAATAAGCATTCCTTCTAATGGTGATTCCCGACGTAAAATCTTACCAACCATCTGAATGGGAATGGATCGCTTGAATCACCATTCCATTCTCATTCCATTCTCAGATACCAACCGTCCCCTAAGTGTTTTAGGAGACAAGGGAAAATCAAGTTGAAGGCTTTCAAGATCTAAGAAGTTATCCATAAATTTACTTGTTTTTTGTTTTAGTTTTAGTTTACTAGTTTATAAGACTATATTCCTTTTGAATTTCTTTATAATTCTCAATTTTTCTGTATAAGGTGCAAATAACCTTGAAGTATTAAGTTAAACTAAAAAATTCATTTTTTCGAAACCATTACGGTAATTAGCACTCTGTTAATCAATGTTGAAAATTGTCAAAAAAATAAAAATAATAAGATTATAATTGTCCTTTGAACAACAATCTTGATGTATTTGAACCTTATTCACATATAAAAATATCTATATTAACTTAAATAACCCGAAATCACATGCTGTCAGAATCCACGATCGGCATTGCTGGTCGATCGCCATGGGCAAATATGGAAAAAAATAGCATGCCATTGGCCTTTCAATGCCCATTGACCATTCTATGGCCGTTGCCTGTTGGCCGGTAATGACACTTTTTATCATATCTAACAACGACATTTTGTGTCATAAGATATGCCAATTTCACATTAATTTTCATGCAAAATCTGTCACAACAATTTTATTTTATTTTTCCTTCACTCAAATGTAATTTGCTTATGATAAGTAGTAGTTTTGCCCTTTTAACACTTGATATAGCTAGTAATAAAAGCATGGATGCGATCAAGCACATCGGAAAACGAGCATACTAAAATCCTAATTAGTAAACTGGATATATATATATAGGGGTTGGATCCAATGAGAACTCATCTTTTTGAGATTGAGAACCATACGATAAGACGTTGAAGATAATGCAAAAACAAGATAAAGTTGTGCATAACGAAAACTTTCTAAAATTGTTGCACAACAAAATAATTTTAGAAAGTTTTCATTATCAACTTTATACTGCTTTATGCATAATCTTCAACGATTATCATGGTTAGTAGTCATAAAAAGATGCTATTCATTGATCCACTCCTATATATATATATATATATATATATATGTTGGTTATAGAGATAACCACATCTTAGATAAAAAATAAGAACAAATAACCATCGTTAGATTAAATAAGATCGGACGACTCATAATTATTTAATGATAAAAATAGTCAAATCCTTAAATTTTCGCTATTTGGATATTTCACATTCTATTCTTCGTTGTTCATAAAATTCATGTTATTGTTCATATAATCGTAGTTCTTGTGCATGCTATACATTCCAATTCATTGTTATGTTCATGTAATTCATGATGTTGTGCATGTAATCGTAATAATTGTGCATATGAGAATAATTACGAAAATCAATGTATAAAATCCCTTGATTTTAGGGCTAAATGATTTTCATTAAAATATGAGGATAATAAAATATTTATAATTAATCTTGACCGCTAGATTATAAAAATGAATGGACCATATTAGTAGGGCTGACAATTCGTGTGTGTCGGGTCGTTATCGTATCGAAACGATAACGACACGACACGATAAGACCAAACACGAACACGATCTGTTAAGGATCTGTCCGACACAAACACGACACGAAATGTACTGATACAGACACGACACGAATATGAAATAATTTTTTTCGTGTTGACACGACATGACACGAAACGATAAATTCAAATTCAAATTCAAATCAAAAAATTAATATAAAATAAAAATGTATAAAATATTATTAAATTAATATTAAATATTTATAAATATTATCGAATTATACGAAAAATACACAATCCGACATACGAATGGAACACGAAAATTATCGTGTTACATGAACACGAAACGGATCCGACACGAACACGATATGAAATTATCGTGTCCTTATCATATCGACACGATAAGGACACGAACACGATAAGATTGAACACTAACCTGTTAATTTCGTGTGTATTCGTATTGTATTCTCGTGTCGTGTCGAAAATTAACAACCCTATATATTAGTTCTTAATTCTAAAAAAAAAAAATAGAGTTATCCTTATATATATTTGAAAAAAAATGCATATCCATATATGCCAGAATTTTGAGGAACGAGTGATGTATATAATACCATAACGGAATGGGCCTTTATATCATATAAACTGATTTGGCAATGAGGACAAAACTGTAATCATACTATTTTGTGTGCAACAGTTTCCAAAATTCCAACAAGACAAGATTACAAAATTCACCCACAACAAAGTTTGAATTTTTAAACCTTCCAAATTTATATTCCCACTCAGTTCTATCGTTAGATTCCACCAAATCTAACATGTCGGAAAAAAAGGTTGAGTAAAACAATAAAAACGATCTAAGAAGGCCGTGATTCGCGAACAAATCCTTCCCAATGAATCTCAGATTTAATGCTATAAAACGGCTGTTCCACCAACTAATTTATACGATTAAAACACACACTAACTAATTACGATAAACAACCATATATTTTTCTCGGTATAATTTTAACTAGGATTAATATGACAACACTTTGCTCTATGAATGGACTTTTATGGATTTATGTCTCGAAAAATATAAAATCAATTTGAAACTATTTCTAAAACTTCCAACGTCGCATTTTAATTGTTTTTAAATACTGATTAGCACACGATCATTCATATAGTAGGTTCGATGAAATATAATTCTCCCATCAAAATCATTTCTTGATTTTGATGGCACGTCTTTTAATAAATTTTAATGAATATAAAGTAAGTAGGTGTAAAAAATTGATCATGGAGATAATCAATGAATATATTAATGGATATTAGGTATAAAAAGGTGAGTAATGATTGATTTTTTTTATAAATAAATAGGTTTAAAGTAAAAATATAAAATTGATGTTTAAAAAAAAATAAATATTATTTGTGGACGAATCAAAATAAAATTAAATAAATGTATTTATTAGAGGGAGATAGAATATCCTTTAAATTTTAGATAGATTTTACCACTATAAAGATTTATTATCAAGTTTAATGTACTAACTTATACATCAAAGAAACTCAAATTAAATATATAATTGCATTGAATGAAATGTACACACAATATATTATTATTAAATTAATTAGCTAAAAGATCTGAATTACTGAGACGAATTTCTGATCAAGCGAGCAGACTTGCATGCATCACTGCATCTGGAATAGGAAATCACGACCATGCCAAACCGAGATAAGAAAAAATTCCATTGCAGGAAATGATGTAAAAAACAAAAATAAAAGGCAAATCCGTCTCAGAAATACTGAGACAAAATTTAAAATTATTTTCGGATGCGAAAAAGAAAAGAAAGAAGACAGTTCATTCAACAAAGTGATGAAGCCTTTTCGGCAACTACTCACGCAATAATTCATTTAAATTGGCTACTTACCTTTGACTTTTTATTTACAGCATCATCACATATTTCGTCTCGCCGTTTCTACATTAATTCCAGAAGTAACCCTACAGAAGCTCTAAAATTACACCCTCCACCAACAGATCTACACTACAGAAAGATAAAACACTCCAAGGACACAAGTGGGTTTTCAAGCGACTCCTTACTCGCGTGCATCGGTGGCCACTTGCTATCGCCACTCTCTTTCCCTCCATCAAACTTCCGGATCTTGTCCGCGGATCCGGGCGCGACCCGACCGGGCGATTTACCCGTTTTCCTCGCTGATTGAGCACGCCCGAGACCCGGCTCCGCGCGCGTCGCCGGTGACCTCGACCTTCTCCCCGATCTCTCCCCACTCTCCCTTCTCCTCCCGTATCCGGATGCGGGTACGTGTCGCGCCCGACCAGGGGAGGGCTCGGACCTCCTGCCGGGAGATCTTCCCACCGTTTTTTCCCCATGTATCTCGCCGGAAAATGCCCGGTTTCTCAACCTCGCCGGTGACCGTTGCCGGAACTCACGCAATTCGGCGACTCTTCCGTCGCTGTTGCGCTCTCTCTTCTCCGTCACGGACGTGGAGGCGCTGACACTATCGCTGAGAATGCTGCAGATCTCGGATGCCTCGGACAGATTATCGGCAGTGAACGCCATTAACGGCGGCTTGCACACGATGCCGTCGTGGCGTTCCTTGTCCCGCAACAGAGGCGCTGACTTGATGAACGGGCTTTCATGCTTGCTCGGGAAATTTGGGATTGGGGGCAGCGGGGGTTTGGGGGTTTCAGAGAGGACTTCTTTGACTGTTTCTTCTTCGACGAGTGGGTGGCTGGGGGGCGGCGATTTGCTGACGCCTCCGTGTTTGGTGGTGGAGGTGGGAATGTTGCCGGTTTTTTGAGGTGGCGGGGATTTATTGGTGCTGACGCAGCACCCCATTGAGGTTTTCGGATGCGGGTAGTTTTCACATGGAGCCGCGGCGGCGGCGGCGGCGGCGGTGGAGGAGCAGTGGGATGATGAATGAGAAGTAGTTGGGTGGGAGAATGAATCTTGTGAATTTATTGGATTTGGGTGGATGCCTTCTGTGGTTGGGAATAGATAATTATTATAATTGTAAAATTGGAATAATGAAATGGAGATTGCAGTCTGTTTTAACAAAAATAGATTTCGTTGATTTGGAGAGGCAAATGGCTAATAATGATTAGAGCTCATCTCATTTAAATTTCATAATAATATCATACTTGTAAAAATTCTCAACGATGTTAGACGATGTATTTGACTCCTTCAGTTCTCTAATTACTCTTTCTTTTTTTCTTTTCTTTTTTTTTTGATATCACGAAGCCGTAGTCGCTACCTTGTGTGCAAGACCTGTAATCCCATGATCGTGTCTGATAAATGCAAACCACACATGATAGATAAACTACACTTGGAAAACCAGGTGTGATAGGCTCAAACTCATAGAGACGTTTGGTGGAGTTCGAACATGTGACCTCTCGACCACATGAACCCACCTTAACCATTGATCAGAAATTTAAAATTCATCGACTCCACAAATTATTAATATTTAGCTACCAAATTCATTGACTCTACCACTAAATCGTACACACAATAATTTTAATCTAAAAATTTGAGGGTCCTAAATTATTTTTATCTTGGTAATTTATAACTTCCGTCCCCTTTCATTTAACAACAAAGGAAATAAATTTCACCATTAATTACATTACACGAAGCAAGAAAACAGAAACGTCATGTCTTTTGAGTCTTCTCAGTGGTCGGTCTCATGACTGCGCTGGTTGTGACTTGTGATGATAGTATATATAAATCCATGTTCAGATATTATTGTTTGATAATATCTGATAATCACATGCATCAATGGATTCTATTCGCTTTTGTCCTTTTAACTTGTTACTATTTTCTTGTCAAACACAAATGGTAGGCTTCATCAATGAATCTGTCACTCATGATTAGTAAATTGTACGTAAATCTAGTCCCACTATATCTATATTCAATTTGAGATCAGAAATCTAACTCCTTTATTTTCTATAATTAATTTATTGTTAAAGTTCCATTGAAGAATAATTCACTCATTATCCCGAATAACCCTGATTTAAGACCCGATTTAAGAAATTAGTGAATTAACCTCGTTGATTTGTTGATTAAAAAGGCTATACGTACGTTCGTTTTATTATTTTATTTTGTGGGAATGCAGTACGTTCATTTAATTAATCATTTGGCTGAACTGACGCATGACAAATATTAAGTCCATGATTTAGTCATGATTTACCCACTTGTCTAGATGTTCGTTTTACATAAAAAATGTATTATATTGAAAAATGTCACTTTAATCCCTATATCATTTACCCACGTCTACGTGTTCGTTTTTACACAAACTATGCACTATATTGGAAAATGCCACTTTAATCGTTATATTAATATTGATTATATTTTAAACTATCTATTTCGAATCAATCGTGTACTTTATATATTTTTTTTATTCTGAAAAATTTACGTTGTGAATTGTCATTTTGTATAACAATCTCAGGATGTCGTTTGTTCCTTGAAGCTTTTGAAAAGATTGTTAGATATACTGCGGTAATCGGGTGAGGCACATCAACTTTTTTTGGAATTGGCAAAATGAATTAGGGACATAATTGATACAAAATCGGTAATTTAGATATTTAGATTTTTAAATAATATTTTCAATAGTTTATTATATAATTGAAAGTACCAAATTTATTTGAAATTCAAAGTAATATTTACCGGAAATGGTTTATGTCAAAACACATCATTATATATAACTATAAATATATAGAAGGTGGTTTAAATAATTTTTAAATTATTTTAACAATTAAAATTAACTTACACCATTAATCTTTGTATAATTAATAGTTGCCATAAAATACTATATATCAACGAAAATTATAAAAAGAAGCATTGTGTCATTTTAGGGGTGAGCTCGATCGATTCAATTGATAGCCGAAGTGAAATCCTAAAACAAAACTAACCCAGGTTTTTAAATTTATCGATTGAATCGATCAAGGTTTTTCTCAAATCAAACTGAATCAAATAAAACTCCAAACGTTGATTTTGATTAACCAAACTTTATATTGTATTCTCATTTTATATCAAAATTTATTATCCAAAATAGCCCAAAAAATAATAATAAAAACAAAATAAATTCATGACTATTCAATGAAATATAGTAATATATATTAGCCTTTAAGACTTTCATGGTTTAAAATAAAAATATATATTAAATATATATTAAATATAAAAAATTCAACCAGTTTGATTCGAAACAAATTTTTATCCAAAAATTGTGTGGAACCAAATAAATTTCATTCCTAGAATTAAAACTGAACCGAATTAAACCAAATATAACTAAAATGAACTGAACTAAACGGACTAAAATAAAAAATTCGATTCACTTTGATTATTCGATATTTATTCGATTTTGCTCACTTCGATTTCCATGTATTTTAGTTTTCAATTATAAAGTAAAATAGTAAATGACTGACTTTATGACTAATTTGATGTGAAAACTGGCAACAAATAAAAAATGGGTCCCACTCTCTGAATGTATCAGAGTAATTAATAATTAAATTGCCAAGTCAAGTTGTAAAATTGTTGTTCACGCTACTTTTATTGCACTGCATCACTCTAAAGATTCACTCGAACAGCAAGCTAGATTTGGTAGGCCTCACCTGCTGGCGTCATTTTTAATTACCAATTTTTAAAAATTATTTTAACAATTTTAATTCTCAAAATATTATTTACTCCATCGATAATAAGTGTATCTCTTATAGACGATATGAATTTTAATAAAATTATTAATGAATATTATTTAAATGAAGGAATGATCACATCGTATATTAGATTGTTAGTAATAGAATTGGTATTTTGATAACGGAAGAAGTATGTCATTTTAGTAAGAATTATTATCGCATAAATACATGATTTTTTATTGTATTTTAGTTTTGCACTGGGGTGAGCATTTAAATTTTGTCAAATTCGAATCTAGTCGAAAAATTGAATTTTGATTTTTTTTTTCCGATTTGGATTTTTCACCTATCCCACGGCTAATCGTGAGGACATTATATTACTATATTAGGAAATATACATTTTAAATCACATCTTTGACATTTTTAATAATAAATATAACATAGCGTATGGATAATCATCATAAATTTATGCATGCTATTTCCGAAGATCTCCATAATGCAAATCGATTTTTTTGGAAATTGGTGTTCACATTTTCTGGTTAGTTGTTGATTTTATTGTTATTATCATTGTCAGGTTTGTGCTATTGAGGCCGTCGGCAATGAGGGTAATATGGTAGATTTAAAATAGTCATAACAAGAATACATATATACTTAAATTGTAATTACTTATATATTATGATACACATGTTCAAAAGGTCAGGAGGTGAGAAGTAAAACGATATTTTCTCAATTTACTATGGATAACTTTTATTACTCATGTAACATATATAAACACGCGGTTCCATGTGAATAATAAGCAATACATTAGTCCTCTGCAGTGCACTAACGATGATGTAGGTAGATTCGCGATGAGAGATGTCACAAATTCAACCCCACCAAACGCCTATGGGTTTGAGTCACACACACGGTTTTCAAGTGTGGTTTACATGTCCCGTGTGGTTTGCGCTATTGCACGCGAACGTGGGCTTTATCCAAATCTTGTACCTAAAGTAACAGCACTTGGTTCTCATGATACAAAAAAATAAATAAAAAAATAAGCAATACATTAGGTGTAGGAGTGTTTCCTCACCATTGTATTCAACTTTCTTCCTTTTTGTTTTCTTTTCCAAAGTTGAATACTAAAGTATTAAGTAATAGTATGATTTTGTATGTGCGGACAAAGTTTACAGCCCTCATTCCAAGTAAAATATTATTATTATTATTATTATTATTATTATTATTATTATTATTATTGGGGAGGGGAAAATAGTGGAAATGGAAATAAAAATATAGCTACTTAATTAATTTTCCAAGCATGCGCGAGGTGGCCCGCTCCGTGGAAATAAGTGCTAAAATTAATTACCTACATAAGTTAATTATCAATTAATAATCAATATTGTGATTGTGAAGATAAATTTTCCAGTTTTTCCATTTACCATGTGGTCCAGAAGGTTTAGGATTATTATCACTCGAACCACATAAATTCCTTGTTATGGTTTGTATTATGCAATGTACACGTAACCCAAATGCTATCCCATTTTTTAATATTCCAATTATTATTTTCTTACATGTTTTTTTTTGTTCAGAGATACACTTCACCAAATACATTATTTACCTGTGATAGTAATGTTTTACCAAATAATGCGCCTAAAGAAAATAAAATAAAGTGAAACCATAGTCTATAACATAAAGTTGTTGGAAAGCGATTATGTAACTAAGACAGTAACTCACGGCGACATAACTTAAAACGTAAAAATAGAAGATCAAAACTAACAATGAATTAAAACAAGAAAATACAATCAAACTGAAAACAAAACCGTAAGCAGATGCCGAGTCGAGGAGGCCTCTTTCCGCAAGACGAGATACGCCCAGTAGTGCTCTCGGATCCGCGATCGTCCCAAAGATGAAACGGCGGCGTCTCGTGGGTGGCGACCACAGACCAACGAGCTCCGTGAACCGGACGGAGGCGAGGATGACAGCTTAGACGAAAGTATGTATGCAGGGAGTGCTCTAAAGTATCTTTGGAATGCTTTTGCGATGGATGGCTTATCTTTGGGAGACATGTCCTATTTATAGCGTCGTCCCTCATGGGAAGCATCTTTGAGTCAACACCAATTCATGTCGGGTGTTACGGAGTTATGTCCCCTATCGAGTGCGGCGGTTTCGGAGACAACGTGGGCACGCTTCCCGCAGAGCCATCATGTCGGGCGTTACAGGCGGTTCGGCGACGAATCGGACAACGCGTGCGTCGTGTTCATTGGGCGTATCCGGACGTCTCTTCAAGTGCACAGCAGCCCAACGGATTGGGCCACGAGTTGGGCCTCGGACCAACTCCATCGCACGCGAGCCCAACGGATTGGGCTACACGATGGGCCTCGCACAACTTCATCTTTGGGCTCGATCAAACGTTGATCCAAAATATAAGGACAATGGGCCACGAACCAAGCCCACGCAAGCCCACGAAGCAGCCCAAAGACCACCCAAAGACCAATTGCGAAGATCCAAGATCCAAGATCCAAGATCCAAGATCCACGATCCACGATCCACGATCCACGGACCACGAACCGGGCGAACCGAACCGAGCCGGAGCCGAGCCGGGCCGGGCGGGCGGGCCGGCACGCAGCGGCGGGCGCCGGGCGCCGGGCGCCGGGCGCCGGGCACCGGGCCGGCCAGGCGGCGGCGGCGGCGGCAGGCACAGCGCGTCTGTGTGGGCTTCACCCATCACTTGCACATAATTATACTAAGTGTTCAATGAACCACTTATATAGACAATTAATGAAGGTACATTAATCAATGTGGGATAAGGATTAATTAATCCATGCTTATCCCCTTAAGCACAAAACTCCATGTTTAAGTGACCAACTTTGATCCACTATTTCTCACTCACCGGAAATTGGATTTGAGAATGTGAATACACCACGATCATCTACTCAAAACGTAGATCGATCCTATGCCATTTAATTTCACAAAATTAAATGTTACGTCACTCAAAATCTTGGTCAAAGTAGCTTCCTGGCAAATTGACAACATATATAATTTATATATATATATACGCTTGATTTCCAACAATCCCCACATGAGTGGAAATAGCCGTATGCATGATGCGAACACGCTCGATCCTCAAGAGATGTTAAAATATTTGACAGTGGTTTATGGCCTTGAACCTTCCATAGTTAGTACCATCGAGTACAAAGCGGATTAGTGGACACGATGCCTTGAACTATTCCCCACAAGTGCTGTCAAACAATGGTATTAACACTTTAACACCTCAACCTCATCCGTTCTCACGTTTGATTCCATTTTGGCCATGGACATCCACTTTGGATTCATAAGTGTTTTGTTTGAAGCGGCCCACTGCACTTACATAGGTGATTCTTTCCAGTATCTTGCCATACTCAACCTCCTCGGTATCTTAGGAATCATTAAGAGTCAACGACTCAACCTCACCACTAAGCGAGTTTTTCAACACTCGTTTGCTTTCTAGGAACAGACTAACTTGAGTGTTTATACACGAACTCATATAGCTTAGTTCTCCCATTGAACCAAGTTCTTGGGATCTCCATCATCATGGTTGGGTTACCACTATGATTGTTCTTAAGATGTGGATTTTAGTCCCATTCCTCTAGCAACTTGATCATTTGATCCGGTTCAACCCTTTGGTTAACGGATGCGCCAGATTATCTATTGACTGACATAGTCGATTGATATAACCCCACTGAGATCAAATGCCTCACGGTATTATGTCGCCGACGATATGTCGAGACTTACCATTATACAAACCACTTTTCGCCCTTCCAATAGTCGCTTGGCTATCACGGTGAATCATCACGGTGGCGCGGGTTTAGACCAACATGGAATATCTTCCAAAAATTACGAGCCACTGGCTTCCTCACCGCCTTTATCCAAAGCTATGAATTGATTCCATGGTGGATCGGGCTATACACGTCTGCTTCGTGGATCTCAAGAAACAAGACCTCCCCAATCGTGAACACGCACCCACTTGTAGAAAGTGAATCTTCGTGTCGGATATCCAATTGGCATCACAAGCACTTTCAAGTACGGGGATATCTCGTGAAATGCGACCCATGATTTTGAGTATACTTCAGTACCTCAAAACTCTCACTAAAGCCTTCCAATGCTCCTTGCTTGATTGCTCGTAAACGACTCAATTTGTTCACGGCGCAAGCTATGTCGGGTCGGTGCAATTTGTAAGATACATCAAACACCGATGACCTTAGCATAGTCTTCTTGCCCAACGTGTTCACCCTGTTCTTACTCAGTGAACATTGAGCTCTAATGGGGTCTTAGCAGCAAACTATCAAACGTTGAATTTCTTAAGCACTTTCTCAACGTGGTGAGATTGTGTCAAGACAATTCGTCGATCTTCTTAGAATCTTGATTCCAAGAATCACATCAGCTAAACCCATGTCCTTCATGTCAAAATTTCTATTTAACATGCGCTTTGTGTCATTAATGACTTGAGTATTGCTACCATGATCAACATGTCATCTACATACGACACACTATAACATAACCATTATCGGTGTTCTTAACGTAGACACATTTGTCACACTCGTTGATTTTGAAACCATTTGCCAACATTACATTGTCAAATTTCAAGTGCCATTCAACGGCGCTTGTTTCAAACCATATAGAGACTTCACGAGTTTGCATACCTTACCCTCTCGACTGGTACTACAAACCCTTCGGTTGCTCTATATATACCTCATCCTCGAGGTCACCATTCAAAATGCGTCTTAACGTCCATTTGATGAATCTCAAGATTGTGCAAAGCAAGAATTGCGAAGCACCTAATAGACGTAATCCTCGTCACGGTGAATAGGTATCGAAGAAATCGTATCCTCTCTTTGTTTAAACCCTTTGACAACCAAACGGGCCTTATACTTTTCAATTGATCCATCCGCTTTGTACTTTCTTTTAAGGATCCATTTGCATCCTAAGGGCTTACAACCTTCGGCAAATCAACCAACACCCAGTGTGGTTTTGCGAATGGAATCAATTCGCTTTGAGCGACCTCTCGCCGAGCATCCCGTCTCGACCGAGCATAGGCTACTTTGATCGAAGTTGGTTCTTCGTCAACATGAACGCAATATAGTCGGGACCAAAATTCTTTGGCGTTCGACTTCTCGCCACGTCTCGGTTCCGACCCCTCTGGATCAGACCTCGATCGCTTATGCGATATCGGTTCTTTCTCCAAAGGTTTAGAACTCGAAGCTTCACCATCAGCTCTATTGCTAGAACTGGCTTCATTTTTATCCTTGTCTTTACAGGGATAAACACTTTCAAAGAATATAGCATTCCTTGATTCAATCGTCGTCCCCACAACATATCGGTACCTCGACCGTGGATCGAAAACGATAAGCGTTGTTCGTTGCATACCCAATAAAGATACAATCGACTGTTTTAGGTCCAATTGTAACTTGTTTAGGAAGAGGCACCTCAACCTTCGCCAAACACCCCCACACTTTGAGATATTTGTACGATGGCTTTCTTCCTTTCCACAACTCGTAAGGAGTGACATCCTTACCTTTGAGTGGAATCTTGTTCAAGATGTAGTTGGTCACAAAACAGCTTCCCCCACAAGTTACGGGGTAACCTCGAACTAATCAACAAAGCATTCATCATCTCCTTAAGTGTTCGATTTTTACGTTCAAGAGCGCCATTAGGCGAGGTGAATAAGGGTCGTCGTTTGATGTATTATACCACTTTCGTTGCATAATGCCTCAAACGGAGCTACATATTCTCCCCCTCTATCACTTCGAACAGTCTTAATTCGACAGCTTAATTGATTCTCGGCTTCGTTCTTGAAGTTTTTAAAAGCTTCATAGCACCGTCTTTACTTCTTAGAAGGTAAAGATAACAATATCTTGTACAATCATCAATAAGCGTGATGAAGTACTTTTACCACCTTTAGTTTGTACAAACTTTAAATCACACACATCGGTGTGAATAAGTTCTAGAGGCTTAGTGCTCCGTTCTCACCGAATGAAGCGGTAACTTAGCCATTTTGGCTTCCACACAAACCTCACATTTCGTTTGTGTATTAACTTCATTTAACTTTAGTAAATCTAAATTTACTAATCTTTTATTGCATTTAGATTAACATGTCCTAATCTATAATGCCATAAATCGAGCACTCATCAAGTAAGAGGAAGTAGATGCATTTTTATTCATAGCAATCTTGGGTACACTACATGACCATTACATTCAATTTGAAAAGACCCCCGGTGAGATAACCCCTACCAAGGAACTTTCCAAACTTAGTCAAGACAAACTTGTCCGACTCAAAAACTAGTCTAAAACCCTTATTAACTAGAATAGAGCCCGACACTAAATTCTTGCGAATGTCCGGGACATGCAGCACATCCTTCAAGGTGATCTCAATGCCGGACGACATCTTGAGCACCACATCACCAACTCCGGCAACCTCGGACGAAGCTTGGTTCCCCATGTTGAGCTTCCTCCCCTCAACAGGCTTGTAGGTGGAGAAACGCATCTTTTCGGCGCATACGTGCTAGATTGCGCCAGTGTCGATGAACCATCCACCTTGATTCTCGACGTGGTTGACTTCTTCGGTCACCACAACAGCCAAGTCATCCTTGTCCCATTTGTCGAAGTCCTTCTCGACAACGTTGGTAACTTGCTTAGCCTTCTTCTTCTTAGTCGGCGGCAGCCTCACGTGTGGCCATGCTTGCCACAATTATATGATCCCGTCAAACTTACGGAAACCACCTTCCTTTCGCTTTATCTTTGACATTGGGACGAACACGTTTGTTGGAGGACCGCCTCTCAATAGGTTGGCTCTAGCATCGATCAAGCCTTTCCCTTTAGTTCTAGCTTCTTCACGCCGACTCGATCGCGATCGGCGATCAAGTCTTCAAGTGTCATATCCTTTCGCTTGTGCTTAAGGTAGACCTTGAAGTCTCTCCACCCCGGGTAACTTCTCAATCATCGTGGCGACGACAAAGCCGTCCAAAGCGGTGTGCCGACTTCGACGAACCTCGTGCACAATGAGTTGAAACTCTTGCACTTGGTCCATGATCGGTCGAGAATCGACCATCTTGTAGTCCAAATATTTGGCTACAATGAACTTCTTTATACCGCATCATCACTACGGTATTTCTTTTCCAACGCATCCCACATACTTTTGGATGTCGTAACAACAAGATAAACACTATACAAGCTATCTTCTAAACTACCAATTATAAAATTTTTACAAAGGTAGTCGCCAAGCGCCGATTGTCATATCTTTGCTCGGACGTGAAAGTCCGTCACTTGACCCGAACGGCGGGCTCATCTTCCACCAAGAAGTTGGCGAAGCCCAACGTCGTGGTAGAACAACATCTTTGTCGCCATCTCTTGAAGTCGGATCCTCCAAACTTGGCGGCTTCTCGGCGGCGCATCATCCTGCGGTATGAGCAGTGGCGAGATCGATCCATGATCGATCCACGGTGTTAGATCCCGTGGATCCAACGATCGACCAGCGAAAAGTGCGATCGTCGAACCAAGGAACCACTAAAAGTGGAACCAATTGTTGAACCACTAAAAGTGGAACCAGCGATCGACCAAAGGGTCCCATGGTTGATCTCGAAGGCATCGAACCAAACATGACCGAAGCCATTGTGCGGTGGGCGGCGGCGGCGAGGCGGCGGCAGCGGCGGAGGCGGAGTCGGTGGCGGTGCGGTCGACATCTCCAAGCAAAGGTATTATTTCGAAAGTTTTAAGTCAATTTAGAAGTCGAACTCCTCGGCGGTGATATCTCGTCTTGCGATTGTTGGAAAACGGTGTACGAACTAGTACGAACTTGCGGGCGTATTACAACTTAAAAGCGAAAAATAGAAGATCAAAACTAACAATGAATTAAAACAAGAAAATACAATCAAATCGGAAAACAAAACCGTAAGCAGATGCCGAGTCGAGGAGGCCTCTTTCCAAGACGAGATACGCCCGGTAGTGCTCTCGGATCCGCGTATCGTCCCCAAAGATGAAGCGGCAGCGTCTCGTAGGTGGCGACCGCAGACCAACGAGCTCCGTGAACCGGACGGAGGCGGGCGAGCTTGACAGAAAGTATGTATGCGAGTGCTCTAAAGTATCTTTGGAATGCTTTTGCGGTGGATGGCTTATCTTTGGGAGACATGTCCTATTTATAGGCGTCGTCCCCCTCATAGAAACATCTTTGAGTCAACACCGAATTCATGTCGGGTGTTACGGAGTTATGTCCCCATCGAGTCTGCGGCGGTTTACGAGACAACGTGGGCACGTTTCCGCAGAGCCATCATGTCGGGCGTTACGACGGTTACGACGAATCTGGACAACGCGTGCGTCCGTGTTCGTTGGACGTATCCGGACGTCTCTTCAGTGCACAAGAAGCCCAGCGGATTGGGCCACACGAGTTGGGCCCGGACCAACTCCATCGCACAAAGAGCCCAACGGATTGGGCTACACGAATTGGGCCCGGACCAACTTCATCTTTGGGCTCGATCAAACGTTGATCCAAAATATAAGACAATGGGCCACGGAACCAAGCCCACGAACGAGGCCCAAAGGCCCCAGAGACCACCCAGACCAAGACCAAGACCAAGATCCAAGATCCAAGATCCAAGATCCAAGATCCAAGATCCACGATCCACGATCCACGATCCACGGACCACGGACCACGGACCGGGAGCGGGCGGGCCGGGCCGGGCCGAGCCGGCGGAGCCGAGCCGGCCGAGCCGAGCCGAGCCGGGCCGGCCGGGCCGCGGCGGGCACGGCACGGCGCGGCGCCGGGCGACGGGCGCCGGCGCACCGCACACGGGCGGCGGCGGCGGCATGCGTGTACATGCGATGAAACTTTCCACCCATCACTTGTGCACATAATTATACTAAGTGTTCAATGAACCACTTATATAGACAATTAATGAAGGTACATTAATCAATGTGGGATAAGGATTAATTAATCCATGCTTATCCCCAAGCACAAAACTCCATGTTTAAGTGACCAACTTTGATCCACTATTTCTCCTCACGGAAATCGGATTTGAGAATGTGAATACACCACGATCATCTACTCAAAACGTAGATCGATCCTATGCCATTTAATTTCACAAAATTAAATGTTACGTCACTCAAAATCTTGGTCAAAGTAGCTTCCAGCAACTTGACAACATATATAATTTATATATATATACGCTTGATTTCCAACAAAAGTAGCATAAAGACGTTTTGGGCAGCCAATAATGGAGGTGCAATTTACAGGTCTCCATGAAAAGAAGCAGAATTAGTAAGCAAGATTTACGATTATCTCAACTGAACTACTGCTTTTACAAGAATTGTGGAGTAGGACATGACATCACAAATTTAATTACAATAATTCAACTCTAAAATTGGTTAGAGGATCTGATAGAATTTTTCATTTAAAATGAATTATGCTTTTATAGTTGTAAAATAATTTATAAGATTTTGCTCAATATGAAAACAATTTCCTACTCCTTCAGTATTTTTTATTTTACCGAACTAGTTGCCATAATAAACTATAACATAGCAGTAAAAACTACTTTTAGAAGAATCAATCTTCTCTTTTTTAGTTTTCATTTTTTCTCCCAGATGGCTACAATTGTTACATGTGTTATTCAAATGATAATATGAATTTAGTAAAAACTATTTTTTTCTGTACGTCGGTTTAAATGGAAAAAGAAAACGAGAATATGAATTTTGTAACCAAATATGGGCCGGGCCGAGGCTAATCAAGAAGCCCAAATTCGAATTTGTTTCACTTTCTTTTAGAAGTACTGTTTTGTAGAATCTTCAACAGCAATTGCAAACTCACCAATTAATGTTCAATTTCTTTTTTTCTCTATCTGCTGTCATCTTAATTAAACTTCAGTCTTCCATTTTCTAGATTATTATTGATTGGAGGCTTACTATCACTTTCATGTTACATGAAGACATTTGCATGAGATGTGCCAGCCATCCATTATGCATAGAGGTGGCAAAGTAGCGGGCAGGCGGACCCGGACTCGTCGAACTTTTAAATTTTCGGGCGGGCCAAAATTTTGGCCTAAAATATGAAGCTTCAAACCAACCCCTGACGAGCTTTCGGTGAAGTTTTTTAGATAATTTTTAATATATAAAATTAATATTTTAAATTTGAAAAAAATTAATTACTTACTTTATTAAAACGAATACCCAATATGTTGAATTGTTTCCCACATTTTACTACTTTTTTATGTATTTATTATTGAAACTATATATTTATAGTAGGAGCTAGTTATAATTGATTGATGCATTATACTGATGTGCAAAAGACTTGAAGTAGTGCTCTTCCACTGTTCACTAATTTATTTAAGATACACTGTTTCCTTTTGTCTGAGGTCTATACAAAATTATTTAGTTGATATTTAATTACTCTTTATAGTTTATACGTATAGTGGGGATAAGTGTTATTTATGTTATTCGTATTGACAAATTTATGTCTCTTTGGATACCTAAGCTTTAGTTTGTCTTTCACTTTCATATCTTTGTATTTCTTTTCTACATATTATGGTCACGAAGTGGAGAGAAATACCCATACCTATACCTTAATTTATAGTTAAGTCAGCCTTATAGATATGTATATTAAATAATATTATAAATATATATATTTAATAGAAATCAGGTGACTTTTTATATAACCCTTTCTTTTTTTGCCCAAAGCCGGTAGGCCGGGGTTTTTCTACGCTTTTTAGGCTCGGTTTTTTTCGGGCCTTTGATTTTGAAGCCCAAATCGGCCCAAACCCCGGGTACCCCAGGCGGGCTTTTCAGGCCGGGCTCATTTTGCCGGCTCTAATTATGCACCGCAACTTCAAGTCCTGCAACGTGCTGCTCAACGATGAGATCTCTGTACAAGTTGCTGATTGTGGTTTGGCTTCTCTAATGCTGGCCAATTCCATTGCTCAGGTAATCTCATGTTGTTAAACTGAGACTTTCGTTGGGTTGCTTCTCTACTTGGGATCAAATAATTATAATTTTCCTAGATTTCTTGATAGTCTGTAATTACTGTTTACATGCTGTTGAGTCTTTTCTTAGTTGCAAAATTCCGGATATGGCGCTCGAGAGCTCGACTTTGGAAGCTATTCTTACCAGAGCGATGTTTACAGCTTCGAGTTGTAATGTTGTGGCTTTTAACTGGGCGAAAAGCTTAAGACCGGTATTTGAAATCTCTATGATATTTATAATGAAAACTGTGTTAAACCGACATCGAGCAGAAGCTAACATGTACTGACAACTCAGATCACGCCCCCGGGGAGAGCAGTATCTGGTTAGATGGGCGTTCGTGCAGCTTTATGATATAGATGCATTGTCCAGAATGGTCGATCCTTCCCTGAAAGGCGCTTATCCGTCCAAGTCTTTATCACGGGTTGCAGATATAATCTCGCTTTGTATTCAGGTGATACTTTCTGTCTCATTTTTGGCTGCATCGGGCAATTCTTGAATGTGTAATTTGAGAAAGGAAACCATATTTGTTTTAGTACAATACTGTTTCGCCTCTTTGCTTAAAAATGATGCTTCATTAGTTTATGAATCACATGAAAACTGAGATAGAAACTCTGAAAATGCATTTTTGTATGTGATCAATGAAGATTATGATTATCATAGATTGCCGTATTTGGATGATATATTCATGTCATTTTCGTGTGACAGCCTGAGCCTGAATTTAGGCCACCGATGTCTGAGATCGTGCAGAAGCTTTTGAGTTAATTTTTAAGTGCAGTGTTGGGACAAAAAACAGTTGGAGGTTGGTGATCAACATGTGCAAATTGCAATCACATATTGAGATAACTCATCGTACCCATGTTTCTTTCATCTCTCTATCTCTCAATTAAGGCCTTGGATTTTCTTTTGGTTCTAATCCGTTCTTTTGCATTTTGTAATATAGTAGTGGGGGGTTTTGTTGTCTACATCAAAATGTATAAAAAAACTTTACAAGACGTCCGATTTCTTAAAGGAAGGTACATTACTAATTATCTTATAGTATGATTGAGGCAGAAGTAGTGGTCAAATCATTTAAAAACAAAAGAAAAAGGTAAAGAAGAGGGGATTTTCCAACCTAAATAGGGATAAGGGATACCTAATATTATTTATTCATGCAATATAGTGCAGTGTCTTCATCACATAAAGATGAAAGCTAATCATTGTGTTCAATTTTTTGGTTAACTATTCTTTTAGTCTAATGATAATGGTTGTTCACCTGGTATGGTGGAAGGTGAGTTTTAGGTAGTTCTTGCTCAGTATGCATATATATAAAGTGTTATTGGTGTTAAAATACAACAACTTTGGTTGATTTTTGATTTACGGAGTACAAAAATACACAAACTTAAAGGTTATGGTAATTATTTTATCACGATTGAATTTTTTGCAAAAATTAAAGTGGGAATATAGTCGCCGACGAAAGTTAAAGCAACAATGAAATTTGCAAAAATTGCCAGCTAGAACGAAACCTAAGCCCGAGGCTTACCCCAAACTTTCATCATTGCCGATGTCAACAATCGTTAAGTTCGTGTAATTTTAGAATTCTTGTGTGCAAAATAAAAAAAATGGGTAAAATTTTGTGTATTTTAATCCCATTTAACACATTTTTTCTCAAGAAAAAATCCGGTGCACCGTGTTGAATTTTGAAATTGGAATTAGAACCCAAATTACCAAAATTTCTTTTTCTCTATCCTCCCGGTCTCAATGAAACCCGTCTGATATCAGTTTGTATAATCTTTGGTGGATTTTAATAATTCTTATTTTTATTTATTTCTTCGGTTCGATCATCTTAAACAAGCGTTGGATAGTTATGATCATATATTATCTTAAATTATAACAGCAATACATTTGTTTTAGGGATATATAACATAAATATATTGATTGCACCATCATTTAACTTTTGTACATGATTTCATAAGAAAATAATAAATTTTAGGAGTAGGCTAAGCTAGATAATCACAAAAATAGCAAGTTCCATGCATAGGGCATCGTCATGTATGAATTTATGATATTCACAACACCAAATGAACCGACGTGTATAGGATTAACTTCTTAAACTGTATTGCTTTAATATCTGGTCTTTATACAGTTGTCAGTTGTTACTTGTTAGCCCACTTTTGCTTTTGCCCCTCTACAAGTATTTCATGGGAGGAAGACTTAGTCGGATTTATTTTGTTTTGGATTTAAATTTGAGATTTCAAATTTCAAATTTGATTTTGGTTCTGATTCTTAATTGCATGAAACTTGAAATTTGTATACATACTACAAAATGGACTCCAATCGATATTTCTGAAAAACATGAGGTTTGTGTGAATAATGCACATAAGTGGAACTTAACTGTGTACAATGCAATTATGAATTTTTGAGAGAGAGAGAGAGGTGATTGAAGACGTAAATGTTGAATTTTGATAATTAAAGTTTACAAATACTCATAATTCAATATGATTTTGGAGTAATTTATAATCAATACCAACAAAAGATATTGCTTAATTTCATGTAGGGATGGCTAATCCAAATGATCAAGTACTTGACCTCGAAGTTTTCCCTTAAATGATACCCGACATTAGGGCTGTAAATGAATCAAACTATTCGTGAATTATTCGGAACTCGACTCGATAAAAGTTCGTTCGAGTTTGTTTAGTGAAGCTCGTTAGCTAAACAAACCAAGCTTGAGCATGATAGTATTCGGCTCGTTAGCTCGTGAACAAGTTCGTTAACTGATTTAACTTGAAAATATAAAATTATTAACTAGATACAATTATTTTCTTTCTATAATTAGAAATTATTGTGTTAAATCTCTAACTACTTTTATTTGTTATAAGAAACCAATAAATATATTGTGTTACTATGGATAAAATAATTATTTTTAAAATCAAATAATAATATTATAAACACATATCTAAATTTAGAAAGTCTGTTTGGGTTCGAGTAAAGCTCGAATAAGTTAAATGAAACTTCAAATATTCGATAAATAAAACTAGAATCGACTCGATCTAAACAAATCAAATTTGAAGACGATGGTGTTCATTCATTCGATTCAATTACACCCTACCCGACACTGACATGTTTACACATTTTGTATATTGTAATATCCGACTCTGTTATCAGGGTATGAGGAATATCCAATATTAAAGAAAACGAAACAGAAATTACTCTTCTTAGTTCTTATCCACGACCACTCTTCTTCTCCATGACTATTGGCTCCAAATTAAAAATCTGATTAGGTCTCAAGAAGTCCCGGTACCCGATGAACACCCCTTGCGAACTTTGACATTATCATTTTGCAATAAATGGAAAACTGTTCAATACTCTGTCGCTTTCAACTGCCGATTCGTTACGGTCAATGATAAGCCAATTAGGTGCTGATTGAGTATTTATTAGACTTATCATTATTACATTAAAATAAAATTGAAAATTTGAAGCCTGGATGAGGTCAAGCCAAATAAGTGAACGTCAGATTTTTTTTTTCATATCGGGGTATATGACCTCCTAATATGTTGTTTACTTAATTTGTTATTTAATTAATTGAAATGCAAGTTCAACTGAATGATTTAATTTCGACACCATTCAAAGACGGAAAAGTATAAGTAGATATATATTTGTATAATTTTTAACAAATCTAGCTTCAATGCTATTCTAGCTAGTGAGTGGTGACTATCTAACTCGAACCAATTATTATGAAGTTAGGTTATTTTGTCGTCAACAGTAATTATTAAGTAAGTAGAATATTTATCAATAAAAGGTATGTAGAACGCTAGCTACTGTCTCATTTTTATAGGCAAAATAATTTGTGGTATCTAGCTAGCTCCATGTAATATATAAGTCCTCGTGGATTATTCGTTGGTAAATTGATAACCTCGTGTTTGAAAAATAATAATTTTACGTCTTAACAATATGCTGTGCAATAAGCAACAACTAGTTTACAAGAATATTAACTTATCCATCATATAAAAAACACAGTATGAATTTTGTTATAGCTTACAACACTATATTATACTACATTGAAGAGTAACATAAATTGCAAAATATAATATTGAAATAAGATAGAGGATGTCGCATAATTGCCTAAATAGTAACAATTTATCGAGAAAAAAATATATAATAACCGGTTAGATTCATGAAGTGTTAGTTTGATTTTCGAATATTGTGATCCACATCAATATAAATGAACGTGTGTGATAATGAGACGATCTATGTTTGGAATAGCCCTATATGTCAAGTTCATGTGTATAAATCTATTATAGTACATGAAGAAACTAATAATGACATTTAATGTGTGCGTGTGTTGGCCTAGTGGTAGAGTGGTTAATGCCGAGGCCAAAGGTCTCCGGTTTGAGTCCACCGGATGCGGCCTTTAAGTTTCTATATTAAATTGACAAAAAAAAATGACATTTAATGTGTGCATGTGTTGGTCTGGTGGTAAAATGGTCAATGTCTGAGATTAAATGTTCTGGATTCGAATCGATCGTATCATGACCTTTAAATTTATGTATTTAATTGAAAATAAAATAAAAAAAATAATGACATTTAATATAAAGAAAGAAACAAATATATTCTGAACACTATGGTTAGCCCGTACCATTGCTTACACGTAGTGGTTGGAATGTCTCCACAACTCAATACAACAAAAACACTCTCATCCCATAAAATAAATATGCCAAAAAAAAGAAAAGAAAAAAAAAGACAGGTTCACTTCACAGCACAAAGATTTTGGTAATCATATCTGTGGCGGTAAAAAAGTCCTTGTCAGCACTCGTTTCTTGCAGCAGTAGTCATCGCGTACAGTAATTTTTTTACTGTATCTGCATTTATTTACCAATCATATCGGTGAAAATAAAAACCGCTAGTATTATTAATACGTCGAAAATATATACTGTTTTAAGTATTATTAAAAAAATAGTTTTCTGCTTTCGCCATACTTTCTTTTTCTTGAGGTCCACTATTGAAATCTCTCTTTTGCTCTGAAAATTTTCCATTTCTCCTTTCCCCCTTGTACGGTTACCGTTCGAAAATTCTATTCTTAACTTTTATCACTAGATTTTATCGTCTATACGTACAAATAACAGTATCTCTATAGATGTAAGCTGTGAGTTGTGTTTCCTGTATCTGCGCCTCGATCGGTTTGTTGGCGGGGCGCGGGCGCCGGAGGAGGAATTTCGAGCATCAGACTTTGAAGTTGGAGTAAGGACTAAGGAGATGTCGAAACGCGGATATAAGCTGCGTATCCTTTTGATTCTTCGTTTTCTTTTTCTTGGTCTACATATGTTTGCTGTTTTTGTTTGTAAGCGGAATGTGAATGTGCATGTCGGTGGAGTCGAATGCGCGGTGGCGGAATGTAAGTTAGGGTTTCAATTAGGGATTTTGTCATCTGAGTTGATTCGGCATTGATTTTCGTGGTTGGTTGGTTTGTTTTCTAGGTGCAAGGTCATTCAGTTAGAGAGAGGAATTGAGAACTTGACCAGGATTTTTTTTTTTTGCTTTCTTTCTATATTTCTCTCCTGTCAGCAATTAGAAAGCTAACTCAATTGTTACAGTGGTCTTCATTCTTATAGCTATAATAATCTCTCCTGTTTTTTTTTTCTTTTATTTTCATGTTCGGTTTTTCTTTCCAGAATTGAATTGAAAGAGTAAATTTGGTATTTAATTAATAATTTGGATGTGGTTTGGAGGGGAAGTAAGATTGAGATTTCGTTGGATATAACTTGTGTAACCTATATTTCTGGATTTTCTTTTTGTGCATCCTGTGTCAAACAAATTACTAACTCCCTGAGGTGTTTAGGTGATGAGTTGCATCTATAAGTTTTCTGTGACAAATTGTCCATTCTTGACTGTATGCAATAGAGGAATTTGTTGCACATGCGGGGAACGTAAATTGTTTGAGCTTTGGGAAAAAGAATTGCCGCGTATTTATTACAGGTGGAGATGATCAGAAAGTGAATCTTTGGTCCGTCGGCAAACCCACATCTCTAACGGTTAGTTCACAGTGCACTCCTAAAACAGAAAAAAGAATTCTGTTATGATAGTATTTGAGTAATAAATGTAATATTTTCTCTGTATATCTTGCTACAGTGTCACTTAGAAATTATGATATCCTTAAATTGGCAAGCTGCTGAATACATCTCCTAAAGCTTGTGCTTATTCTTGTCGGGAAAATACTGCGTAAACTTCATGCTCATTTTAGTTTTAACGCATTATGCCAACCTTTTGATGATGCAGAGCCTGTGTGGTCACACTAGTCCGGTTGAGTCTGCAGTCTTCGATGCAGCAGAAGTTTTAGTGGTAGCTGGATCTTCTTCTGGGGCCATAAAATTGTGGGATCTGGAAGAAACTAAAAGTTAGTGTACAATTTCTTTTTATGTCCTATGCATTTTAGATTAGAAACTTTAATATGTTCTTATTTTAAAGTGTGGATATGTCAATACTTCGAGTTTTGAGTGCTGCTGTATGTTAAATGTGGCATTTTATTTCCAGTGTTTGATGTACGTAATCTCTGTTCTCTGTTTGGTCTTCCCCGTGCTTATAAATTACTGCATTGTGATGTCACTCTTGATGTTGTTGATGCTCTTGAAATGTAGTGGTTCGCACTCTTACCGGGCACAGATCCTATTGTACTGCCGTTGAGTTTCACCCATTTGGTGAGTTTTTTGCATCTGGTTCCATGGATACTAATCTAAAGATATGGGATATCAGAAAGAAAGGTTGCATCCACACGTATAAGGGCCATACTCGAGGGGTTAGTACAATAAGATTCACTCCTGATGGCCGCTGGGTAGTGTCTGGTGGATTTGATAATGTCATAAAGGTATTGCTGCTAGGATTTTTTGGAAGGAAATTTATAAATATTTCTAATCTGTATTGTTTGGTTCTAAAACCATTTTCTACTATAAAGGTGTGGGACTTGACTGCTGGAAAGCTTTTACATGATTTCAAATTCCATGAAGGACATATTCGTACCATAGAATTTCATCCGCTCGAGTTTCTTTTAGCAACAGGTAAAAATATGCCCATGGCTTACTTTAACTGCCATGTTCTCTTTCAGACTCTATGGTTTAATTGGTAGAGTAATGTTATATATATATGTAATCCAGGTTCAGCAGACAAAACCGTGAAATTCTGGGATCTGGAGACATTTGAGATGATTGGATCTGCCAGGCGTGAGGTACTTAAACTTGTCCTCAGAATTTTGTTCACACTAAAGAATGTTTAAAGCTGCCTGTAAGCAATGTCCTCTTCCTCTCACATTAAAGCAGAAATGAGAACGATGCAAAAATTGCATTTATAATAACCACCAGCTTGTTTGTACTGCCATCTGGCCCAGACCCCAGAACACCATAGGTATTGGGATATAGATAAAAAGTATTTTGAAGTCTTGTGACTCGAGTGTGATACAGTTCTGCCTCTTTTAGTAGGTTTTGTTGCCTAGAATTCTCAGTTTGGGTGATAAATCTGCGTAAAGCTCAAAACAACCCTGTCTGTATGCTTCTTAAATATTCTGTCAGTAAGCAAACCTTTCTGAACCCCACATCATGTAAATACTCTGTCCTTTTGCTTGTGAAATTGTGCCAGTGAAGAAATGAAGTTTGGAATTTGATGTCTACCTTAACAATAATTTATCATTTAGAATCTGCCTCGTGATTTTCGTTCAACAGCTCTGGGTGATCAATGATGTATGCTTAGAAATCTATATTTGTCAATCGTAGCGGAAGAAAATATTATATCTGTTTTTGTACTGGTTGATATTAACGATATTAACCTTCTCTCGTCATGTTTCTCGTGCACTCTTCTCTTCTGTATTTAGTGTCCAAAATTTGGAAGAAAAAATGGAAAGAAATTAAAAACCTAGTTTAGTTTCTGATACATATTTATCTCATGTGTATATTTCCATCCGATCATAGTTCTCAAAAAATGTTAGTTCTATATCATGTATGGTCAATTTGTTTGTCTCCCCTCAGGCTGCAGGAGTGAGATCTATTGCCTTTCACCCTGATGGTAGAACCCTTTTTTGTGGACTTGATGATAGCTTAAAGGTCTGGCTTTGAAGCATTCATATCCTTGGCTTGCTGGTTTACAGAAAAACAATCGCTAAGATGGTATTTCTCTTCAACTGCAGGTTTACTCGTGGGAGCCTGTAGTTTGCCATGATTCAGTTGATATGGGATGGTCAACACTTGGTGATCTTTGCATCCACGATGGGAAACTTTTAGGCGGTGCATATTATGAAAACTCGATTGCAGTTTGGATAGCAGATGTTTCGGTATTTGCCAGTTAATTCTGATATTGAGTTGTCTTTAATCTCCTGTTTGTATTTTAGAACCCCCATTAATACTTTCAATAACAATTTTGCAATGCCATTATTGCATCAGCTTATGGAGCCTTATGGTACAAGATTGACTCCAGAGCAGCATGACCACTCTGAGCTGAAACATGAGAGCCAGGGAAGTCCTTTGGAGAAGGAAGAAAGCCATGTAAATTCAAAGTCTAATCTTAAGTCTACAGCATCAGATAGTGAGTCTAAGGACATCAAAACTATATACGTTGACCGTAAGTTCTATTATGTGTTTGTGTACTCTCTCCATTCTTCAAGAATTGCCTTGTAACTTCTTACTTCTTGGCAATAAAGTCAATGTTTGACCCTTTTGAAGTTGCAGGTGTAAATTCTGTCAGTTCCAAGACAGATGACCCTGTTAATGTTCCTAAGATTGTACAGCCATCTGATTCCAGCCAAATCAGCACTATTGGAGTTCAGAAGCGGAATCCTCAAGCAAGGTCGCCTCCATCTGATTCCAAGGAAACCAGCAGCATTAGGATTGAGAAGCACAGTCCTCCAGCAACTCTGCCTCCATCTGAATCCAGGGAAATCAGCACTATTGGAATCCAGAAGCGTGGTCCTGCAACTATCTTCCCAGCTAAAGTTAATGTGCCATCCGTTAATAGATCTATTATCATGCCAAGCATAGTACCACGAGATGGCCCTGGAAAAGATTCGATTGGGTCCAGAAGGGAGTCCATTGCCTTGGCTAAGGCCAGTAGTGGCATGATTTCTAGGCCACCTCACATACGGAGGCAGTCAAGCAGTAGGTTAGATATGGAAAGAATGTCAGTGTCCCTTGAATCTCTGCCCTTTGATAATGTGAAAAAATCTGTTAGTAGAAAGGATCTAAACCTTCGTAATAGGCTGTTCGCTGATGCAAATGCTAAGGACTCTTCTGGGGCGAAACAATCAAATATAGATACTGTTGTAGAAAAGCCTGACAGAACTTCACTGCCAGCCACAACATCAAGTATGTAGAGTTCTTAATTCTCTCTATATATATGCTTTGACCTGTGTCTTCTCAAGACTGTTATCATTCGGTTATTACCAGCAGATATAACCACATGTTTTCTGTGCGCTTTTATTTGCATCTGTTGTTACTTGTTATGGAAAGACTTGACCAGTGTCTCTCTGTTTGCTGGTAAAGTCAAAGAAGAGAACCTACTATTTATCAGTTCACTTGCTTCGTGGGGAGTGCAAAGATGACAAAAGTAGGAAATTCCATAAGCCCTACTTCTATGCCATATTGTTCAGTTGTATTTATAGATTAGATTTTGGTTTCGGTTGGTTAGAAACTGATCCTGATTTAGGGCTTCTTGTCATAATTATGTGTATGATGAATGAAAGCAGAACTCCTAACACAGTTATCTGCTTATGGTAATTAAAGTCTGTTAGCATCCACGAAGTTGATCTGGATGTTGGTTTTCCTGCCATGCCTATAATATTTATTGTGTTGTGAAGTACTTCTATTCCTACTTTGGCGAGTTCTAATCCTCAAATCAAATTTGTTTCAGTTTCTCCAGGTGACCAACCTCTTCATTCCAAAGTTGTCAACGGAGGTTGCTATCTAACCTTATTACTACTCTTAAGCGATAAAAGCACAATATTTTACTTACTTTTCTGCTATCACACTGGCAGTGGCAGTTGTGCATGGAAGGACACGTAGTTTGGTTGAGAGGTTTGAAGGAAAGGAAAAAGTTGATGTGGATGACACTTGCACCCCTGATAGGGCTCGTGGTGTGGTTTCTGAGCCTGCTGAAACTCCCTCGCCCCAGGTAAACTTGTCCACCTTTCTGCACAGATCTTATGTATCCTGAGTCGGGCTTTTCAGCTGATTTTTACTTGATCTTTGAATGATGTGGCTGTTCTGGATCTTTAAAGCAAGTGCTAAAATCTCTCTTTCCCAGGGAAGTGCTATACGACCTTAGTTGTAATACCCAACAGATTTAGTGTATGTTCTGATAAAAAAATTCCAGTCTCCTGTAATACCTATTGCCTTTTCCCCTTCCCCCCTCTCTTGGGGTTTGATCCTCCAAAGTAATGATGTGATTGTCTTGAGTTGCACCTTTACTGTTGAACACTGTTATATAGATTAAGATCAGATGAGTTTCTAGCAAGTTAGAAATGTCTTCCTCTAGTTTGAGTGTACAGGGGGTGGGACAGAGTGTACACTGTTCTATGTTGTATGTTGACTATGTAAAATAACTTTGCGCCTTAACAGGTGTTGCTGAATGCTTCTGGTTTTCCACTTTCACTATTATTGTTTTATATAGTAGTCTAATTATTTCACCATGTTGCAGATTATTGACCACCAGAAAATTGATTTGAGAGTGGAGCCTTCTTTAGATGATAATAATGCCCTCGAGAACCTTATGCAGAGTCATGATGTGCTATTGAGTACATTCCGGTCCAGGCTGACAAAGCTACAGGTAGTTCTGAAAAGATTCTTAATGTATAACTCCAATCGAATACAATATTTTGTTGCTTGCGGTTTTTTATTTACTGGAGTCATGAGATCTTTGTTGTAAGCAGCAGTATCCTAGGGTTACCAATGTTTCAGTGGTTAAATTCTGTTTTTCTTCTTTTTGCATAATATTATCATCACTTTTTGTATTTCTCTATTTAACCCCTTCAATGCATTTTTTTTTGGTCTGAGCTTTCTGACTAGAGAACTGTCATTTTCCTGGTACAGGTGGTGCGACATTTTTGGGAAAGGAATGATGTTAAGGGTGCTATAAATGCTGTCAAGAGACTGCCTGATTATTCTGTCAGTTTTGTTATTTGTTCTTTTGGTTTTCTTTTGTCCTTTTCTGAGAGGAATTATGAGGGTATTTGTTTCTGCATTGCAAAAGCATTTTCAGTGCTGTATCCATATTTATTTTCTTGAAATTATATTACTTGTGCAGGTTCAGGCAGATGTAGTTGCTGTTCTCATTGAGAGGATGGAGGTTATTACATTGGACCTATTTTCTAGCTTGCTTCCCGTGCTTTTAGGATTATTGGAAAGCAAAGCAGAAAGGTAGATCTTATCTGCAACACTTGAATTTTTTTTCTGTAACTGGCATGGAGGATAAAGGAGAACCCAGCTAGAGTTTCTATAACCAAATCTTTTTGGTGGAACAGCGGCTATGTTGACTTAGTTGGAAACTCATCTGCTGCTGTGAAAAATCTCTTTATTTGGTAGAAAACCATAACCTTTTCATTTCTAGGCATGCTAGTCTTTCTTTGGAAATGCTTCTGAAGCTGGTAGCAGTCTTTGGCACAGTAGTTCGTACAACAGTTTCAGCACCCCGTTCAGTTGGCGTTGATCTTCATGCAGAGGAAAGGTAGCGTTGCCTATTTTTAATTTTCTTATGTTTCTCCTCATATTATGCCATTTACTCATCCATTTTTAATCAAATTGCCTGATTCTGAGATATTGATGTTTTTGCTTGCAGACTTGAATGTTGCAGACAGTGTTTTGCACATCTCCAGAATGTACAGAACATTCTTCCGGGCCTCCTCGCGAAGTGAGTAACCCAGTCTTGAACTTTCTTGCCGTTGATTTAGGTTGTGCTGTATTTTCCGAGCATAACTGTTGTCCCACTGGTGTAGGAGGGAGGTGTGTTAGCCAGATATGCACAACAACTGAATATGGTTCTACAACAAACATAGTCTATAATCAGTTGGAAGAAGGAAAAAAGAAGTATAGTTAGCTCCTTTGCCAATTCACAAGAATTAAAGAATTCTTTTGAGATGCATGGGCCTTTTTGCAGTGGGCACGTGGCAGTTTTTTTGGTGCTAATCTCCATTTTTCCCATGGGCATTTCTGGTTCTGATAGTTTTCCTGTGCCAGCTCTTGAGCTCCTCTGTAATTATATGCAGTGGTATATATATAAAATATAGGAGCCAAGTTGTAGATGTTAAATATAGCCTTTTGCTCCCTATGAGTCAGAATTCAAAGATTGCTGTTTTGGACTCTAGATTCTATTCCTATATCGCGTAGCTGCTAACTTTTTCGAACTTTTTTTTTTTTTTGTATAATTTAATCAGAAATTTTAAAGGCTGCGTCACGGTGGACTCGAACCCGAAACCTTTGGCCTCGGGCATTAACCACTCTATCACTAGGTCAACACACACACACCAATTGACAACTTTTTCGAACTTTCGTTACGTCTTCCTGCAACATACTTGAGAAAAATTGGACCCAATATTGTCCATTAAAATTTGAAAAAAATAGATATTTTATAATTAATTATTTTATGAAAATTTATTGTACTTAATAAATATATTTTTATTATCTAGACACGCTTTAATGGGTCATCCAGCTCTATTGGATAGTGTTTTTATACAAATAAAATAGTAATATATTTATAATCTTATTAATACCAGGAGTGAGATGTGTGTCGCATATATATATAAAATAGATTTACATTTATATATTATTAATATATAAATTCAGAGAAATGGCGACATAAATTAAATGTCAATTATGCTCAGAGGTGATAGTAGCTTGGTTCTAATATATTAAATTTAATAATGTAAATGAACATCTTAACAAATAAAAAATGAACTTAAAATAAAATATTTAGAGTAATATAATATTTCATTTATATACACAAAAGTCCTTTACTTGAACATGTTCTACTTAATGAAAAAATATAAATTAGAGGAGATAAGAACTCAAAGTTAGGTAAAAACTTTGTTTTCGTAAATTAAGTTCAAGATTTCATGCATATTTAAATATATTAAATTTTAATTTTTTTTCATCGTGGACAGAAAAATTCAATTTGACTATCAATTGTAAATATTGACTCTGGGTTGACTAATATAATTATTAATCGAATATCTAAAGAGAAAATATTCAATTCTTCAATTTCAACCCTTGCATGATTTCATCAAGTAATAAGCGAACTATGTTCATTCTCGATCACTCATCTGCTTTAGGATCTGTAATCACTATAATCGGGGGATCCTCATTCCGAAAATGTGGAACTGTGATTCCCTCCACCCATGAGTTTAACTATTTTAGGTTTGACCCAAATATCTAATAAATAATATTTTCTTATCAATGCAAAATAATTAGAAAATTAGGAGTTAATTTAATTTGAAATAGAATATTTATTAAGAAACATGAAAAAAATAATCAAAATACGTCACTTATACAAAAAGAAAAAAGAAAAGAGAGAGAGAGAGAGAGAGTAGATACTGTATTTTTTATTTTTGCGAATATCTTAAAATGCTCAAACCAAGTAATAATTGAAAATTGGGTGCTCAGGGATGCAACACTAAGTTCAATGCCGTATCTTATCTTATTTTATCTACATAACACGTGTTTAGTAATAATATCACATTCAAATCAACATAATAATAATATCGCATTACTAAAATAAAGACCTTTAATCAAAACATTATAAGATAAATAATTGAAGTTGCGTTAAGTGTATCCCTGTGAATACCGAGATTCTGAAATTTAATTTAGTTCAATTATTGTGGAAACATTTTAGTTAGTGATGCTAGTTGATTAGCAGCAGCCACGAAAGCAGGGTTAATTAAGGATGTGTTTGGTAACGAAGATTGGCCCAAGATTGCTAAGGTATCTTGGCCTATTTGGATGTTTGGTATCCTACACGGGTATCTTGGCCTATCTTGAGAGCCCGTGAAACATGAAGCTGGCCTAGGTAAAAACATTGTTTCTCTTTAGCTTACCCATCTCTTGGATGAGTCGAGTTTGGGTATCTTGCTCCAACCTATCCCTCAAATATAATACTGTAATTACTATTTTACCCCTTATTTTCTCTCATTTCGAACTGGAGTATTCAACCAACGAACAAGTCAGAGAAGAAAGAAAGCTTCATAGAATTTTTTTTGCGCTATCTTCCTGAAAATCCTGACTTGATACTACACTTTTCCTCAAAATCCAGAGGGTAGATAAAAATAAAAAATAAAATTATATATAGGCTATATACACTCCAGTCTCCAAAGTAGCAGAATGTATAGTGATGTGGATGGTTCTTAATCCACAAAAAACAATTAAAGAAACTAGTTCAAATAAATTTATCTAAGAATAGTGAGAGATCCTAGCTTTTCCTCCATGGAAGCTTGCAGTTCTGCAAAGCTACGACGCACAAGTCAGAGAAGAAAGCAAGCGTGAAATACGCTACCTTGACTATTCGAAAAAAGAGTTAAACAGGTGTGATGAGATTAGGACAAATTACGGCGGCGGCGAAGGCGTAACCTTCATGGTTGTGCGTACAGATTGAAGTAACGATTGGGAAAACGTAGATAATTTTTGGGACGGGCAAGCGAGGTGCACGCACACTACTCGGGGGGGCTTACCTCTCTTGCAGAAGGGAGGTATGGAAACAGATCGTGTTCTTCACAAATGAATCTCATAAGGCAGTAAATAGTTATTTACTCAAGGGTAATTCTGTTCGGCACAAAGTTAATCAACATATGTATCTTGGGTATCAAACAAGCACGCTATTTTATCCAAATTTTTTATCTTGTGTATCAAACACTGAGATAGTCTACACATCTCCAAGATAGACTCGTCAATAATCTATCTTGCTCCAACCTATCCCTCCTACCAAAGGAGCTACAGCTGTATGCATGTTTGTAGTATTTTAATTATAAATTTAAAGAAACATCCCTCACTAGATCTATTCAATATTATATTCAACACGACATCAGATTACAAGATAAAAGTAAAACGCAAAGAATAAGTAGTGCCGTACTTATTATTAATATTATAAGGTAGGTATTAATGCAGTCATGTGTGCCGGTTACAATTATATTCCTAGCTTAATATAGTACTCCATCTATCCTATTGTTATTGATTCATTTTTTTTAGGTTATCTCATTAAATTAATCTGTTTCTAAAAAAGGAAATATTTTTGCTGATGTCATCACCATTGCTCAGCTCTACGCGTCAAAGTAATGAATTGTTGTTGAATTATGGGATTCAGTTAAAATCATATCAAATTCATACATTTTACAATTTAGTATGGTTAGAGGCTGGCGGTTAGAGTTATCGGTAACTCGCTGATTTTTTCAGTTTTCAATTTCATATATTTATATAAAAAAAAATTGCCTTTTGAAATTTAATGATCTTTAAGATCTTAAACATGTTATAAGTTCTATTATGTAAGATTCGAAATTTATGACTTTCTTTTAAAATCATCAAAAGTGAATATGATTACTAGATATAAAATTTTAAAATGTTGATAAATTAAAATGAAAATGGTCGGTGGATTTCAATTAGAGCCTCAGTTTTCAAAATGGTGGTTAGAAAATCGGAAACCTTCCGGCGGATGTAATCGCTATATATCATATTCGTGTAATTTCTTCTTTTATTTATGGGATTAGTATTTCATACTAAATAAATTCATTTGTCCTTTTTTAATCTAGCATGCTCTAAATTTTCCATTGACCTAATCTAGCATATGCTATCAAGCCGATCGAAATTTTTAAAACCGAAAACCGAATCGAAAATATTTTTTTGAACTGAACCGAACCGATTTATAGTTTCGGTCGGACCGAAAAACCGACCGAAACAAATATTATATATATATTTTTTAAATAAACATATTTTAATCCTAATTATTTAATTAAAATATTAATTAATTATTATATAAAATATATAAATATATAAAAATAATATTTTCGATTCGGTTCGGTTACCGATCAAACCTAAAATATAAAATCGAAAACCGAACCGAAAACCAATTTTATTTGAAAATTTGAACCGAACCGTAAACCGACTTTTTCAAAAACCGAACCGAACCGATCGAAATCGATCGATTCGATCGATTTTTTCGGTTCGGTTCGGTTCGTGTACACCCCTACCCCTATCAACCTAATCTAGCATATCCAAATTAATCATATCTAATTAATCTATCTTATTCTTCCAATTAATCAAGCATGCATATCATACATTCAATTAATCTAGCATATTTTAAAAAGAATATCCACTAACCTCGATAACGGCAACTGGCAGCAGTTGTGTGTGTGTGTGAGAGAGAGAGACATACAGCATACTTACAACGTGGTGGTGGCTAATTCAACACTTGGGTGAGTGAGAGAGAGAGACTGGCGACGTTAGGGAGCGGTGGCGGCGAGAGAGAGACAGCGTGGCAAACAACGATGACAAAAACACGGCGGGGAAATGGGGCGTTAGGGCTCGATTAAATATGATTTTGAGGGAAATGTGTTTAAGGTATATCAAAAACCAACTATAGATTTTAATTTTATATTTAATTATTTAAATATGTATTAAATTACATCCATAAAATGAAAGGTGCTTTTTTTTTAAATACTCCATTCGTCTCGCTAATATTAGTTCGTATATCATTTTGGGTTATTCCATTATCGTTGGTCCACACCAAAGAAGAAGAAAGAATTTTATATTAAAAAATACATTGAATTTTATGTTACACACTATTTTATACATAAACACAATTCTCCTTAATTCATGGATCCAAAAGTAATGAGCTAACATTAGCGGGACGGAGGGAGTAATAAAAAACAATAATATTTAATGATGGAAATGAAAAAATAATATAAAATTAAATAATTAATTAACGATAATTTTTTTAGAGAATTCAAAATATTTAAAAATGGCTCTTAACAACCGATTAAGGACACAATATTTTTATTAAAAAATAATAATAAAAAAAATTCGTCGTTAATCACCAAATTTTTTTAATGACGGTCCTCGTTCCGTCATAAATGCTGCGTTTTTTTTATTGTGTGGTCTGCACCTTAGCTTAAATATCAATTACTAATATTTGACGATGTTCCATACATATGTGCCATAAAGTGACGTATTGTAATTAATAACAATTGCATGTTACGACATAAATAAACAAGATTTATTCCCTAATACTCCCTCCGTCCCATTTAAAGTGTCTCATTTCTTTTGGACACGGGTATTTAGGATAAATGTATAAAGTAATTAAAGTGTTAAAAAGTGGGTAGGGTCATACTTTTTGAAGGGATAATTATTTATTAAAATGGAATCAGACATTTGTAATGGGACAATAATAAAAAAAAATGAGATATTTTAAATGGGATAGAAGGAGTATAAGTTAATCCAAGTAGAATATCTTCAAGGATTCGCTTACTATTGCCAAATATCTGCTGTGTTTGAAAGATTTGCCAAATCTAGTTATTTTTGTTCCTTTTAATTAAGAAATATCATTTCCCTTTTTCGCGGAACAGTAATCAGCAATCTCTTTGCTTGTGGGTCCGATTATTGTACAACTGAAAGTTGGCAGTGATCTCTCATTCCTCAGATTGCTCCATTAATTAGTACTCCCTCCGTCCCACCCAAGATGGTTCATTTCCTTTTTAATTGTCCCACCCAAGATTACTTTTTCCTTAGAAAATAATTATCTCTTCAAAAGTTGTGGCTACCTACTTTTTATCACTTTAACCACTTTATCTCTTCTCCCAAATAATCGTAGAAAAGAAATGAAGGCCTTTCTTGGGCGGAGACGGAGGAGTAACAATTAAGAAGATACTTATTATCTTAGGTAGTAGTAATAAAAGCGTGGCGTTCGAGTTCGACTTCGCGCATTCATATTTCTGCAAAATCCACTGCTCATTATTTGTTTTCGGAACTCCACTTTTCTCTCCCTCTCTCTCTCTCTGCGTGTCTCTCACACGCACACGCAGTGAGTTGTTGCATACACATGAGCTTGTAAATATTCATTTTCTTGTGATTACTTCTATTTTTCTTTTGTTAGATTTACAAATTGATAGGCGGAGGTGATACGAGCGCGGGATTTGAAGTTAGCTTGGTTTCACCTTGGGACTGAATCCCGTGTCGAACACGTGTTCCTCGGATTGGTCGAATGGTAGGCGAGAAAGGTATGAGTTTCGTGTCTTGTTAATTTTGGTCTTTTACTTGTGACGGGGGTTTGCTATGGTTTTTGCTTGTTGCAGTATAGAAATGGGGTAGAGAAGAGATGACAATCGAAGTACTAAACACTCGATCCACTTTCTGAAATTTCGTTTGGGAATACGTATAGTTTGAATTGTTGCTGTTGTTTGCGTCTGCTCGAAGTTAGTAACTAATATGTTTTAATTTTTAATGCTAATATGTTTTAATTCATGTGAACAAGCGGCACCGGTATTCTCCCATATTAAAGGATTATTGGAAAATGGAAGATGTTTCTGTTTGATCAATGGTCATATAAAACAACGAGAGGAGTGCAAGAAAGAGATAGATAAGTTTCACTCTCTTGTAGTATAAACTACAAATGAGTACAAGCATCTTGCTTGACTTTTTTCTAGTAACGTTGTGTTAGAAAATCTAGAAATGCAATTAATTAGTTATTCCTGATTTTGTGGATGGACCCTGTTTTCTTTGTGACACCTTGAACACAGTTTTTGCATTCACTAATACATGCAAGGACTTGTTTGAGCGAGACGGAAGTGCAACATCACATGACCCACGTTTCCAATTTTAATATTTATTTTCTCTTATGCATTGAGTTGCAGTTTACAAAGTGTGGAGTCGGGCAGTAATGAGCACGGGAAGTTAACATATATATTTTGCCGATTCAGTCAGTGTGAGTCTCAAACGGTCCCTCGTATAGATTTGCTCTCAGAAAGTCATGTCTTGCTAGTGGTGTATATGGTGCTGAGTTTGTAGCCAGCCACTTTTATCCGTTCATTATCTTTTGAGTGGAATTATTGGTCGGCTTCTGAGAGGGTTGTGGGTTGTGTCACATCCAGTCTGTGTTTCTCCTCGTCAAGTATCATGATGAATTTGATCCAAGTAGTAACTAAGAATGTTATTTGTGTTAGTTTGTAGCTAATTGCTATCTGAAACTTTTTCCAGATTTATGTACCTCCACATATCAGTGATAACATTCAAAACTACCATGGTATGAATTGCTGAAATAGAGTAATCATTAAGTTATAAAATTGAATCTTATGTTAGTTAGTAGTTGACGGCTGTTGCAAATCCTTCCCTAGAGTTATATGCTTTTGTTTGATCAGTAATGACGTTCTACGATTCATAATGAATAGATTAAGTTCTTGCAGGATAATGAAAACCCATATTCGTCTATGAAGGCACCCAAGTCATGGAGGTGGCGGATGAAGAAACAACATTTCTTATTTGACTGGGTATTACTCCTGTTTTCTAACTTTTGAGCCAAAACATCCACGTGGAATTTACACTTTCATTCTATTTCTTTAGCACAAAAAATTATTGCTCTCCAACTCGGAGTTGGGTCAACAGTACTTGTGAAGCTAAAAAGGCTTGACTTCCAGGTAGAATTGCAGAGAGTACTAGGAGTGAAGATGAAACAACTTCCATTCATGGGAGTTGTCTGTACAGTGATGTTGTTCATTATATACAGGACCACAATTTTTCAGTATCAACAGACAGAGGTATGTTAAGAGAGGTTCAAGAAGTTTGATTGTTCTCACACTTTAATAACAGTACTATATTGGATTTCGAAGACTAATTTTCTGTCGAAGTCCTTGTCCATGACAATTATTTCCACTTATTATCCTTCATGTGCATCAGATGGAGTCAAAACTGGATCCTTTTTATACATTGAAGGTATCCTTCTAGTACATAATCATGTTAGTCAATTACTTCTCTACATAGTATAGCCATTTAATAGGTATTTCTATTTGCTTAAGAAGGTGAAATTAATGGTTGGTCTAGGAATCAGGCGTGGATACCATGGAGAGTCTGCCTCGCGGTATTATTGAAGCAAAGTCAGACCTGGAATTAAAGCCCCTATGGACAACAAGCAGTAGCAATTCAAAGGTTATCTTTAACATATATTTTACAGTCAGTACATCATTTTTCATCTTCATACATTGTTATAAAATTTCACTTATACCCATTGCCTTCGAATGGATTATGATGGCTCTGTAGTAATAAACTTAAACTCCAATTACTTCTGAATTTTCAGGTCAATGCTCAGCGCTCTATTAACTTGCTAGCGATGCCTGTTGGAATTAAGCAAAAGAAAAATGTTGATATTGTTGTTCGAAAGGTACGACTTCTTTTGATGTTAAAATGATAGGAGCATTTGACGATCTTTCTTAGTAAGTACTCACATTCATTGATTAATTTCTTAATTTCAGTTTCTTTCAGAAAATTTCACAATTATTTTGTTTCATTATGATGGCAACTTGGATGGATGGTGGGACCTGCGTTGGAGCAAGCAAGCTACGCATATAGTTGCTCTTAATCAAACAAAGTGGTAAGCCTTCAGGCAATCCGCCTTCTTGCCTGGCTGCCAAACTCAAAAGTTTCTCTAAAATACCCTATGTGAATTTTCAAACGTCTATGTTACAAACATTTATCTAAATATGCGGAAGTTGAGCCAACATCAGCAGAGAAACTAATTGCTGCTGTTTGAGCATGGTTTTCCATTCAAGCATGATTTTTGGGTTACACTTCCATGTCCGAAGAATTTCCATGTCTCATTGAGGGTTTCACATTATATAAATTATTTGCTCCTAAGTCTAGATGGTAAATACATTATTGACTTGTGTAAATGAAGTGTCGAGTGTTCTAGATGGCTGATTCCTTTCTATTTCTTTTACTTTAGTTTGAGAACTGTAAAAAGGAAAAAGGGTAATGCAATGGGACTGCCTTATGAGTTATGTGAGTTAGGATTAGCCCATTTCGGTTTGCAATCTAATAGTGTATCTTATGAGATGTACTCTATAGCTTACCTATTATTTCCTTAATTCCTTTCACATCCAGGTGGTTTGCAAAACGCTTTTTACATCCAGCTATTGTGTCTATCTATGATTACATATTCCTGTGGGATGAAGATTTGGGGGTGAAGAATTTTCACCCCGGAAGGTATCGTTTCAATACTATAAAAACATTGTATCTCTTTGATGGCTTTTTTTACCTTTTCTATTGATGTGATTATATCCATACATATTTGTCGGACCAATTATTTGTTTGTATTCATATGGATGTTTCTTGATATATTACTGAATTTTTGGGAGGGATGTATTAACCCTACGTTGATGTTGAGGACCCCAAAAGAACAGAAATGTTTGCAAAATATCATGGAAGTTGCCTGATACTTTAAACCACTGTTGTGAAAAACGTTTGAGGCTTACGCCTTGAGGCTCGCCTCGAGGTGAGGCGTTGTCAAAAAGTATCAAGGCTTAAGCCTTTTCTGTTGTTCGTGAGGCTTGAGCCCCAGAGGGCCGAGGCGCACGCCTTAGTGCTAAGCGCCTCGAGGCTTCTCGAGGCTTAAGCCTCGCAAATTTCAGTCTTTTTACATAATTTCAAGTGTTTTGGGCTAATTTTTAGAACTCAAATAAAATTAAACAAAATTTCATACTTGTTAAGTCTTAATTTTAAAACCCAATACTCAATTAAACATTCAACCTTAGCATAATAATATTTAAAAGACAAAAGAGAGATCCTACAATGCTCCTAAAAAAGAAACGTGCTCTCTCTCTCATCTCGCCATCCTCCTATTGTCACCACAATCAAGATTGGAAGATGAGGACGTTGATGAGAATGACTTTATTGCTTGAATAGTTGAATTTTCTATGATTTGATGTTTATGAACATTTTATGCCTTTAGTTTGATATTCTTGAATTATAAATTATTAAATTTGATGTTTGGCTTGCTATTTAATGTTTTTATGAAAAAATTAGTTCGAGGCTTGCGCTCGGACCGCCTCGAGCTTACGCCTCGCCTCGCCAAGACAAAACGCCTCATTTACGCGTTAAGTTTTTTACAACATTGCTTTAAACATCTGTGACTGTTAAGTGATAGGATTCGAACCCTGAACTCACCTCTAGGAGATGACATGAACTTCCAATTCTTATAACGAAGTTGGGTTGTAAATGCAATTAATTATCATTTTTAGTACTCGAAATACCTTGCCGAAGTCATTTTTCAGTTTTCATGCTCATCCTCCTCTGATCAGGTATCTGGACATTGTAAAATCAGAAGGACTTGAAATATCTCAGCCAGCTTTGGACCCAAATTCTACTGGCATACATCATCGGATCACTATAAGAAACCGAATGAGTATATTTCATAGGTATAGTCATGTGCAAAATCTATGTAATTGGACTTTTGTATTCCCTGTATGTTGCTATTGGTGCTAATGCATTATAATTCAAGCAGAAGAGTCTATGATGCCAGAGGTAGTATTAAGTGCTCAGATGATAGTGAAGGACCTCCATGCAGTGGGTAAATAATCGTAACTCTCTAATTTATTGTTTAATCTTTTATTCTGATATGCAGTAGGTTTCTCAAGCAGCTTCTTCATTCTGTTGTCCATCCACATCCTTAAGTTTTCTTTTAGGTCTGGATGAAGTTTTGATTAGCATGCTAGCTAACATGCTATCCACCAAGAACTGGGGTACAATTTTACAATCTATTTGTAACATATTAATCACTTTTGCATATGCAGTTTTGTTGAAGGTATGGCTCCAGTGTTTTCGAGATCAGCATGGCATTGTGCCTGGCACTTGATACAGGTACTTTTATGTGTTTTTTCTTAAGAAAATTTCATTTCCTCGAGTTACTGATTTTGAAATTTATAAAGTCAAATACTTTCCATAACCCATGTAGTTTCTTCATCAATCTTGTTCTCTAATTTACATAGATTACACATTGTTAAGGGTCCAAATTAACAAAAAAGAGAGAAGATTTTATTTTTTTGACAGATCTTACAACATTAACAAAAATCTATTAATTGTGCTTCCTATTATCATCAGAGTATTTTATGGGATTGCTTTACATTGTTTCTTCTTTTTTCTTCCTGTTATCCGAGAACAGTAAACCTTCTGGAGAAAAATTCAGAGTCCCTGGTCATATTATCAAACTATAGCAAATAAATGTAGCACCAGATTTGCTAGACGTTGTCATTACATTGATCCTTACTTTATGACTCCACCAAATCTGGAAAAAGTTTGATATTGCTATCTCATTGACGTGGATCGTACTGCACTCTTTTTCATTTCAGAATGATCTTGTTCATGGATGGGGGATGGACATTAAACTTGGCTATTGTGCACAGGTAACACTATTACTATAGGTCTTGCCAAAAAATAGAAACCTTTTATAATAGTCTATTCTGTGAGTTTGTTTTAGTTTATGGTCTTATCTGCTAAGCTGCTAGAAGCCTACGATTTGTTTGTCTACATCTTGTAGATGCTCTGCTGTTGGAGTGTTATGTTTTTCACTCTGCAGTGAAGTTTGGTTCCTCATTTAGATAACAAGCTTGCCACAGGAAAGCATAGTTCAAAAATTGTATAAAAATCGGTTCCAAGTTTTTGCTTAACTAACATATCAATGTCTTTTGTCTTTTATACATTCGAATAATAGGGGGATCGCACAAAAAAGATAGGAGTTGTTGACAGTGAATATGTAGTTCATCAGAGCATACAAACATTGGGTGGTGCATCTGCTAGAAAGGTGATTTACTTCTTATATCTTGGATTACAACATATATATTAATTAGAGTTCCTTTTTCCCTTAATCTTTGCTGCCTTTCAACTGCACTTCTTCTAATACAAGAAAATCTGATTTCGTTTGATGGATAATCATCTTCATGCCTGAGATTATGCTTGGTATTTTCCCATTGAAATCCCAACCAGATTCGTCGTGAATATGAAGTTATGCTGATATGATAATATCTAAATGGCATATTTCCAATTCAACTAATACTATTATATTTGATATCCACGTAGGTTGTGAATCCTGAACTGACTGCAAAGGTACACCTCCATTGTTTAATGCTCATTTCATCGCTTCTATCCTGTTTTCGTAGAGCATAAATACATAATCTTTACCAGTTAAAATACTAATGTCAACTTCTATCCCTGCATTTGTTTCGATCCTTCCATCTCACAGAAGTATGGTGTTGATGTCAGATTAGAGGTGAGCCCCCATATTTTAATTAGTATTTCATTTGAAAGTGCCTCCTTTGATGTGTGCTTGATCTTGGAAGTATTGTTGTCCTGAATAAAATTAGATCGAGCAATGATAGAATAACTGAAAGATGATGTTACTGCTGTGCGGCTGCAGATACGGAAGCAATCATCAATGGAGCTTCAAAAATTCAAGGAAAGATGGGAACGAGCTGTTGGGGAAGACAGGAACTGGGTTGACCCGTTTTCCTCAACCCAAAGACGCAGGTTTTGGCGCTATCACTGACGGGATTCTATGGTTTAACTAGCCTAAATTTGTAATTTCCTAGTATGTTAGCGGATCAAATTTATAATGTTAAATTTTTTGGTTCTTTTTCTTTTATCCGGTCAAGATTAGGTCTTCACCTGAAGCGGCTGATCACATTCTTAAGATGAAAATACAGGGAAAAAAAAGTATAAACTGTTATTTGCATTTGTTAATTGTTTGAGCTGTCATGTACGGATGCAAGCAACTGTCAAATAGGCACACTGCCAAAAGCCCAAAACTTTGGGTTGATTATCATTAATTTAATTTCCAACGACAATCACGATACTTTGATAAAAACGACACAGGAAAACAAACGGAAACGCGGGAGTAGGTTATAGATGTCTTATCTTCCTTTTTGTTTGTGTTAATTTTACAACATCCTTTGGCTGTGAGGCTGTCACCTCCATTTACTTTGTATGATTAATTATCCAACCCACCCAATTTCAATATATTTTTCCCCATATGAAAGTGGTGAATTCCGCCATGCTCAATGTAGAAAACAAGAAATCTGACTCGTTAAGAATAAAGAGTTGTTAAGGTCGGTCTTAGGTATTACCTTATCTGCATCAATTCCTAATTTTATGGTTGGTATGATTTTAGTGATAGCACTGATAGGAATCATTATTTTTGAAAGAATATCAATTTTCATAAATATGGGGTTAGCCATTCTTCTCTTTCTTTATGATATTGTTTCATTTCCATGAACATAAGATTAATCAAAATTAAATTTAATTTTTTTTTAAATAAATTTATTCTTATTTATTTTTTGGTTTTTGGCAAATTTAATCTTCTATAACAATAATAATATTAGTAAAATAATAATAATGGTAATTATTATTATTATTATTATTCATTCATTCATTCACTCATTCTATTTAATTCATATTTCATGTATTCCCTGTAGATATCAGTAATATGAATGTCTATTCCATTTTATTAAATTCACAAATATATATTATTCTCATCTAAATCCATTTGTACATGCCAACCATTACCCTAATATTTTACTCTCATGTTTTTCTTCTTTATAATATTATGTTTGAATTTCTGGAGGGCAAAAGTCCGAGATTTTGAGGCTTCTCTTTCACAAAGGAAGGGTTTGGACTTTGGCATGCTAAATCAATAAAAGTCCAAAGGTTCGAAACCTTCTAGAAATATAGAGATATATAATCTCACATTTGTTAATCAGAATATACTTGGGGTTGTAATATTGATATAAAATCATGACAGTCTATTATTTATATTATAGCTCCTAGAGAAAGAACTATACGATGTACATATATGTATCCTGTCGTCCTATCCCGTTTTATTATGAAAACGATTTTGCATTTTATATTTTACTCTACTTAAATATCCAACAAAGTATAAAATAAGAGTCCAACTAACACTGCATTGATTGTGGTTTATAGGCTTATTGCGAGGCTGGGGTTTCTGGGTCTTGCATCTAAGGTAGCAATTGCGGGTTCCCCCATCTAAAAAAAAAAAAAAAAGTCCAACTAGCTAATTTGGTACTTAGTTAAGAGTTGTGAGTATTAAATGAAATCAATGCTCTGGAAAACTGCAACTCATAATTAGCTTATAGAACAGTCTTGTTAAAATATTTATGAAAATACGTTAAAAGCAACGACTTGCAAGCAAAGCCTTAAAATTATAATAAATAAATATAAACTTTCACATAGGGATTAAAAGTATGAATACCTAATCCAAAAGTTCAGTCATATTTTAGTGGGTTGCCCAATCCTATCGAACTCAAAAACATTAAAAATTAAAAGAAGTATTTATCCTAGTTTGGGGGCCATATCATAAATAAATTTTATTTTGTTTTTGTCAAAGTAAAATTCGTCTCTTTCAAACCACCTAAAGCCGACTATGGACAAGTCTACGCCTCTCTCTCATTACAATTTTCGTTTCTGCCTTTGAATCCAAATTGTCTAAATTCTCCTGCTATCTTAAACACTTCCTTAAACTTATCTTACATCGTCCAAATTTCACTATTGAGGCATCAAGATATATCTCCTTTATTCATCTCTGCCATTGATATTTGATTAAAGCTAACAGTCATCAACAAGATGGCGAGCCGTTACGATAGCAACCCTTTTGATGAAGAAGAAGAAGTTAACCCGTTTGCTGTAAGTTTAGTATTTGTTATTTTTGTTTCAAACACTGTTGGTTGTTTCCATACGATTTTGCTGATTATGGTTTAATTCTTGAATATCTATATTTGGCTTTGATGTTTCTATGTGTTTTATTTTATTTTATTCCAGGATGGAGGGAGAAAAGGAAACACAGGCGGAGAGTCGAGGTTTAGTGGAGGTTCATTTTATACAACGGTGAATTCTTCTTTATTTCTCTAACACTTTGAAATAATTGTCTAAATATTTGGACATACTTGTTAGTAGAGGTATCAAGTTGACCTTACGACATCTGGTTTCTTCCCCATAGCTTTTGTGCCTTGTAATAAAATTTTAGACCATTGTGGTGGTTTTGGTTCTCCCAAAACTTCATATCTGCAACATGGAACTCTTTTACTTGAAGAGGGTTCAGTCGTCTTCAATGAGATGAGTCGAGTTTCTAGCTGATAGTAAGTGACTCTCCCTAACTTGTGGAAGGACAAGCGAGTACAGTCGATCATTTTGATTCCCAGATCTTGGGGCGAGAAATACAATTAAGCAAGTCAAAGGAAAATGTATCGTGGTGTCAAATCCAAGTACCCAAATTTTTGTTCAAGAATGAACTATGAATCGCATACTTTTTCCGCGGGATCAGCTTGAGTGTTCTATAGGAGTTAGGAGATTTCTTCTAGAGAAATTTGTGTTTCTTTTTTTTGACAAGATTAAAATAGTCATCTTTGTGACTTCTATATTAGAATGCATTTGTTGTTCACTTGGAAATTTGGTGTATTACTATGTTTGTGTGTAACATAGATAGTCTTCTTTGTGTAAATTTATGTTAATTTTAATATGATCAGACCACTGGGAGTGCTCCTTCCGCTACAAAGTCAAGGCTTTCACCCCTTCCTCCAGAGCCTGCCGATTTCTACAATCCTACAGCCCCAGTTGATATTCCTCTTGATAACACTTCGGTAGCTGCAATTTCTTTTTTCACATTCTTTAACTTGCAGTCAAATACTCTTTATCCATTCCTTGGATTTGTGTTGGCTGGCTTTGTAATCCAGGAAAATTTCTAATTTTGAATTTCAGAAAGAGAGAGAGCTCCAGGCAAGAGAAGCTGAATTGAAAAGGAGGGAACAGGTATTTGATATAAATATATTTGCACAAGTTTCTCGGCATTTCATATGTACAAATGGTTGGTTAGTGGATTGTAGTAATACTCTCTTGGCTCCTATATTCTGTACTCAGACTCAAAAGATTCTCATCCCAAAACGTAGTCCTGATTTATGATGATTATGCTCTGCAGGAAATAAGGCGGAGGGAAGAGGCTGTTGCTCGAGGTTCTCTGGCGACTATATCTGGATCTTTTTATTACTTTACAACCCTTTATTAAAAAAAATCTCTCATTTCTGTTTGTAATTCTTTGGTGGACTATTTACCTGTCATTGATTTATTTTCTCTTTTCAGCTGGTATTGTTATTGAGGAGAAAAATTGGCCTCCATTTTTTCCTATTATTCATCATGATATTGCAAATGAAATACCAATTCATCTTCAAAGGCTTCAGTATGTTGCGTTCACAACCTTCTTAGGTATGCAAATGATTCTCCTATATACTTGTTTTTTCTCTCTAATAAGCTTTGTAGGTATAGGAGTCTGTCAAAAGTTAGGATATACAAATTCATTACAATCATAATTTAGTACAATATCACTCATTTTGCTTATTTCTCTCTTTTCATCTCCATTTTTTGTTCTCTCCTTTTTTGGGGGGGTTTGATTGGGATGTTGCTAAATAGGATTCTTCTTCACCCATAAGTGCTACTAATGATGTATTTTGTTTGGTTATCAGGAATCTCTTTTACACTTCTCTGGAATATTATAGCTGTCACTACTGCATGGATTAAAGGGGAAAGTGAGTATTATAATCATCACTTGGTGTAGAGCTAAGCTTTCTTTATCTGATTTTTCTGACTCGAGTTCGTCTACTAGATGTGAAGATTTGGTTTCTTGCAATAATCTACTTCATATCGGGGGTACCTGGAGCCTATGTGTTATGGTATCGTCCACTCTACAGAGCTTTCAGGTCTGTGACTGTTATCTTGCTGCCCAGCCAACTTTTACATTTTTCAGTTTTTACATAATTTCTTTTGGAACACATACGAGATTCAAAATTTTGTAGGTAGAAATTGAATAGACATGTAAGATTTGTAACTGCTTATGCAATTTATTAAACTTTTGTATGCATTGCAGGAAAGAAAGTGCTCTGACGTTTGGATGGTTTTCCTGTTTTACTTGGTAAGTTCCTTATAAAGCTCGATCCAGGCTCTATCTTGAATTGAATATACGATCTTGTTGATATTTTGCACCACAACAGTTTCACATTGGATTTTGCATCTTTGCTGCGATTGCTCCCCCTTTTATTTTAAAAGGAAAATCTCTGTCGTAAGTTTGTTTTTTTCCAGCATGGTTTCAATCATAAAGAACCCCGTGTTCACATAATCCGCACAAATGCTTTTGATCTGATTGAGACGGTGTTCTGTGCAGAGGCATCTTGTCAGCCATAGATCTCATGGGCGACCACGTTCTGGTCGGGGTAAGTTCAATTCAATCCATTAGAATGGTGATTGATCACCTTAGGATGCAGCTCTTGAGTTATGACTTACAAGATTTTGTTATGCTCAGGTTTTCTACTTCATTGGTTTTGGATTGTTTTGCCTTGAGACTGTTCTGAGCCTTTGGGTTATACAGGTATGGTATCATTTCCTCTGCTAATTCATTCATAAATCATACTACTATATTTAACCTTGATGGAGAAAATGCCTCTCAATTTGCAGCAAGTATACATGTACTTCCGAGGCAGTGGCAAAGCAGCGGAGATGAAGCGCGAAGCTGCCAGAGGAGCCGTGAGAGCAGCAATATAATGTTATAATGCTGTCTCCCTCGACTCTCCATATTCGACGCTGTTCACCAAATCTGCACTAGACTGACGACTGTTTATGTTCTTGAAATATTTGTTCCGATTTATGGAGGAGTGTTGCTCTTTTTTTTGTAATAATAAGTTTTTTCAAACGACTTGTGAGATACACCGGGTGAGAACTTAGAAACAACTTCTGCATTTCTGTAAATCTATTTTGTTTATTTTTTCTTTCTTTCTCCATCATCTTCTGTTTTCCTTTTAAAATCATCAACAACATTGTGTTTTGGGATATCCGCTTTATTCAAGAGGCTCCAACAGCTACTAGATCACGAATGGTCTATCATTCTACCACTCTCATCTGTCATCACATCTAAATACTTAACCCTAATTTGGCTAGATTAAGCTATTTAAGACCAATTATAGGCCTTACTTATCTAGCAAAGTTGAACAATACCGAATTTTTGTTATAATAAAAAGAAAAAGAACAAGAACAAGAAAACAGAGCAGAATGAGTTAGTGAAATACCGATAATATAAAGGCTAGATCATAGAAGCCATTCGTTTGCTGCATAATAAGGTGTCAGACGCAACAAAATCAAAGCAGCAAATATACAGTGGAAAGGACTCACACTCCAACTACGCCTTATGTATATTATATAGGCAACAAGTAAATCTCGCCACCAACTATTTATACATATATATTCTATATAGCGGAGAGATGTATAACATATCCTCAACAATAAGCAGTGCATTTCTTCTTGCAGTCAATGGTGCAGCCGCCGCCGCCGCCGCCATACCCGTACCCCTTCCCGGAGCCGCCGTAGGAGCTGAAACACTTGGCCGGACACGTCAGCTTCTTCTTGTGGCACGGCCCCTTCTCAGAGCACACGACTGTGGAGCGCACCACGCCATGCGTCGAATGGCCTCCGCTGGGGCCGCCATAGCCGCCTCCGTAGCCTCCGCCGTAGCCACCGTAGCCGGGTATGTTGAACCCAGATCCCGGGCCCATGAACCCGCCCGCTTGATCCCTGGACGACGGGTCTGGTCGGGTCGCGAGGGTGGTGGCAGCTGCGATGAGCCAAACAAACAAGAGCAGCGTGAGAAGAATGGATTTCATGGTGGGATTTGTGGGAAGAGATTGTGAGAGAGAGGTGGGGGCAGATATTTAAGGATAGGAGAAGGGGAAGGCATTTATGGAGAGAGAAGTGGATGGCAGTTGAGAGATGAGTTTGCAGTTTTCGAATAGAGATTAGTGAGGGCCAAAGTAGGTTGGGACGCAGTTATTGCGCGACACACCCCAACAAAAGTCTTAGGAAACCCCAGCCATTATTGTCGAAGCCTAATAGATAAAATCCAAGTTCCTCCCGTACCGACTGCTTTTGGTTTACCCATGTTCCTCCTGCATTTGTTACTTTCAATCCTGCCTTTGTTATTTTCGATGCGTACACCGATAAACTCACATTCTTCCGCAATAGTATTCAAAACATATAGGACGAATTAATCATACTTAAAAAACTACAAACTAAGCATAACAAATAAATCATATTTGAAATATCATATTTGATAAACTCATATATATAGAGACGTTAGTAAGATTCAAACTTAAAAACATTTGACCTCAAGAATACCCATTTTACCATTAAATTGTCCCAAGAAAATCATATTTCAATCATTTGTTATGTAAACTATGGTTTATCTCTAGTTCATTTTCTCTCCAAATATGTGGAAGGTGAGCGACATATGATTTTTGTCTCTATGTGCGTTTATTTTGTATGTATTCCATCCTCCAATCTAAGAGCATCCTATATTAGTGTTGGGTATTATCATTGATTTGATGTTACTGTGGAATAATGTTAGACAAAGTGGTGATAGTGATCTTGGATATTAGTGAGGATGGACCATAGTAGATGCTGATGGCTGCTTGAGATGAACAAAATTATTTATTTATTTATGAATGACTAGTTTGCTCAAAATTAATTGCCATGGCATTCAGTGTATGTGTTAATGTCATGACTTGTTATTACAAATTTCAACCCCCTAATTGATGCGTATTTCGTAAACCTTACAATTGGTTTTGACTTAATAAAGGATTTATTTTAACCCAACCTTGAGTGGTACAGATAAGCGTGTAATCTAACAAAAGTTAAGCACCAACACATTAAAAATTAATAACGGGCTTTTTTTAATTGATCTGTACTCACTACTCATGGGCCTCATAATGTTTCTTCTTTAACCCAACAAATCACATTATTGTGTTTATTTTAAAAGATAAAGAAAAAAAAGGGATGAGAAAATTGGCAGTAAACTTATCGTTTTCATATATTTTGTGGGTCACTGTTTTTCTTGCGTTGAATTCTCATTATTGTGGATCGAATTAGGTCTTCAAATACTATTCATATAATGTTGTTTATTAATTTTAGTAAATAAGTTAAAATATATTATCATTTATGAAAACAAACTTATATATTTGGAACATCTAAAAAAAATCTATATAACTGGGAGGGAAGGAGTATGCAACATTAAGACAGAGTTTCGATGGAAACAAAGTAGAAAGATGTAAAGCAATCCCCATGCGCTAACATCAGGGGTTGCTGAAAAAAATGCACGAGACTTTCTCCAAACTCCAATGTTCATTTAATTAGCTTCCTATGCCATGTGCCTTAAACTTCCTTCTCTTTTTGCTTCTGATTTTCATTTCTCAAATTTAATTACCATGTTACACGACGTTAGAATCACATAATACACGTGACATATATCTGTGAAACTAATATACCATCAGAAGGTGCAGGAGCAGGACTCCCAAGTCCAAAATCTTGAAAACCCTATTGTTTTGTTTCATCTTGTTTGCTATCCGGTATACCTCCATAAAACAGATGTACATCCTTTATTTTTATTTTTATTTTTATTGGTATCATGGAGAACTGTTAGGGATACAAGCAATTAGCCCTAACTCTCCCCAAAATCATAGTTATAGGGAAATGATTGACACTCACTTATATACCATTCCACACTTGCAGTGTAGTCGATGTGGGATATCACATCATAACAATACCTTCCCTTCAAACCGTGCGTCCACGGACGGCCAACTCGAAGTCCTCCCACCCACGGTGGGTCCGCGGTGGGGCCACCAGTTCTTGGCCCACCCACGACTCCATTCGCTGTGATACCGATCCCCGGGCCCACCCGATTTCGGGCGATCAGCGTCGCCCTTCCCACGACGTGCGATCCGGTGGTCGGACCATTGTTAGGGATACAAGCAAGGAGCCATAACTCTCCCCAAAACCATTGTTATAGGAAATGATTGACATTCACATATCTACCACTCCACACTGCACGTATGATCGATGTGAGATATCCCACATCATAACAAGAACCCGCACTTCACGCAGGTGTCTTGTTTGAAACCCCACGTTCTATTATGTACACCCTTAAAATAGATGTAGTGGAATTTTCAAGTCTATTTTAATTAAATCGTGCAAACCAAGAATTTAACACAAGACATATATATATTGATGAGCAAAAACCATGGGGAGATACCCTTAGTAATGGTGGGTCAGCTACAAGACCGTGTTGAGAGATATTAATTAAAGAGGCAAGATTGGAGAATGACAAGCATTAATATAGGAGGCCAAGGCCAACCACTTCTTCAATTCAATGTGGTTTACAGCCTTGAATACATGTATGTATGTATGTATGTATGTATGTATGTGTGTACCCTACCCATTATTCAAGAATCACAGCCAACTTACAGAAACAATGAAAACACCAACTGCGTGATGGAACATCATCTCCACTCATGTTTAAACACTCCAAATATGTCAATTATCTCTCTAAGGCGTTGCCAGATTTTTTTAAGTCCTTACAAGTATGGTTTTTGGTCTTGGATGATGAGGAAGCCTACAACTGCCACTTGCTGGTGCGTGTCCGAATCAACTCGACCATATATTGTATAATAGCCTGTAAATTACATAAGATTGAGAATTGACTTTTAAGCTAAGGCAGGATTCGAATTTGAGATAATTTGACTATAAACCTTTTCACTCAAATGGGCTAATCGCCTCCAAATGGGCTAAGACTTTATCTTCTTTTTTTTTTGTTTGTCCAAATATACTAGCTCTAATCAATTGAATTAAGTCCGTAGGGCCAACTTTATCCTTTTTCTTTATGACAAGATAAATCTATAATCACTATTCGAAACATGCACGGCCGGATGAATTAATCCCGCTTCTATGTGCTAAGACTTTTCCATTTGTCCTCTGCTTGTCTAAGATTAAGTTCGAGCTGGCCCAAGGACCCTTTCACTCCACTTTACATAACTTTCATTTATAAAAAATATGTATAATTAACTTTATACATTGTATTTTATAATTTACTTAATTATTATATCATACATATAATTTACATGGAAAATTTTAAAAATATATATATTAAAAATGCATACATAGATCAGTTCAGTTAAAAAATAAAAAAAATAAGCTAAAACCGAACACGAACAGAAGTAAAATAAATTTTACTATTGCAAACCGAACCGAACCGTTCAGTTCAAAAAATCAATTCATACCACCAATTTCAGTTTGATTCGAGTTTTTATTACAGTTCGGGTTTCTTTGCCCCTACCCCTATGAAGCTTCTCTGAGGCAGTCTTTTGTAGAGACATAGGACGGTAATAGGATACTGGCTTAAATGAAACCGAAATTAGAAACTACCAAATTCAACTCGGAGAGGGAGAAGAATATTGCAGATAGTCATAGGACGGTAATAGGATACTGGCTTATGGTAAGGTATATTGGGCTCTATTGAAAAAGGGCTTTGGGCTTATTCTGCAAATTGTTACAGCTTAAGGGAAAGCCCATTCTAAAATATTCAACTTGGCCCTTACACCACAATTTAAAAATAAAATAAAAAATACTCTATGAAACGTAGATGCTATACTTTTATGATATCGTTTGAAAATAAAAGTTCGGCGAATTTTTCGATGAGTAAAAACAAAAACATCATGAGTTGATAGTGTTTACCAATACACAATGTCGTTTGACTCGACATTTTTGCAAAAAAAATTAGGAATATCAAATACAAAAAATTGAAAGATTATTGTATATTCTTTTTAAGGAATTAAAATATTTTATAAATATTGATAATTACAATTTCAATGAAAGGTCGTGTTAAATTCAACTAACCATTTTTAATGTAAGCATATATAATATGAAGAGTGGTGTACTTTATGACATTAAACCTTACAAACAATAAATTATTCAGATTCTTGTTAATATCTAGGAAGTAACAGCCAAGTAAGATAAAAATTAAATTTAGGATGTGAATGAAAGCGACCATTTTGAAATGGAAAGACGTGTGAACGTATCAATTGTCAAAATCGGGACCCTCTTTTCCTGGTCGAGTCTACTAAGATTTGACTAGAGTGCCTTTGGTCTCCCTGAACTAAATTATCTGTTAGTTTTTTTATACAATTTACTAACATATGTATTCGACTAATTGTGTTTTGTTGTTTCTTTTTCTTTCTGAAATCACATCTGGTATTTTATTGGAGTAATAACATTATGAAATATTACATGTCAAAGTTTTGTAGTGACATGGTTAAAAATATTCTTGTATGATGTACCAATGATCATATATTGATTTTTTTCAGAGAGATCATATGTTGATGATATTAACTCAAAATATAAAAATAAATGTATGAAACTGCCGGTTCCAATTCCAAATATAGAGATGAAAATCCATTTGTTATTTATGGGAAGGGGTAACGTGAAAACCATTTTTATCGTGCGAATGTGAGAATCAAAAAATGATGAATCAACTGCGAAAGTTGATGAATTTGTTGAGAAAAACTATTGAATCCAAAAAATAAAATTTTCATCTCTCATGGGATTCGGATCCTAGTGAAATTTCATAATTTTGGATTCAGTAGCTTTCACAACGGATGCATTAACTTTTATAACGAAATCATTTTGTTCATAGCAGATTTTCGTAGTTCTTAGTTTTCACGTTAAAAATAATTCTTATTTGAACTTTATTTTGTTACTTATTATACTCCCTCCGTCCCGTCCAAGACGGCTCATTTCTTTTCGGTACGGTTATTTAGGAGAATGGATAAAGTGGTTAAAGTGATAAAAAAGTAGGTAGGACTCACAACTTTTGAAGAGATAATTATTTTCTAAAAAGAAAATAGACCATCTTGGATGGGACAATCCAAAATAGAATACAGATCATCTTAGATGGAACGGAGGATGTTACGTTTTGGAATTACAATAAAGTATTCTCGATTCATTTGATAACTCTATCACTAATCACAGTCGTACATGAATAACAATCACGAACTACTTGGCCGCCTAGAAATAATGGGGGAACAAAAGCCATCACCAATACATGGAATCTCACGAAATTTAGTCACAATTCATTGTACTTGGTGTTAATTATTTAAAATTAAAGGTGATGAATTAATAGACTAGATCTAAATCATGGGGATCTTGAATAATTTGAAATAGAAGATAAGATGGAAAAATAAAGGCGTGGTGGCAGGTGAAAAGCATTTAATTAAATGACACGTGATCCTTATGCCGCCCGTGTCCCTAAATGTCACAAAATTACAAAAGAACTGTTGCCACTCTTATCTTTTGCTCCACCCAAACGAAGCACAATAAATTCTTTCCTAATTAGTTGTGAAAGTGAGGGTAATTTAGGTATCGTGTAGTCTATATATGAACGATGTAGTTGAAATCGATCCTCGCCAGTAAACAAGTAACTATGCTACATAAAATGAAAGTATAAATTCCTCTTTAAAATTTAAAAATATATTAGTTTCTCCTCCATCCACTATATATATTCTTACGGTACAAGTTCTAATAAATGCAATAAATAAAGAATGAGACTAATATAATAAAATATATTATTTGAATAAAAAGTGAATCATAAGTCTTTCTTTGTAAATAAGTGAATTAGTATGAGTAAATGTATTGATTTTTGTGTGTGATTCATATTTATAAAAAAATGAATGAATTTTGTGGACATATAAAAATAGAATTAAATGAATAAAAATATCAAAGATGAAAAAATAGTATCATATTAGCTAACAGCTTACACATTAATGATTTTTTATTTTCTGCCACTAATTAATTAAATAAGAAATGGATGTACCTCAGATTTGAGATCTCTGTGTTGCTCGTCAAACTACTTAATTGCTAAGTTTGCGTTAATCATGTTCTACAGAAACATATACCTTTTTTCCTGAGAATTAATTTTTGTATATTTTAATTGATTAAAAAACTACTTTAATGACAACCTTGCAGATCCCACCACGTACGAATCACGAGCCAGTCTTTTTTTTTCGTTAGGCAGAAAATAGTTTATTTACGAATCCATCTATTATACCAAAAGCCACCTAAAAGAAAAACGAAAATTCGTATAGAGTATTCTTCATTACTCTTGGTGTGAAAGCGAACTATATTCAGATGGAAAAGTCGTGTGAAAGCATGAGTAATCGTGGGTCGTTCGACTCATCCATTTTGGGTCAAAAAACGATTGAAGAGATTCTGTGAGATGTGAAATCTAATTTGCGATAGTGATTATATATAAAACCTAAGGGAATGTTTACTTTTCATGATTAGCATTTTGAAGGATTGATTATTTGATGGATTAAATGTATGATAAGATAAAATTTATCCATCAATCATTTGTTTACTACAAAGGATTAGTGAATGATTAAAATTGGGATAAATAATTCTCTATTTATTTGGATGATTATTTCAATCCTACATATATTGATTGGATTAAAATTAATGAAGAACAATTCAAAGGATTAAAATAATCCCGGGCTTTGGGATATCCTCAGATATTAATCCTTAAAAGTAAACACTTGATTAGGTTAGATTAATTTTATCTATCCAACCTAATCATGCAAAGTAAACACCACCTAAATAAGAATAAATAGTCCTTGTATGCAAGTCGCTGTCAGAACCTATAATTAAATATTAGCAAAGTGTAGAATGTGAAAATTTTCATAGGTCATCTTAACTGGATTTGTGTGCTCTTCTTTTTTTTCCCTATTAGTTTATATCCTCTTTTATTTTTCTTCTCACAAATTAATTTGTCCAATTTTTAAAATATATCTCCTTACTTTTTTTTGCCCTAAAGATGTTGCTAATAATAGAGCAATCAAAATATACATCGATTGAATATATGAGAATTATTTTAAAAATATAAGTATTGATCATGTCTTTATTATCACAAATTTTTCTTAAGAAAGTCTAAGAATAAAATTTATCCTTCTTTATCCAACTTTATGTCGAATATGTGTCGTTTTAATCCAAATTCTAACTACACTAAAATTCTAAATGATATGTAGTTTTTATCATAATTTATTCCAATTATACACGTTTTACGTAAAACTATTCACTTACACCAAATTTCGTATGAGTGCGAAAATGCATAATTTCCATATCAAAATGGCGATATACATTGGATTTACTATTATGATCCACGTTATGAGATGATCACTTTTTTTTTAATATTGACATGTAATTCATATAATATTAAACTATTATTGAAATTGTTATAATTAGTTTCTATTTTATTTTTAAAATTACACTTATATCTTTTTAAAATTATAATTATTTAAGCCCCAGAAAAATATTTCTAGCTCCAGTTCCATATATTCCAATTATGTTGTTCAGAGTGACATTTTGGATAAATATGACCAATGCAATTAAGCTCCAACCAACACTTTTAGTTGGCAGTTATACTAATATTAGTTGACACAATTTAGTTGAAAATATATTATCTATTAAGAACATGTAATTCAAACTCTAAATTCTATAATTAGTGCAATTTTATTATTAAATACCAACTAACCTCTATCAAAACTAAAGTGTCTGTGAGGTGTACCTGCAAAATTATGCTTGTTGGGGACATGCTAAATCTAAACATGGCCATTTGTAATACATAAATTCGCATTTTTTTAATTTATTTTATTTGTTTGAGAAGCTTAATTAGATTTCGAACAAGAGACAAAAAGAGGATATCACGCATGTCTCTGATTATGTATTCCCTCGGTTCCTTTTTAGATATCCTATTAAAATTTTTTCTTATTTTTTAATAAATATCATAGTTCGTAATTTGAGAGTAAAATTACAATGTATTTCTTATTTACCTTTATTTAATACTTTTAAAATTTAATAATTGGTCGTATAAATATATTAATCATGATAGTTAATTTAATGAGATTATAAATATAAATTTTATTTAATTCATTTGATGTAAGTGATTTGATGAAAGAGTATACTTAAACATTCGGAGTACAAGTACGAATAATGCAGTATGTACCTTATTCGAAAGACAAAAAACGAGGATTCACGTGTGAAAAATGCAACTTGGCACGTGCAACGGAGTCGAAGATAAATTCCTGACCCCTTTCTTGAGTTCAGGGAATATGGTCATATTTCGTTTTCAATCACTTTTATTCAGACATAATAATGTAAGAGCACTAAGCCTTGCAAAAAAAAAAAAAGAGCATTAACAAATCCTTAACTTGCATAACGTTGTTAGAATTAGTATGGCTGATCTTTTGATAAATATGATGCCGGGAGAATTATTGACCATGAAAATTTGGAATCGAATCTCTTCATAGCACTATCTTGTTTATTTTAATATTTTTGTAAAGCTAACTTTTTTTTTTTATGGGAGTTAATTAAATAAGAAAAAGGAGCAAGCTTTAGATTCGAGATCTTTGTGTTGCCTCTTGCTTTCATACTAAGTGCTATAATTGCCTTCATGCCTCGACACTGTTTATTTTTACCTAATTATTTTGCGAATTGTTTTTTATGTTTCATTATATTTAGAGCTTTTAAAGTAAACCATATTTTTTTGGAACTCTCGGCCTACAATTTTTTGTGATAACATCGGAACAATTTATTCGTGTGATTATCATATTTCTCATTCTCGACGTGAAGCATGTTGTTATTGATTGTTTAGATATCAAAGCTTTATATGTCACATCTTGATAATAATTCGATCATAATAATGTAGTCCCAAATAAAAACCATATAGTGCTATTGTCTACATCATCATAAATTCATGTGAACATTTAATTTTTCTTTATTTGGTGTAAGCATTCTTCATGTGGTTTTAAATACTCCTTTGAGGTCCCCCTCACTAAATAATTTCATAGATCAAGATTGAGTCTTCCTACTTCCTACCTTCCCCAAAAATAAAAATAAAAAGTCTTCGATTCAAGTCATGCATCTAAATCATTGAGTCAAAACTTTCGTGAACTGCATCTAATTTTTTACTCCTCATTGTATTTCACTTTTTGAGCGTCTATAATTGTATTGTTTTATTAAATAGTAACACATGAAATGAATTCAGGTAGATGAACTGAATCGGCTCGTATTAAATTTAAAAAAATAATAATCCAAAAACAATATAGATGAGTGATGTATAACCGCAGATTATATGAAATTCTTAATGAAATCATCAAATCAAAGCATGAATTCAAATTGTAATAATCTCAATAATTTGAGATATATAAGATAATGAGCCAACGTGGACCCCTGCCAGCGACGTCCACTTTCACTACGCAATAAAAAATTAGGAAAATCCCACGTGATTTATGTGCAAGTCAAGTTAGGCGTCTCACTAAATAATCGAAAAGCAATACAATTATCGCCACTACTATTTTTTGCTTCCGCCAGAGAATCTCACCAGCGTTTCCATTGCGGAAAGTCGTAAATACGTCTCAAACCCGAGGGTATTTCGGGAATCGGGATTTATATATAAGAGGATCGAGTTGCAGTCATTCCCCACAGCCAAAACAAATTTACTCGCAACACTTACTGAAATCTGCAGAGTGAATCACTTCGGATCTAGGAGAGACAAAATAAATAGATTCGAGGAGATGGAAGGAGGACGCAGAGAGATGATGAATCTGAACATCAACGGCATGAATTCGGGGCGGAGGACGGAGTACGGCCGTCCGATCCCAAAAAGGGGGCAAGTGAAGGCGGCGATTGTGTCAGGGTTGGCTCACTCCCTGTCTTCTATGTTTTCTTTGAATTATCGTTCTCATTAATACCTACTGCTGCTGCTGATTCTCGAGTATAAGAGATCACCAAATTTTGCCGGTTTTCGAAGTTTTTTAGGATTATTCTTTGTGGCCGATTGCAGCTTGTTTTGTACAGTTTGCCTTAATGAAGAGTTCGATGTTGATTTTGTTTCTTGGACTAATTTTGAATCTAGCAGTTAGTATTTCAATTCTATGGTTTAATCATGGGAGCCTTATCTATCTCAAACAATGTCGTTAAGTCTTGGTTCAATTCCAATAGCACATATTATATGTATAAATATAATTAACATCGTTAATATTGCTTTAGTGAATAACTGAATCCTCCTCTATTACGGCGGTGCTATAATTTGTGTGTTATTTCGCCGGGCAATGTGTATATAACATGATTTAACATCCTTACTGTGCTTATAATGTAACTAATGAGTTAATTGTAATTTAGTATAGCCGAGTCTCAAGATAGTTAGTATAGCAAACAACAGGAAAACTGGGCTCTTGTGTAAGCCCATCATAATCCATTAACGTTTCAAAGCCCAAGAGGATTCATAAAACCAATCAACCTATTTTTGAAGTTTAGTTTCCGCAGGCCCCTTTTCCAAGCCCAATATCTTGAGAGCTTCTAATTGAAGCTACCTTGTTCAATAATTGATTTTTGGTATTAAATAATTACTCATTCCGTCCACCAAAATCGTTCATTGATTTTGGTGGTACGAATTTTAATAAATTGTAATGAGTGTAAAGTAAGTGAGTATAAAAATATGTGTCATTGGGATAATAAATGAATATATTAATGAATATTGAGTGTAAAAATATGGCCAGAGGTGGTTTTTTTATAAATAAGTAGATATATTTAGGGTAAAAATGTAAAATTGATGTTTTCAAAAAAAGTAAAGTGAATATTTTTCGTGGACGGATCAAAAAGAAATTAAATGCACGAATTTAGTGGCCGGATAGAGTATTACATTCTATAAATAGAGACATTGACATCAGTTATTGGCAAAAACGGTCTAAGAACATCCCATTGTGAAACGATACAAAATTGGAATTCAAACTCATATTTCGATGGTGTATTTGTAATTTCGATGGCAAACAAAATTAAGCGATTTGATCCAGTTTCAATAACACATGTATCTAGCATCAATATATACCTCAGCTCACCCATTTTATAATGAGATATGTAACAAAAATTTATTTGTGTATATATGTATATATACACACACATTTGATTCATTAATAAACTGGTATTTCTCTCTTGCCCTTAGGCAACTTCACCAACCTGGCTCGATACCAATCGATGGGAAATAAAACACAGTACAAACGGTAAGCAACAATGCGGAATCAATCTTCGTTTGGCTAATTTTCCCGACCCGTATGAACCTTTGAGGAAACAGACAAATAGGGTATTCTAGATCTGATAATAAGGAGACAAATTTTAGCGTGGAAACCTCTCAAACGAAAGAGAGGAAAACCACGGGACTACTAGGCTGCTTAAATCCACTATCATCAATAATTGAGCAATACACAATCTTCTAGATTATACTAGAGGCATACAAATCATCATATCTTGAAATAAACACATCAAGATATATGGAATCGAAAACGAGCAAATCGAAGAATATCACCAAATCTTCTCCTCTGTGCAGACTGACGGAATCCGACCTCCGGACCTCAAAACCGATCTCCACCGTCCAAAATGTTGGCCCAGATGCTGTGAAGCTGCTGTCCAAAAATCACGACGATCTAACGGTGCAAACTCCGGGAAACGGGATTTTCTGCGACTGCGCTCTGGAAAAACTGGAAGAGAAAGGCACGCGAATTTTTCTTTTTTTTCTACTGTAATAGGCTGCTGTTTGCCCTATTAAAAACAGACTTACCCTTTTCATGGGCCTTCTCATGGGTCAAAAGAAGAAAGCCCAACAATATGTAACAAAAATTTATTTGTGTATATATGTATATATACACGCACATTTGATTCATTAATAAACTGGTATTTCTCTACTCGGATAATTGACTATAATAGTAGTAAATTCTTAGAATTATTTTTAACCTTTTTAGTTCTTTGACTATAATTAAACTATGTCGAGTAAAGTACGACTAAAAATCAAAATTGTACCCATTTTATAAAATTATGACTTGATCGATGATTCTTAGGAATCTATCAAAGAGTGCATCAATGTAAAGATTTAAAATAGAGGTGGAACATGCAACATTAATAGGGGACGTAATGGTAAAGACATTGGGTGAGGTTTAAAATTTATTTTTATGGGGGAATTTGTTGATAAATGGAGCAACATAATTAAAGATGTAAACGAATCGAATCGAATCGAATTTTACTGTAAACGAATCGAATTGATTCGAATATCACTATAATTGAATCGGTGTTCAAATCTCTTTTTGAATTTTTTTTATTTGTATTTGATTCATATAGTATTCACGAATACTCGAATCGAATATTCGTTTCAGTTTTTTTCAAGTGTATTTTTAGACTATTATATTCGTAATTTTTATAGAGAAATTTTCTAAAATCATATTTTAAATAATATGGAGTTATAACCACTCAATAATAGATGTAAAATGATGACTTTACTGTTTCAACTCTCAAATCATTTGCATAACATAAAAATAATGATCAAATGCATAAACAAAAAAAAGTTTAATATCAAATTCATCAAAATAGCACTTCACTAAACTATTTTCAAATAACAAGCATCCAACTTTCCACCAAGTTTGCAAATCAAATGGTTTGCAACATGACATAAAAAGACTCTTCTCTCTCCTAAATGAAAAAAAAAACCATTATAACTCAAATTTATAAAACACACACACACACACACACATATATATATATATATATAATCAAATAAATTAAGAAATAAATAGAACTTTCATATGTCATAATAGAAAACATAAGTTAGCAACATTCGGTCATTTTGACGTGATAATGAGGACAAAGCTTCAACTTCAAAGAAATGCAATGTTTGCATTCAATTCAATGTATTGACAGCAGATTAATTATACTTGACGTAGTGAAAAATGTACGGTGGATGAATGTTGACATGCGACAGTGAACGTGGTGGCCACTTGGTGGCATTGGAGTGTGGTGGCACTGGAACGGTGAAGCGGCGGCACGTGGTTGTGGTGCGCGGAGGGAAATGGAGTGAAGACAACGATGAGTGGTTATGGCAAAGGCTGAGAGGGGTGTTTGTGGCGTGGCAACGGCGGCTAGAGGTGGCATGCGTTGAGGCGTGGTGGCAACGCAGTGAAGGGGTAGGTTTAGGAAAGTTGGGAATGAGATGTGAGGGGATGAAAGAATGATGCAACTTTTAATCCACCCGACGAGCCCACCGCTCACATATATCATCGCGGTGAGGGGGCGGCGAGGATTAATCCATCCAGATGAATTCAGGTTTGGGGGGTCAGATTTAGAGGTAGAAGTCATCGATCGGAGGAGAGAGGCAGAAGATGGGAGTGGAGAAGTGAATATGCGGCGTGAAATTGAGAGGGAGAGATTAGGGTTCTGAATGTGAGTAGGGCAAAAGTACCGAAAGAGAAAGAGGAGGCGGCGTGAAATTGAGAGGGAGAGATTAGTGTTGTGGATGTGAGTAGGGCAAAAGTACCGAGAGAGAAAGAGGAGGGGTGTTCATCACAGATTGGGCTGGACAAGAAGCATGGGCTTAATTAGCCAATAATCAACCCAATAAGTAACCTTTAAATTGAGATTAAAAATCCCTTATTTTTTTTTAATTCTTTCCATTTATAGAAACGACTCAAGCTAGTTGGGACGGCTTAAAATGGTATACGACCCAAGCTAGTTGGGATGGAGGGAGTATAATTTTCAGTGACTCCTCTTTCTCAATGCAAGTCTGTATTAAAGATTCATATTTTTTTGCAATCTCATGTGTGTGTCTTGAGAGAATGAACGGAATCTCATGTATAGTAAGTGGCAACATGGAGATTTTACGAAAGGATTCTTGTAATTGATGAGAAGGCATCTTATGGTCCTGTAGTGCAGACATCGAAGAACACTGTGGATCTGCGGGGAATGAGAGTCGAGGAAGCTACTTTCAATGTTGAGATGACCATTAATACCAGAGGGCCTAATTCAGTTATCTTCATCATACACGGTATGCGCACTGGGGTTTTAAAGGAGCGTGTTTATGAACTAGTACATAAGCATCCTCATATAGCAAAATTTGAACAGGAGAGCCCTATGAATTATGGTTTTACAATCGCCTACATCAAGTGAAAGTGCTTCAGCTTTCTTTAAATTTTGGCCATGACATGTATGTAAATTTAATAAGTATAGTACATAGTAGAATGTTGAAAGTTATTTCCTCCAAGTCTTTTAGTGAAGTTAAAAGTTTTATTTGATTTGGATGCCCTTAGACGAGTGGTGCGCTGTGTGCCCTCGACCTGGTACTTAGCGCGTAAATCCGTGTGATCACCAGTCATAAGATCATGGTTTCAATTTTATTTTATTTTTCTTCATGCGGCAGTGACGCAGAAGAGTCCATATTTCTTGAAGAGCGTAAACATATGCAGTTTGCAGATTCTCATACTGGATAAGACTCATTTTAGTTTTGATGATTGCATCATTGTTTTCTCATGTTATCACACGTACAGCATAAAAAACAAGTAAGCAGAGGCTGTGAGGTGCTGCCACCTACACAGACTGCGTTTGCTGTCAGCCTGCCTCATTTGGATAAAGACTGTTTCAGCAATCTTCATCACCACCATTATCTCGATCTTTTCTTTATCATCACTTGGTGTTTCAAAATGTTGGCAGTTTTTGAGAAATCGGTTTCGAAGCCGCCCAAAGAGCTGAGCCTTCCGGTTGCTGGGAGGAACTGTTTGAACAGCTCAAAAGAAATCGCAGAAATCTTCCGATCATGGAGATCAGACTGCAGCTTCTACCACCTCTCTGGCAGTAACTTCTTGGCTTTGTCGCATCAAGATGAAAATCCAGCAATTCCAAGGTAACTCGACTCTCCATTGTCTATTTTCTTATGCAAAAAACAGTGGTCCTCATCATTTGTGCAACTCAGGTCTGTTGTAGTGATGGATGATATCTTCTGCATATTCTCGGGGGCGTTGCACAACACTTGCGACATGAGACGACATTATGGGCTATCGAGGCATGCCACGGAAGCCATGATCATAGTCGAGGCTTATAAAGTTCTACGCGATCGTGCCCCCTATCCTACCGATCAGGTCGTCAAGGAACTGGAAGGCAAATTCGCCTTCATTCTCTTCGACTCCAAAGCTCCGACCCTTTTCCTCGCAAGGGTGCTTTAACTTTAATCCTCCTATCTCAATAACTCCACATTATTTTGCTCTAACTTGTAACTAGATCCAACGTTTTTGTCCAGGATCGCGATGGCTGCGTGCAGCTCTACTGGGAACAGCCGGCGACGGCTCTTTAGTGTGCACCGACGATCCCAATGTGATATCCGCAGCTTGACAAACACTACACGCTCTTCCCTCCCGGTGAGCTCACCATGCAACAATCTTGAAACCAGAAAACCTTTTTCTTTCTTTCTTTTTCTTTTTTAGCAACGGCAATGTTTGTCTGATATTTTGCAGGGTGCATATTCATGGATAGGAATGGTTTGATGAGTTTTGATCACCCTCTGAATAAGGTCAGAGGGATCGTGAGGAGGATGATGGTGGAATTATTTTTCAAGTGGATCTTTTCACTAGAATTCCCAGCATCCCTCGCAGCGGCAGCGCCGCCAATTGGGCCAATGCCGCCCTAGTTGAAGGAGACTATTGACCCACTTTGCTCTGTCTCTGGGTGCGTGTTTTTCTGGAAAGACTGCACAGTCAACTTTATCTTTTCTGCTGTAGATTGTATTGTAATAAGTAATACCAGTGAAGCTTATGAGATGGTTCAAACTCTATAGGATAAGAATGAAAATTATGGATCAATGGGTTACAAGTATCAGCTAGGACATGATTCATGCACCTTCTCATTTTTAATTCATCTAAGTAACATACGATATATTTATAATATTGTATTCCGATATTATATCAATTTATATGGCTATTAACTTATGAATTCACAAAAGAAAACAAGCCCTTAGATTTCCATATTCGTTCTTTATTAATGAAGTGAACGAATATGGGACGTGTGGATGCCATATCCCATTGCAGTATCATATTGGAGGCCAGAAAATTTGTAAAGCACTAAAATTATTCCAGTGCTCCTCTTTCAACATCTTTCTTTTCAAACGCTTAAACTATAAAAAAGAAGAAGAAGAAGAAGAAGAATAACCAATCATCTTTCTTTTCAACCTTTTTTTCTCTTCCTCTCTCCCGGGAGTCTTCACACCCCAATTTCATAAAAATATAAGAGGGTAAATCACGATAATTCAGTGATTAAGTTAGCTAAGAGGGTAAATCACGGTAATTCAGTGACGAAGTTAGCTATGAGAATGTAAGAGGATAAATCACAGTAACTCAACGATTAAGTTAACTATGAGAATATGAGAGAGTAAATCACAGTAATTCATGGTTAAGCTAGCTAGGAGGACATTTGTATAGAGCTCACAAGGAGCCACTCTAAAGAGTGTAAAAATCCTACGTTGTGACTGTTAGAACTCGATCATTGGTTCTTGTTCTAAATCTATTAGTTTTTAACCAACTGAGTTAGGGCTGTGTGGGTTGTGATGTAAGATTCTTATACTTAGTATATAGGTGCGAAGACACTCGAATGATATTTTATGAATTATCTGATCGGTCATAATATTAATAATCACGACATAATTATTAGAAGATATATTATATAAAACCTGGTCCACAAAATATGTAAAAAAAATAAAAAAAATCTAACAGAAACTTAGATTCCCTAAGTAGTATTTAGATGATCTCAGTAGAAACATTGGTTCAATTTTTAGGTTCTGTAACATAAACGATGACAATAGTGTTAAATTAGTTTCCAAGAATAGGAAAGATCGAACTCGTCCACAAACACTATCCATCTTTTTATTGCAAAAAACGCGACTACGCGAAAGCAATTGATTCCATCACTCAAATACACCCTCTTGTTTATTTAAGATTAAAATAAATATTTTAAGCAATTATGAATATTTTAAGTCTTCTAGATAAAAAAAAGAACCTTATCTCAAAATTCACCAATATATTACAATAAAGTCTATTGCACAGGACGTGAATTCACCCATTACGTTCCGAAGGTAGAGGCTAAGGTTTCCTATGAATTCACAAAACAAAGTCTTAGTGATAACATCTGTACATGAGAATATATGAAAACGATATTCTAATTGAGATTCCGCATTCAAGGTGTCTAATTAAAATTTAGGATACAGTTTTTACCCACCCTCATATAAAGATGTTCTCACAAAAGACCAACCCAAATTAAGAGGGTGTTTGGCTGAGTTTATAAGCTCCCAAAAAACAGCTTATAAGCTCAGCCAAATACCCTCTAAGATGTTTTCGTGAAAGATCTACTCATATACTATTCATGTGCTTATCTGCCTAAATTTTTTGTCATCGATATTATAGTTCAAATATACTATTATGGGATCCAAATCCAAATGATGATTATTTTTACACTACCAATAAATTACATAATGTTTTGTAATACACACACATCATTATTAAATATAAAAATGATTATATTAGTTTTTCCTTTTCTTTTTGCTTATACAAAACCAAAATTTCTTCAAGAACATCTAAAATATCAAATGAACATGTTAAAAAAGTTGAATTTATATGTGTAAAAAATATTTATTTAGTGTAATTTTATGTAAGATGTAGAATATAGTGCAAATGAGAACTCCAACGAGTTAATCAAAAAAATATAATACTCTTTCTTGATTTTTAATAAGTGTAATAGTTCACAATTTGAGAACAAAATTGTTATATACATCATATCTTATCTTATTTTATTTCATACATTTGGAATTTGATAATTAGTTGTGTATACGCATTAATCATGGTAATTAATAAGATTATAAAATAAATTTTATTTTCTTGATATGTTAATTTGATGGCCGTTGACACTTGTAAAATGAAAGAAATATGTTTCTACTAACAAAAAAGAAAATATAATATTTTTGGAGTTTATTCTATATTATCAAGTTATTTAGAAAGGGGTTAAAGTGGCAAAAGGATTGATAGAAATTTAAACGGATATTAGCAAAATAATAATAATAATATTTTATAATCTATATATAAGCAAAAAATTTAAAAGGTAGTTTTATATAATCTATATATAAGTAAAAATTAAAAGGTAGTTTTTATATAATCTATATATAAGTAAAAAATTTAAAAGGTAGTTTTGATATAATATTATTATCATTATTAAAGGAGGCATGAATGGTGTAATAAATTATTGGTATAAATAAGATGAAAGGGCAATAGCAATTGCTCAATAACATTCGAAATAGTCACTCTTTTACCGGTGAAGTCTGCAACATATATCATGGCGGCGGCCGGCGGAGGAACGGTGAAGGAGGTCAAATCGAAGACGGAACTCGACAATATCGTCGCCGAGGGCGCTCCCGCAGTTCTCCACTTCTGGGCGTCCTGGTGCGAGGCATCCAAGCACATGGATAAAGTGTTCTCGCATCTCTCTACTGATTTCCCTCTTGCCCGCTTCCTAAGAGTATGCATTATGCCCATTCGTTTTGCTGCTTTCATTTAATTAGGTATCGGCGGTGTACAAGTATGATTATGCTGCGAGATGTTATTAGTATTTTGCTTTTGTGATGTGTGGCTTTGGAGTTTCATCTTCTAGACTGAGGAACAAAAGAGAAATTACCTCTGCTTGAAGAAATTGGAACTTCTCTTTTGTCGATTTAGTGACTGAATGGCGGGACCATATATTGCGAAGGAACTATCGGAACTTTCTGTTTATTCAACTCAGAAAGAAAATAGATGCTTAAAAAGGAAGAAGGAATTGCTGGGATTTAGAAGTGAGGGTTCTGCTTGTTTGCTGAAATGTGTGGATTTCATTCTTTTTAACCCTATCCCTAAAGAACATATTTATTGTCTTTGTGTAATGCTCACGATAATGTCATCTTTTATTTAATACTTTGGAACAGGTGCTCCACTTTTCGTTGTTTTTTCGCTCCTTGGTCTTTATGGGTGTTGCATACAATTCGGGAACAAAAATGCTCTTGGAAAGCTGTGCAAATATTTCATTCCTGTCTGACACGACAATTTTCTGTTATTGTTATAGGTGGAAGCTGAAGAGCAACCTGAAATTTCTGAGGCATACAAAGTTTCTGCTGTACCGTACTTTGTATTTTTTAAGGTATTGTAATACATATATCATTACTCCATGTCCTTGTTGAACAGAGGAATGTAGTTGCTAGTTGCTACAAACATTGTGATTGTGTGGCTTAAATTTGTGAAGAGACTTGACTTGAGCCAAGATTAACCGTTTAGAAGAAAATTTTGCATACCTTCCAATAGCAAAGACATTGCATATTGTGAGAACATTTCCATTTTCATGTTAGTTGATGGGTACTTCTAGATAGACCAGGACAAATTCAACAATGTGGACACTTCCAGTCTCTTTCAGATTTCAACACCCCTCCCCCTTTCTCGCCTCGAGCATATTGGAGAAACAAGTGTTTTGAAATGTGTCAGCTATCTAATTAAAGACCATATTTGATTCTTTTAGGATGGCAAGGCAGTTGATACATTGGAAGGTGCTGACCCATCTATTCTGGCTAACAAGGTTGCCAAAGTTGCAGGATCTGTCAGACCTGGGGATTCTGCAGCTCCTGCTAGCCTAGGTATGGCTGCAGGGCCCACTATACTTGAAACAGTAGAGGAGCTTGCCAAAGAAAATGGTGCGTCTCAGCATATTAGCCAATCGTCTCCTGGTATGGGCGAGAATCTGAAGAAGAGACTCCAACAGCTTGTTAATTCTCACCCAATCATGCTCTTCATGAAAGGGAATCCAGAGTCCCCCAAGTGTGGATTTAGTCAAAAACTGGTTGATATCTTGAAGAAAGAAAACGTCAATTTTGGAAGCTTTGATATCTTAACAGATAATGAAGTACGTGAAGGGTTGAAAAAGTTCTCAAACTGGCCAACGTATCCTCAGCTTTACTGCAAGGGAGAACTGCTTGGTGGTTCCGACATTGCAATTGCTATGCATGAAAGTGGAGAACTTGGTCAGGTTTTCAAAGATCACGATATTGAAGTAATTGATTCGGAGAATGGAAAGCGGAACCTAATGGAGGAAAGGGCGTCATTTATGGTTCCTCGGGCTTGAGTGCTGCTACTAGTGATCGTTTGTGCGGCCTCATTAATTCAAGCCCGGTTGTGTTGTTTATGAAGGGAACACCTGATGAACCACAATGTGGTTTCAGCCGGAAAGTGGTCGACATCCTCAGACAGGAGAAAGTCAAATTTGGGAGTTTCGATATCCTTACAGATGATGAAGTTCGTCAAGGGCTGAAGGTATATTCAAATTGGTCGAGCTATCCTCAGCTTTATATAAAAGAAGAGCTTATTGGTGGATCAGATATCGTGCTGGAAATGCAAAAGTGGAGAGCTCGGAAGGTTCTAGCTGAGAAAGGAATTGCTTCAGGTGAAACTCTTGAGGAACGCTTAAAACAGTTGATAAATTCTTCTCCTGTGATGCTCTTTATGAAGGGCACGCCAGATGCTCAAATGTGGTTTCAGCTCTAAGGTAATTAAAGCCTTGAAGGAAGAGGGTCTGGAATTTGGCTCTTCGACATTCTGAATGATGAGGAGGTGAGGCAAGGAGTGAAGACATTCTCAAACTGGCCAACTTTTCCACAGTTGTATTACAAAGGGGAACTAATCGGAGGATGTGATATTGTGCTGGAGCTCCAGAATAATGGCGAACTTAAGAGTACCTTGTCTGAGTAAATTCTTGATAGATTTGGATATCGTACTTGCGTGATGTTTTAAGAAATGGTCATGTTCTTGACCTGTAGTTGGTTACATTTCTACACTCTTATATGCGTTAAAATGGTTACTGCCACAGTTTTGTCGATATATAATTGATGTTTCTTGGCTGTTTATGTAATTTTGAAGCAAGCAGTTTCTCTGTTAGCTTGCTTACTAGTATTGAACTTATGGAGGATCATTGTTGTTTCCCTGCACATGCATGCAGTTGTAACCCATATATAAACAGATAACTACATATTACTACATCAATTTAAAAGGTGAAAGAAAGGGTGCTATATTTAATTTGAATTTAACCGTAGATGATGGTAGGATGTTTTGATTGCCTCTAAAAAATGTGAAGTTTTTAACATCTTGGAGAGAGACCCCCCCTACATCCAGAATTTTTACAGAAAAATTACATAGCATTCTGCTGCAAAGTAAGATTCTTGATCGTTTCTTTATCTTCTTGGTAGTCATCAGATCTCAAGATCTCCAGTAGCCGATTGACGTCTTTACCACTGGTGATATATGATTTCAACAATGTGTGATACACCTGCCTCTCCAACCGAACAACCGATCTCAATAAATTTATAACTCTTTCAGCATCATCACAGCTGCCTCTCTCACCAACCAACCTCACAATTCCTGCAATCACCTTATTGTTAAGCTTAAGCTCTTTGCTTGGATCATGTAAAGAGAGGGCCTGTTTTAGGGATTTCAAGCCATTTTCAGTGTTATCCTTCTCCAGGTATCCTTTTGCCAGCATGCCCCAAATATCTGGCGTCAATTCCTTACTCATATCTGTCAAGTGGTTAAGTAGTGCTTCAGCCTTTTCGCATAAACCCTTCTCTATATATCCAACAATCACCACTCTTGGCACTCGAAAATCATAGCAGTTTCTCGAGGTTTCCCACTCCTTGAGCACTTTCTCCGCTTCTTCAAGATCATCCAGCCTCGCCAGTGCCTCCATCGTGTTTATGTACTCCCGGTTGAGGCACCTCTTACAAGCAATCTTCTCATCATGCCACAACCTCAAAACGGCATCTCTGTTTCCCAGTTGAGCGTGAAGTGAGATGAGATGGTTATACCCTAATGCATCTTTATCACCCAGTCTCTCCTCTGCTTTTGTAGAAAATTTTGCCTTGTCGATGAGGCCGGCCTTCACATAGAAATTTGCCACAACACTATACGTGTTCCAATCAATGGTAATGTGGGCATCATTTTCCATTTCGTTCAGAATCTTTTCCAATCCCTCAATGTCAGATCTCACTCCGAATGAGTTAATACAGATTCGATAACTCAAATTATCAGGCTGAACCCCGTGTTCTTTCATTTGTTTGAAGACTTCAGGGACCTTTTCAATCTCATCGGTAGAGGCGTGCAGGCACATAATGTCATTCAAAGCTAGAGAAGACATAGGAAGACCCTTGTCTCTAATAGTCATGAGAAGTGCCAGCGCTCTTTCAGTTTCACGCTGTCGAACAAAACAATGAAGAAGAGCACCATGCACCTTATCAGTCTTGTCTTGCTCACCCAAGCTATTGAAATAGCTCTCAGCTTGTAAAAATCCGTGAACCTTACCAATCAGATCTAACTGCACGGCATGCTCAACCGGGCTGAAGGTATAAACACTTCTACTTTTCATCCACTCAGAAACCTGCAGGAAATAAACTGATTCAAACCGATTCAAACTATTGCATAAGAAATCCTTTGTGGTCTACAATTTGCTAATTCACCTCAATTAAATTAAGCATGCGAATACAGTAAAATGCACAAAACAAGCAACTCACACAGCGTTATATATCCACATATAGAGATGTCAATATGAGTCGAAGCCCAGGGTGACCCGAATAACCGATAAAATTAGAGGTTAGGGTTGGATTTTATAACCCGAAAAACGTCAACCCGAATAGCCCGAACCGAATAGCCCGACAATCCGAGTGGGTTAGCCCGAACCGAGCGGGTTGACCCGATTAACATCCCTACAACTATACAAGAAATTATAGAAGATATTCATAGTGTTGTTAAAAGTTACAAAAAAATAGTGAATTAGCTATTATGGAATATGAATATTCAGATATATTAAAAAAATAATTTAGTTGTGAGCATTATTTTCTAATTTTGATATTGTAATATATTTTAAATAGTATTATATTGAATTAACTTATTAAATTAGATATTAGTTTTAATTCCGCTATAATTGTATTATATTATTAGATATCATTTAGTTACATGGAATGCGAACATTAAAGCATATTAGAAAAAGAATTTAATTATGAGCACTATATATTTTAATTTTTATTGTTTGCTATTCAAAGTTAGTATAATAAGATTAAAAAAGAACTTGTGGAATGTATTATATTTATTTTTCAATTATTTGTTTTACTCCAACGCTTAATATAAAATATTTGATATATATATATATATATATATATATATATATATATATATATATATATATATATGGATTGGTTATAGAGAACCACCTCTTAGATAAGAACTAAGAACCAATAACTACCGTTAGATTAAGTAAGATCGGATGACACATAATTATTTAATGATAAAATAGCCAAATCCCTAAATTTTCGTTATTTAGATATTCCATTCTATTTTTCGTTGTTCATATATTTCATGTTGTTATACATATAATCATAGTTCTTGTGCATCTATTCATTCCAATTCATTGTTATGTTCATGTAATTCATGGTGTTATGCAATAAATAGTAGTAATTATGCATACGAGAATAATTACAAAATCAATATCTGAGGCTAAACGGTTATCATTAAATTATGAGGATAATTAACTATTTATAATTAATCTTGACCATTAGATTATAAAATGAATGGACCACATTAGTTCTTGGCTCAAAAAAGTTGGAGTTACCATTTGATCCACTTCATATATATATATATATATATATATATATATATATATATTTTTAAGCTTTACGGCGATGGGTTAGCCCGAAACCGAGTTTAGGGTTAGGGTTGAATTTTTCTAACCCAAAAAATGTCAACCGAATAACCAACCGAATAAAAACAACTGAAAGTGGGTTAGCCCGAACCGGCGGGTTGGTCCGATTGACATCCTATCCACATATGTATGTCATTCATGTTGGATCGTAAATATGAATATATAAACACATAATTTCACCACCCATCAAACAGTATGAAGGTAGCAAAGATTAATATCCACTAATAAGGTACAACGCTAAATTATCCAAATTCGGCATCTTACTTGAAAAGGAATTGTCTTTTAGTTGCACGATCATTTCTAGTTTCTTTAACAAGAGCAATCCAATCAAATAGTAAATCACACACACACACACACAAAAAACCGGGTATTTGCATATCAATCACACACACACCTGGAGAGCTTGACTGAAACGTTTGCGCCTACGGAGATCGATAATAATGCTCCGAAGCTCGGCGAATCGGACTTTTTTTCCGGCATCAACCCATTTATCGAGCTCGGGAGTGACATTGGTGCTAGGGTTTCCCTGGGGGCTGATTTTGGCATACAGTGAATTCTTGCTGTTCGCGTGGTAACATCGTCTGCTGATAATGTAGGTATTAATTAAGGCTTTGAAAGGTTTTCTACCCGATAGCATTTCGGATTTATTCGATTCACAAAAGAGGAATTTTTTATAGGAAAGAACAGAGTTCGTTCAGAGGGTTTTGGGATGGTTTATGATTTTGGAGGAGGGCGTGAAATGGTATTAAGAGAATCCCAAAGGACTAAAGTCTAAAGAACATGAAAATTCATCCTGCTCCAGTTATGTCAGCTGAGTCTATTTTTCTAGATGCACCAAGGTCTTTCACTAGAGAAAGAGTAATTTATTTTTGGACTAGCTTAATTTATTTATTTTTGTTGGAGACTTGGAACTTTATCCACCTATATCGTAAGTGTTTTGTCCTAACATTTGATCGATTAATAAAATGCTATTATCATTGGAAGTTCTATATATAAATTCAGATGTAGAAAAAATGAGTGATTTTTAACCTGAAGATGCATAGAGTGTGGTTTCCATGGCCATGGCCACGGCCACGACATAAAAATAATGGGTATGCCTATAATTGTGTTTATACTATGAATAATAATTAAATTTATACACAAGTATAGTTTTTGAGCTTGTGAAGTTGTCTTATCTTGAAGTATCGTGACATGACAAATACAATATTGATTTAATTATATATTATGTATCATAATCAGAAGTATATGACATAATGAAAATACCTGTATATTTCAGAAGATTAATTGATATCGCAATCTCGCAATATGTAGACAGACATCTCTCGATTTGCCGTCAACACTCGTAACAGCAATGAAGCTCTCTGTGTGTCTTCTTCTCTGAGCCGGTGCGCTTATTCTTCCTTGCAGGAAACCCAAATCTGGACCCGAAACCGTTGCTCGAGGAAAAGCCCCGTCTTTGAGTCTCTATACTGTAGCATCGCACATTTGGGCGACCTGAATGTTTCCGTAGTGCCCGCGCTCGACGAGTGGATCCGACAAGGCAACTCTGCAAAAAAAAGGGATCTTCAACGAGTTATCACTGAGTTGATGACTTTTAAGAGATTAAGGCATGCTCTCGAGGTTTTCTTTTATGCCCTCACATTCAATCGCAGAAAAAAAAAAAAAAAAAATTGTTCTCTCCAGTTCCATTTATGATCATTCCCCCAATTTATTGTCACTATAAATATCATTTTAATGCTTACTGAAGGGCATCTAGGGTTTGCTTAATGCTGTAGTCTCAGATTTTTGTGTGTTTCAATTGCTTGAGGTTTATTTATATTAGTGTAGCTATTAGGGAGTTTAGACCGTCGTGAGACAGGTTAGTTTTACCCTACTGATGACAGTGTCGCAATAGTAATTCAACCTAGTACGAGAGGAACCGTTGATTCGCACAATTGGTATCAGAGCTCCGGTTAAGGTCTCTTGATATTCCAAGTATGCTCTGTGGTCGCAGCATTGTCTGATCTTCCACATCAGAAAGGATTTCTTGAGAAAGATTCGGGGGGTGTCTTTTGTGAGACGGTTATTCATTTTGGTGGAGAAGCGGTACGTCAAGGCAACTTCAAGTCCAAGAAAGTTTGACGTGGAGAAATTTGATGGAAGAATCAAGTTTGGCTTGTGGCAAGTGCAAGTCAAGGATGTGTTGATACAATCGGGTGTGCACAAGGCTTTAAGGAGGTGTGGAAGAACCAGACAAAGTAGCGACACTGTCCAGGTGGAACTGATCAAGGTGGAGCGGATTCGGCAAAGGGCTCCGACCATGATGTTAACAATATCATCGGGGATCTGATGATATTGTTGGACCGCATGTGCATTGGTTTGGCATGGATGCAAGGTGTGCGGTGAAAGGATGTCGATGGCTGAAGGACTTTTAGGATGGCCAAAAGCTAGAAGTTGCACCATAATTTTTCAGCAAGGTTTTCGACATGTGTCGAAGGAAATTCTTAGAATGGTTGATTCTAAGTGTTCTGCTCTTATGGTGGAGTAGGTTTATTCTCTGTTCTTGAGAATGATGGTTCTTTGGGTTAAGAATCATGATTGTCGGTGAAGACAATGAAGTTTATTCTCTTTTGAGGATGATGGTTCTTTGGGTTAAGAATCATGATTGTCAGTGAAGACAATGAGGTTTATTCTCTTTTGAGAATGATGATTCTTTGGGTTAAGAATCATGATTGTCGGTAAAGACAATGATTGTCGGTGAAGACAATGAAGTATCTTTTATTTTAACAAGGTGGAGATTGTTGGAATTTCCTAGGTGTTAAAATAAAAGAGTACTTGTCCCACATTGGTTTTGGAAGCAAAGTAGGTGGAGTTTCTTAGGCTATATAAGGAGCTCCTAGATCTTTGATACAAGTGCACCAAGTAGTATACTTTAGTCTTGTGTTTGACTCTAGTTAAATTCCAACATTTCAATTGCTTGAGGTTTATTTATATTAGTGTAGCTATTAGGGAGTTTGGAAGCATTTGAAGATTTTGTCCATAATTGTCCCAGATTTGTAGGTGTTTCAATTGCTTGAGGTTTGTTTGCATTTTACAGATATCTCTGTGGATGAGTAATGGAAACGTTAACCCATTTCTCCTTTCGATACTGCTGTACGCTTGAAAGTTGAAGTTGATACTAAATAATTTCAGCATAGAACAAGCTGAAAATTACTTCAATAAGATTCCAGAAGATATGAGGACGTATCAGATCTATCTTGCGCTTCTTAACTGCTACACATTTTCTAAATCTGTGGATAAAGCAGAATCGATCATGCAGAAAGCTAGGGATTTAGGGTATGCTGACAAAACGATATGGTACAACCTCTGATGAATCTGCATTGCCGATTAGGAAATAGGGAAAAGCTGCGTGAACTGCTGGCTGAAATGGAATCAAAAGGCATCTCTTACGACCAATTCACGTATTCAGTCTGCCCGAGTGCGTGTGCCACAGCTTCTGATGCTGTGGGAATGGGTTGGGTTCTCAGAGTTATGGGATCGGATCCTGCAGCTGTCGTGCATTGGCGAACATTGGTCATTGCAGTGCAGTGTTACTTCAGAATTGGCTCAACCGATGAAGCTATGGATGTCTTGAAGAAACTAGGAAAGTAGTTGAAGACATGCTCTCAGAGCAATGCTTTGTTAGTTTTCCTCCTAAATGTATATGCCGAAGCAGGGAAGAAAGATCTGTACAGAATCTGGAAGGCTTCCAAGGATGGGAAGGCCGTTAGATATTCGAAGAGAGGGAGGCAGGTGCCTCATCGTTTGATTTTCGTTGCCTAACTTCTTGATCGATGCTTACTGTACAAACGGTTGTGGAGAAGGCCGAAGTCCTAGTAACCGAAGTAGTGTCAAAAGGTGGCAGCCCACTTGTGACAATGTGATGCCATCTGGCAGGAGGGTATGTGAAGAAGAATCAAGTAGCTGAGGCAGTGCGATCATTGAGGAAGGCAATTCTCAGCATCCCTCTAAATTAATGTCGCTGAAGCATTCCTTAATGACTTGTTTTGAATATTTGCAGCATGATGAGCGCGTGGAAGAGGCGGAGGAGTTGGTAAAGTCGCTGAGGAGGGGGATATGGAGGCATCTGCTTCTGATGAGTTTCGCAGTTTCAAAAAGAATTCCGGAGAAGATCAAGATTTTGATGGAATACTTGCTTGTGAAGATGAAGATGTTAATGATTAGGGAGGAAACATTGTTCCCATTTTATCAATTTAAGGGTAAAGGGTTCAAGTAGAAGAAATGAGAGCAAAATTTTCATGTCATTTCTACAAATACTGTACAATCTCATCTGCCCACAGGCACAACTTTTGTACAATGTATACAAACTAGGGAGAAACATAATTTTGAAAGCAAATCAGAATACAAGGAGGCACAAAAGGAAAAAGCAGAACAAGAAAATTGCGACTCTGTTGAGAGATTTATCAGCCTGCAACTCCTGCCTTCTCAACCTCGGCGACCTACTTACTACGGTGTGGTACAATTGGCACGTATATAAACTTTGTGAGTTGCCAAAGACTCTAGCATAAACCATCTCCCGAACATTCCTATGGTCGGATTCAAAAGACACTGCTGCTGTACCACCGAGGTTAAACAACTGAGGCGATGAATCTTCACCATAGCTCGCATGAGGATTTGGGATATCATGCCGGTTCTGATATGAATCGCGAGAGGAGAGGGAAGCTGCTGGTCTGGATTAAACAAGTCTGCGAGGCCCTGATACCACAGGCCGGCCCTAGGAGGTATGACCTGCCTTCGGCTCCTGCTTGGAGAGGGACTTCCCTCGGCCGTATAGAGGACCATGGTTTTTCAGATATCTCGGCCTTGCAAACGGGGCACTGAGGGCGCCTGTCTGCACCAAGGGAAGAGCTCTGGGAGTCGAACCACTTGTATATGCAGGGCCAACAGTAGAGATGGCCGCAGAGGGTTACCACCGGATCGTGGGCAAAGTCTAAACATATGCTGCAATCGAAGCAAGCAGAAGTCTTCTCAGATTCTGCGGATTGCTGAGGAAGAGATTCCCATCCCTGCATAAAGTACTGCTGAAATGCCATGTCTCTGTTCTGTAAATTCCTCGTAAGTTCGAATTTCCTTAATCTGTAAATGATAAGAAACATTGTTAAACGAGTGCTTGAATGATCATGTGTTATTTTAAACATGTTAGTCAAGAACATGAACTCTAAGTGATGGTGAAAGTTGTTACAATGGTGTGCCACCGCCCACCTACCCCAATCAAATGAAGTAATAATCCCAGTACAGGATCAAATTAAATATCTTTGAACCCGATCATGTTTCCCACTTGATAAAACTATAATCTTTAGGTTCACAAAGATGAGATGAACCATGTAAGAACAAGGAATGCAGAAACCCCACCTACCAACCAACCCAGAAATCTACAGTAATTAAACCTTTTGAAAATATGCCATTTGAAAACAATATTGCAGGGTTTACTATTCCAAAAAACCTACAGCGAGAAAAGGATCCTCAAAATCTTAGATTGAATAAGAGAAACCCAGACAGATCCAACTCAAGATAACACTTTTTGAAATCCGATCATATTCCCACTTGACAGGTTTGAAGCCCTAACCTATCTTCTAGTTGAAATTTAGTAATTGAAGGAATTAAACACTTGCCAAGCTCCAGACTGTAGATCGTAAAATTTTTTATTACCAGAAAAATTAAGCTGCAGCTAATACAGTTTCAAATCGTGCACAAAACTGCTCTATAGCATAATCAAACCCCTGCTTGTTCTTCATGATAATTAATTGCACAAATGGGTTTGCTATGGTTAGAAATACGTACCAGATCGATGAATAATAGGTGCTCCGACGAAAGTCTGCTGAGATAACTAAGCGTAGAGAGAGAGGGGGAGGAGGGGCAAATTGATGTGAAATGCTAGTGGTTGCTGGGGGTTTTTATAAATAGGATGAGATTGAAGAAACCCTCTGAAAACAACATTTGCTGACGCGGCTGTCTCCATTCGCCAAAATCAGTGCACCCCTGCCCCGACCTCTCAATTATTTTAAAATCTGAAATATTTTATTGTGTCCTTTTTTAGACATTTATTTTATTGTGTTTAAAATTAATAATTTCGTGATAATTGATTGCTTCTAGACCGACCACGTGAACGTATAAGGAAGCTTCTGATATTTTTTTATTTTTTTGAGTTGGCTTCTGATCATCGTTACCATATCGATTTTGAACAATAATCTTTAATACATATGTCACAAAATATTATTCTCATGATCATCTGAAAATATGTTCTTCTATATTGATTTAGCATTAAAATTTCAATAATTATATAGAAAACAAATTTAATGAACATAATTATTCTCTATTGTCCCATGGATACATGTTAGTAGTTATTTTCGCACAGCTTAAAAAAAGGATTTAGTTAACATAATTATTGTATTAAGTTTTATATTCTTCATTCAACATACCTCATTAATTGATTGATATAGATATTACCAAAATATATTAACTACTGCATCTCCAAACCCTATCTCTATTTTATAGCAGGATCTCTAACCATATGCTTTGTTTTATAGTAAAAATAATATTTTATAATATATATATATAGTATATACAATTTATTTCAATTAATACCGAATGAAAACTAGAAAGTCATTATATTAGTTAAAAAATAAGCAACATTATGATATTAAAGTAAGAATTAGTTACTTTTCTTAATTCTCTTATCTTTAGTTATTTTATGTAATCCTGTCGGATTTAATAATTTTATGTATTTTGTTGGTGGTGCAATTATTAATTTCAACTTCAATAATTAAGTATACAAAAAACAAAAGATAAATAACTTAAGACAAAAGTTCGATTACTAAATATTACAAAATATTGCACAACACTGATAGCAATATACAAAATGCCGCAGCTTGAGAGAAGCAGTGTATCCCCAAAAAAAAGATATAACGAAGATGGTTTCGGAGATGATTTTATTAATATCGCATAGAAATAAATAATAAAAACGATTATCAGAAAGAAAAATTAGGTGTTGTCTAAACAAATAGGATGCACATGTAAATTTATATTAATACTAATCTTTTACATGAAAATCAAATTAAATCATAAAGATATCTTCAATTGGCTCACTAACCACAAAATCAGCATGGGTGGCGTGTTTTTTGTCAATACTCGCTTCTAGAATGTCATTACTTTTGTTTGACCTAAATTCCCAAATCCCAAATTTTATACGATGTTCTTCTAGAAGGAGAGTAAATGCAACGCCAGATCACATGCCCCAACATGTACCCAAGTCTAAATAAAACATTTGAAAATTGAAATAAAGGCCTCAACATATTTGAAAAAACGGCCTCAAATGCATATTTAAGCTGGGGATAATTACACTTTCTGATTATTTATGTTAAGGTCTTACACGCTGGCATCTTTTTCTTTTTCTTTTTTGCTATCATGAACTGCTTATAAAATTGATTTGTCCAATCGTAACTAGGGGTGTCTAACGGTTCGGTTTGGTTAATCGAATCAATTTTCGATTAACCGAACCAATTTCTCCGAAAAGTGGGCAAAACCGAATATTTTTAAATTTTCGGTTAACCGAAACCAATCGATTCGACGGTTCGATTTTCTATTAGCAAAACCAATTAAAATTAATTAATAATAAAACAAATAAAATAAAAATAAAAATAAATAAAATAATAATTAAAAACTGAAACTTATTAAAATAGATAAAATATTTAACAATAATTAATAAAGTAATAATTAAAATTGATTTTATAATTTTAATTAATTAATTAGTAATTGAAATAATAATTAAAAATAAAAACGGTTTTTCGGTTTTGGTTCGAACCATTCGGTTATCGGTTAACCAATAATCGAAATTTTTTCAACTCTGAACCGAAACCGAACCGATAACCAAATTTGTCGGTTTTGGTTAACGAATTTGTTTGCTTCGGTTCGGTTCGGTTCTAACCGAAAATCGAAACCGTTTAGACACCCTAATCGAACAATTCATTTTTCTATGTTCGATTCACTCGTCATTATTGCGTTGATTTTTTTTAATTAAATATAAAAATTTAAAGATCGTATCACAGAAGACTTGAACCTGAGATTATTGATCTCGAACATTAACCACTTTATCATTTAGCCAATACACATACACCGCCGACTTACTTCTTGTGCATGCTACTAGAAAAGATAAAACACCTCTAAAAAAATACTTGATCGAAGCTCATGAAAGTTAATTTAATTTGATGAAATTGATAATAAATGTATTAAATATGTGTTATCCATCCTATTTATGTTCTTTTGATGTTGCTATAGATAGTTTTGGATTTAAATGCTCTCGCTTCTTTTTTCATTTTGTTATTTGTAACAGAAGATCTCATTTCTTTGTCTCAAACATATTACATGCAAATTATAATATCAAATATTAATATAGTACTCTATATAAGATCTATTAGTTATTTGGAGCTCTCCACCGATATAAAATTGAAAATAGACCACGTATATTCACGAAAATATAAAACCTAAAATTTCAATTTTCAAGATCTTACAACCTCGTTACCTTTTGCCAAAATCTCATACATTGATAGACTTGTTTTGGACCCCAACCTCTATTATTTTCCGTTCTATAAAAAAAACAGAGTATAATTAAACAAAAATGAAATTTGACTTGAGGTAGTATACAAGATTAATTAAATTAAATTTGTTAGTGGGTGGCTCTTAAAAGTTGATTGCAACCTTTGTGAGTCGGACATTAGGAAAGAAAGCAACTTTCTTCTAGAAGGCCACCAATTTGATAAAGGCGTCTAACAGTTGATTCAATAATTTATTATAAAATTAAAATCAAGTAGTATTTTTCACTCTACCTTCTTATTTTATTACGAACGGTTATACGTAACCGTCTTTTGAATCAATTTTGTTACTAAGCCTACTATGTTGTAGTTGTAAGCTGCATATAAAAAATTGAATAATGTACAATCATATTAATTATAATTAATTGTTAGTTAGATCTGAGACTTTTAAGTTTGTTGCATGTAGACTTAATTCTAAAAGTATTTAATAATGTTTCAACCTTTCAATTTATAGTAAATTCGTCATTCTTAATTTTTTGCATGAATTTGAAACTGAGATTTAGATGTACATCCTATATCGAAACTTAAAATTGATTGATGAATTTTGAAGTCCATTATATGGATTGTCCTCCTATGTTGTCAAATTTATTGTCAAACCAATCGTCATTTTAATTCCTAATACGTCTCAAGTGCACGATGTAGTTATAATTAATGGAAGTAATGCCGTATCCCACAATGATTAATGAACTTAACTCTTAAATCTCATTACGAAGTTGTTTTTGATATATTTAGACTACAGAACATGACCAAATGGCCCAAGTTGGAGGCCCGATCGGTGGTGCATGGCTTGAAAACAACCCTTTGACTTGACCAAGCTAAGGGATCCCTTGGTCGTGGCCAGACAATTTTTCTTTCTAAGGCCCCCGACCTTGAGCTACGAGTTCCTCAAAGTCACACAGCTTCATCATTCTGGTTCTTTTTCATTCGTTTTTTATTTTGATTTTCGATCCGCCTTTTATTGCGGATTCATATCGAAATAAGCTTTGATGCCATCGTATTCATTCCTTTTGGCTATGACTTTATTTACCAGAAATTTCACAAGAACTACCCAAGACATGAAAATCATCAATGTATAACAAAATTAAAGCATAACTTGCTATTAAATATGGATTAAGTGAGCAAACCACGTTAAATTCATGGACTCACTCAACCGTTGAACTTCCATTGTAAAAATGATAACACGAGGATACTCCATACAATGGACTCCAAAAGCATCAATCAATTTAATTTCAGTTTCAATATGAATGAAGGTTTAAATCTCAAACTCACGCAATAAAAATAAAGAGATATGAATTTACTACAAATCAATTGATTGAAACACTAACGAAACGTTTTAGAAATTGAATCTAATCTGCAACAAAATCAAAATATTGAGAGTTAATTAACAATTAACCCTATTGATTATTTAACAACCTTGATGCATCTGGGGTTAAGGTATTTTTGGATTCCTCCCGTGTCCAAGATTGAATGACTTTTAGCATTGATTATTAGATTAATCAACCGATCACCATACAGATAACTAAATTAATTTTTGTGGAAATTCATATATATAGCCATCCAAGTTAAGGAACGTCAAATTATAGCTACCAACATAAAAATGTCAAATTATAGCCAACTTACTGGTCCTATTGGACTATTATCACCAAATGGTTGGACCTATTGGTACTATTTGGTGATAATAGTCCCAACAGGCAAAGAGTTGGTTATAATTGAAATTTTGGTGGCTTATAATTGACGTTCCTAACTCTACTACTATATAAAATCCGAACTCTTAATTTTTATATGTTATCTTCTGAACCGTTATGAATACAAAATATAGGCCTGATTGACTAAATACGATGCACACAGCTCGGACATGGACTCCTCCAAACTTCTCTATTTTAAAACATTATAACTTATACAATTTAATTCAAATAAATGGATTGGTTGCTATAGGCTGTATCGGTCTAGCAATTTCAACCCATATCAATTGTTGGCATTTTTTTATTAATTACTTTAAATCCCAATATTAATAATTGAAGTCATTACTATTCCCAAGTACAAAAGAAGTTATTGCATGGCTTCACTGTATAAAATTTTATATACATCCTCAAAATCTTTATTTTATACACAATTTTATGAATATTAGATATCATTCAATAGACTAGACAGCCTAACGAGTTATTAGTCTTATGACATCGGTCACAACCATTATATGAGCAGAATCTTGTTCCAAAAGGGGAAGCTCTCCCTCTGAGAGTCCTACGGTTAAATAACTAGGAGGGTCTTTACATAGTGTCCACAAAGAGTCATCATAAAGAGGGTGAAACTCTTACACTACGGTTGCTAGGACTCGATTCTTGGTCTTTGTACAAAATATATTAGCGCTTAACCAACTGAACTACATCCGTAGATGCTTATATGAGGTTAAATCCGTAGAGGCTTATATGAGCAGAATCTTATCTACCATGTAATTGATTTGTGGCTGGACATATTGAGGTCTATGTAGCCAATCACTAGCACAAATTAAATTAGAGCGATTGGCACGAGTTATTATTGACGGGTTGGTCGAACTGTAATGTCGATTTGATATTATTTAAATGAATATTATATTATGAGAGATGATGAAATTTGATGTGTGGCTTGCAACAAAGGTTAAACTAGGATAAATGTTTATTTAAAAAAATGAAAAGAAAGGCGAGGGAATGGGGTTAATTAATTTGCCAAGGTCCCCTAGCTAAGTCCGCGCTTTGAATTTTCACAAAGCGGAAATTGAGGCTGATGCCAAACTCTAGTAAGGATGACAACGGATCTTGGATCCAATCTAGATTCGATGGTTCAGATCAATTTTTTAGGATCCAAGTATAAAAATTAGATCATGGATCTAGATCCTATTTTCAAATTTTGGATCTAGACCTAGGTTTTAATTTTGAGATTCAAATCGAGCCCATAGACCCGATTTACTATAATATATATATATATATAGGAGTGGATCAAATGAGAACCACATCTTTTTTGCGAACTCTGCGAACCATGCATAAGACGTTGAAGATGATGCACAAAACGGTATAAAGTTATGCATAGCGAAAACTTTCTAAAATTATTTTGTTGTGCAACAATTTTAGCAAGTTTTGTTATGCACAACTTTATACTGTTTTGTGCATTATCTTCAACGTCTTATGTATGGTTCTCAAGTTCTCAAAACAGATGAGTTCTCATCGATCCAACCCTATATATATATATATATATATATATATATATATAGGGAGGTTAACGTGAGAACCATTTTTATTGTGAGCGTGAGAACCAAAAATTGATGAATTCACGGTGAAAGTTGATGAATCATTGGAAAATTATCGAATCCAAAAAAATAGAATTTTCGCCTCATGGGATTCGAACCCGGTGAAAAATTCAATTTTGAATTCATTAACTTTCTCAACGGATTCATCAACTTTCATAACTAATTCATTTGGTTCTTAGTTTTAGGATAAAATGGTTCTTATTCAACATAACTCTATATATATATATATATATATATATGGGAGGTTAACGTGAGAACCATTTTTATCGTGAGAACTAAAAATGATGAATTCATAGTGAAAGTTGATGAATCCGTTGGGAAAGTTCTTGAATCCAAAAATAGAATTTTCGCCTCATAGGATTCGAACCCGGTGAAAATTTCGGATTTTGAATTCATCAACTTTCTCAACAGATTCATCAACTTTCATAACGAATTCATTTGGTTCTTAGTTTTAGGATAAAATGGTTCTTATTTGAACCAAACTATATATATATATATATATATATATATATATATATATATATATATATTATTTTATTTTACTATATATTATTTAACCCTAAATCTAATTTTAGTATTTTCTTTCTTTGTCTTCTTCTAATTCCAAACATTTGCCCCGTCCATTTTACTTTGACGGAACTTCTTCCAAAAATCTACTCATCTCCTCTTTGTTTTACTTCGACTTCATCTCTCCATTTTATTTATTCATTTTTGATTTAATCAAAATTTTGGGGCAACACTCTTGGTTTTCCATACCATAAAGGTTTCAGCAGTTGGAGCATCAATTAATCTCCAAATTTGGACCTTGTTTGTGTGAGTGATCTGTTTGCAGTTTACAGTCATCTTTTGTGATACAATTTGATTTATATTTCTAATATTGATGTCTGTTTGATTATGAAGACACAAGGCATAACTTCATTTGGAAAAATTCAGAAATGGTAGGAGAAATCCCCGCAACCAATTAAACATGGTTGAGATCGAATCAGCTCAAGAATTGATGGAGTATTTGATGAATGCTAGTGATAGATTGATTGTTCTCAACTTTTACTCTTCTAGTTGTGGATATTGTAAAGCTTTGCATCCAAAGTTAAAAAATTTGGGGATTTTTATTTTATTTAGTTATGATTTAATCTAAATTAAATATGTAATTTATTTTCTTCATTTATTTTCAAAGATGTGATTGATTGAAAATTATTAGCGTTAGCTACAACAGTTCTGACAATATATTTGCAGTATAAAGTATATGGAGAAGTAAATCCTTTGTTTTCTCATTGTGTATAGCTTTTAGAGATTTATGTCACATAGAATAAATACATTTATGTAGTTCTTGTTTGTTTGATGACAATTTCAGTTTAATGACTTATTTTTAACGATTGTAGAGCTATAGATAATAATAATAATAATAATAATAATAATAATAATAATAATATTATTATTATTATTATTATTATTATTATTATTATTATTATTATTATTATTATTATTATTGTTGTTGTTGTTGTTGTTGTTGTTGTTGTTGTTGTGAATTTTTGTTCACTTAATATTTATGTTAGAAGATAAAACATATGGATCCGGACCTGCACCCTGGATCATGTGGATCCAATTGATCAAGTCTCAATCTCATTTTTTGGACCCAATGGATCTGGATCGGATCTAAATCCAATAAAAAAAGTTGAATCTGGAAATGGATCAAATGGATCCGATCAATTATCATCCTTATTGACACGCTTTATTTAGGTGGACTTTAAATTAGTGAATGAGACTACTAGCGTGTTCGCTAAAGTTGTCCATTCTTATGTTAGTTTTATACGGATACAACATTCTCCATTCATTTTATTATATCGTATTGCATTTTTGGTATTTGTAACTAACTCATCAATCTAGAAAACATTTTGTCAAATTTCAGCCACTTGTAATATCATAGAGAAATCTCCCGGAAGCACACTTAAAATTGATAGTGTTATACACAGCCTCGTTTTGCTACGTAGACTGGTTCCACGCCTTCCACTTTGTCAGCGTAAATATATTCAAACTAAGACTAGAAATTGAAAACTATCATTCGTATACGCATTCAGAAAATTAAGCTTCTAGTAGACAGTGATATGACTCAAAAATTGTTATGTATGTAAAATGAGGCATTAGTAAAAATGAAATACAATGGAATTTACTAGCCTTGTACGTAAATTATAAATTTATAAGTGATGATGAAAAACCTAATTTAGAATTCATGTATTGCAACGATTTTTTGTTAAGACCTGAAACATTTTAGGCTTTTAGGTCGGGTTGAAGTTGATCCCATGCGTAAATTGAAGTGATTATAAATTTACAACTAAATCATTGCTCCTACTATATCCAACTAAAAGAATAAATCAAAATCATAATAATATATGTTTCCCGCCCAAAATAAGAAAGCTATTTGTACAATCCTAATTCGGAACTGCTTCATTATTTCATCTCTCTCTCTCTCTGATATAAGCACAAAAACTGAGCACTGCGTGCTTAGCTGAAGAACAGGGCGGGCAACGTTCACAATGTCGGCGGCAAAACAGAGCGTGAAGCGAGTGTCCGAGTCGGATAATTTGAAGGATCGGCGAAAGAGAATTGCTGTTGAAGATGATTTTGATGCAGCCATCTCTGAGTAAGCATTTTGCAATTCTTCTTCTAAGCTGATTTACTGTAGTTTTATCACCAAATATTTTCTGAAATAAGTGTTGCTGAGGTCTTCTTGTAAGTGCAGTGATCTAAAAGGTATTATGACCGCTCTTCAGCAGATCAAAGAGAAGGCGCAGAAAGATGGTCAGAAGAAGAACGAAGAGACAATTTCTAGGTGAAAAACTCCAGAACTATTATATGCTCTAGATTGAATTTAGATGTGTGTTGATTTGATCCTTCAGTATTAAATCTTAAAACTAGCGTTAATTTTACAGAAAACGCAAACTGGATGGGAATTTACCTTATGATGGATCTGGAATTGATGACCTGACTTTAGCTAAAATTAAAATTATCACTACAATTTATGAAATCATTATGCACTGAACGACTATGAGATGCGAAACATGTAGAGTTGTTACCAAGTCCTTTACCTCACTTTGGGTTGGTGTTTAAACTATGAAGGCTCGAAAACGTTTTCATTTATTTGTTCAATTTCGCTAATATTGTGAGTTCTGGTATGTTTGTGTAACCAAGGGTACTTCCCCATATATCATGCAAACAGATAGTCGATGGAAATCCAGGAAAATACAGAATGAAACTCATTCTCATACATAATCACTTTCATTTCTTCACGATGTAGATGAATGGAATCATTTTCTAGAATTTGGTAGTGAGGAGATAAGCAAGCAAGATAGTAAAGACTTCTGCTAGTGTTATTTGCCTTTCAATTATGGCATGTGGCTCATACTGTTACTGAGACCAGGAGTAATAGGCAGCTCAATCAACTTTTGATGTTCTGCTTACAGTGTGTCTTCAGAGATCAAATCTAGTTTGGATGAGTTGAGATCGAAACTTGACAAAGAAAGGTGAGATGAATATTAGTTGCACAATCGTGTTGTCATAATAATTTTCTGGTTATTGTTATTGCTTGGTTGAACTTAAGTATCCTTCTCCATATTAATTGACAGGCAGAGCTTTGCTAAGGGTCTCTTGAAGAGCTCAAAAGAGGTCCTGACCTGGAGTATACAAAAGAATACAAAAGAGAACTAGTTGGATCTTGTAAATACCTTACCATTTCCCATCATTGAGACTTTAACTGGATGTATTTGCATATGTGTAGTGTGAAAATTTACTGAAAACTGAGGCTGCCAAGTTCCAAGAAGTTTATGAAAAACTCTGCAAGGAAAAATCATCACATCTGCAAGCTTTGAAAGGTATTTTTCCTACATCTTCTGCCTTCAGTCTATGCCTTCTCTAGTCAGAGCTAGGTATTATGCTTGATCAGTAACTTCTTAATTCAGATTTTAGATTATTGAAGCAAATGGATGTAGGGATTTTGGTAGTCGAAAAGAGATCTCAATATCAGTTGTCTAGAAATTATAAGGTTGAATGTTTATCTGAAGAGAGATGTTTTACTGTCTTTACTGTTTGGTACTCTATATAAGAGTAAGAAGAACCGAATTAAACATTTAAACGCTTCTATTATTTCAGACTTGTTAACTCCTGGTTAACATATTCATTCTAATGTGATGTATTGATAACATTTGTGTAATCCGAAAACCTGAAGTAATTTATGATGTAGTATATTATCAGGGTGACTACTCATACTGTATTCATGGCAGCTTCATAAGTCTGCTACATTTACATATACTAGTGACTGTATTTGTCTATATTGACTCTGTTCTGTAATAATTGTCTGAAAGTGAAATAAACTTTGGCAGCATAGCTACCTATATAGCATTATCTGAAACATTATTTGATGCTAAGTCCAACTTGGGTATTGACAGATGTAATTTCCAAATATGAAGAGGACAAGGAAAAGCTATTTCTGCGATATGAGCAAATGAGTGAGCAAAGGAAACTCCATCATATTTCCCACTCTACATATAGAGAACACCTTTTTCTAGAATAATTCCTAAACAATGGTTACAGGGAAGAAAGAGAAGAATATGATATCTGAAGTGGAGAAGGCAAATGCAGCAAGAATAGCTCAACTGGAGGAATCCCTCAAGAAGAAGAAACAGGTTAAATAAATGATCTTGCCTTCTGCCCTGCCATTTGATACCTTAGATTCTAGAATGAAGTATCAATGAAATGTTTTGTTGTGAGCAGGATGATAAGACCTTCAGTATTTTGAGAAAGACACTGGGCTCATTTCTTGGAAATGCCTCAGATGAGGACTTCCCTCCTGATGACTGAGATTTTCCTAAAGTTGGTAATATCGCTTCCATTGATGGTGAAAAGCAATATGTAGTGACCTTTTTATGTATAGAGAATCTTCTGAAAACTCTTCTCTCATGAACGTGTACTTTCTCAGTTTATTATCTTCTGCTGGATTTATGCATGCATGTTCTAGAGGAATGGTTGATTTTATGCAATTATCATTCATCTTCGTAGATTTACGGTTTACCCATTATTGCTCATATGGATATATGTTTGCTCGGAAGAAAATGGGCTAGTTTTACGATGGGCTAGCATATCTTGATATATTGAACTCTTTGTGTACAATTCAACTTCACATGCTCAAAAGAATAATGACAATTACTATTTGTGCATGTACTCCAAGTAATTGAGTAAAGTTAAAATTTTGTGTGCATCAACGAATAGTATTGTGAAGTTATAAGAAAACAGGCTTTTAAAATATGTGATAAATCACACCACCTTTAATCATTTGAAAATTAATATTAAGTAATAAACAAAATACGAAAAGAGTGAATCCCACCATGTCCGATAATTGTCAAGTCCATGTAATTTTTACAGAAGGGTATGCAGTGAGACATACATGATACATAGAGGACAAAAGGATCTCATTTGAGTATTTTATTAAATCTAAATGCGGATATTTTCCTTAAAATCTTGTTAAATAAAAAAGTCCTGCTAGATCAATATATATCCTCAAGTTTCCATTGTTGTCCATATGAAGATGTGGCACCCTCTCCAGTTTGCTAGAAATAAAGTCAACGAAATACGAGACACATTAATTTGGAGGCCTTGATAGAAAACATGACCCAATCAAGCTACACATATCTAAATGTAATTATCAATACTAGATTGCATATAAACAACGTATGTAGCTGATATTGTAGGTAAAGCGCCGCACTAACTCAACCTATAGCCAGGTAGTTGAGCCGACAAGTGACGACACAAAAAATGACTCGCCTCAATTTAAATAGCTTCCTGGTAATATCAATATCTATATCAACACTGCATTTCAAGTAATATATGAAAAATCAATCTTTTCTTCACGTTAATTCTCTTTCTTATGAATATTTTGCATTAGATTTAAAAGTTCCATGTCGTCATATAAATCTTTGCACAATTTAATTAACGCCAATATAAATCTTCATGACATAACCCCTCGATAATTCAAACAATACGGTAATTAATTTTATAATTAACAAGTAACTTTCTATGGTTATAATTTAAATTAGAAAATATTGGGTGGTTCACGAGAAGGCCACAAATGGCGAAACATATGGGGTGGGCTACATTAGGTTACCTAGAGATTGACCCTCCAACACATAATATAAACTCCCTCTCATCTGCCTTTCCTAACTCATTTCTGCATGCCTCTTTAATATCAACACAAATCTTACAAAAAAACCATTAAATTTTTCGTTTGCAACAAGAATCAGAGAAAGCTATGAGTTTGTCCAAGAACATCCCAATTTTGGTGCTGAGGCTGGTGGCATTGGCCGCCACCGTTTCAGCAACGGCGGTGATGGTCACCAGCAGCGACTCCGCCACTGTCTTCAACATGAAATTCGAAGCCAAATACACCAACTCTCCCACTTTCAAGTCAGTCATTATTTCATCGTCTGCATAATCTTGAATTCAATATATATAACCATTAATATTAAAGATTGGAAATTGCAGGTACTTCGTATTGATGAATGCAGTTGCAGCTGTCTACACCCTAATACTGCTCTTCTTCCCGTCCAAGAGCTCATACGGCCACTTCATCTTGGTTCTTGATTTGGTAAGCACAAGATTTTGCGATTTGGATCAAGATTAATTACTATATATTATTAAGAAATTAATTAATGTGTATTGGAGCAGATTATTTTATTGCTGCTGGATTCGAGCATATCTGCGTGTTTGGCAATAGGGCAGGTGGGGAAGAAAGGGAACAGCCATGCAGGTTGGCTGCCAATTTGCGACCAAGTGCCTAAGTTTTGTGATCATGTGACCGGAGCTATGGTTGCTGCCTTTTTGGCCCTACTCGCTTATTTCATCATACTTCTCTACTCAATTCATAATGTTATGAATCTTTTCAAATTAACAAACACCTAGTGTTTTTGTATTTCTTTTTCCTTTCACCACGCCACTCTCTCTTTTCCTTATTTCCTAGATTCCCACTTGTATTATTTGGTAAATTTGGGAGCCATGCATGCTGGTTTTATTTTTGTTGGTTTTCTTCGTTCAGAAATGGCAATATAATATTATAAATGGTGTGTAACGGCAATTTTTATTTATTCGAGAATACTTTTGTAGCTGCTTTGTTATGTTTCGACCATCTCTTCCTCAACAAAATAAAATAAAGATCCTGTTTCTCATCGAAAATAAATTTCAAGCAAGAGTGACATCATTTTATTTTGAAGGAGAAGTTTTTTATGCGTTACCATGAGACAATAATCTTTTTGTAGTTTATTTATCGGAAATAAGAGAAAGAAACAAGGAAAACAAGAATATTTACAAATGAGATCCTCTATTTTTCATTTGTGTGATATTCTCTATTGAATAGATTGATGAATGATATATAACAATTCTAGTAATTAATAATTGTCAAATGTTAGGGTGAGTAGTGGTCATTGTTAAAACTCTCTTTAATATATAAACTACGAACTCATGAAATCTTTTGAATTCACTGTGAAAATGTCTAAATTTTTTGTGAAAGTGTCTAAATTCAGAAAAATAAAAATTCGTCCCTCATGGAATTCGAACCCAGATATTTGAATTCATCAAGCAAGAGAATGAATCCATCAAGCAAGAGAATAAATTCACTGTAGATCTTCACAAATCAAAAATTAAACATAATTTTTATTTATAATTTAAGATTGATATGTGTTAGATCCAATTCCTAATATGGTGCATAATTTTCTTTTATAAACCAGAAATCTCAAATCCACAATATTATACATAATATCATATATCTCACTAAGATGCAATAAAGAATTCGAATTCGAATATTCCAATTTTGAAAACATATCCAAGAGTCCAAGACTAGAAATAAATTCCAACTTAAGAAATTAAAATCCAACAAATCCACACCATTACTTTTATTGCTACCTAAAGGAAAAAAGAAAAATAAAAAGAAAAAAGAAAAGAGAGGAGGAGTCTTCACCACAAGATTTTCAGTCTTCCAAAGTTCTGACACCATGAATGGTATGCACTGAGATTTCAGCCAATCACCCTCAAATTAATTACTCACAACATTCTACCAAAAGGAGCATCTCGACTCACAAGCAGAAGGCAAATTATAACTGGTGAATTATATTAACAGAAAAGTGGAACAGATACAGGTTTCCACCATGAGTTGTAATCTTGTGTTCAATCCCTTCTTGTCCAACTCCGCCATTGGAGAATCAAGAAAACCTCCAAAACTCCTTTCTTGCATTGGCCCTTCTATTCGAATTCGGTGCTCATCTTCCGCTCCAGAATACTCCATCGCCACCGGTATTCACTACAACTTCGCTTTCTTCATTTTTGCTCTATTTTTTCAAGACTTCGTATTCTATCTGTACATGCTCTGTTAAAGTAGCAAGGGCAAGTTGAGTAAACTCAGATAAATTGCATTCAATTTCTGTATTGTCTTAACTGATTTCAATTTTGGCAAAATAGTTATGGTTCCGACTCAATTTGCTATTCTTGCTTCTTTATTAGTCAATTACACAATATTGCTGATTTATGTTGATACGTTATACTGATTTATGTATTCTGTTGCTATGATTTTTGGTATGCATTAAATTCCAAGAGACCCAGTGGCAGTGCCTTGAGACTGTCTTTCACCTTCATGGCAAGTAAAAATTAGATATAAATAAAAAAGAAACACTCATTTCTTGCCTTATTTTTTTTTTCCAAGTCCAAATTTGGTTCTCTAAAATGTTTGCATGACCCCATAAGACATTGCACCACAGACGTATCTGGAAACAACGCTTCACTGACTGGTGGGGCATATGATTTTGGGAGAGCTACTACTTCACTTACCCAAAAATTGTTGTCTTCTCCAAAGAAGGTGACTTTGGTTAGGCATGGTTATAGCACTTGGAATAAAGAAGGTAGAGTTCAGGTTTGTTCCAAACTTCTGTTTATGGCCTTGTTTCTTCTGCATGTGCCCTTCTTAGTTGTCAGAGCTCATTATAAGAACTATTTGTTTATGTTTGTTTCTCAATTTAGTTCCCTTTTGGCTTCAAAAGATTGTACAAACAAATATCCCTTTTGGCTTCAGTTTCTCTGGGCATTAAAGTTTAGGGAAACATGCCTCTTAAAACCGCCTTATTTGGAGTTAATTCTTTGTTGCGTCTCCAGCATGATTTTTTGATTTTGTAATGCATCAGCATAATCTTGAAACAGTTTCCTGCAGTAATGAACTTATACATTTTACCCTCTATGCATTTTCTGTTTGATAATAATGTCTTGAGTTCTATAGCTGCTTATTATGTTGTCATGCATGTAGGGCAGCTCAAACCTGTCGGTCCTAACTGAAGAAGGCATCGAACAAGCCAGAAAATGTCGGACAGCTCTAACTGAGATGCACTTCGACCAGTGTTTCTCAAGTCCAATATCTCGAGCCAAGGTTCTTTTTCGTTTATGGTTTAACTGGTTTTTTCTCTGAGGGCTTTATAATTACACGGTCTCTCAAACTGTGAGCTCACTATGCAGTGTACAGCTGAAATCTTATGGCATGGGAGGGAGCAGCCTTTGGTTTATCTCGACTCGCTGCAGGAGGCTCATTTGTATTTTCTTGAAGGCCTCAGAAATGGTCTGTCTCATTAGCCCCCCTTTGATCTTCATGAAAATGAAACTAATTATGTCAAATGATAAAGTAGTATGATTCATGTTTAGATAATGAGTTAGTAAATCACATTTAAAGTTTGGAGGCAGTGGATGCCAGGAAGCTATATCCCAAGGAGTTTGTACAATGGAGAGAAGATCCCTCCAATTTATGCTTCAATGGCGTTTATCCGTTAGAGAAACTGTGGGAGAGAGCTCATGAAGCTTGGTTGGAAATCTTACTTACACCGGTATGATATTTCTGTGTCTATAAAACCTATAATTAATTTCTTATTCCATGAATATAGTATTTATATGAGTGTTGATGGACAGGAGAAAGTTTCTTGGTTGTGACTCATAAATCAATCTTGAGGGCATTGATCTGCACAGCTCTTGGACTTGGCCCAGAGAGGTAAGTTTAAACATGTGCAAATAAAGACATTGGTTTGTCTGATAATAGTTTGAATGAAAAGTTAATTTTTTTGAGGAAAATGGTTTCTTGTTAAGGTTCCGAGCAATGGATGTGAACAATGGTGGATTGTGCGTGTTTAGCTTTAACAAGAATGGGGAACCAATGCTTAAAGCCTTGAATATGACTGCCCATATGTACACCGATCATGTCTACCATTACTAGGTACTTGTCACTATACTTCGATAATAGTATATGATACTGTATGAAGTATAATGTTCAGAAAGAAAATAAAATTGTGAAATGTATATGTCATGTAATAGAACTTGTAATCACTTGATGTCGTCAATAGATCAATTGTATTACATACTACACTTCTAATTCTTACATATTACATTATCATGGGACTGGATGTGGGCTCTCCCTGGAGGAGAACTTTCCCTTTTGAAACAAGGTTCGGCATGTAGGAGCTACGAAGCCCAAACCTTAGCACGGCCCCCTTGGCCCAACTATGCTTGGAGTGGGCCGGCTGATAATTAAGCCTACAATAATACCTCCCAATAAAATTATGCAATGTGTATTTGTCAGGATAATTTTTCCTAAAAGCAAATAAACACAAGGCAACTGTTGCACGCAGATTTGAAAAACCAGACATTGGGCTTCGGGCCGGGCTGAATATTTTGCATTTATCCTTTTGGAATATTTGGTATGAAGTGTTTTGGTGAGGATCGAGGAATATCCATGTTGGTGCTAACTAAAGCCCCTCTACTTTACATCCTTCATCGCAACTCATCGCGCGTGTTTTACCAACACCATCCACCCCACCCCACGCATAAAACCTGCTTCTCATTGGCCCAATGATGTGCTTTGCACTATTTCTTGGCACTAGATGTATTTCTAATTTAAATATTGTGTACTTCTTCCGTCTGATAAATTTTTATATTTAATTCTTTTTCAAATCGTTCAAAATTTGAATACTCATATAAATTTTCTAATTTTTACTTTCAATTTACACATTTATATATAAAAAATCATCACTTTACATTTATAATATGATTTCTCTTATTTACTTATTTTATACCTATAATAATTTATTAAAATTTGTGTCATCGTCGAAATAAATCTTTTGGTAGATGAAAGGGGTATCATATGATATGATAAAAGAATTTTATTTGAAAGTACGTGTAATTTTTCATATTTTTAATCATGTTAGCTATTAATTCTCTCCCGTCCTCATAATAGATCAACTTAGTTTATGAGACTAGTGTAGGTAAATGATATACTATTCATTTACACTCGACTAGTGCATGATATAATGTAATATTAAAATGATTTAGTGCATAATTATACAAAATCTATTAAAATAACGTAGGGTTTGACTTGTTTTTAGACAAAAGTTTCAAATACTACGTGTAACAATCAATCGGTATGGATTTAACTCAATTTGTCAAGCCAAATTGTGATTTGTAATAGAGATCAATGATTGAAGCGATTGCGATATAGAGTTTCACCTTTTTGGATATTTCATTGTGAGTATTATATAGAGTCCTTCTAGCTTCTTAATAGCTGAGTCACTGTGATTTACATTTTCACATTCTCATGGGATTAGAGTGTGGGGCTTTGAGGTAGAACTTCTCCTTTTGGACAAATATAAATTTAAAATTTATTATATAATGTAATTATAGCATCTTTATAACTTTGACAATTAATCAATATGGATTTAAATTTTATTAATACCATTTGAAAGCTCATATTGTTTTTATTTTTAGAGAGAAGTAATAGTGTTGATAAGAGTGACATTTGTATAGCCGTTACAAATTTATTTAATTTAAGAAAAGAAAATACGTATGCTCTCCTACTTAACTAGCTGTTTATAATTTCCTTCGTATTTCCGTTCGAGAAATTTGATTTTGTCAGTGCTGTTTTTCTCGTATAAAGTGGATTTAAATTCTGTACAGTTTACTCGTTAATTATTTTGAAAGGAAAGTTTTGGGCTTCGTAAGAATCACCTAGAAATTAAGAAACAGCCGATAAAGTGGTGGATCATTTGCATCAATTATTGAGCGAAACTGCATATATGAATATTATTGATTTTGACGTGACTTGAATTCTATCTGGCATTAGTCCCTATCAAATTTTACAACTCAATCCCTCCACGAAAGCATCACAATTTCTATTTTATGCTTTACATAAAGTATTTTTTTATTTTTTATTTTAGTATATCATTTTATTTTATATCCTTATATTTTACTTTTAAATTTTTTATTTTATTCATTCAAAAAGTATAGATCAATTATTTTCTTAAAACATATGTTAATTAAATATATTATATTTTTCATAAACGGAAGAAGTAAATAATTATTTTATTTTCATCAAAAAGTAAACGCAAAAGTTTTTTCTTTTTAATTAGGAAACGGATACCGGTTCCAATTCAACCACCAAAACACAAAAGGCCGAAAATCTAATATAATTCATATGTTAAGTTTGCTATCATTTTTATCCTATATGTTAAGTTACTATCATTTTTAACCATTTGACAATTTTATCCTTAAATAAATAAAATCACACGGATTCACACGCATGAGACACAATCCGTGGTCAACCTCCTCCTCTTTTTCATTTTTCGATGACCGTAACCATCCTCCTCGCCTCTGTCGATGGCCAACCCCATCTCTCCCTTTCCGTGATCAATCCGAAAAATTACAAAGAAAATTGGTTGTCCATCGGAAAATGGGTTGATCGCGGATTGGCCGTCGGGAAACAGATGGGAAGCGGGGGAGGGTTGGCCGCCGAGAAAAAGGGAGAGGGATGAGGTTGGCCGCCGGCAGAGGGGAGGGAGGGATGGTTGGCCGTCGGGAAACAGATGGAAAGGGGGAGGAAGGGTTGGCTGTCGGGAAAAGGGAGAGGGATGGATGGTTGGCTACCGGAAAATGAGTTGGCCGCGTGTTAGGGAGGATACTTTTATAAATTTAATTAAAAATGGGTAAAAAGAGTAGCATATTAGTATATAGGTTAAATTAAATAGCAATGTTAAGAATTGAGACAATTCTCCCATTAACACAACACAAAATATATCATATACTCGTGCTCTTTCCACTTAAAAAAGAGTAAATACTAATGCTCTTTCATAATGAGGAGCTATACATAGAATGCGTAACTTACGATTAATACGATATAATTTTCGTTATTTGTTAAACAGAGTAGCTGCTTGTATTTTTTTTAAAGCGAACACAATATAAGCAAAGATAGACGCTACACATTTATAATCGCAATTTTGTCAGACAAAAACTTAAATACGTCACTACATGGATTATTACTGTATTAGATTAGATACGTCTTTTACTTGTATTGGTCTACACTAATAAACTCATAAATCTAAATAATTTCAAGAAAGAAAGAAAATAATTAGTTCTTCAACGTGTCATAACACTCTGATTGCGACTATTTCCTAGTTGAATTTTCCGACATGATATGATAATTAGCTTTGTTTTTTAGGGGGAATAACTGAATAAGATAAAGCTATTTAAGATATAAATAGATAGGGACACTCATTTTGCAGCAAAAGTTGGGTGAAATTTATTCGCAAATTTTCTATATAATCTTGTGGTGAATGCTGGACTGCTGTCTATCAAATATTAGTTCGTATCAGTACCTTTTGCCTTTTGGGATGCAGAATTTTCAAAGGCGCAAATAACAATCCAATAAAGGGATCATAATAAATAGTTAAATACAAGACAAATTGTTATATAAGTAAAATTGCTCACACGTGTAAAATCTGTAATTAAGACCCACTTTTTCACTCTTCATTCGCTTCGTCAGCGCGTGAGCAACACTTATCCTCTCACTATACTGTAACTGCCATTCGGGCTCGACGCAACCCACGATCGCCAAAGAAACTAGTCAATCAAGAAACGCAGTCCACTCTATCCATTAATTATTCATATATGTGTATCTCTATATATTCTCTCGCATAAACACGCAGTAGACATACAGTCACACTTAGATATGCGTGCATTCGAATTCTGCCGAGGATAAAATTGTAGTTTGTATTGAGCTCTAGAAATTGCGGATACTGGCAGATTTTTGGGAACAGCCTGTTAATTGAGTGTTCAAAAGCTAGATTCCATGAATCTGAGGCAGCGACCGCCTCCGGCGCGCGGCCGTGGACCTTACGCGCCGCCTCAGCCTCCACTTCCGCAGCTGCTGTCGAAGCCGTTCAACATCATTCCAATACACAACCTCCTCTTGGACCACCCTCCTCCGGTTCCCAGAGGTACGTGCCGCCGCCGCCGCCCTCCGCTCCGCCGGGGACCTCCGCAAGCCGCCTTTCAACCCATGGCACGACTCCATGGACCTCCTAGATTGGCTGGGCTGCTTCTTCGGCTTCCAAGGGGACAACGTTCGCAATCAGAGGGAACATTTGGTGCTCCACTTAGCCAACTCCCAAATGCGCCTGCAGCCGCCACCCTCCGCTCCCGACCGCCTCGACGGCGGCGTCCTCCGGCGGTTCCGCGTGAAGCTCCTGAAGAATTACGATTCATGGTGCTCATATTTGGGGAAAAGGTCTCAGGTTCGTCTCCCCAGCCGCCACAACCCCGATCTCGAACGCCGTGAGCTTTTGTATGTTTGCCTTTATCTACTGATATGGGGTGAGGCCGCAAACTTGCGTTTTCTCCCGGAATGTTTGTGTTATATATATCATCACATGGCGTTGGAACTTAATTACATTCTTGATGATCAAGTTGATGAAAATACTGCACAACTTTTTGTTCCGTCTACTTGCAAACAGTATGGTTTCTTGGATTATGTTGTTAAGCCGGTTTACACTACGATTAAGGGTGAGGCCGCGAGGAGCAGGAATGGGACTGCTCCACATTCTGCGTGGAGGAACTATGATGATATCAACGAGTACTTTTGGAGCAGGAAGTGCTTTAAGAGAGTGAAATGGCCTCTTGATTTGTCAAGCAACTTCTTTTGACTGCAGGCGAAAAGAGGGTGGGGAAGACAGGGTTTGTGGAGCAGCGGACGTTTTGGAATGTGTTTCGGAGCTTTGATAGGCTGTGGGTGTTGTTAATACTCTTTTTTCAGGCTGCTGCCATTGTTGCTTGGGAAGAGAGGGAGTATCCATGGGAGGCATTGGAGAGCAGGGACGTGCAAGTGGAGCTGCTTACAGTCTTCATCACGTGGTCTGGTTTGAGGTTTGTGCAATCGATTCTTGATGCTGGAACGCAGTATAGTTTGGTTACTAGGGATACGAAGTTGCTTGGTATCAGAATGGTTTTGAAAAGTTTGGTTGCTATGACTTGGGGCATTGTATTTGGTGTGTTCTACGGTAGGATTTGGAGCCAGAAGAATTCGGATGGGAGGTGGTCTCATGAGGCAAACCAAAGGATTTTGCATTTCTTAAGGCTGCTTTAGTCTTTGTCATTCCTGAATTACTTGCCTTGATCCTGTTTATTGTTCCTTGGGTCCGCAATTTGTTTGAAGAGACAATTGGCGAATTATTTATGTTCTAACATGGTGGTTTCAGACCCGAGCATTTGTTGGCCGGGTGTTAGAGAGGGCTTGTTGATAATGTAAGGTACACAGTGTTCTGGGTGGCAGTGTTGGCTTCAAAATTCTCTTTCAGTTACTTCCTTCAAATTAAACCTCTTGTAGTTCCAACAAGGCTTCTGCTCAATCTCAGAGGCGTGCCGTATCATTGGCATGAGTTTTTCACTAGCACGAACAGAATGGCGGTGGTGATGTTGTGGGCTCCTGTTGTCTTGATATATTTAGTGGATATGCAGATATGGTATACAATATTCGCTTCTCTATGGGGGTCAGCAATAGGGTTGTTCTCGCATATTGGTGAAATTCGAAACATTGGCCAACTCAGGCTTAGGTTCCAGTTCTTTGCAAGTGCATTGCAATTTAATCTGATGCCAGAGGATCAGATTCTTAGTTCAGAGGCAAACGTTGTGCACAAACTCCGTGATGCAATTCACCGTCTCAAGCTTCGTTATGGCCTTGGTCAGCCGTACAAGAAGATGGAATCAAGTCAGGTTGAAGCTACTAGGTTTGCACTAATATGGAATGAGATAATTATCACGTTAAGAGAAGAGGACCTCATTAGCGATCGTGAACTGGAGCTACTGGAATTGCCACCCAACTGCTGGGATATCAAAGTAATACGCTGGCCTTGTGCTCTATTGTGCAATGAGCTGTTAATTGCTCTGAGCCAAGCCAAAGAACTGGCAGATGAACCTGACAGGTTGTTGTGGTCTCGTATATGCCAGAATGAGTATCGCAGGTGTGCAGTCACTGAAGCTTATGATAGTCTCAAGTACTTGCTTCTTGAGATCATAAAATATGATACAGATGAACACTCCATAGCAATAAGATTTTTCAAGGAGGTTGATGATTACATTAGCTTCGAGAAGTTCACAGGGGCCTATAGAACAGCAATTCTCCCCAAAATTCATGAGCGGTTGGTATCTCTTATTGAGCTTCTCCTCATGCCTGAAAAGGATATTGGTAAATTGGTGGATGTACTTCAAGCCTTGTATGAGCTTGCTGTTCGGGAACTTCCGAGAGTGAAGAAGACAGTTGGTCAGTTAAGGCAGGAAGGTTTGGCACCTCCCAATCCCAACGCTGCAGTCTTACTATTTGAGAATGCAGTTCAGGTGCCGGATGTTGATGATGCATTCTTCTATAGGCAGTTGCGTCGTTTGCACACAATTCTTAGTTCACGGGACTGGATGCAGAATGTCCCTAAAAATCTGGAGGCAAGACGGCGAATTGCTTTCTTCAGTAACTCACTATTTATGAACATGCCTCGCGCGCCTCAGGTTGAGAAAATGATGGCCTTCAGTGTCTTGACTCCTTACTATGACGAAGAAGTCTTGTTTGGAAAAGAAAGTCTGAGAAGTCCTAATGAGGATGGTATCTCAACCTTGTTTTATCTGCAGAGAATATATGATGATGAGTGGGCAAATTTTATGGAGCGATGCGCAGGGAAGGACTGCAAGATGATGGTGAGATATGGAATGCCAAATCAAGGGATCTCAGGCAATGGGCATCCTGCAGGGTCAGACGCTGTCTCGAACTGTCAGAGGAATGATGTATTACTACAGGGCTCTTAAGATGCTTTCCTTTCTTGACAATGCCTCGGAGATGGATATAAGACAAGGATCACAAGAAATTTCTTCAGCTGGTTCACTGAGAAATAACAGCAGCAGCATAAATATTCAAGGCTTAGGCGCACCCAACGCACGAAGCCTCAGGAGGGCAGGAAGTAGTGTAAGCCTGCTTTACAAAGGCACCGAGTTTGGTGTTGCTCTTATGAAGTTCACTTATGTGGTTGCCTGCCAAATGTATGGAGTGCATAAGGGGAAAGGTGATTCCCGTGCTGACGAGATCTTATACTTGATGAAAAATAATGAGGCCCTTCGAGTTGCTTATGTTGATGAGGTTCATTTGGGAAGAGAAGAGGTGGAATACTATTCAGTCTTGGTGAAGTATGATCAGCAGCTAAAGAAAGAGGTGGAAATCTATCGCATCAAGTTACCTGGCCCGTTAAAGCTCGGGGAGGGTAAACCTGAAAATCAAAATCATGCAATAATATTCACCCGTGGTGATGCTGTGCAGACAATTGACATGAATCAGGACAGCTACTTCGAGGAGGCGCTCAAGATGCGGAATCTGTTGGAGGAATTTAAAGTCACCTATGGCATCAGGAAGCCAACAATTCTGGGGCTTCGTGAAAATATATTCACAGGTTCTGTTTCTTCCTTAGCTTGGTTCATGTCTGCTCAGGAAATGAGTTTTGTCACACTAGGGCAGCGTGTGCTCGCCAATCCTCTGAAAGTCAGGATGCATTATGGACATCCTGATGTCTTGACAGGTTCTGGTTTTGACTCGAGGTGGTATCAGCAAAGCTTCAAGAGTGATCAATATTAGTGAAGACATATATGCTGGATTCAATTGCACATTAAGGGGTGGCAATGTGACTCATCACGAATACATGCAAGTAGGTAAGGGAAGGGATGTAGGATTGAATCAGATCTCCATGTTTGAGGCCAAGGTTGCTAGTGGAAACGGGGAGCAGATTTTGAGCAGAGATATATACAGATTGGGTCATAGACTTGATTTCTTCCGTATGCTTTCGGTCTTCTATACAACAGTGGGTTTTTTCTTCAACAACATGATGGTGGTTATCATGGTTTACACGTTTCTGTGGGGACGTTTGTACCTTGCTCTCAGTGGTCTTGAGGAGTATGCTAGAAATTCTGAGAACAACAAGGCCCTGGGTGCAATTATTAATCAGCAATTCATTATCCAGATAGGTATTTTCACGGCCCTTCCAATGATTGTAGAGAACTCCCTTGAACATGGGTTTCTTTCAGCAATTTGGGACTTTCTCACCATGCAGTTGGAGCTTGCTTCGTTTTTTTATACTTTTTCAATGGGGACACGTGCACATTTCTTTGGCCGGACCATTCTGCATGGAGGTGCCAAATACCGTGCAACAGGCCGTGGCTTTGTTGTACAGCACAAGAGCTTCGCTGAAAATTACAGGCTATACGCCCGAAGCCACTTTGTGAAAGGCATCGAACTTGGAGTTATTTTGATAGTATATGCCTCCACTAGCCGGTCCAACATAGATACCTTTGTTTACATCGCCATGACAATATCCAGTTGGTTCCTTGTCGTATCATGGATCATGGCTCCCTTCATCTTTAATCCTTCTGGTTTTGACTGGCTGAAAACTGTGTATGACTTTGATGATTTCGTAAACTGGATATGGTACAGAGGGATTTTAGTGAAAGCCGACCAGAGCTGGGAGACGTGGTGGTATGAGGAACAGGACCACTTTAGAACAACTGGTCTTTGGGAAAATTGCTCGAGATCATTTTGGATCTTCGGTTCTTCTTTTTCCAGTATGGTATCGTGTACCATTTGGATATTACAAATGGTAAGACAAGTATTGTTGTATACTTGTTATCGTGGATCTATCTGATTGTGGCTGTGGGTATATATATAGTCATAGCGTATGCCCGGGATAAATATGCTGCAACGGAGCACATCTATTATAGAGTGGTTCAGTTCCTTGTTATTGTTGTTATAGTACTTGTGGTGGTTCTACTTCTACACTTCAGCGACGTCACAGTTAGTGATTTTATCAAAAGTTTTATGGCATTTGTCCCAACTGGATGGGGCATCATACTTATTGCCCAAGTGCTCAGGCCTTTCCTGCAGTCCAGTATAGTTTGGGAGACCGTCGTGTCCTTGGCTCGTATATATGATATGATGTTTGGACTAATAGTCATGGCACCATTGGCCCTTCTCTCATGGATGCCTGGATTTCAGCAGATGCAAACAAGGATACTCTTCAATGAAGCTTTTAGCCGTGGGCTTCAGATTTCTCGTATTCTGACCGGAAAGGAGACATGATTTTGCGGTATTACTTTCCTCTTGCTCTTGTTACCTCGTGTTGATTATTTCCAGCAATTATCTCACTTAAATGCTTCAAAAAGACAAATTAATTAGTTCTTCATGTGTATTTCAAGGCTCTGATTTGATGAGAAGAATATGATTGCATCCAAGCCCACTGCATTGCTCTAAGGTTAGTCCTTCTCTGTCATCTACAGAATGAAGAATTTTCGGTGTTTTTGCGACTTGAGCTTCTTCCTTTCTATGTTTAGGGTCTGACGAGACCTGAAATTATCACCCTAGAGTATTATTCCTAACCTGCCTGAGTATCTCTGTAACCAATTTATCCTGAATCTATCCATTAAAACTTTTTTTTTAAAAGAATTCTTGGTAAATGCTTTGTTGGGTATAAATTATAATAGACTCGAGCTTCGCTTCTCTTCTTGACAGATTTCAAGTTTCTTCAACTTAAATTGGGAAATTGCTTAATTGTCTACCGTCCTGGCAAGATTTCAAGAATTCCATACATACTAACATTTATCGAAAAATTTAAAACTACCTTAGTGCATTGTTATGGTTTTATGTGTCTAATACGCTTTTGTATGTTGTATGCTCCGATTCAACTGATAGTAAAAGATGGATTTCGTTAATCTGGACCCGAAGACATTTCATGTTATTGTTTGCTGCAAAATTGTTTTTAGAAATTACCTTATACTAGCACAGTAGCTTAGTTTCAACTCTATTCAGTAAGAAACAGATTTGTCAGCCATTGGAATATGGTCCCTTCCTCTCTCTCTCTCTCAAAATACATGGGTAACAAGTAAACCACATTTAAAGACCATAACAATGCACTTAAGGTAGAATATGTAGTAGCTTATGAGTTCCTCATCTTTAGTGAAGACCCTAAGCATGAAATTGGAGAATGAAAAATTGGACAATATTACTAAACGCTAAGCTGACTAAAGAGTGTTTATGGTCATCGTAAACAGGCCTTTTCAATTACTTACTTCCTTTCTTTATCGATGTAGGGAATCCCATACATAAATGCTCGAACCTTGGAGAGCACAGCGCGGCCTTGGGATTCTGTCTTGCGTTTGTTTGGAGTGTGCCAAGGTCGGTGTTGCAGCTACTGTAGAATGGTGGAGCAGATGATGGTTCTTATTGACATTATGCAGTAGACTGAAAGTAGCAGATCAATAACAGGGATGAAGAAACCTATTATCAAAATGGGCTCTCCAGCAAAATAGTCCCGTGGCAGTAGGAAAAGCAGGAAGTTATTGTTATAATATTATTTTTAATTTTGGGATTGTACATGCACAATCTGTTTAACTACTCATTTGTTAATAGTCAGTTGTTTTAGTAGCTTTGGATGCCTCTGGGCATGAAATTGGACAATCACGTGCCTTCGCTAGTTTTTGCGATTCCATTTCAATTGATGTAATTTTTTGCCTACGCAGAGTGAAAAACAAACATCCATCCAGTCAAGTACTTTTTCTTTCACCATGTTTAAACCATAATTTTACCGTTACCCATTCCTACAATGCAGTTAAATGCAGAAATGGCTATTAAGATCTCAACAAGTTCTTGCGAGAATCCTACTACAGTCTACATCCAATAACCTTTCAATCTTATACAGAATTCAAGTTCCATACCATATTCAAAAAAAGGAAGAGATTTAGACCATCTACGATGCGATCATAATTCATGAGAGAATATGATCTAAGTTGTTGAAAGAGCTTCATTCCATGACATTTATAATCTAAAATAAGTACAAACGTGTTGAAAGTTGGAAGTGACTTGAAATTATATGAGTAATGAGTTTAGACGAGCTAATAAACTACATCCAGTCCTAAGACAGCCAATAAAGAATAGGATAGCAGTAGCTGTACAGTATAACATTTTTTTTCCCAAACTAAAATACCAAATAAAAATTATGTGAGCATGCAAGCACCAATAAAAAAAGAAGAAATGTGTTTATAAGCATTTAATTACCAAATAATCTATGGAGTAACCACAGGGAGTTTCTGATACGTGGATCGGTTTGGTAGAAGGCATTGGCCACCACAGCGCTGCTGCAAGTAGACTAGAACAGCAAATAGAACACCTCCAACCGATATGACAATGTCCCAAGCAGAGGAATAGTAGTCCATTCTTGGATTTGCGTATATGTAACTCAAAGACCAATTAGCACTACAGGACCTGTAGAGGTCGTATGCATGTGGCAGTAACCGAACAAATGTAGTTCCTACATAGAATGATGGGGCAAGAGCCTTCTCCTTGGAATCGGAGAATAAATTGAACAGAATCTGAGGGAGCAGAAAGCCATCCAACATCAAGCCAGCATAGGATTTGAGGTCACCCCAAACAGATTGTCTCCACAAAACGGATTTTCTTGATAGGTGAACGAACCAAGCAACTAAAGCACCAGCAATATACAGAGGCACACACAGATATATAACCTTCTTGTCGGATATCCAGAGGTTTTTCTGGCTGCCATCACCGGATCTTGAAGAAGACCAGGTCATTTGGAGGAGACGAAATTCAAGTAGGAAAGCTACCATTGTTATCACCCTCACCAATACCTCGTTAACTTCCACCCATCCATCACTGCCAAAATAAACGTTCTTACTGTTGCGGCTTGTTGTGAAGAGAGCTTCAAAGTTCAAGAGCAATGGTATCAAATGCCCTAATGTGAGCACAATAAGCATTACCACAGAAATAAAGGGCAGTACATCTGCATGCCTTCTGACATGCAATAGCTGCAGACCAATGAAGATACATGAAAGCGTGCTGGAAACCAGTACCATCGTGATCTCCAGATCCATTCTCCATATTGATTCTTTGGCTTGGCCTGCATAAACTGAATGTGAAAATATTTCAAAAGGTTCAAAGTAAAGATGGTCAGACTTTTCGCGCAGGCTTTCAATGGTTCCCTTTACAACACCTGCAGCTCTTGCATTAAGTGTAGCATATTGTATGTCAACCAGAATCTCACAATCCAATGATGAATTTCGTCCCACTCTTGCTTTAGGTGGGCCGACATGCATGCAGCCAGTCATACAAAGGTGCCCTCTTTCGGAGTCATAAGCGCCTTCAGCAGAAATGTCGAATGATTTGATTTGCATATGTTCATTGCTGAGCTTGAAATAATGAGAAGATGCTACACTCAGTACATAACTGATATTAATAATTGCACTACTAATATTCTGCTTTTCTTGCCGGGATCCCCTTCCAAACACGGACGATAACTGATAGGGTGTATTAGCTACATAAAGTGGAGAAGAGTAACCCCATAGATCACTCACTCTCTGATTCCTGGCAACCATGTCAAATCTCATATCAGATGATAATGCATTGGGGTACTTCCTCCCCAATTCTTTCTGCATTGTCTTATTTACACAAGATCTCCTGGTCTTGTCGATCTCCGTATATTCATATCTCAGACGTGCCACTCTAATATGCCTATTCTTTATACTTGACAAGGTAACTCTGCCAAAATAACCCGACTCATTCGCACTCCTAGTACTCCACAACTCACCAACAACAGGGCTCCGCTCCCTCAAAGTCCACCGAGCTGGAAATCTCAAACTCACTCTGATCAAACATTCCCCAACAAAGCCCTCGTCTCCGTCACTAAAAATACGGCAACCAACCATGTTAAGCCTCTTCGTCTTCCCATCCCATCTCCCCTCGGTAACCAAAGTCAGATTCGGTTCAAATGGCAATCGATATCCATTATGCCCCGAATCCCCAAACCCCAACAAGAACCTCACTCTACCGTCCTCCAAACACTCGATTTCGTTGAAGTACATCACACTTGGCATGAGGTCTCCATTTGCTCTTCCAAGAAAATTGCAACTAGCATTTTTGCAGTCCTTTTCATACTCAAGCTCAACAAATCCAGCAGACACAACATAGGCACACACCTTCTGCCCTAAATCTCCTACTCCGAAAGAAACATTTGCCATGTCATCCAACAACGAGAACACATTTCTTTGGCTCTCTTCATCAATCAACTCGTACTTATAATTCCTCAAGTTCACACCCAGTATGGATACCACTTTCTGGTTAAAACCACTCACATTTACATTCTCCAAAGTGCCGTTAACTAAACTACTGAAAATACTGGAGGAATTCAAGTAATCAAGCTTCAAAACAACATGATTTGAGCTCAGTTTCCCAAAACCAGAGCCGACCATGCACAGCTTCCCCGAAAACGAATCCCAAAACCCTTTCAAGGAAAAACTGACGGAATTCCAAGAATTACCTGGAGGCAACGGAATCCGCGGAGGCCGGAAATGCACGAGGCGCAATCCCGGCGCGTGAAATTGCGAGAGCGCCCTAAATCGTTCAGGCTCAATACCGCTTCAATTTTGAACACGGCGTCGTTCGCGGTCCGGTACGCCTTGTTGGAGGAGAAGGTTAGGAACCAGGGATTCCATCCTTGCGGCAGTCGCTTGTTTTGCAATCGACGTGAGCGTGGCGAAGAGCGAGAAACCTAGGATTGAGGAGCGGGGGGTTGTCACCCGGAAGCAAGGGTTGATCTCGTAGGACGTCACCGCAACGGTCGGAGTAGGAAATCCCGGCAGCGGCGGAGGTGAGGAAGAAAAGGAAGGCGGCGACCGTGAACTGCAATGCAACGAATCGCGGTATGCATTGGGAAATTATGGAGAAGTGGGATCGTGTAGCAGCGTTGGGATTCTGTGACGATGGAGTCATGGATGAAAGGGGCTGAATTCTGATTTTTCAATGAAGGTTTTTATTACCCCCACCGACGAATACCATTTACGTATTTTACTCGGCATTGCCCTTGCCTACAAAAATAGAAGTAGAGTGAGATACATATTATGTTTCCAGATTCCAATTGCTCAATGCCTACATTACATTAATATTAGTGTTAATCCGTAAAAATGTCCACTTTCATAAGATTATATGTAAGAATTACTCTTTTCATTTTTTTATGAGCCTATTTTCACTTTTTTCTTGTTGTCTATGCATTTTATCTTTCATAATTAATAATTAATTGTGTATATGTTTATTATGTAATTAAATTTTTATTATTTTCTTGTTCTAAAAGGAAAACTCTCCTCCTAGAAGTTTTCACTATTTTCTTAAGATATATATATATATATATAGGGGTTGGATCCAGTGATAACTTATCTTTTTTGAGAACTTGAGAATGCATGTCGTTGAAGATGATGACAAAACAAGATAAAGTTGTGCAACGAAAACTTTCTAAAATTGTTACACAACAAAATAATTTTGGAAAGTTTTCATCATAACTTTATATTGCTTTTGTCATCATCTTCAACGCCTTATTATGGTTCGCAGAATCAAAAAGATGATTCTCATTGATCCACTCCTATATATATATATATATATATATATATATATATATATATTAAGGAATCTTTTAGGAATATTTTGGGACTACGAAAAATATATGACGAATGGGAGGTTATTTTTAAATAGAGTTGTAAGAAGATTTTTTTTCTAATTTTAATGTACATGAACCATACATAAATATTATAATTACTAAATACATATATTGTATAATATATTATATGCAAATACATGTACAATATTTAATTTATTTGACTTAGAATATGTAGAGTTAATCTCTTAAAGTAGATGTATGTAAGTACATGTAACTTTTGTTGGAATCATTATTATGTGTTCTTATAAATATTACACAATATATATATATTTTAATATCATGTCAAATATTGTTTCAAACAATGGTACCAAAAATTGAAAAGCGAGTTCAAATGAGTGAAAAAATTCATGCTGAGTTGCACAAAATGAAGGAAATGCACAAATTGAAAATATTTTGGGTTCAACAAGAAGATGGTCATATGGACGAGCTATTGAAGATCCGCAAGTTAAAAGATATAATTACAACAAAAAAGATAAAGTCATTGTCACAAGCAACCTTAGAGAAATATTTTAAATCTGCATATATATATATATATATATATATATTCCTAAATTGAGGTGTATTTCTTTAAGGTGAGACCTTAAAAAAATATGAATTATGATAAATATGGAGTTTATTTTGAAATATAATTGGTCCCAAGTTGTGACCATTAATTTTTATGACAAAATAGGAGGTTATTCCTAAATAGAGCATTCCTTTAAAGAGATTATACTATATATATATATATATATATATATAATTAGACGGTTAAAAACACTTATAAAAGATAGGAGGAGTATCCATATTAATATAAATATATAGGAAAATCCCATATTTAAGTGCAATGACAAAAAATGCCTTAAATATGACAAATTTTACATAGAAATTAGTGACACTGGGGATTTGTCAGTCGGTCGCCGGTCAACAAGAAATTCATTTTCCAGTCGACAAATCTATGCCGAACTTCGATGCCAGAGTACCTATTTCCCATTTTATAGGAACTTATGTACAGAAACAATGGTATCTCCAATTATAGGCCCTCTGAGATGTACTATTAGAACACCCAGTGTGATTCCTAATACAAGCAGTGATCTTATTCTACCACATTACTACGTACACAATCAACTTTATTAAATGAAAAGTCATTTATTTAATTTTGATCTATTAAAAATTAGTTTTACATTAAAACTATCTTATGGAATTACAATTTTGCACCTATCGAATGAAAATTTTAAACTTAAATTTAAATTTAATAATTTAATATTTTTCAAAATATGTGGAAAAAGGGTGTGTGGCCAGCCACAATGTGGCCACAAAGATTTACTGATACAAGAATGAAAATAGGGACAAGCATCCATATGATCCCATAAACTTCTTTTAAGGATTCCAATCTGGAAAAAGAATGGATTTACCTCTATGCATAATTTGTTGAAGTGTTCTTTTGTATGAATATTGATATATTTTTCAATATTAATGATATTTAATATCAATATAAATGATATTTTCCAATTACTTGATAATACTATCTTCAATGTAAATGATAATTTTCATATCTTTGTAGCTGCACTTAATATTGGTATTTCCTACGTGTTTTTATATTGGTACTATAAAATTGTGATATTCTTCTCTTCTGTGGAATCGCTTTGACAAATAAGACAATCCTCATAAATTCATGAATGATTGGGTGGTTAAATTTAAGCCAAAATACTTTTGTTTACGATGTTTGAGGTTGTAACACAGATTTATTCTACAAAATTAATATTATTTCCACTAAGAAACAGAAACCTCGACTTTAATGTGTCAATCCTACAACACAGCGAGTTGGGCTCAATGGAATTGTAAAAGTCTGAAACGAATTTAGTAGTATGTCAGCCTTGAGCTCTTGAACAAAATGGATTTTGCAAGCAGTAGAAAAGCATATGTGCCTATTAAGCTTCCATAGCCACCTTCTTTGGCTTTTCCTTCTCTTTCTTTGGAGGCGAAGGCGGAGGCGTGGTACTTTCAGGCTTCTCGATCCCTTGTATATCCGTTATCCTTAGTTTAGTTAATTCCTAAAACACGAGACTCATTACAGATGGAACAACACGACATCTTTCATCGGGTAATTATTGGTGAAAAAGAGGAAATTAAAATCTCATCTTAATTACCTGGCGATGACCTTTTGTTCTTCTGTAGTTCTTTCTTCTCTTTTTCTTGAATATGATCACCTTAGCATCTAGCGCCTGCAAACCAAAATTAAATAAAACAGTATTGTAAACTTATAGTCGATCAGGAAAAAAAAAATCCTTGACAAAAACTCAGCAACAATTCCCCTGATGTTGAAAGAACATCTCATTACTGTGACAAGGTCAGATTATGCTTACCACAAACTTCGATCAGAAGTTGTCACAATGAGCAAATGTATAGAAATATAAGAATAGCAACCAACTTGATGCAATTCTAAAAAGATTAAAGTGAACAAAATATGCTTACTGTTTTATATTATTAGGAATGGAAATAGTGCCAAGATTTATGCAAGCACTGTAATTCTTTGCCAGCTTACCTAGTTTCCAACTTAGTTCCTTGCCACATAGAATTACAAATTCCTTATCTTGGAAAAGAAGAGGAGTGGATGTTATGATGATGTTAAGGGGTCTCCTAATTTTATGCATAATCCCGGAGATAATAAGAGCCACGTAGCCATACCTTCCTAATATGTCAACAGAAAGAAAGTCATAGACACACAACTTGTACAAACTGCAACTGAAGATGATATAATCTTGAAACAACTTACGTGCTCCTCAACAACAGCATGAACAGCTGCATCAGGCAAAATTGGCCTACCGATGATAGTCTGTGTCTGTGAACCTAACATAAGAACCTTATTGAGAACCAACTGCATGAAAATGAGAGCATAAAGGTTAGTCCAAATGAAAGTAGTCCAACTTCATTTGCATAACTAGCACCATTCAACATATAAACTAGACAAACAAATTGTTAGTCCAACTTCATTTGCATAACTAGCACCATTCAACATATAAACTAGACAAACAAATTGTTAATCCACGTGTACCAGAACTGTTGGATTGATTCGTATTCATGAAAATTGGCACAATTGATACAAATGACTGGATTACTAATGTGTAATGAAGTTCTATAAGGGGGTTGTTTATTTTATGTGATAGGATAAATAGACAAAACATATTATTTGAGCATTTGAAGGACTAGATGATCAAACAAGTTCAAATTAATAAATCCATCGAAGTAAATGATAGAAATATAGAATAGTATCTATCTATCCTATAACTCAAAGTGAACTCGCCATAAGAGAATAAATATACAGTTTAACTATGAGAACTAAATAAGCAATTTGAACAGTAGTACTTTCAAGACAACTGAGTATGAGTCGAATAAGAGGCGATTTTAAGATAAAGACTGGACAAGTGATATGTTAACATTGAGTACAGACATGAAGCCTACCATAAGATCAGTATCAGACAACATCTTGAGCTTTGAAAAAAGGTTCAACCACCATCATGTGAAGTCATTGCCGCACGAACTTCATTTTACGCACACAAATTATGTTAAAATGTAAAATAAACATTGAGATTACGGCACAAGCACCTATCTGTGAAACTAAAACTTGGTTTATAAGCAATACAAGTTAAAAGATTCATAACTTCTGCATGGCAAACTGTAAACCTACCAGAATTGGTTATAAATGATTTTGGCCTAGGATATATAAAATCCTAGCAATTGAAAACAAGGCAAAAGGCTATTATCATCTGTGTTTTTTATAATTTTGTAGTTCATAATGTTTCCAAATTTTGGTCATTTATCAAGCAATACTCAAACGCAAAAACTGACCTTATCATTGACATCACAATGCTTCAACCTCTCTGTGTAAATGGTATCCCCATTGCTCACCTTGAATTGATGCGATCCAATCTAAACAATTCACATGAAATGGAAAAGAAGAAACATTAAAAGTTCAGTCAATCTTTCAATTTACCTCGCTCGCTATCAAAAGATCAGAATCAAATCCACAAACAAGTCCCACATTTTTACCTGAACAACAGCGAACACTGGCTCATACAGCTTAAAAACCCTGTCCGATTTCTGGAGCGGGCCCCAGACCGTGTACCCTATCTCCGCGGCCTCTTTTTCTTTATCCTCAATAGACAAAACAGCACGCTCTTCTTCATTTTCACTATAGTCTTCTTCTTCTTCACTTTCGTAATCTTCCTCGTCATCATCGTCGCTGTCAGTGTGCCTCGAGCAAAAGCTCCGCGCGGGCACGGCGCGTTGGTAAACGTTAAAATTATTGACGAAAGTGTAGTTAGGGTGTGTGGCGGCGAGCGTTTGGTTGAGGGCGTAGGAGGAGCAAGGCGCTAGGGTTTCCGAGAGAGGGGTTAGGGTTTTGATGGACTGGAGACAACATCTTAGGGTTTGAAAGCAACGCCGATTCGCCATTGTTGCGTGCTCCGAACTTCTTCACGTTCTTTCTTTCTTTCTGCAAGGTTTTGGAAGGTAAGTTTTTAATTTAGGGTTTTAGGGGAACCAAATGAATTTAGGACAAAATGCTTAATTAACCATTAATAGTAAACGTGTATATTACCACTTCTATCATCATCATCATCATCATCATCATCATCATCATCATCATCATCATCATCATCATCATTATTATTTATTTTCAAATAGAGGGGCCAAAAATATATTACTATAGCGCTTGTTCATATCATTAATTGAAAAGATTATTTAATTGTATCATTCAGAACTTTGATTGGATATGTATGTAATTTGATCGGTCAGAAATTCTCCAACCCAAATAGATATTCGCAATCAGTTGATTCATATTTTAGGAGTAGCAATGAATTTGTTTTCTTTAATCTTTTTCCTCCTCTTCCCTTTTTTTTGTTCCTGAGAGAATTTTATTGTTGTGAAGGATCTATTGTCTGAGCCAAGATCTATACTAGCAGTAGCAGTAAGCCAGTAACATGCAAATAACATTAAATGCCTCAATTTCCTGAAAGAAAAAAAACAATCAATAAACGCCTCAAAATCACGGCTAATGAATAATATTAATAAACATGTATTACAAAAATTCCCAAAAAACAATATTTGGCGAGAACAGCTTTGGCGAAGCAAAATAAAAGGAAACAACCAGTAAGGATATTTGAGATCAATCCAAGTGATAACAATGATTCAGATCAATTATCGAGAGGTATATGTATAAAGTGTATATCCGTATCAGTATATGTACACAGGAAAACAACAAAGATGAATATGAGATGTATAGATAAGAAAGAAACAAAATGAAGTATGCAGTATGGAAATAAAAATTTCATCTTGCACGGTTTTCGGCCCCGCAAATACTGATCTGGAAACAGGGAAGGAAAGAATTAAGAATATTGCCTAACAAAATCTTTTCTGCCTGTTATGATTTTTCGGTGATGCTTTGACCTCCGGTCTTTGCCACGTTTCTTGACGACTGGAGAAGTAGTGGTTGTGATAATGTCAGCTGAAATCCCAGATGAGGTTGTGCTGAGATTTTCGTTGATTTTGGCGATTGGTGGTGGAGGATGAACACGAGCAACGTCATCTGGATGAGGGGGAGACCGATGATCAAGCAAGTCTCGGTGGTAACCCTGTAAAATTGCACAAGATATGCAGTTGATTGAATATTAAGGACACCATTTAAACTACAAAGTGCATGAAAAATTAATGTCACCAATGCAGACAACTATAGAATGCAAGAAGATGAATAATGATAGGCGCACACTCCAAAAGTAAGGAGTAGAACACCGGTGAACTCAAACTATACAATGGATTCTTTCCAGTAATCAAGATCCATCCAGGTGAAAAAAGCAAATGGCAAATAGGCAATTATTCAATCAGCTCAACAATCAGAGAAAAAGATAACATTTCTTCCTGTAACAGGACAAGCCCATATTATCTAAATTGTAAATGGGTCAAAGCATGCACAATTTTCAAAAGTAAGGAGCTTCACGATTCCACTTTAAACAAACTAGACATAAGGCAAAGGCATGCCCAACTACAGGTTTAATCGGTTTTCAAGAATCAGCTAATAGTTAATAGTTAATAATACCTAATGGCCCATCAAGAACTAATCATTTGACCAATTAAGGCTACTATTAACTATCATGAGCTAGACAGAAACTACTTAAGAGGCTAAATGGAGTTTTCAAGATGGGGTTAGTTAACACAGTACTCACAGCAACCCGACAACATCTGATACAGGCATGAAACATAAAGCAAACAAATGCTGGGCTGTGAGATGGTTTTCCTGGTCGGTTTTTATGCCACACATATCACTTAATAGTTCCTACAACTGACCTGATCCCCTAAGGAGTCGGTATTTCTAAATACATTACATTCATAGCATCCTGTTAACCTCCTAAATCATTTCTTTTAAGGAGCATAACAGGATAGGATGAAACAGCTTTCATATCCATTCTCAATCAGTAAATAATAGTTAAGATAACGAAGCCATAAAGTAGAAATAGAAAAAATGTTACCTGGACCACAAAATTTCGTCTTTCACAGTCCAAGAACATATTGATAGTGTAATTAGTCTTTGACCAGATCTTGTCCCTCACGGTGGAAAAGCTTATCTGATCTCTGGAAGTAAAACGGTCCACCTCATTAAACCAAAGACAGGTAAAGAGGTTGGAGATCGGAATGTGCTCCCTGACAATTACGCAACCTTCAGGAACATCTGGTAACCACAAAATCTACAGCATGAATCATATGGTAGACTAGAATTAAAAATAAAGGAAAAGGAACAGATATACACTGCCCTACCACTTGTTATGGGCAATTTCAAGGCAGAATACGGTGTTAAACCCTCCTTTTTGTAAAATTCAATCTGGAAATCTATAGAAGCATTATCATATTTCCCAGCAGACTTGTTAGCGTCTGCTTCTTCAAAAACATCAAAACGCTTATAATGCCTTGATATGGCAAAACTAGCATTTTTCCTCCACAAAAACCTGCAATAAACCAAAGTCATCTACAAAGCGAATGGGGAAAATTTTACAGAGGAAAATGCACTAGCACTGTCAAAGCAGACATCCAAGATCTGATTCATAGGTAAGTGACAAATACTATGTGAAGTACTTGAATGCAGATCAAATATAACCATAAGTGACATTAACAAATAATGTGCAGTCATGTAATATCGGCAAGTACCCCAGTAACAAATAGGTCAGAGTCGGAAAAAATTGTGAAATAATATCTAAGAATTAAAGTCACCATAACCACAGCTGCATCGGCTTAGCATATGTACCTTTCAAGAATCAGAATTGGATCCACAACCAGCTCAAGTTTTGCATCAACCCACAGTGAATACCTAGCGTTAGGGAACAGGCGATGCAGTAGCAGCTTTGGTACCTGGCAGAGCAAGAGTAAACCTCAGAGTATGCACTTGGAGACAGCAATATAGAGGTATGAACACACACACCCACACCCAAAAAAAAACACTCCACCTCCAAGGACTCCTCCTTCTTCCCCTCCAAAAAACCCCCAGCCCAATCGATAAACTATATGCAGACTGATAGAGGTTATTCTAGCTTAGAAATGTCAATGAACAAAACTCCCATCCAAGCACAACAATCCTCCATGAGGGCTTTGAAGCTTTTACCTTTCCATTGCGTCTTGGATCAGAGTAAGGTAGCTTGTGAACAACAATAATCCTCCATAGTCCAACTTTCTTGTCACTGCCCATCTCACTAGAATTTCTCAGAAAAGCTTCTGTTTCGTTATCCACAAACATATGAAAGCATACTTTTCTTTGGGAATTCTCACTAATGTTTTTTGGTTGTCTTATCAAATCAAAAGCTCCTGGCAAGGAATATGTTTCCTACATTAATAACAGAATGTATATAAAATCAAAGAAAAACATCATATAGGGGCCATTACCAAATATTGCCGATGCAACAACCACCCCTCCACAAGTTTCCATCTCAAGAAGGTCAGGATCGTCAATCTCAAACCCTGTCTGGTGGCCTGGTTTTTCTCCTCTAACAAACCTTAGTGAAATTCAACAAACATCAAAAAGTCAACTTCACAAAAGATGTTCTTTACCTGTGCATGAGAATGTACAAAAGAATCAATACAATTTAAAGTAGTGAGAGTGATATGGTGAAAGATAACTATTATACCCACAATGCACACTCATCGACTCTCTTATATCATACGAATCATTCCTCTGTCCTAGGGAAGGGTATCCGCCAAATTCTGAACCTCCAAATTCGGACTTAGTTGAAGTATTTTCATGAATATACGTCAGACTTTTAAGCAAAGGAGAAAAGGATGGTGCATTTGGCATAAGAGCAACGGCTTCTTCCAATGGCAGGTAGCACACAGGGCATGCTGCCAGAACAAACAGCAAAGCATAGTCATCAACAAGGACCTATATCATAATATACATCAAGAACAGAGAGTATATCTTGATCCTTGTCAAATCTTCATACAAATTTATTTTCAAGGAAACTGACAAAACCAGACAAGAATGAACTAAAACTCACGGCGTGGTCCAGTTCTCTTTTTATCTGCTGGTGGTGGAGGCAACGCGAAATCCTCGCATGGATTCCCAGGGGAGTGTGTATCCAGTGAAAAAGCAAGAGGTGGAGGCTGATTTGGGGATAGAAGTGGAGGTGGTGGAGATGCATTTGCACTTCTATTCACTTTAATAACTTGATTCTTCTCAACAGAAATTGTTGGCCCCGACTGAATACCTATATTTGGAACGATGGAATCCCGAGCATCTTCTCCTATAAATAACCAGGGCAGGAATTTAGAGTAAACTGTAATATATAACTCTATAACATCTTTAATTTTTTTTATTTGTAAAGCTAACGTCCAAAGCAACAGACGAAGCAGAGATGGGAATCTGTACCTTTGCCAACATATAGCACCCAGCTGAAAACGGCTACTGAAACAAGACAGAGAAGCAGCATCCCAACCTTGTTCCGAGGGCGAACTTGCAGATCCAGTGGAACAATCTATCCTTCTCCTTGAGCATTTTCTGAGGCTTTCTCGATGATAACGGCGGCGTAGATTGAACAGGCAACGATGATGAATTGTTCTGAGCCTGCTGCAGTGAACCATAACTCCCCGAAGATCGCAGGCCCAATGATCCCGTACTCATTCTTCACCCCCTCGATTCCTTACCATCACCTTTCATCTCCCTCAATCTCTCTCTTCAATCACTCATTCACACTTTACCAATTATCCAACATTCAAGTCTCTTTCTCTCTCTCTCCCTCTCCTTTTCTCTCTCTGCAAATTTGGACTCAAAATAATAAGTAGGAACCAACATTAACCAATCCAGACTTGCCGACGAACGTAAACAGACCAAAATCAACAATAGCGATCAGTCCCCACTGCAGACCCCAATGTAGCCAAGTGCAAACACAATACAACAAATTTTAACAACTATAGTAGAGCGTTTGAGCTCTAAGAATCAAACTAGAAACAGGAGACGCGAATAAGCACAGAAACAAGTGCAAGGGAATTGAATCGGACATAAAAACAAAGTTGACATTCAATCAAATACAACCAGTGGTCCCCAAATCCACCCATCTAAAAGAAGAATTTTAGTAATAATCCTATGCATTCAACTCGAAGTCCACTGATCACAATGAATTGATTTGAATATGAAGAAAAAAAAATCGTGAAGGAAATGAGGAGTTCGGATTAACAAGTTAATGCAACAAACGGGACTAAACTTGAGGGCGAATCGATTTCTAGGGTTTGTCTAAAATTTGTATAGATCACGAACCGTTCCCAAAACTGGGGAGCGTATATGGTTCGATTATTTTTATTTAATTTTGTATTTGTATTGAGTCAGCGCTGGTATTTGTATTCGTTTTGTTAATTCAATTACGTTGAATATAATAAATTCATGTTTATTATAGGAGAGGATGTAAGAATAATGACGAGCTGCGAATGAGTGGGAAACTGATTGAGGTTAACATGCGCCATGTGCGCCCGAGTTTTAAACGGCGGGCAATCTCCAGCGCTTCAGCACATACCGATATCATTTCAAATATCACGAAATTTGGCTTTACTAAATAATTAGGTTGGATCCATGCTTCAGTAATTTTTGGCTACAACTTTATTTAGATTATTAAATATTTTTGTTCCAAAAAAAAAGAGTATTAACTATTTTGTTTCCAGTATTAACTATTTTTAATTACTTAGTAATTAATAATTAATCATTATTTAATTTAAAGTTTACTAATTCTCATATATAATTTATTAATAAAAATTAAGTGTTAATTAGAACGAATGCACAAGAATGTGGCTCGTTAATTTACTTTTTTCCAATTATTATCAAATTTTTGTTTTGTAATGTTCTTTTACATCCCATAAAAGTATCTTGATGTGAATATTGTTATTAAAATATATGAAAATATATATTTAAAAGTAAACATGAAGGCATCGTATATAGATTTTTTATATGATACATAATAAATAGTAGTTTTCTATACAAAAGTTGGTTGATCATTTAACAGAAATGGATCCATATGTACATGAATTAATTAATTTCGCCATCTTCAATTGTCAAAAGTCATTCTCCTATACATTTGCTTGCATTTTTCATTTTTTTTTTCTAGTGTATTACTTAACATAAATATATGTTTGTGCAAATATTTACACATATATTTAAACGTTTTTCTCATCTCTAATTTTCCTTTTATTTTAAATTTTTAAGTAATAGTAAAATGAAAATAGATATTTATCGAAAACAATTAACTGGATTATGACCTCCACATTTTGGCTTAAACGTTAAAATCTAGTCTTTCTGTACCAACATGGCAACATGAAAACAAATCATTTTTATTTCTGTAGTGATAGAAACACCCCATTTATATAGACCTGTCACGTTCTTTGTCGCAACAATTTAGACATGTGCCAAACAAAGAAATGAGGCCACTCAATTCCAATATGAATATCTCAGATCTGGATTAATTATGAGGACATCTGTTCTATTGATGTTAAATTGATTTATTTATTTTGGTAATTTAATACGAAATTTTAAAGGTTGATCACGGTGACTCGACCTGGCACCTTCGCCGGCGTTAACCACTCTACCACTGCCCAAACACACACGTTAAATTGATTTATATTTACAATAAGGGATGGTCTCCTGTGCGCGCGAGTGCACAGTGAGACCACCCTATTAATTAATTAATTAATTAATCTTAACTAATTAATTATTAATTAATTAATCTTAATTAATTATTTATTTAATTCTAATTAAAATTAATTAGTTTAATAAAATTTAATTATAAATTAATAAATAATAATTTTGAATTAATATATCTTAATTTTGAATTAATAAACTCTAATTGTGAAATAATAAACCCCAATTGTGAATTAATAAACCATAACTTTGAATTAATAAACCATAATTTTGAATTAATAAACTCTACTTGAAAATAATAAACCCTAATTTTGAATTAATAAACCCTACTTGAAAATAATAAACCCTAATTTTGAATTAATAAACCCTAATTATGAATTAATAAACCTCAATTATGAATTAATAAACCATAATTATGAATTAATAAATTCTAATTTTAAATTAAAAATTAATAAATTTAATTATACATTAATAAAATCTAATTATCCTTACTCACCATAATTAATATATAATCATTTTAACAAAAATACAAGGATAAGCTCACGGTGAGACGGAGCTCACCCAAGTTTTTGTCTTACAATAATATGTGAGCAGTGATGATATATATTTGTTCGGTTAATAACTATACTTCGATTCATTTAAAAATCAATGTTTTGTTGTTATTTGGTTCACGCCAGTGGCGGATGCAGGCCCTGGCATGACTAGGCCATTGTCCGGTAAGATTTTTTTTTATTTTTTTAATATATATAGTTATTATTTTAATATTTTGTCCTTCCACTTCTTTGTATTTTTTAAATCTATTTGTATATACAGTCTAGTGATCATTTTTTTGTACTTTCCACCAAAACTTAAAATATCTTATTTGATATTCCTCTTAATAAGTTTATGGAATTTTCACTTCATTGTCTTCTATTTTCACTTCATTGTCTTCTTCTCACTTCGACTCTCAAAACTACTAACTATACTCTTAAAATTTGAAAAAAAAACACACAACAAATATTCCATATTAAAGAACTCATCACCATCAGTAAGTTTCGCTATCTTCTATAGAAATACTATTGGTTTATATAATTTACTATTTATAATTTATATTGTTTATATTTCTAATTGTGTAGTATGTATTTGTATTTTTAAATGCTATTATTCAACAATTTGTTTGTGTTTATGTTAAGAAAAACTCACATTTATTATCCAACTTCAAAGCTTTTGGTTTCTACGGCAATATAGAACATGCATTAATTCTCCACTATGAAAATTGTGAAGTCAAGGTTACGGAATAAAATGAAAGATGGTTTTTTGTCTAGTTCTCTGATAATATTTATCGAGAAAGAAATTGATCAAAGCTTTAAAATTGATTCAATTATAAATGAGTTTGATCTCATAAAAAAAGTAGGTCATAATTCCGTTATAATTGTGAACAAAATAAATATTTCAAAATTCAACTCGGTTCTTTACTTTTATTCTAAAAAATTCTATTAAGTTTTTCGATGGGATCTCGCCCGACCAATTTCAAAATTCTGGCTCCGCCCCTGGTTCACGCGATATTTATAACAAAAAATGTTAGTATGAAGTGATATAACCATTTTAATAAAAAATAGTATGCTACTTTTCTTTTCTAAAGCAAAGGTCGTAATTGGATTAGACTCCCTAATGGTGAATTGGGGGGGATTGCTGGGGACAGAAGCATCAGAAACACATGAATTATGTTCTAATCTGGTCTGATTATCAGTTTTAATTTAACAATGCTTAAACTGGATGCGACAACAACAGCTATGTTATGTGTCGGAGGATTTGTCTTAAAAATGATTTTACGAGGTGGGCGAAATTTTAATTTTGCGTTTCAGATCATTAAATGGAGAATAAGAATTTCATTATTTAGATAGTGTTTGGCTGAGCTTATAAACTCCCCAAAAACAGCTTTTAAGCTCAGTCAAACAATGAAAGGAGGAATATGAATAAGATTTTAAGTTGGTTTATTATTTAGAAACATTGTTTATTAACATGGTCAATCTTGGACTTCTATGAATTTTATGCATAAATAATCTTATTGTTGAAATCGATAACTTTTTTTTTTCATTAATCAATCAAAAAATTATATGGACAATATTATATTCAACCAATCGTAATCCCATGTCACAGCTGAACGCAGAAACTTGAAAAGAGAGCAAAAAGTCCGGAATTTAATTTTGACATTTTTTGAGTTCCAATATTATGCTTAACCAAACAAGCTGATATATAATTATGGCGTGAGAATTATCTAATATGACTAGTAGGATAAATTAAAGAGTGATGCTATTTGGCCATAATGTGGCCGGCCATAATCAACTTTATTAAATGAAAAAATTATTTATTTAATTTTTGATCTATTAAAAATTGGTTTTACATTAAAACTATCTTATGGAATTACAATTTTGCACATATCGAATGAAAATTTTAAATTTAAATTTAAATTTAATAATTAAATATTTTTCAGAATAGGTGGGAAAATGGTGTGTGGCCAGCCATAATGTGGCCGCATAGTTTTATTGTAAATTAAAAACACAATAAGGCTTAAGGGATCAAATCGATCCGGATCAATAGGCCTATTTATTAATATAAATAAATAAATAAAATGAAAATATGTTTTAACTAAATTGCCCTTATCAACAATTTAGATTTAATTTTCTTTTGGCTCTTTCTATTAAATAAATTAGTTTTTTTATGACTCCAATGACCCTTTCAAACACCAGTTAATGGAATCCATACGTTGACGCTTCGTTGACTGATGATTATTTAAATTTTTATTTGAATTTTTTTCTGCCTGTGATGGTGTTAAACATACTATGAGTGATTCGGGATATTATGATTATTTCACAAAAATCATAGTGTAATTTTAATTGACATCAACTTATATGTGTAGATTGTAATATAATAAATATTTTTTTTGTTTTTAGTAAATAAAAGTAAGATGACATGCAAATGAATTACTTTAAATTGTCATGTTAGTCAGTCACATAATATATTTTTGGAATTATTTTCAATACAATCATGAAGCCAAAACAAGAGGTAAGAAGCCCAAAATCAAAGTCGGCATATGTTAATTTTTGTACATATAGAACTATTGGGTAAATAGAGATTTTTTATTACCCTTGTTAATAAGAGATTCACCTAAATTAATTTAGTCGCAACTAAGTCAATACAATTTAGTATGTTATATACATACAATATCTTTTTGTTACTATTGCTCAAGCAAGTGTAGATTTTATTTTATTTTTGTAATTTAATACGAAAATTTTAGAGGCTGCGTCACGGTAGCAAGTGTAGATTTGATATCAGACAATGTTAATAAAACTTGATTAATTGGATTGTTAGTTTAACCAATTGGTGAGTAATTTTGTCGTCGAAGACAACAACTACGATTAAACAAATTTGTATCAAAAACAGCACACGAAAATAAATGCCTATTTTAGGTGGAGAATTTTAAGAAAAGTTATCATTATCAATCTTGAAGATTAAGTAACACATCATTACTTACTAATCAAGTGTGCCCGTCTACTTCACATTCTTTAATTTATTTTATTTTATTTTCTGGTTGTTATTGGCACAGACATGTTCGGCTGCCGATACCATATTTTGTATTATTTCTTTCTGGTTTTTTTTTTACAACTATTTTGGGCTGAATTCCTGATTTTATTGCGTTAAAATCTAATTAAGTGAGTTTCATTTGTGAAGTTTTCATCCGAGCAGTTTGATGGGCTTTAATTTCAACGCTCATTTACTAACACAAGTCCATCATCTGGCTGAATAGGCCCAATTGGCTCCAACTTTTCTACTAGGTATTTAACATAATAATGATTAGGCATCTCCAAAGGTTTCTTCAAAATAGCGCTGCATGCTTCATATTTTATGCTCTATTATTGAGATATGTGATTTTTGCTGTAAAAATACAGCAGCAATTGTTGCTGTGCAATCTCCCCTCCCACCATTTTAATTTTATTCTTTAATTATTTTAATATATAATAATATTTTTTTTTATTTGATGTGTATGCTATATTGATGAAGTGGAAGGCAATTGTATATTTATTTTATTTATTATGTTTAATTATTTAATTTTCTTTTAGAATTTCTTTTTAAAAAATTAATATTACACTAAGGATACACAAATTGAAATACAAAATTACATTAATTAACTAAAACCAAACATTACATAAAATAACTCAAGCCGAAATAATAACTAAAACCAAATTAAATTACATAAAATAATATTCTTTTTCTACTATAAAATAGAGCATATGGTTGTGAACGAATTACTATTTCTACTGTAAAATAAAGATAGAGATACTGTAAAATGATACGAACCATTGGAGATGGTCTAAGGGTGTTTGGTTGAGTTTATAAGCTTTTCAAAATAGCTCATAATCTCTTCAAGAACTTATAAGTTTTTGCAAAATATTTGGTAAAATAAATTCATAAACAATTTATAAGTTGTGAAAATAAACTCCAATAACTTATAAGTTTCCCAAAAAATAAATTCAATCCCAAGTTATTTTTTCATAAACTTATAAGTAATAATGAATTTATAACAATAATTTTATTATGATTCATTATTTCTTACATATAACCTATCAACTTCACTTCTTATTAATTTTCTCTAATAATAATTTTTTCAGTGTAACTCACAATTCCTTCTCTAATTTATAAGCATAATTATCTAAAACTTTTTGATAACGTATAAATTCTTATGATATTACATCTTATAAAACTCTTGAGTTTATAAGTTCTTTACATTAGCTTAGTCACACGACCTCTAAATATAGCATATTCGTATTCTATAATAAGGCTGAATAAAACACGTTGAACTTTTTGGAACCAAAATATTTGAAGTGTAAAGGATAACTTTATTAATTTCGATAGTTTCGATGATGCTCCTTTTAGTAGGACAGGTCTGTTATCATTCTCAAGTTTCAAATTTAATCAACAAGAGTTGTGTGTACAAAGCTTTTCCGTACATGATTTCGCTTTCTAGTTATTAGTATTACACATACAAAAACTCAACTCGATATTTACCTTAAACGAAACGAAGCAGGACCTTCTGTGATCCTCACTCAACTATTCACATACAAAAACTCAACTCGATATTCACATATCTCGCGAGAAAGGTATGGCACAGGCGAAAAAAAAGGGAAGAAAAGTAAAAACACTCCGAGTTTCATACGACTGCAACAACCGGTCTATGCAGGTTCTCCATCATCAAGTCAACGGTGAGCAACGACTTTCCGGGCCGGGCCGGGCGCCCGGAGTAGCCCGAGGAGAAAGTTTGCGAAGACGCCAATCGCTCGCAAGTTCTGAGCCACTTAGCCTGCATGTAGCGATGCTTTCTCCATGGCGCCATGTGCATCTTCTTCTCCTTCATGCACCTCTTGGCGGCGCCACACACGATCTTTAGCACGGCCAGCAGCCTCTCCATCTTGCCCACGAATATCTCCGGCAGCTTCTTTACCACTTTTTTGTACTCCTCGTTGGCCCGGGCCATCTCGAATTGGGCCCGGAAATTCAACTCGATGACCACCCTCACTTCTTTTCCCTGATTCGAGCCGTCGATTACATCCAAAAACGTGTGTTCTCCTGCATCATTGATCCGCAAAATGTTATTTCCTGATCATCATTAGTTGATAAACAATTACTCCAACATAAATACTCATATAAAATCGGATTGTGCTTTGAGCTGCACGTGATTAATTTTTTTTTACTTTATATTGAAAAGGAAGTGTCTTGTATACATCGTAGTATAAATATTGGCTCAAGATTAACAAAGAATTGTTTTCTCGGCTGCTTCTTGACCAAATTGGGATTAAAAAAAAGTGTGATTCATCAAGAATGTGATGGAAACTAGAAGTTTCCTTTCCTTCACAAGGAAAGCAACTTGCAGTTTGACTTACCTGAAGGAATATCGGATGAGCTCTTCCACTTGGACTTGCAAATTGCACTATTAAACCCCGCATTCTGGAGGCGGCGACACATCTCCGCCATCAGACATTTCCGGCAGCCGTCGGCAGGTCTGCCACAGGCGCAAACGCCGCCGCACTGCACAGCTTCTTGTAGTGCTTCTTTGGTGATATTTCGGATTCTAGATTCTAAAGAGCTTGTTCTGCAAATCGTAGACTGCCGAAGAATGAAAGAGCAGGAATTGATTAGATTCAGGATCCAAAAGATAAGCTAAATTAGGCAACAATTTAAACGCCTTGATTTAATAAATCACTTTAAGTTCTAACAAAATATTGCATTCGAATTTTCTACAGCTAGAAATAATTGTTATTCATTAACCATTACTCAACATTTTTATCCAAAATTTACCTATTTCACAGATTTCCACGGGAAAGGAAATTTGAAATTCCTAGCTTTTTCAAAATAACAGCGAAATTTGTACTTTTTGTCTCAAACGATTAAGGGAAAAGGAGAATTTCCCCCCAAAAAAAAACTTACTTGCAATAATTGATGTTGAGATTCCCAAAAATTGTCGGTTTCTGAGCCTCGGATTTCATTTTCGTTTTGATTTTCCTTCTCGTCGTCGTCTGCATCATCTTCGAAAATACTACTCAGCCCCTCGCATTCTTCGCTCAGGAACTGGAAGACGGTGTCATCGGATAAATTGATCGTCGTTTCGCCGACAATCACAGTTTCCCGGCCGTGGCACGTTAGAATCCGGTGGTTTTTAGAAACTTTCGCCATTTTTTTTTGCCAGCCAAACCAACAAAATGTATTTTGTGCTTGGTTAATAAAGATTTGCGATTTTCATGGATCCTTGGAATTGGATTTTATACACCCGAGATGTAGGCCCAACAGCTTACGTGGAAAAAGAAGCGGAGGTGCACATGGTTATCATGGATCCCTCCACAAGCTAAATATTAATGTTGCCTGAGTCGAATGGTCCAGTTGGTAGACCAGACAGAGAGGATCCACGTCAGTCAGGGGCAATAATGCACCCGGTTCGGAAGCCTTTAGATATACTCGAATATTCTAAAATTAATTCTTTTATTTGATTTATCTGTTGCCATGCTATCCTAATCCGTGGACCCTGGCCCGCCACAATTTGGATGAGCGTGACGTGGCGCAATCCTAGGCGACGATTCTTGTGTTTATCTCATGAGCTGGGCCCAGCACCTAAAACCATTGTCAGTACTTACGCGGCGCCAGGCTCATGGTTTTTTGCATCTTGCTTCTGTGTTCCTGGTTTACCCCTCTACCCTCTAGTAGCCACATATGTCATATGTGGATACCCGATAAGGCGTGTTTTGGTCATTTCATGCATCAATCATTTCTCCTGATTGAGTTGCCACGAATGTGTGTCACGAGAAAAGTATAAGGTGGTTGGAAATTATTTATTTTCGGTTTCGAGTTTTGCTTTTGTTAGTGATATTATAAATAATAAAGCTTTAGAGCTTAATACTAATTCGATTCTATATTTGGCAGTATTTTAGCATGTTACATTAGGAATTAGATAGAGGGTCTCTACAAGTCTATATATTCCCGAAGATTAATGATTCAATATCACAACCAATAAGATCTACAGGAATGTTTCATATAAATATCGAGCGAATCTTTGATTGGGAAATAAATTATCTATATTCAATACACAATCAAAGGATTTATCACCCAAAAATCGAGGAATTCTCACTTGCTTTCTTTTCGCTCCACTCAAGCATTCCACCCGACGTGGATCGAATGAACTGTGCAACAGCCCGTTGGATATCGTCGCCAAAAGCGAAGGCCAGCTTAGACAGAATCAAAACTGTCATTAGCAACAAGCCTTTAGGTCAATTAGCTACATACCTTTAAGTCGTCTCCTTGGGCCTTGATTTAGCTCGGTTGGACTGGAGAAATTCCCCTTGATTTAAACCAACAGGAAGAACAAGCTTCTTCTTCCCGATGTGGATTCAGAACTCCTTCAAAAACCGCAAAACTAAACCAATAAGCAAGCCTTGCCAATCTAATAATAATAATAATAACAAAATTAATAATAATAATAATAATTAGGCTTGCTATTGTTTTTATTTTATTGTTGTTATTGTTGTTGTTATCATTATTATTAATTTTTAAAAATAAAAAATGTTAGAAAAATTAAAAGGTAAATATCACTTTAAACCCCAACTATACCAATTTTATCAAAATATCATGAATTTTAAAAATATCATTTAAAACCCTAAACTATTAATATTTTATCAAAAAAATCCTAAACTTTGAGAAGTATCGCTTTAAACCTCAAACTATTAATTTTTTTTTATTAAAAATACCCTACATCAATTTTTTAGCTTCCGAAATTGGACGAGGGATATCTTCTGATTGGCTCATCGGATATATCTAATGTTCATTTCTTGCCTTCGAAATTTTGATGTGGCTCATCGAACGAGAAGAATATATTTTTCGTCCAATTTCGGGAGCTGAAAAATTAATGTAGGGTATTTTTGATAAAAATTTAATAGTTTGAGGTTTAAAGTGATACTTCTCAAAATTTAGGATTTTTTGATAAAATATTAATAGTTTGGGGTTTAAAATGATATTTTTTAAAGTTCGTGATATTTTGATAAATGAGTATAGTTTAGGGTTTAAAGTGATATTTATCCAAAAATAAAAAAAATTGGCTTCACATCTTCATTGAAATAAGCAAAATATTAATTTTGTAAAAATCTTATCAGCAATAAGATTGAAAATGGACTTAGGAATGACCATTCTTCTTTCATTCTTGCATACCAACTATCACCTTACAATTATAATTACGGGTAGCATTAACCATAAACAATATTCTATCATGTTGCTAGATTTATGCAAATAATAGGAATTCCCATTTAGAAGACAATCACTATGAGGTTCATAAAAAGTTATTATTTGCATGTCCCAAAAAAAAAACCCGTGTTCATCCGTCTAGAAATGAGATACCTATTTGCATGTCCCAAAAAAAAAACCCGTGTTCATCCGTCTAGAAATGAGATACCTAGTATACATAGACAATATTAAAGGAGCAACTGGCATGTTGTTTTCATTTAATTTACAACTTGTTTAACACTTTAACGAATGTTTTAGCAATTAAATATGGACAAATTGATGGTCCGATGACTAGACCTGAATAAAAGGAAAATATTAAATTTCAAGATCGTTGAGTAGGTCAATGAAATTAGGCTGTGTTTATTAATAATAATAATAATAATAATAATAATAATAATAATAATAATAATAATAATAATAATAATAATAATAATAATAATAATAATAATAATAATAAGATTTGAGAGTAAAATTATGTTATAATCCTATTTTATCCTTATTTAATACTCTTGAAATTTGATAATTAATTGTGTATATGTATTTATTATGGTAATTAATAAGATTATAAAAGTATATTTTTCCAATTTTTTTATATATATAATTTCACGGTCAATACACTTACAAAAAAACTAGAAAGAATAGAATATTTGAAAATTCCTACAAAAATAAAAAATATCATATTTGAAAAACTTAAATTAAGCACGGTAATCAATAGAAACATCTGATTATTTGTGAGATGAAACAACCAGTCCTAACTCTTTAGAAATTAGAACGCAGGACTATCAAAACAGAGTAAAATATGCGTGTGTGTATGTCTATATTTTGATATTTTATATATAGGAGACTCCACCCCCATCTATCTATAAGCTGGTGTGTTATCTCACTGAAGTCCAAAATTACGAGGTCACAAACTCAATCTTCTAGTGGAGCAGGGTTAAATGGATTTTATTTTCCGATACATGCATCTGTGGATATAAAATAGTTATAAAAGTTCGATCATCAATAATAATAATAATAATAATTTAAGTCATTGCTACATTTATGTATATGCATAAGATCTAATACGTAAGTAGTTTTATTGTTTGGATCCAGCCCCCCTATTTTTTAAATTTATTGTTTTATTGTGAAAACATAATACTCCTATTTTTAATTTTATTGTTTGGAACCAGCCCCACTATTTTTTTTTTCACATGTAATAATAATGTGTTTAAAAGATTTACTTCCTATTGTACTCTTATTTACTCATCCAGAATAAAAATATTGCTTGTGAAATAGAACATAATTAATTGATTAACAATGAAATGCTTCATAATTTTCATTTAAAATCATATTGCTCATAAGTGTGACATCCTCTAATGCATGCGTAATGAAGGATATGTGGCGATTCTAAGGATTTATGATTGTCAAATGATATGTTGTATATTTTTTTAATATAAACCCTATATTCTAAACCTTTAGTTTATTAATCATCCATGAATACAGTATGATATATCACACTAGAAAGCAGTACTATAAGATCTTAATTGTACAATTTTGGGGTAGATGAAATATAAACAAGTGACTTGTTTGATTGACGGAGAGAACAACAATTAGTAAGGTAACTTTTCATATTTGACAATTAATTTTAGGTTGAAATTGTATTATTAGTGAGATAGGTGATATGTGTTGGTGCATTGTACGTTAGGAGATAAGGAAATTTGTTGGCTCTCGAAATTCAAGCTGTGTACCTTTGAAATTATCTTGTTTTCTTCCTCGGAGATGCCAAGTTCACTTTGATTAATGCATAGCTTAGCAGACTCTACGGCCACTAAAATATCTTACGCCTCCTTTTATTTTATATTGTCTCCCTCACAATTGCTAAATTGTCGTTGCTATATACTCCATCCGTCTCCGTTATTCACGACTTTTCTTTTTGCGTAGATGAAAGAGAATTATATTTTGTGTGTAAAGTAGTGAGTGACACGAAATTCGAGGCACTTTTTAGTGTAAAAAGTGTTTCCTTTTTTGGAAACGGGCAATTTAATGGGACAGTCCAAAAAGGAAAACGTGCCATGAATATTGGGACGGATGGAGTATATATTTAAATTCAACATGTTTACATGCATCGTAGATACCATCCTAAAGCGTTTCTAAAAGATTGTTGCCAAATCAAGAAAATGATTTTCAACTTTCTACAATTTAATACAAAATTATGCTAATATATCGATACAAAATCAAATTTCAATGTAAATTGAATGGCACATATACTGGATCGAGATGGCATATTCTTTTCGATGATTGGATGTTAAATTGTGAATTGATCTATAAAATGTATATATTTATAATAAAATCTCCTATCGCACATCCTCATGATGCACGGATCGGATCAGCTCAATTCGGTCATATCTACCTCTAATATTCAACTCATGACTAAAAGTAACAGTTCTTATGAATAAAATTAATAGTTTTTATGAGTAAAAGTAATTATTTTTAGTATTAAAAGTGACAAATCTTATACATAAAAGTGAAGTTGCTATAAATAAATGTGAAAATTCTATTAAAAATGACATTAATTTTCTTTGTATTCTTTTTTATCTTTTATTGGAAAATGATTTTAGTAAAAGTAAAAAAATATTTAACATAACAAATAATAATTCTTATGAAAAAAGTGAACAAGGTCGAACCCGACCCATAGTGTGCGCACAAGAGTGCGCCCCAATTTATAAAATTGGTAATGTAAGAGCTCTTATCAAAATGTAAAAATGCACAAGTTTGTTTATTTATTTATTAATTTTTTATTTGACAACTGCCTTTGAGAAATCGTCAATTTGGAAAGTTTCAACTCTACCATGATAGTGATTTATACATGCAAAAAACATTTTTGCCCTATTCGTTGTAAAATAAATTATTAAGAGCTACAATTTCACGCCTTATACAAACATTATGATTATTCGTTTCACATTATTTTACGGACTAACGACAAATGAATTTAAACTTTCGTGAAGCACATCATCAACGGAAATTAAAAAAAAATTATTGTGTGTGTGTTGACCTAGTGGTAGAGTAATTAATGTCCGCCAAAGGTCCGGGTTTGAGTCACGTGACGCTGGTCTTTAAATTTCAGATTTAATTGACAAAAAAAATTTTTTTATTAATACTTATAATAAGAATATTCTGAATTCCTTCGACTATAATGTGGAATATCTTCAGCATATTTTTGAATTGGCAACAGAGTAGTCCAAACTCCAATTCATTTTAATTGGATGGTTTTCAAGATCATTAAATACATATCAAGTTGGTTATATTTTATATTTTTACAAACCTATCAACTTAAGCCCCGTTTCTTTATGTCTTTATATATTTTAAGCTACTTGTATAGTTCTAAGTCATTTACAACTAAATAGAAGATTTATAACTTATAAGTCCTATATTTGTTATATCTCATGAAACATTTAAGTAATACTTTAGAAATTAAAAACACATTTTGAAAATTCAAAAATAAAATCTATCCAGCCATTTTGATCGATATTTTCAAGTAGCGGTGAACTTTGAGTTCGAACTATAATTAAAGATCCACATTTTATCTATTTATTTATTGGTAAATTTGATCGATCCGTTGTCATTTCTGCTGCATAACGTGACATTTAAAAATAAAAAATGTAAAAGATGAAACGAGAAATCTGAAAGTATCATGATTTGGATCTGGTTTTATAACAACTTTATTACAAAAATGGACAGGCTGTCCAAGATAAAATAATAAGTGAACTTGTGATTGATGGTGGTGTGCTGGCCTAATGTTGCATATCGCATACATGTATGCCTTATCCTCACACATCATTCATTGCTGCCTATTTACTCCTAACTTCTCTACCCAATAGTGTCATGAAATTAATATGTTCCAATTTTCTTTTTCTTTTTTAATTTATGAGAACTTGCAGCCGCTACCTTCAAACAGTATATTAGATAAATCTCACGTTCATATGCAATATCATATAAAACACATAAGATAGGTAAACCACACTTGAAAAATCAAGTGTGACAGAAAATAGCCTGTAAATCAAATATGATAAATAAATCATGCTTGAAAAATTAGGTTTGATAGACTCTCTATATAAGCATATATATGACCTTTTGGCCAGTCAAATTTTCTCATCCATCAAAAGGGGATCGAGGCGTTGGATGGTTTAGTTGGTTTATCCATCACTATATTTATTTATTTATTATCTATTTAATTTTGAGTTGGAGGATGTAAGGATGGAGATCGGTATCATAGTGATTCACCCTCACAAATGAGTTGCAATGCTTGTTACTGGTTTATCTGTCACTTAAATGCTATGAATATAAATTTTATCCTTCTTTAAAAAATTATAACTTATCATAAAAGACTTATTAAGTGCATATTATTTATCGTATGAAGCTTGTGGAATATTTAGTTTTATCAAAATACATTTACTTGTTCTGGTACAAATGAAATAAAATAAAATAAGGAGTAATGTAAGAGTTGAGTTTAATTACTTGAGACAAGGAAAATGGAATCTGGATAATTTTGACATCCTTTTGACCCACAGCATATTCCCTGTCCCTGATTGTAAAAGCCACAACGAAAAGCTATTTCAAGGTAGTAATTATTGGCTCGTGACTTGAGTGGATTAGGTTTCTAGTCAATGATTAAGGTCGATTGTTCCCTATAATATTCAATCAATTTGGCCATCAATCTATGTATAGTAGCTCACCAATAATCCATCATTATTATTATTATTATTATTATTATTATTATTATTATTATTATTATTATCGTATGTAATGATATGTAGCTACGCTAAAGAAAAAGGAAAAGAAAAAAAACTATATCTGGAAGATTACAATCTAATACATTCAAAATTCGCATTATTCACAGTAAAAAATAAGATGAGTCTTGGCAGTGCCTACATGAACTGCCGCGCGTGGGGGGAAATTGGATGAAATCGAGGTGGCTTGATGATCAGTCTCACGTCGCCGATAGATTTGGAACAATAATTACTAGTTTTACAAAACGTAGTGCACAAGATCATCATAATCCTTGTGATATAGTCATATAGGTCTCCATCATTTTGATGTAGCAAAAATCGTATTAATATTTCAATAGAATGTCAAAATTACTTGAGGATCCATTTACTTAAGATAATCATATCAAACAAGTGCTTTCAATACTCCTAAATAAAGCTTCCCCAACCCCAATGAAAAAAAAACTCCTAAATAAATCGTCACAAAATAATACAAAGCGATAAATATATCGTGTAGAGATTTAAAATGAATAATATTACATTGCTTGATATATATATATATATATATATATATATATATATATATAGAGAGAGAGAGAGAGAGAGAGTTTAGTTCAAATAAGAACCATTCTTATCCTAAAACTAAGAACCAATGAATTAGATGAAAGTTGATGAATCCGTTGAAAAGTTAATGAATTGAAATTCGAATTTTTCACCCGGTTCAATCCCATGAGGCGAAAAATCTATTTTTGGATTCGATAATTTTCCCAACGGATTCATCAACTTTCACGTGAATTCATCGCTTTTGGTTCTCACAATAAAAATGGTTCTCACGTTAACCTCACCTATATATATATATATATATATAATAAAATTGTACATAAGAGTATATAATTGAGTTCTTATAATATAACATATTTGTCCACAATTTTGGCTCTATAGTCAATAGTGTCACATTTAGGGTCCCAATTTAGAGATCATTTTTGGTTCCATCCGTGTTCTATTGAGGCATAATTTTTACATGCAAAATCTAAAATAATTATACATGTGTATGCACACAATTAGGGCTGTAAACAAACCAAACCGTTCGTGAGCTACTCGGAGCTTGGCTCGAAAAAAGCTTGTTCGAAATTCGATCGTTTTGTAACGAGTCGAACTCGAGCCTCGAATCGAGCTCGATAAGTTTATCGAGCGAACTCGAGCTTAGAGATGTTCGGCTCGTGGGCTCGCGAACATGTTTGGTTCGAACTCAAACGAGCCAGTTCGCGAACATGTTCGCGAACTCTTATTCGAACATGTTCGCGAACTCTTATTCGAACATGTTCACGAACCTTGATTCGAACATGTTCGCGAACCTTAATTCGAACATGTTCGCGAACGTATAAAATAATTGATTATTTATACATATTTAAATAATTAAAATGAATAATAAATTATAAAATATATGTTAATTATAATTATTTAGCATCAAATAAACATATATATGAAGTATTGATAATAAATTATTTATATATTTAAATAATTAAAATAAATAATAAATTAAAAATATATATTTTAGTATAAAATTTTCATCTAACTTATATAAATAATTAACTAATTATCCTATTTATACTAGTATGATATTTTGAAAAGTAAATATAATTGAATGATATTGAATAGTATATTCAGTTTATTTAGTGTATATATATATATATATATTATTTTAATCAAACCTTAATATATATTTTCATGTGTGTTATAAAATAAAATCATTAAATGAACAATTAATTAATATAATGAGATATTGATTTGGAAAACTAAAAAATAATAACATGATTTATTAAGTTATCTTATGAACAAAATATCGATTTAGATAATTATAATGTATAAGTATACAAGTATACTTGAGTTACATAGTTATATTTATATCTCGTAATTATAATTCTAAAAATAAATTACAAATAACTTACATAACTAATTGACTATGAGATAAATATAATAATAATTCATAATTCTAATATAAAGTTCATCTACCTTTATAACTAAGTAACTATGAGATAAAACAATTATAATTTATAACTTATAAGTAGATTTTGAAAAGTAAATGTAATAGAATGATATTGAATATTATCAAATGAAATATTGAGTTGGAAAATTAAAAAAATAACATGATCTACTAAGTTATCATATGAACAAAATATCAATATAGATCATTATAATATATAAATATACAAGTATGTGTTACGTAGTTATATTTATATCTCTATAATTATAATTTAAAATAAATAACATCTAACTTACATAATTAATTTATATGAGATAAATATAATAATAATAATTAAGTAAGTAGATGGATAGAGTAGATGTATTCGAATGATATTAAATAGTATATTAATTTTATATATTGTATAGTCTATATCCAAAACTAGTTAGAATCAGACATCTTTTTCTAATATGAATCTCATCAAAAACTAGCTAGAATTAGACATATTTTTCTTTTGCTAGTTGTGAAAGTTTCATTTGGTAATGAATCTTGTTAAACTTCTTATTGTAATTATTGTTTTAAGCTGAGTCGAGCTCGAATTCGAGTTCGATCTCGAATAACACATTATCAAACCGAATTCGAGCTCGAGTTCGAACTCGAAAACGAGCAAAGTCGAACACGGCGAGTTCGAGCTCGAGTTCGAATATATCTCATAAGCAGTAGTTATCGAACCGAATTCGAGTAGCTCATGCTCAAAAATTTTATAACGAACCGAGCTCGAGCTCAATTTAAAGCTCGAATTGAACTCGAAAGAATAAAATTTAAACGAGCCGAGCTCGAGCTTGAGTAGTGTTCGACTCGACTCGGTTCGTATACCCTACACACAATCTAGAGATTTACAAGGAACGTCATATTAACTACCCATCTCGACATATTACTAATTTTGCCAGATAACTTCACTAGCGATTAGGGAATATTGAGATTTTTGTTTTAATGATTAAAACATGACGTCGCTATTCAAATGTATGTTTAGGGTGAACTGATTTTTTGTAAATAATCGGCATACAATTATTGTAGAATATATTTTCTTTCCTCAATATATATATATAAATAATTACCAAATCACACAAGTTGAAGCCTAACATAAGAAGCACTCGATCAAAAGAAAGATATATATGAATTATTGAAGTGGAAAAGGATATGTATATTACTTAATCTCGTGGTGGATTGAACAGTTCAACTTAAATAATATACTTTTGCCAAATGCCGCAGAAAAGTGTAAAAAGGTAATAATCATAAAATGACTAATAGTATATACTATTAAGAAGTGATAATTATAAATTTTGGTGGGGAGGGGGGGTTAGTGTTGCAATTATCTGTAATGTTTGACGTATACCCGCTGCAAAAGGATAATTAAATTACACATAGTAAAGCTTGATGTAAAGTCTTGTAAAAATAAATAAATAAAAGGAAGGAAATTGATGTGAAGTGGACAATCTCGGATTCGTTTCAGTTCTATTAATTTCGTTTTCATGTTTCTCTTATTTTTAAAATGGTCGTTGAAGCATAAATACACTAATTTTAGATCAATTTTGATTTTTTTTCACGAACTTTAAAAATTGTCACAAAATACACAAACTTAATAACTTTAGTATTTTTATCACAATTTCAAATTCAAGCCAAATTAAATCTGATTTAACATCTCAAAAATTTACTATAGACTAAACGGTTAATGATATAAATGACATCGTAGAGAGAACATAAAATATCATCGTTCCATCAAAATAAATCAGATTTTTTTTATTTCTAGGATTCATCGCATCAACCCTCATTACAAAATTCAAGTTTTCTCATTTGTTTTATCGTCTAGTTTTAGTTGGGATCAAAACAATCAATATTCTCTCTCTAATATGTCATTTATATCACTGAACGTTTTGTCTATGGTAAATTTTTGAGCTGTCAAGTCAGATTTAATTTGGCTTAAATTTGAAATCGTTGTAAAATCACCAAAATTATTAAGTTTATGTATTTTGTGATAATTTTTAAAATTCGTTGGAAAAATCAAAATTAATCCAAAATTGGTGTATTTATGCATCAATAACCATTTTTAAAATTAAACATACACGAAATTCCTCTTTCTTACAAAAACATACACCAAATTAAATACTTAGTTATGATTTTTTCATGTGCATATTATTTCGTTCGTTCTTATATAAGTCAATGATATTTTGATCGGCACAAATTTTAAATTTCTGAAATTATATGCCATGCTTGTTGAAAAAGAATATAAATTATTTGTTTAAATAAAAGATGAACAGTTTTATGGTGCAACACTATATCGAGAAATGTGATGCATGGAACAACTAAATAAAAAATAAGACATAAAAATTATTTAAAAAAATAACAGAAGTAAGATCCTTGCTTTTCTTTTTTTTGTCAATTAATACATAAATTTTAAAGCTGCGTTACGATGGTTTCGGCAAAACTTTGACCGAACGATGAACCACTCTACCACTAAGCCAACATACACACTATCCTTGCTTTTTCAGAATGCCTTCATGATACCGCTTATAAGGTCGTATAGTTGATCGGGTATAGTGCCTAGACTATATAAAGTTATGTGATACTAATCTTGATTAATCGTACACCAAAAAGAAAAGAAAAAAGATTTAAAAAAAAACGTATCAGATGGGCGAAAGATACGCACGTGAAAGAAACCTATCAATCACCAAACCCTCCATAAAAACACAACAATCAATAATGCCATTTATGGGTCCAGACTCTTGGGAGACACATTCGTGGCCCAATCCCAAAGCCCCGAACCTTTCTTTCTTCCACTTCACTGCTAACAACGATTTACACCACAAATTATTAACTTCGTTATCGAATTATTATCTTATTTGAAAATAAATTTTATTTTGGAATAAGTGTGTTATTTTGTAATTATATAATAAAATATTATTGAATTTTTTTATTATACCCTCCTAAATATAATTATTTTACTTAGATAATTAGGTAATAGGAGTAAAATTGTTTACCTGGTATAAGAATTTTGACATATAGAGACATTTATTCGCGAACAAAGGGAGTGCTCCTTTTTTTATTTTTATAAGTGTCTATTTTTTTATTTTATTTTTATTTTTGAATAAATGTCATACTTCGTATTTGAGAGTAAAATTGTGATATACTTCATATTTTTACCCCATTTATACTATTGGAATTTGATCATAAGTGGTATATGTGTATTTTATCATGGTAATTAATAAGGTTACAAATATAAATTTCTTTAATTTATTGGTATTTGTAATTTGATGGTTGTAGATACTTATAAAAAAATGAAGGGGGCATTTGTTAGGAAGTACTCCATTCGTTCTTTTTAAGTGTTATCTGCCGTCAAATCGTACAATCCAAGTAAACAAAGAAATTTAATTTTGTAACCTTATTGATTACCATAATATATACATACACACAAATAATTATCAAATTCTAATAATATTAAATTCGGATAAAATAATAAATTAATCACAATTTTATTCTTAAATTGTGAAATGTGACACTTAATAAAAAGACAAGGGCCAATGGAAAACTTTAAAAAAGACGGAGGGAGTATGTGATAAGATATAGCATATTAGTATGTCTGATCCTGTAATTATGTAAATTATCAATAGTATGTTTGTTTAAATATGTGTCTGCAATATATATCGAAACACTTTAAATTTAATTTCTAAAATATATTTTTGTATGAATAAGAGGGCAAAAACAAGAGTATATATTTCATCCAATAATAAATTGATGTATATCATAATCGCAGTGTGCTACAAAACTACACACACGCGGCTATCAAATATTCAATTGTTACTTTACCAACATTGATTTCTAAATCAAACAAGATATAATATCCATCATGTCCTCATTTTCTCCAATACTCATTATATGTAAATTAGTCTCCCAAAACAAATATGGGTTGGGAAGGAGCTAACAACCTTATTTATAATAAATAAGGTTGAAAAATTATCAAAAAATGGCTTGAATACAAAACTTGGGTTATCTTATTTCAGAATCCATCTCTTAATTACGCTAAACCGTCATTTAAACGAAATATTATCCGTGAGTATTAATTATAATTTATGTCTCAACCTTTGTATTGAGCTGCAAAATCATCTGATTTTTTTTTAAATTACAAACATAACATTTGGAAGCGAATTGTAAATTTAGTCAATGCCTACATTTTTGGTTGACAATATTGACGTGGAAGACTCAGATATGATATGGATATTCCATTTTTATTTTGTAAAATACGTGTAAATATATTTCAATTTGGAACATCATTCCTACCACCAAGGGTAAAGATCGCAACGCGCCAAAACCATTGCCTCCTGATTTCTAAGTATTGACAGAGCCACCACATTATTGGTCCCCCATTTCTTTAATAAAAAAATTAGTAGTATATATGTAATAGGTATTTAAAAGTTAGAATGCTAAAAATGAGATAAAAAAAAAAATATTATTATATTAAGAGGGAGGACGTGAATCACGTAACAAGATAATGCTTTATGTAGTCATTTTCTTCTTTCCCCCCCCCCCTCTTTATACCATAATTGCTTGGTTTTAGAATTCGAAATTGTAAATGCAGTGTTTTTTTTTGTTTTAGTTTATATACTTCTTTCTCATCATATGGTTGAATTTAGATTTATAAATCATTGTAGACTTATGATGTATAAGAAAATCAATATTTGGGTTTTATAATGTAGAATCCTTTACATTGACATTTATAATTTATAGTGTTGAACTATTCTATTTGAACCTATATATTATTGATTGTTTGTTTAATGCAAGTAATTTGCATTACTCTACTATTACGAGATATATGAATATTATACATATGTGAAATAATTTAGTTATGAGCAATCACTTCTTTTAATAAGAAAGTTATTAGGGTGTGCGTGTGTTGACCTAATGATTAGTGGTGACGCTGTTTTAAATTTCATATATTTTATGGACAAAAAAAGTTATTATGATTTTGAGAATTGACCGTAAAATACGTAGTTCCTATATATTTGCTAGTTTGAATTAGACATAGTTCATTATTTGATTTTGTTTCATTATTTGTCTTTTATAATCAAACATCTAATGGTGCGTTCATGTACTTCAAATGATATTACACTATTATTGAAATTTTTATTAATTATTTTTTTTTTTCTTCTAAAGATGTACTATTTACTATTTTTTTTGAATTATATTTAATTGTACCCTCCTAAAAGTAGTTCCTGCTCAGTCACTGTTTCTTAGCCACCAGTTTGTCAAAAAGAACTTCAAAAGTTTTATTATTATATTCCTGACAAAATAATATTATTTCAAAACAATCATACAAAATCCTACAATTGAAGACGCATTTGAAAGTGTTTAATTGAGATTGCAAATCAATCGTGATGTCTATCTATTTTCAGTATGCTATTTTCCACATGTTGGTGTGTTGTTAGTAGACACGTTGCAAACACTGGCTTTTCTCCCCTTCGCACAAATCTCCACCGTCAGTTTGTACCAAACTCGAGTCAATTTCCAAGAAAATACGGATGTGGGAGGTATATGGAATTTATCATGATGAACAGGGGCAAAATGGAGAAAACGAACAAATATTTGATAGGCTATTGAAGAATCTAGACTCTGGAGAAGAGACTGGAGACGTTAAGATTTAATGTGAATTTTCCATGTAGACGAGTTTTGAGAACTCGACAATTTGGCTATGTTTTTATCAACTAATTGTTATTCTGAAGGTTTCATGAATTTGGTGGAAGTTAAGTCATTGACATATTATGTATTTATCTAACAAAAACATCTATTACATGAGGCACGTGCCAAGTATTTTTGATCGAATTCTCAATTAGTCAATTAATCCAAAATAAACAACTAATAGTAAAACTGTGACTAAATTGGAAATTGGTCTAGAAAGACAAATTCGCAAAAGTGCTTGAGTTTTCTATTTTGAATTTTTGTTTTCCTTTTCACTATGAAACGGTAAATATATAAAAATCCTTTAGTTTAGAATCATAACCAGATTGAATCCAATAAATGGTATTTGTCCGTCGTGAAATTAAGCTGATTATATTGGCTTGACCTAAATCATTTAGTCCAGCCTATGATTTTTTCAATTGGGCCAAGTTGAGAATCATGAGAGGAGGTGCATGGGCCGTAATAAGTTAATGGGATGGTCTCTCCTGCGCGCTGCACGCACAGTGAGACAACTTAATTAATTATTAAATTAATTCTAATTAATATTAATTATTTTAATAAATTTTAATTATAAATTAATAAATAATAATTTTGAATAATAAACTCTAATTTTGAATTAATAAATCCTAATTTGAATAGTAAACTCTAATTTTGAATTAATGAACCCTAATTAGAATTAATAAATCCTAATTTTGAATTAATAATAAACCCTAATTTTGAATAATAAATCCTAATTATGAATTAATAAACCTTACTTGTGAATTAATAAATTTTAATTTTGAATTAAAAATTATAATTAAAAGTTTATAAATTAAATTATAAATTAACAAAATCTAATTATCCTTACTCACCATAATTAATATATAATTATTTTAACAAAAACAAGTGAAATTTCACGGTGAGGCAGAGCTCACCCAAGTTTTTGTCTTGGTTAATATATATAGAAGAGAATAAAATAGCGGCCCAGTTATTCAAGATGCAACATTCAGTTGCAAATATAAATTATAGTAATATTCATAGAATTAAACTTAATACAAAATAAAGTTACAATATAGTGTCAAAGAAAAAAAAAAAGTAAAGTTACAATAATCAGGTAAGCTCTCTTTATGTTTTAGTTTGCTGTATTTCATTTATTATTTATCGTTTTCCAATAAAAAATTATAATGGATTTTCTGGTCTCCATATATATATCAAAGGTCAAACAACAACAACAAAAACTGAAATTTATTTTAATATTAATTCGGTGAACGTATGATTAGATTGTAAAAGTAAGATAACAAATTCTGCGTTATCTCTTTTAAGTAAGGGTTCCCATCTCGTTCCCTGGCCTTCGTACAAAATAGAAAAAACTGAAAAAGAGAATAAAAGAGCATATATTTAGCTAGTTAAAGTTAAAGGCAAATCATATATAAAGTGAGTGTGTGATACACACCGGTTCTCTATTATAAGCTGGTTTTCTTTTTACAAACAATATTATAAACATCTTTAATACAACTTTTATTTGTATATTGATAACAAATATTTCATGCATAAATGACATAATGATTTTAGAAAATAAAATATTGTACACACATAATTTGTATCGACTAATAAATGAATAAAATGTAACAATACTATTAATTTAAAACCGAGTTACTTCATGACGAAGGTGGGGATACTTCAATTATTCCTACAGAATAAGATAAGTCATATTCATGAATGCCAAAAACCCATCTTTTTACGACTATTCTATTAATTTTTCCTTCTAAAGCTACTTTACGAATTGAGGGGTCATAACTAAGTTCTTTTTATTTAGATGAAGATTTTTTTAGTATTTTATTTGTTTATTGCTTTCCACGGGACATTGGATTTTTTTAGTACTTTATTTGTTTATTCTATTAATTTGTACGCATTGACTTGAATATGTATTTGATATTGTAGGCATGTGGAAATCCCAATTCATGCCAACAATATCAAATGAATATTTTTATTTATGACTCGTTCTGTTTGAATTTTATCTTTGTATTATTAAAGTGGATATTATCTAGTATTAACTCTATATATCACATGTATACGTGACACATGCACATACCTATTCTTTTCGAGTCTATTCAGATTAATTAAATAATTCTACTAGCACTAAAAAAGAATTCGTGTGCACAAAATATAACATTATACAATCAACAACAAACAAATTTAATTATGTAAGTCTCATGAATTAATAAATCAACTAATATGCATATAAAACATCAAATAACAGTCTAGTTTAAATAATTAATATTTTTAGTTTTTATGCAATTAATATAAGACAGTTGCAACAAGCTTGTTGTGAATGACGAAAACTTCAACAGTCCACATATACTGCTTTAATAAGTTTCGCAGTAATGTCAAAAATCACTCCAAATAGACAAAAACTTGGGTGAGCTCATGTCTCACCGTGAGCTCACCCTTGTTTTTTGTTAAAATAATTATATATTAATTATGATGAGTAAGGATAATTAGATTTTGTTTAATTTATAATTAAATTTATTAATTTTTAATTCAAAATTAGAATTTATTAATTCATAATTATGGTTTATTAATTCATAATTAAGGTTTAGTAATTCAAAATTAGGTTTAATTAATTCATAATTATGGTTTATTTCAAATTTAGGATTTATTATTCAAATTAATTTTATTAATTCATAATTAGGATCTAATTAGAGTTTATTAATTCATGATTAGGATTTATTAATTCCAATTAGACTTTATTAATTAAAATTAAGATTTATTAATTCATAATTAAGATTTATTAAATTAATTAATTAAAATTTAATTAAGTGGTCAGTGCCACAAAAGGTCAAAAATCACTCCAAATATGGGTGCCACAAATAAAGCGCAGAGGCCCACTACATCTCCCTTTTCTTCCCAAGAATATTATTATGTTATGTCATTAACTGCCTTTTCTATTCATATTTCACCTTTATCTTCTCAATCTTCAACATCACTCATTTGCAGCAACCAAATATAAATTAATAATTTTACATTTTTGCATTTGGAGAAGTACAGAGATGGATCAAAACCCTAGTTCTTCCAGAGTAGACAAAAAAACCATAGAGAAAAACAGGAGAAATAAGATGAAGGCCCTCTACACCAAGCTCAGTTCCCTAATTCCTCGTCAATCCCGACCTAGGGTTAATCTCAATCTAATTAATGGCTCCTTAATTTCTGATACATTCTTCCATAATCTTATGTGGTTTGAATTTTGTGTGTGTGTGTGTGTTAGGAAATGGCTTCGCTGCCGGATCAGCTGGAAGGAGCCACCAACTACATAAAGATGCAGCAGGCTAAGCTGGAGAAGATGAAGCAGAAGAAAAAGTGCCTTCTTTGGCTCAAAGGAGGAGGGCATAATAATAATAATAATAATAATAATAATAATAAATTACACAACATCGATGTTCGTGTAACGGGTTCAGCCCTAGAAGTGGTGCTCATAACTGGACTGAATTGTCAATTCATGTTCACTCAAATCATACGGCTGTTGCATGAAGAAGGCGCACAAGTTGTGGCCGCTAGCTTTTCTCAACTCGACAACACTCTATTCCACACTATCCATTCCAAGGTATATATATAGTTACTTGTCACAACCTCTGTTCCTTTTTTTTTCTTTTTTTTTTTGAATTAATGGCATTGATTTATATATTTCTGGTTAATGTTAATTTTTAAAAGATTGGAGATCAGTCTGCACAGAATCATGAAGTTGCGAGGATTTCCGAGAGATTGAAGAAGTTTGCGTATGACTGTAGTTAGAGATTTCTTAGAATAAGCTGGTTTGATCATTGTGTGATTTTTACAAGAATTTGGTGTAAGGCAGTAGTCTCTTTCTTCAAGAGCTCACTGATTTGCTTTTGTTCTTGCCTATATATTAATTTAGTATGGTTTTGAAAAACTGGTATTGAGCGTCAACAAATGGAATTTCAAAATTTTAACTACTTCCAAATTTACAGATTCGGCATGAAACTGATGGTGTACCTAGAGGATGCGTTGTTTTAATAAAATGCAGTATCTAATTTATAATATATTTTTATTATCTGCTTGTGGTGAAGTCATATGAGACCTAATTTTCAGCCCATTATATATATGTGTCATACTCTATGTTCCAACAGCAAAATAAATGCATTTAATCAATTTAATTTATATTAATAAAATATTATTATATGAGAAGTCTATATATCACATGTAGATGTTTCTTTATAATTTCTCAAAATGAAGCTTAGAAACAATTTGTTTAATTGCGATTTCATATTGTATGACTTGTGCCTATTGAAACTGAGACCTTGTTAGTTGTGTGGCACTTGTCAGCATGTCGTCTGAGAATTTTGATATACCCACAACGTGATCAATTCTGAATATACAGTGTAATGATGTACTAGACAATTAGTCAATTACCAACAACATAAATAGTGGATCAAGAAAATTGACCTACTACTCTAGAAACCCTTTTTTTTGCTGGGCAATAATTGGGTAGATGGCTAATTCATGCGTGTGTTTCTGCAAATAATTCAGGGGATTGATTCATGTAAGGATGTTCATATTATTGTAAATGACATTTTATATGGTGTAATGATGTTTTTTGAATACATGATCAAAAATTAAATGATACAATTTTTATAATAATTGACAGTTTTGAGTGTTGCATAGGAATTTTTGATAATTCAAATTATATATATCTATATATATATATATATATATATATATATATATATATATATGTGTGTGTGTGTGTGTGTGTGTGTGTCTTGTAATGTTCCAATAGATATTGTTTTATATATGCAAATACAAATAATACTAGACGTCAGAATTCATAAAGTCGGGTCATCGTAGCCACTCCTTACTCTTTGGATATATGATAAGGTTACTTCGCAATCATAGTCCATCATCAGGTCGGACACGACGATGACTTTATTTTGTAGGTGTAGAAAATAAGTTAATTAGAATGAGGTTTCCAAAATTAAATTATTATTAGTCAAGCATGAGTTTCAAACTTAATTTAAATGAAAGTACAATCCACACTTAATTAGGTAAAAATATTGAACCAAAGATCTTTTAACTACGGAGAATCTTTTGGTGCTTCAATTTTCAAATTCAAATAAAATGAAAGTACAATCCACACTTAATTAGGTAATAATATTGAACCAAAGATCTTTTAACTACGGATAATCTTTTGGTGCTTCAATTTTCAAATTCAAATAAAATGAAAGTACAATCCACACTTAATTAGGTAATAATATTGAACCAAAGATCTTTTAACTAAGGAGAATCTTTTGGTGCTTCAATTTTGTCCGCTTGAACGGAAAAACTAGACTTCATCGGCTAACTTTTTATTTCTTCATACAATACTTTTGTCAAATCGTACTCTAGTGTGCACATGCAGCTAGGGGTGAGTATTCGGTTATTCGGTCGGTTTCGGACGAAAAAATAACCGAACCGAATTAACCGAATTTCTCAAAAAAATAACGGAACCGAACCGAAATAAATTGAATCGAATCAAAATAACCGAAATATATTTCGTTATTTCGTTAAACCGAACTTTAGCAAACAATTTTTTTTAAATGAATAAATAAATAATATATATATATATATATATATATATATAATGGTTTATGTTTAGCAAAAAAATATTTTTCAAATGAATATATAAATAATATTATATATATATATATATATATAAATTCATTTTATATGTTATATATATACAAAATATTTTGCAAAATAATAATAATTGATAGTATTATATAATAAATAAATATATAGTACTATATTTTACAAATATTATATATTGATATAATAGGAGAGAGAGATAAATTAATAGGATTAAGGATATTGATATATCAAAATTATAATTCTAAATAAATAAATAAATAATATTATATATATATATAATTCGGTTTTCGGTTATTCGGTTAAATTTTTTTGAACCGACCGAAACCAAACTATCAATTTTAATTCGGTTTTAACCGAATTAACCGAAATAACGAATTAATCGAACCAATTTGATTTTTCGGTTTGGTTCGGTTCGGTTATTCGGTTTTCGGGTATTTTGCTCACCCCTACATGCAGCAAATCATTATTTTTCCCGTGCAGAACAGCACATGCCTCCCTCTCTCCATCTCTCTCTCTCTCTCTCCGAAAGGCTTCTAGTAATCAAATGGTTATTTTGGCTATTAACTGAAATATGGTAATATTTCAAAAAAAAAGAAAAAGAATATAGTAATAATCTAACAAGTAACAATAGCAATATGAATCTGATGGTGAATGTACTGATTTAGGTAAAAGAACTAAAAGTTTATCTGAATGTCAGCTGAGCGATTGGCATCATTACAAACACAATATAAGATGTGTTTGGCTAAGCTTATAAGATGTTTCAAGAGCTTATAAGACATAATGTCTCAAGTGCTTATAAGCTGTTAAAGTGTTTGGATAATTGATCTTATAAGCTAGAGAAAGAATAGTGAGTTAGAAAGAGAAAATCATAGTTAGAGATAAAATTGACGAGATGTGAAGTTGATAGTGTATGTGTAGAAATAACGAACTATAATAAGGTTATTTTGGTAAATTCATGGTGCTTATAAGTTTATGAAAAAATAAGTTAGGGTTGACCAACTTATTTTAAGGGAGAACTTATAAAACATTTGAAATTATTTTACAACTTATAAAATTCGCTTGGAACTTATTTTGTCAAATACTTTGAAACAATTTATAAGTTCAGTAAACATCTTATAAAATTGTTTTAAAGACTCACCAAACACCCTCATAAAACCATTCGAGCTAACCGAGAAACGAAAAAATTTTAAAAAATCATGGATAGAAATCTGAAAAAGTTTAAGAAAACTCACCGAAATCTTCTTCCCAAAATCTGATAGTATAAATTCCAAATTCCCATATCCATCAGCCGAGATGCATAATGGCTAGTAGCGCTTGGCGCACAGATAGCCATAGGCCCATTTAAGGCCCAATCCAACTACCCTTACTGGAGATCCGATTCATAGTTTATAACTTTTTATTTAATCTTATAAGGGAGCATTTATATTTTATAATATGATAGATTAATAATTTAAATCTCGAAAAACAGCATTTAACAGTATAGTAGTGACAAAAACTAATAAAGTAATCTATTAAAACAGAGAATAGTTTAATCACATAAATAATAGAATTACAGACATCTCACTGATAACTTGTATAAGATTCATAAAACTTAAATACCAAATTCACTCTCATTTTGCATAACATTTAATGTTACAACTATAAATAATCAGAGACTATTATCTACTTTTAATTTGTTGTAAATTTTTATTACTTATATCAACAACTCTTTTGAGGATTAAATTTTTATTGAAAAACACATTCTTATAAAGATATTTAAGTGTTTTTGTAAGATAAGGTACTGCCTTCTTTTGAGGTATAAAGATAAAGGTAGTCGAAGTGTGCATAACGTTGGTAACAGAAAATTAAGAAGGGGAAGTTGCAGCACATGCATGGATACTGCAAATACAAGGAACAAGTTTGAGCAACCCTCGAATTGGACACTTTGGTATAAGGATTAATACTTAACTATTAAACTAGTTATATATGCAGATCTTTGGAAGGTATATTTATAGTAATATATATAGTTTAATTTAATTCCAGCTGTGAAAGAGGAAAGACCCGTCGGTCTTTTTTTTTATTTGGGTCAATTTAACAGAAATTTAAAGGTCGCATCACAGTGGATTCGAACCTGAAACATTCGGCCTCAAACATTAACCACTCTACCACTAGACCAACACATGTACATTGTTGGTCATAATTTTGATGTCTCGTTATGTACTATCCTTATATTTATATTTTAATATTTTATAAATAGTTATTATGAAATAGAAGTTAATTAAATGTAGTCTATCTCAATAGATATTTATTGATTAAGAATTAAAACTAAACAATTTAATTGAAAAAAAACTTTAAAACAATTGTATACCCTAGTAGAATATAATCAATCATAAATTAGTGATTAAAATATTAGACTAAAACACATAAAATTAAAATTGAATAAAAAACTAAAAAGAAATAAAGAAAAAAGAAAGATAGTGATATACAATTAAAAGTGAGATACCAAAAATAGGATAGAGGAACTCAAGTAACAATATTAAAATTAGTTTAAATAGTGTGCGTGTGTTGGCTTAATGGTAAACGGTTAATGCTTTATGTTAAAGGTTTCATGTTCGAGTCTATCGTAATGTAATCTTTAAAATTTTTGTATTAAATAACAAGAAGGAAAAAGTTTAATAGGAGTGTGATAGGAGTTTTGACTTTTTAACTTCCACTACAAAAAATTATTAGAGTTTACGTATATTCGCGCGCGATTGATCCTAGTATGGAAAAATTTGGAGTTCCCGGCCGGAGTTGGGATAACAAGATTGAAAGTTTTATAAGTTAAGTTTGAATTTACCCAAGAAATACTTAATTTACTGCCCACGTGATAAAACATAGCTAACATTCTACTCCTAATTAGTCTGCTATACATATATATATATATATTTATTAGCAAGCACAACCCACACAAAATGGCCTTTAACTCTTGTGCTCAATACTTGTGCGTCCTCCTGTGCGTGGCAGCGTGCAGCTGCATGGCGACGGGGACTCTCCCTCCGGCGAGAATGAAGGTGGCAGTGGAGGGCGTGGTGTACTGCAAGGTCTGCGCGCGCGACCCCAACAACAGCTTCCACGAGGTGGCGACGCTGGCTCCTCTGGCAGGGGCGGTGGTGAAACTGCAGTGCAACAACACAAACAAGGGTCCTTGGGAGGAGCAGATGACGACGGATGGCGGTGCCGCCTTCTTATTTAAGCCGGAGAAAGTGACGAGCTGGGGGGCCCACAAGTGCAGGATCTTCTTGGTGTCGTCTCCCAGGCCCGACTGCATCGCCCCCACCGGCAACGTCCCTTACTTTGACTACACTCCTTGGAGGTCGGGATTTGAGTTGACCAAAACTAATGCCACTTCATCTTTTCGGTATTACACTACTGCTCATACCCTACTCTATTATTCCTACTGGCCTCACTGTATCTGAATTCCGATATATATCTCCATTTGCTTCTTTCAACCTTGTTGTTTCGCTTTATTAATCTAACTACTTCAACTCCATGTAATTCTGTTCGTTCAAATTAATACTCTTTGTACTACCTCCTTTTTTTTTTCTTTCTTGTTTTTGGAGTTCAGCAATAAGCATATGGAGATTTCGAGATTTGTATCGAAGTATCTCACCATTGAAAAAAGAGGAATATCACTAAGCTATGAAGTAGAGGATGCAGCCAAAAACATATCAAGCTTGTATCATACCATATATACGGATGATTTATTGAAAAAACATTTGTTATCTTACAAACGGGAAAACAATGCATTTTCTATCAAAGTTATTGTACTAAAATAATTGAATTTTCCCTTCTCATGCATGGGATTCGAACCCAGGTGGTGCACAATGTGCTCGTCCAGTAAAGTGATGCATCATCGTAAATCTTCACGATCTAATGACTGAAAATGAGGACAATGTTTATCCTAAGACCAAATGAGTTTACTATGAAAGTCAATGAATTCGTTGAGAAAGTTACTGAATCTAAAATTTCAAAAAAAATCACTTGAGTTCGAATCCTATGAAGAACAAACATTTTATTTTTTTGGATTCAATAATTTTCTCGACGGATTCATCAACTTTCACAACGAATTCATTCAAAGATGTCAAGTCTCGCCCTTTATTTGATGTTAATTTAATTTGCTATGTGATCTTCTCCGTATACTAGGTTCATAATTATTGTCAACACCATATGAAAGTGCTTGATGATAGTCATAATGAGATACAAGCATCCATATTCTCAAAAGGGATGGTCTCCTATGCGCGCGCACGCACAGTGAGACCCATCCCTAATTAATTAATCCTAATTAATTAATCTTAATAAATTAATTAAATAAATTAATTTTAATCAGAATTAATTATTGAATTAATTTTAATTAAAATTAATTAGTTTAAAACTTTAATTGTAAATTAATAAATAATAATTCTGAATTAATATATCTTAATTTTGAATTAATAAACTCTAATTATGAATTAATAAATCGTAATCGTGAATTAATAAATCCTAATTTTGAATAATAAACCCTAATTTTGAATTAATAAATCCTAATTATGAATTAAACCCTAATTTTGAATTAAAAAAACCTATTTGGAATTAATAAATCCTAATTGAAAATAATAAACCCTAATTTTGAATAATAAATCCTAATTGTGAATTAATAAATCCTAACTTTGAATTAATAAACCCTAATTGTGAATTAATAAACCCTAATTATGAATTAATAAACCATAATTATGAATTAATTAATTCTAATTTTGAATTAAAATTAATAAATTTAATTATAAATTAATAAAATTTAATTATCCTTACTCATCATAATTAATATATAATTATTTTAACAAAAACAAGCAATGAAATTTCACGGTGACGAAGATAACCAAGTTTTTGTCTTCTCAAAATGCACCCTCCGTCATCTTTGAATATTGTACTGCAAGAAACAATTAACCAATTAACTTCCAAACTTACTATAAATATGGCGTTACGACACTTTTTTGGTGTTTGATCATTGATGATCTGCTAAATCGAGATTGTTGGTAGAAGAACGATTTGGTTTTCTCAACATGTGCAATCCTTTGTTTTTATTGGCATAAACGTTAGAAAATGGGGGTGCACAAGAAGTGCAAACTAGGGTAGGAGCTACAACTTCAATTTGTATAAGGTTTTAAGTGCAAATTATGTATAGAATCACCTCAATTTTTATTATACGGGTGATTGAAATGTACACTTAAATTCGATAGCCACAACCTTTCTTTATTGGGCACAGCCCAAACCTATTAAATTCATTTTTTGCTCGTTTTAATTTAAGTTTGTAATGATCAAATATGTTTAATTAGAGTTCATAATTATATTTTAATAATTATTATTATCGTCACACTTAATTTTCCAGGTTTCATAATCACGAGGCTGAGAATAATTACTAAGCTTATTATAGTTGCCATCTCGAGGTAGGGTTGATTGTGAATAGAGACAACGTATAGATGGGTCTACTAATCCCACTTAAATCCTCCTAGTGGGGACGTATTGCGTCTAAGATACTTCTGTTTTCACCTTGCATGCATTAATCCATACTATATTGAAGTAGGGATGTTAATGGTGGGTTTTACCGAATCGATCCTGAACTGCTCAAAACCCATTAAATTTTAAAACAACGGTTCGGTTACGGTTCCGGACCGCTTTGACCCGGACCGCTTTAGATCCATAGTTTGATGGTCCGGTCCGGTTTGATCCGGATCCGTTCGGTTCGGAACCGTAACCAATCTTATTTATTGGTTCAGTCCGGTAAACTCGTCTATCGACAAACTTAAGTTTAAATAGAACTTGTCAATAAGATAGTTTTATCCATATCGATTCAAAATCACTCATAACACATTAAATTATAAAGCAACGGTTTGGTTCTAGTTTTGGTTCTTGTGCGGTTCAGTGCGATTACGGTTCTAGGCTGATTCGGGACGGGATCGCTAAGACCCATAGTTGATGGTCGGGATCCAGGTGTCTAATGGGTTGGTTCGCAACCGTAACCAATTCTTATTTATTGGTTGGTTGGGTAAAACTCACCCATCGACATCCCGTATAAATACCATTAAAGTGTGGAGAAAGTTATTAATTAGAGAAAATAATTCAATGGGGATCCCAACACATTGAAAGAAGCCAATAGAAAGGAAAAACTTGAAAGCAACGGTGAATTAAACTCATAAATTGAAACGGTGGCCCATATAATTTCTCCCTACTTCCTCTAACATGTAGCAAGTAGTTAAGTTCGAGTTGACCTAAGTAATACTTTACAGTCAACTTGATATAAACATGGCTCACATTCTACTCATTAATTCGGATCATATTCGGTGTTCCACAATTTATTACTCCCTCAACAAAAAGTGTGTATTCCTTTTGGTGGCAAATGTAATTAATGTAAAGTAAATGGAGAATGAGATCAATGTTGTAAAATGTATTATGTGAGTGGAAAATGTGAGTCATGGATAGTATTTCTGTAAATAAGTGGTTAGTTGTGGGTAAAAATTATAAGGTTTATTTGGGGGATCATGAATGCTTTCGGTTGACGGAGAGAGTATAATATTATGAATCAAACTTAACATTTATTTCAAAAAATTGAAGTAAAAAAAATTAGATATAATAAAAGTGACATTAAATGATAAAAAAATTATATTGCCTAATTGGGTGGAATAAAATGCAATTAATAATTATAAAATTAAATTAAAGCATGAAAATTTAAGAAAATAAGATGAATGTAAATAAAATAAAATAAAATGAAAAGGAGATATAAAGTGGGACACCAAGTTGGTGTGCTAGTCGAATTATCGCATAGAATATACAACAAAATGAGTTCGCACATTCACATTGATTGAAATGGAAAAGTGCAATTATAGAGTCAATTTAATTTCCACATCATTTATATATATATATATATATATATATATATATATATATATATATATATATTTCACGCAAGAATTGGGAGCTAATTCATATGTAGGATGATTGGTTGTGGCTAAAATTGATTTTTTTACGAAGATCGAGGTTTTAAAAATTTAACAAAAATCTAAGTCATTTTTTTTAAAGTTTGGATCATGGATTATATTTAATTCTTAATGTAATGACTATTTATAAGATGCTAATTTAACACAAGCTATAATACTTCGTTCTCGTTGGCTGAAAATTGGCTCGTCTATTATATTGAGAGCTTAGCTTCAATTTAATGTGCGAAATGTATATATAGTTCGTTAAATTTACCTTACTTGAGTCCGATGCAACTCAAATGATCGCAGAGAATATAATTAATATTGAGAAAGAATGTGGTACATTCGATTATATGGTACACATTTTAACTATATCCAAATTAGAAATTAAAAATATAAAGGATTAATAAATTCTAATTAAATATTAGTGATACTAATTATGATGGATATATCATATTTCTTTCAAATCTACACAATTTTTTGCCATTAATATTTGTGTCTCGCGATTGGACCTTACGTTACATAAACGTCTTAACTTCTCTATAGTTGGTTTTAGAGTCTACGTACTTTTCTATCTTTTTTTCTTTTGACGCATTTTTAACTAAAGTTTTTAAATAATAGCGAAACTTCTTGTAATATAAATCATTCGTCTCAAAAATATATTATGATTCCACAAAAAGAGGACAAATATATAAATTTTAAATGTATTTGATTTAGCATGATCATATATCCATCCAAACGGATGAGAAATAGTGGGGGTGTGCATCAACCGAATCGAATCGAAAAAATCGATCGTACCGATAATTTTCAATCTGTTCGATTTTTGAGAAAGTCGATTTTCGGTTCGATTTAAAATATTAAATTAAAATCGATTTTCGGTTTTCGATTTTACATTTTAGGTTCGGTTACCGACCGAACCGGATTATTATTTTTGTATATCTATATATTTTATATAATAATTGATTAATATCTTAATTAAATAATTAGGATAAAAAGTATGTTTATTTAGAAAAATATATATAATATATGTTTTGGTCGGTTTTTCGATCCGACCGAAACATATGAGTTTTTTTGGTTCGGTTTTCGATCAATCTGAAATTATAAATCGGTTTGATTCGATTCCAAAAAATATGTTCGGTTCAGTTTTTGATTTGAAAAATTTTCGATCGATCGGCCGAACGACCGATGCACCAAAAGAGAGACAAAGTAAGTGAAGAGAGAGAAAGTAAGTCGGCGATAACAGTTCTGCTAAAAAAAGCCCACTTCCTAGTAGCCCAAATATACTTTAGACATACTGGGCATATAAATCAACTTCTCGCCCTGGGCTTCAGATTTGCTATCTTATTCTTCGTATTCTTTAGCTAAATTTGAGTAAAATCCGATTTAGCCCAAATATAAATTCAACATCCAAGGCTTATAAATCTACTTGTCCTCCCTTCATATTTGCTCTCTTATTTTTCTTTTTCTCTTCATATTTTTCATTTAGGTAGGATGCTTGTTTACACATGCCAGTTTTAGAATGTCCTACACAAATTCCAACTCAAGAAATTTAATTATATCATGATTAATCATTATTAACATTTATTACTAAAACTTGAAATTTGAAAAAAAGCCCTGTTATAGGTCTATCAAATTTAATAACCAATTATTGACTAATAAAACCAACTAGAAAATAAATGCTAACAAATAATTATATACTTAATTGGATATGATAAACCCTATTAAATTTAAAAAATTATATTAAATTGAAGAGAATAATGAAGAAAAAATATACACAATCGAACACCAAATCAAGTGATTTTTAAATATTTGCTTTTAGCCGAGTCACTGAAATTTTTACATAGAATTCACATTCAAACACAATATAAGGTGGTCTCATGTGAAAAAACTACTCGTGTAAGGATACATGGAGATAACACCCTAAATTTCAATTAAGATGTGATCGTCATACAAAATTCCAATTAGAGTGCAATTTTTACCTAAGACAAATTCACATGAAACCTTGTCATACAAAATTGGGTGTTGACCATGCTGAACCAAATCAGTGCCAAAACAGTGTCAAGTAAATTAACATGGCATTAATCAGATAAGATTTTGCGACCAATCAATAGTAATTTCATAGGATATGTATATGATTTTCTATTTTACTTTTTGAATTACATATTTTTCAACCTCATAAAATGTAAATATATGTTTGGCGAAACGAGAAACAAAAAAAAAGGCCTCAACCGAGCATTGCAGAATTTAATGCAACAATTGCGGTGCTTATAAAACATTAATTTCAACTCTTAAAATAATCAGAGAGGCTTCAAACACAAGGAAAATTGCGGGCAACGCATAGGATTTAAAAGTATAAATTTGCAGCGATAGGTTTAATTGTTAGTAATTAGTATTATACTTCTAATTATCATTTATTCTACTTCTTCATTGGTTTAGTTTCCACTCTCGCAGTCTCACGTGATCCATAATAATTGCTAATCTTATTATAATTCTGATCCCCGTTTGCTTCATTTATTATATTTACGTAAGTAGTGATTTTATCTTCTTTCCTATATAATATATATATAAAAGAATTTACCGACACTTGACGGCAATAAGCAAAAACTAGCGTCTTGAATGAAATAGCATAATTATTTGCTCAAGTAGAAATGCACATGAACAAAGCGACACACCTTCCAAACTAATATAATATTTAAATTACAGAAAATTATGCATATCTACTTCTAGATAAATTTTTTGGTACTTGAAAACTAAGTTGGATTATCAAGAATTTGACGTGATTTAAGTTTATGAGGTATTAAAAGAATTCTTCTTAGACACGCCAGATTTGCGATGATTATGCATAGTTTTAAAGTATTGAAAATCTTTTGGGATAATATAATTGCATAGTTTATAGTTTGGGTATTGAGTAGCAAAAAACATAGTTAAAAAAAAAATAAAAAAAATCATGGTTTGTGGAATTTTTCTATTTAGCACCGATAATATAACTTATTCGCTTTTTATATTTAAAGCAACAAAGAAGACTACGAAGACTTCGTCTATAGGATCTCACGGCCATCATGTGAAAGTTTATATAAGTGAAAATAATAAAATTCAAAATTGTGGTCGTAGCAACTAGCAAGTCATTCGTTACCTATTCCAATCTTTTACGGTGCCGAGTTGAAGTATATATATTTTAAAAGATAATCCTTTGAATTTATAAAAAATAAATAAAATCAAAGCTTCTGATTTTCAGAATAAAGTGCCACGCCTTTATAATTTTTTTTTGAAAAAAGATAAGTCCTTTCTTCTTTTCTTCTTTCTGGTAAAATGCTTTTGTGAAAACGATATTTTAATATCAATTATACTCATCACAGTATTATTATTACTACCCATCATCCAAACACTTAGAAACAAATTTTTTATATTCGTCTTAACATCTTAACATAATTTCTAACATAATTAGGAACTGCATAAAATCCACAAAAAATCGCAGACGCCCAATACATGACAGATAGGGAGATGGGTGACAGAACAATGATAATAATTTTTTGTTCTTTTTTCTAAGCCCTTATTGATGGAGAATTAAGAATTAAGGATTGACCCGTCTCTCACTACATAAAACTTAAAAGTGATAAATACAATTGAGATACCAATTTGTAGTCGGTATAAATTTATAATTACACGTTGTGGAAGAACAAAGTATATATTTTAAGTATTTTATGTTGAGATACTGTCATAATAAAAATTTGTAGAGGTGATTTTATTTAAAATGTTAAGAGGGGACTCTATATAGAACTTGTGCTTCCATAGGTATTCCCAAACTAAAAAGAACACCCTAAATATATGCATATATGTGCATAAGTACGAGAATTTTACCCTTTTTAGGATGACGCACTAAGCAAAGTCTTCATAGTTTTTAAATCACTGAATCACCATGATTTACCCTATCATATTCTCATGGTGGGTGGATTTTTGGAGAAAGTGATTCCACTTTTAGAACAAGACACATATAATTCTAGTTGGATTATCTACAATGATTATCTGTGAGTGGGTAATGTAACTCTTAAGACTAATTAATGATTCAGTAATAAGAGAAGATAATAAAAGATTAAATTGTGGAAGTGAAAACTGAACAGGAACAGCAATTACTTAGTGCAGCACTGTATACTAGACTTAAAACAGTTAGGCAAAGGTTGTAGTCTTGACGGTCAGCATTGAAAGCGCCCTTTTCAGTCGATGCCAAATTTTGAAACTTGTTTTGACATTTTCGTCTCCTTTCAAAATTTTTAATTATTGTTACTACTATAATACTATTATTATTTCTTTGCCCCACCACCCCCGTTCTGAAATTCCAATTACCGCCAATAATACTCTGGTTCCAGTTGGATTTCTCCGATTTTACTCTCACTCACCATATAGCCGCGTGACTCTACTTGCGACATCTATTCATAAAATCATGTCCCATGGTTTAGATGATCCATCATCTAACTATTGTTGCTTGATGGAATAAACTCAATTGAGTCGTATTTTTTTTATTGTTGATAAATTATTTAATTTTTGACACCAAAATATCCATTCGTGTGATGTAAAAATATATTGTAAACATAAAAATTAAGTGAAATATTTTGTGGTTTGTTATATCATAATTAATCTCGAAATTGACTAAAATAAAAAATAAAAAATGACGATCTCCTATAACTATAACGGTAATAATCTATTTTCCTTTACAAACTGATTCTTATTTCGTTCCTAAATCAACATTTTTTCCTGTTCGATTTTCTTTAATGATTCCTTTCGGAATTTTTCAACGAATGATAAAAGTTTTTTTTTTCCCAATTCTTAGATGTTGTAATTGAAATTTATACTCTTTTCCAAAAAATAAAAATGAAACAAAAAAGAAGAAAACATGAATGTCACGCTCTCCATATGCGGTTAGGGTTTGTTTGAGATGACCACTAAGTAGACAACTAAACGTTTCTTACCAACCCGAGAAAGTTACATGCAAAAATAAACACCCTAAACTCAATTAAAACCAGCACTCTCTCTGTTAAATCTCTTATCCTCCACAACAGAGTAACAGCAACCCCTCTCTCTCCGTAACCTAGGAAAATACAAATACCAACCCACCCCACTAATGGAGAACTCCTCCCTAATCCAAGAAACCCAAACCCCATCACTAATCCCATCCCCCAACAGCCACACCTCCACCAGCGGCACCAATGGCCTCCGCCACCGCCCCTCGCCGCCCACCATTCCCATCACAAGATCCGACCCTAATAACCCCTACCCGACCACCTTCGTCCAGGCCGACACCTCCTCCTTCAAGCAGGTCGTCCAAATGCTCACCGGCTCCACCGAGCCCGCCGCCCGGCCCGAGCCCGTTAGAAGCCCGATTCCGCCGATGAAGACTGGGACCAGAAAGGATAAATCCTCCTCCAAGCTCTACGAGCGCAGGAACAGCCTCAAGAACTTCAAGATCAGCCCTTTGGCTCCCGGGCTGGTGAACACGAGGCCGGGTTTTTTATCCGGGTATACGAGCTCGCCCCGGCCCGGAACACCCGAGGTTCTTTCCCCGAGTATTCTTGATTTCCCGTCGCTGGTGCTCAGCCCGGTCACGCCTCTCATACCCGACCCGTTTAATCGCGGGGCGAGTAGTTGTAAGAGTAATTTGAACACGATGGCGGAGGATAAGGCGATTAAGGAAAAGGGGTTTTATTTGCACCCGTCGCCGGCGAACACTCCGAGGGATTCGGAGCCCCGGCTTTTACCTTTGTTTCCAGTTACCTCACCTAGAGTTGCCGTTTCGTCCACCGTTGCTGCAGATTATTGAGTGAGTTCTTCTTTTGGGTTAATTTGAATCGATTATCATTCTGTAGTTGTGCTTTTAATATATGATGTACCATTCTGATGTTGTATAATCACATAGATATGATTTGGGATGGGTGAGCAACTCATGCTGTTGTATGTCATTAATCTTTTTTGTAATTGGAAATTTGGATTAAAAAGAAAAAGATGAGAAAACAACCCCTCTTCTTTTCAACTCCATTGAGTCGTGGTATGTATGATATGTAAGTAATGGACTCTTCTTTCTTAATTAATTGCTTGCCCGCCCTTCTCAAAGCTTTTTTTCCCTCTTTCGAGATATTAATTACGCTTAGTTTCTTACTTTAAGGGATAAGTATATTCAAGAAAATCGTCGAGGCGATTGACATTGCTGTCAATTGATACGAAACTTTAGGGAAATGGAATAGAAAATAAATAAATATAGAGTATGTGCACATGATTAGAGGAAAAAGAAAGGCTATTAATTTGTTGAGTGGGGTTTAACCAAATTGGATTAGCTGTCAGCGGAAGAGTGAAAAGAGGGGCAAGGCATATTGACTCTTTTGCTGCATCTCCAGTGTGAGGATGGCGGAAAATGCCGATTTAGACATCGAGGTTTACTATGTGCTTATCATCTAAACATTACTCTTCCTTTGTCCTCTCTTTCTCTCTCAATAGAATTAATGAGACAATGATGGGGAGCTTCTTGACTTCTACTCAATTTTGGCGTAGCATTTAAATTTCACGGGTCAAGGAGGAAAAAAAGGAGAGAGAGAGAGAGAGAAGGAAACAACTTTTGAAAATTTGGAAGACTGTATTAAGTTTACTATAATATCAACTTAAAATAGTCCTTTTTTTTTCATTCAATTCGAATGAATTATGTGCGGCATGGCCCTTCAGTTGACACGCATTAAAGATTTCTTGGCCGTTGATGGAGAAATGCAAGAATTTGAATGACTTCGGTTAAGGCTTTTACATATTGGAGTTATGCTAGATTTTGTATAGTATGCAAATAAAGGGATTGAACCTGTCACACCTGGTTTTCCAAGTGTGGTTTATCTGTCCTGTATGATTTGCAGGTTATTGCGTAAGGCGTGGGGTTTCACAGTCTTGACAAGATAGATATGCTTGCGATTCATAATAATAATAATAAAAAAAAAGGGATTATGATTTATGAATGGTCCCAAAGTTGCAATTGCTCGTTGAAATTGGGCTGTATACTTTAAATACAACTTTTGAAAAAATGGAGATGATGCGGTGGTGGTGCTTCTTTATTTTTGTGGCACTCAACGATCTTTTTTGACTCCATGAAAGAGAGGGAGAGGTAATTGAATAGTGGGAGGGAAGAAAGTGGGACTTTTGTGATGATTAAAGCCAAGAAAGGGATCGTCAATAATTAAAAGGGACAGCCAGTTTGAATGTAGGAAAAGCAAGAAAACGAGGTGGTCTTTCTGTGTTTTTGCTTTTCTTGGTTTCCTGTTCTTGTGGTCCCTCTTTTTTTTTGTTGCTTCTCCAACGATTTTACTACTCCAAATAGTAATTTTCTACTGTATATTATAGTTATATATGTTGGGTGGAGAAGAGAAATTTGTGGATTTTTTTTATATCACGTGAGCCGTGGCAATTCACCTGGGTGTCTTGTTGAGAAACCCCATATTCTGTCTGATAAATCGCAAACCACATGCGACAGTGAAACCACACTTGGAAAACCAGGTATAACAGACTCAAACCCATAAAGGCGTTTGGTGGGGTTCGAATCTGTGATCTCTCGGCTACAGAAACTCACCTTAACCATTGGGTTGTCCCTGGGATAAATTTGTGGAATTTTATTAATATGCTTTATAGTCCACGGAAAACGTCGAGAGGCAAACTATTACCCACACAAAATAACAAATTATCTTAACTTGTAATCAGTGCATGATTTCTTAGTTTTATTCCTTATATATTGAGAATATTGTAATTCTAAAGAATTAAAAGTGGTGTTGTCTTGCAAAATCTTCAAATTTATATGAAAATTGCAAAAGGAAAACTTCCAAATGTATCACCACAACTACTACAACTCATTTTGCAAACTTCATTTTTAAAAATTGGCACTTAAACGCCGCATTTTATTATCAATTTTAAAAGTGGTGTTGAAATTGTAAAAAGAATTATAATTCGTAATTTGTTCAGAAATTTTCTCAATTACAAATTCGGGTAAATATCGTGTTATTTTTCACATTTAATTTTGGGCTTGAGGGTGTCCGTTCTTACAGTGCTTGATCTGCCAAATTCTCTTGGACTTGAAAGCCATTGTTAGAATTAGTGTTTATACAAATATTATTGGGGGACTCCGTCATCACCATTTTATTAGATAAAGCAACTATAGTTGATATATTTATACTAACGTATTGGATAAAGAAACCTATGCTAAGAATGATTGCATCTCACTTATGATTGGATCCACTGATCACCCATATTTGTTCTTATCTTTTCTCGATATGTTTTACACTATTGGCTATTGTGCCTTATGTCTTTCTTCAACTTAGGGGTGTTTGGCTAAGCTTATTCTAGAGAGCTTATAAGTTCAAAGAGCTTATAAGAGGTAATATCTCAAGAGCTTATAAGTTGTTAAAATATTTGGATAATTGATCTTATAAGCTAGAGAAAGAATCGTGAGTTATAGAGAGAAAATCATAATTAGAGAGATAAACTTGACGAGATGTGAAATTGATAGTGTACGTGTAGGAAATAACGAACTATAATAAGATTATTTTGGTAAATTCATGGTTGCTTATAAGTTTATGAAAAAATAAGTTAGGATTGACCAACTTATTTTTAGGGGAGCTTATAAGCTGTTGGAGCTTATTTTCACAGCTTATAAACTGTTTAGGAACTTATTTTGCTAAACACTTTGCAATAAGCTGTTTTAAAGAGCTTATAAGCTCAACCAAACACCCTCTTACTTTCTTATTTATTTACTTCCAATTTCTAAATATTATTCTAGTTTTTTTTTTTTCCTTTTTCAATTATTTTCTCCTTTGCCTTCTTTAAATCAATTCAGTGAAGCAACATTAAAAGTTCAAAATCTATCTCCTAAAAAAAGGCTCACAATTTATATTTTCTATATTTTTATTTAGATAATTATTAAATATTCCCCTTATATATTCTACGAGTTCGACACAACATCAAAATAAGTCTCACGTTGAAATAGTTCTTCTTGTTGCCCATCCATCACTACCATTATTATTTTGATTGTTTTATGAGCACGTTGAAAATACATCGATACATCTTTTTCTCATGTATAGAGACCTGAAAATCGAAACTATTCTAATCCAATATGATGTGATCAACCGATAAATTTTATTTTATTTACAACATCTAGATAATAGGAAAAAAAACAATTATAAACCCAATGGAAGAAAAGCTCAATTGCAATACCAATAACATATTCCACCACAAATTTAGGCAATAATTAAAGTCGAATAATTCTGACAAAATTTCTAAGAAATTCCCTCCCTTATCTTGCTTCCTTTCTCTCATTATTATAATTTTCACGACCAGTCCACCTCCTCTCCTTCTCGAATTCAACTCAACAATGGCCGCAAAGTCGGACAAAATATGCTTCATAACTTTTCAGCGATATTAAAAGCATACAAAAGCAATAGAGTTGAAGGATTACTCGGTAATGATTAGGGATGGCAGTGGATCTCGGACCCGGTCCAGATCCGTAGATTCAGATCCATTTTTCAGGATCTGAATCTTCAAAAAATAAGATCCGACAGATCTGGACCGAATCCGGACCATTCTTTTAAAATCCGGATCTGGATCTGGATCTCGATTTCTGAGAATCCAGATCCGGTCCATGGATCCATATAATATATATGTATATATAATTTATATTTATATTTATAAGTGTATTATAATATTTTTCTTTCTAGTCGAAGTTGGATAAACTAGGTTACGTAATTGGATAGTATGTTAATAATATTAGAAATTTGTACCTTGTAATTGAGAAAATTTTGTATATGAGTGGTCTATTTGCTAAAATATGTGCTACTTCTTCTATTACTATTAAAATAGTATTTCTTTGTCGTGAAAGCAAAGTAAATTTATAATAACATCTCTTGTATAGTGATGATTGTAGAATTTTGAAATAATTATTATAGCGTTATATGTATTTAGATTATTATTATTATTATTATGGTGTTACTGTGAATTATATTTGATTTATGATTTATTTTAGAAGAGAAAACATATGGATCCGGATCTAGACCCTGGACCCTGTGGATCTTATGGATTTGGGTCTGGATCTAATTTTTTTGGATCCAATGGATCTGGACCGAATCCCAACCCAAGTAAAAAATTACGGGTCTGGATCTAATCAGATTCGGTCCAGATCCGATCCATCGCCATCTCTAGTCATGATTTGGTTTAGGGGTGCTTAAACGGGTATCGGTTATCGGTTAACCGATAACCGAAATCGAAAAAGTCGGTTATCGGTTAACCGATAACCGATTTTCGATTTCGATTCGATTATCGATTCCATTGCAAGTGAATTTCGGTTATCGGGTATAACCGACAAACAGTTATACCCGATTAACCGAAATTAATTAATTAATTTATTTATTTATTTATTTATTAGGTAAAAATTATTTAATTTAATATTATAATTTCGTAATATTTGAAATAATCTCGGTTAATTTCAGTTATTTTCGGTTAATTCGGTTATTTTCGGTTATTTTCGGTTAATTTTGTATTTTTATTTTTTTTTTATTTTTTTAATTTTAATTTGGTTAGCGATAATCGAACCGACTAACGAATCGGTTAATCGGTTAACCGATTAACCGATTGGTATCGGTTCCGGTTATCTATTTTGGGTTAATTCGGTTTCGGTTAACCGAAACCGAACCGATTCTCACCCCTAATTTGGTTCCTCCCACATTCAAAGCATATGTGACGAGTGCAGTTCAATTGGTAAGATGTTTCCTTCCAATCAATAAATTTAGATTTTTGAGTCATCTTGCGTGAGAGTATGTGCATAGATTATAACTTAAAAAGATATTAAAAGCATTTATGGGAGGGGGTTAAGGTTTAAGTAGTTAGGGGTTGTAATTGTGAACTAGTCAAATCGAATAATACTTATAATTTAAATTGAACGTGTGGCTCTATATAAGAAAAAGATTGGGGGCTGCAAATACAATATTCCTTAGTAGTTGGGAGTTTTTTTTTTTTTTTTTTGGTAATTTAATCTGAAATTTTAAAGGCTGCGTCACGGTGGACTCGAACCCGAGACCTTTGGCCTCGGACATTAACCACTCTACCATTAGGCCAACACACACCCACAGTAGTTGGGAGTTATAACTCATATGGGTGATTTAGGGATGTATGAAAAGCATAATGCATAAATGTATATTAATCTCGGCCACGTACTCACTTTTTTAGTCAGAAATTATACATACCCCAATAATATTTAGGATATTTCTATACATAGTCCACGTTTTGTTCACTGTAATCCCCGTTTAAAAAATTAATAAGATTTTAATAAATTTACTATTTTATCACTATAGCCTCAATTTAAATTCCTAAGTATAAAATAGATCCTAGAAAGTAAAAAGTATGCCCTCCATTGATATAGCCTCCAATCTTTTACACCGATGTATCGTACTCTCTCGACCAGGTCATCGCAAGAATACAATACTGGCGCTCCGCACGTACATACACCTTCTAGCCTGTTCTCTCCCCCTCGAAATCCCGTGCTAACCCATGTGGAGCATCAAAGTCTAGTTTTCAATTACTGAGATCGGCATCAATTCTAACGGGGTTGCCGGCAGCCTTGGCAATCCCAACTCAACAATCCGATTGATAGAATCACTACGTAGGGAGGGCGGTCAATCAGAAGCATCCAGCAGCGCCACGCCGGTTTAGAATTCGATCAAGGTATAAGGCTCGCCTCGGTCCACGTCCATTTAGTCTTGATTCTCTCGAAATTGCCATAGATCGCGATTCAAACAAAGAGGTTGGGTTTTCCCCTTAAGTGACAAGGGGGGTGGAATATCTCTGACATCGTTATTATTGATTTGAAAGTGGCAAAGAAGGACTCGAATGAGCTCACGGAGAGCTCGAACTGTCCTTTGGTTCCCAAGCCCGCCGCTTACATTACATAAGGAAAAGTATAGTTGTTAGGTTTCTGAAATTGGATTTTCTCAAATCGATTATAAGTTGACCCGTTTGGAACTAGTAGTCTTCTCAATACTTTGTTATATCTGGTTGTTTGCACGAACTTATAAAATTCTTTAAAAGCGAACATAAAATTATTTAGGAGCTTATATGCATCTGCAAAGTGTTTGGTAAAATAAGTTCCTAAATAGTTTATAAGCTGTGAAAATAAGCTCCAATAAAAATAAGTTGCTCAACCCCAACTTATTTTTTCATAATCTTATAAGCAACCATAAATTTACTAAAATAACCTTATTATAATTCGTTATTTTCTACATATACAATACCAACTTCACATCTTGTCAATTTTATTTCTCTAACTATTATTTTCTCTCTAACTCATGATTCTTTCTGCAAGCATAAGATCGATTATTGAATCTTTTAACAACTTATATGCTCTTAAGAAGCTTAACCCAACACCCCCTAAACCGAATCCCAGATTGACCCATTCCATCTCTTCCTCCACGTTATTGCTGCACCGTTGATACTCACAAATCAAAGCGGATCAACGACTCAATCAACAAAACTAAGATATAAATATGTGGTAATTAAATTACTACCTTTGGCAGGCTTCTTGCAGAGGCAGCTTCAGCTTGACTCCCTAAATGCCCAACTCCAATCTAAATATTTCAGGAAAATTAGAAAAAGCATTATCCTGCTTAATGCAGTACTTTATATATATTTTTGTATAATTAACCCAAAATTCTTGAATAATTAATGTCCAAGATATTGCAATTCTTGGTAGAGTGCTATGTTTTGCTTCCTCTGTCTTATTGAATATAATTTGAAGGATAAAACACGAATGAAAATAATTGGAAATGATTAAAATATTGAGTAGACAAGCCTCTGATTCGTACGAAGCTGTTGCTCTAATCTGCCTTATAATTCTCATATTCACACTTTTAAGAATCATATTTTATTTTCTTCAGCAAAAGAGGTTATGTTTTTGTTGAGGTACAACGTTGTTGAACGGAAGCTGGGAGTTGGATATTACTGGGGCTATAGTTTTAGGGTTTATTTTATTATAATTTTAAATTGAGTAATAGTTAATATATTAAAAAAGTTTATTAATTTTTTAATAGGGATCTATAATGAGAAAAAATAGAACTATGAATAGAATCTCTCTAATATTTAAATTTTATATGGGCAAAGGCCCAATTTTTGAGAGAGTCCAATACTTCGTTCTCTTTCGTAGTGGGCTTAATTTCGTCCTTTCCGATTAGGCCACAAATTTTTATTCACTATTAGATAACCCTTCTTATATAGAGGCGATGGTCATTTTGTAAGTAGAGATGACAATGGATCTCGGATCCTGTCTGATCTGTAGATCCAGATATATTTTTTAGGATCCTGATCTTAAAAATTTGGACCGATGGATCCTGGATCGAATCAATCCTACCCCATATTTGGATCCGAATCTGGAATTAATTTTTGAGACCGGATCAGGTCCGGATCCGACTTACGGATCCATTAGTTTTTATTTTATTATATATATATATATATATATATATATATATATATTATTTTTATTATAATTTAATATCTAACCCCAACTTAAAACTATTTAATTTCATTTTTCAAATTCTCTTAAAACAAATCTGCTTCCAATTTCGTTTCAAATTCTCCCAATTATGTATCAGTCGGCATTCACAGCGGATCGCACCACTTACACTACCAGCATTCGAGTTGTTTGTTGTTTCCTACCTTATAGTAAATTTGTAACTAACGTATTTCAATATAGTGATAATTGTAGAAATTGTAAATAATTGTTATAGTATTATTGTGTATTTAGATTATTATGGTATTACTATGAATTATAGTTGATTTAGAATTTATTTTAGAAGAGAAAATATATAGATCCGGGTCTAGACCCTGGACCCTACAGATCTGGATATGGATCTAATTTTTTTGGATCCAATAAATCTGGATCGGATCCGAATCCAAATATAAAAAATCAGATCTAGATCTGGACCTAACCAGATCCGATCCAAATCCGACCCATTGTCATTCCTATTTGTAAGTTGTCTGGTTCCGCTTTATTGTTGCGACTCATACGAGATAATTTGTTTGATGCGTTGGAAAAATAATAAAGTATTACAATATTAAAGAACATATAATTATGAAATTACCCTTCAACTAGACAAATTACATACTTTATATTGATGCACGATCCATATATATCTGTTGGTGCATCAATTTAAAATATACTAACGTGCAAAATTATGCAAAGACAATTTCTCTTTTTTCTTCACATTATATCCATTCCATATGCATCCATTAATTAATGCAAATCATGCACAATGGACACGTATGGCAATCATAAATGCAAAAACCTTGACTTTATTGTGTTTGAAGTTCCGAATTCACAAGTCTTTATTTATTCAAAGCTTTGGGCCCACAGCGGAAAACATGTCAGCTTTCACCAATTAAACAACACCAAATTTCAAGCAAAGGATTAGTTGTAATGTTGGAGTGACATGACCCCAAAATATCTCCAAATCGACCGGTGATCATAAATATCTTTGTGGTTTTTACAAGGAAAGCGGCGATTTACGTCGTAATAAAGAATCGACGCACCGCCGAGGATAATAGTCCAAACAGTAAGTGGTCAAGAATTTACATAAGATGATTATGCAAGGCAAATGATGTTTCGATTTCAAGATTTCATTGTTTTTTATGAAATCATTATAATAAACTGCAATAGTAAAATATAAAATTTAAATAAAACATATAATAAGATATAATACACCGTAATCCTTACGTGTAATATGATTCAAAATTCTGTTCAAAATTTTTTAGGGCGTGTTTGGTATCCATGTTAAGTTATAATAGGTTATGATAATTTTAACATATGAGGAAAGAAATGGTATGATAGGTTAAGGGGCGACCTTGTTTGGTGGAAACCTCAAAAATCCATGTTAACTCGAATGAATGTATTTGGTAGCAGATAATATCTCTTATACAAACAAGGTAAATTACATCATTGGCCTTACATAAAGTAATTTTTCTCCAAAATATCCTTCCAATTTACTACTCATTTAAGCCCGCCATTTCTCAAAAAATTCATTTACGCGCGCTTCATCTGGCTTAGGGCTTGCGACTCCAAAAAAAGCTGGGAATCGAGAGATTAATCTTCAATCGTCAAGAGTAAAAATTTGGGTAAGTGTAATTTCTCCATTTCTTGGCAAATCGAAACACATAGGCAAGCTAGGGTTGTATAATTTCTCATTGTGAATTTCGCTGTGTCTGCTTCTTGTTGGATTGAGTTTTGAAGATCTCCGTTTGAAGATCTCTTGTTGAGTTTTGAAGATCTCTTGTTGGATTGAGTTAATAATTTCTTTTTCTCCACAGTTTGAAGAGATATTTATGGCGCTACAAAATTTGTTGAGTTAATAATTTCTTTTTCTCCACAATGCTCATTCTTTTTATTGGTTGTTTCTTATTTTATCATTGTGGAGAATGAGCATTGCGAATCTCATGGAAACTATTTTTAGGCATGGAAAGTGGTAGCAGTGCAAGTGGTCGACGAGGAAAAAAACCCGAGCGCAATAGGCGTAGTTGGTCGCTAAACGAGGAGGCAGTTCTCATAGCTTCCCTTAAGGAACTGATTTCACAAGGCTGGAAATCCGACAATGGTTTCCGGGCGGGATATCTAAGTAGGCTAGAGGAGGCCATGAAGAAGTCATTCCCCAACACTGATTTGAAGGCCACCCCGCATATAAACTCTAGGCTCTGCAGCTGGAAGAAGAACTACTACTCACTGCAGCAAATTTTGTCCCGAAGTGGCGTGGGATTCAACCTTAGGGGAAATCATACGATTGACTGTGAAGATGAGCTATGGGAGCAAATCATCAAGGTAATAGTCTCTCCTTTAAGGTGATTACGACATGGTTATATAAGTTATATATTGAGAATGCCTCTGAATTTATGCAAATGTTTGGCTGCTTTTTAATACCAATTGTGCTTGCTTTAATTTTGTGTAGATAGATAGTAATGCAAGATTGATGCGCTTCAAGAGCTGGCCTTACTACGAGGAGTGGAAAGAGATATTTGGCAAAGATCGTGCAACGCGGTGAAGCTCTTGAAGATTTCGTCGACCTGGAGCGAACTCGAGGACCGGGATACTCACATTGATGATTTCTCTCACATGAGTGTTGATGAAGCAGAGGGCCTCATGAAGAAGAAGGTGATAGTGGTTACGAGGCAAACAAGGCTCCCGCCAAGCAGCGGCCGGCCAAGAAAGCAAGGTAATGATGGAGATGAGAACTATTTGTGATGTCTTTGGACAAGATAGGCAACAAAGCCGATGCACGGCTCGCGAGTTGGTGAAGAGGATTGGCTATGAGTTCGATCTCGGCAAAGCTCGCGGGGGCGTTTGTTAAGCTCGGCGACATCCCGGCTTTCGATTGACGTAGGTTTGATGTCTGCGAAATCTTTGGGTAAGGAGGTTTCCAATTGCGGATCTTTATGGGCTGCCGGATGATGATCGTCCTCTCTACGTGAGTCGTCTTCTCGATGAAGTCGGCGAACTAGCCTAGATCGCCGATTGTCGAACATCTTTGGCGTGAGACGTAACTAGTCCTTGAAGGGCGCTTGTTGATATTGGTTTTGAAATATTTTGTTTGATTACACCTTCGTCAGTAAAATATAATGCACTCATATTGAAGCATTGTATAAATTTGACCCACACATAATATACAAATGTTTAATACACATAAAACAAAAGAGTGGTAAAATAATTCATCACAAACTCCAATCAACCCTGTATATATAAAAGTTAAATTATGAACTCATATATCAAATTATGGTCAAATCATCAAATCTCAGAACTCGCAAACATAATATATGAGTTAAAACTCAACATGAGTCAACTAAGTCAGTGTTTACACTACAAAAAATCGAAGCTTTAGCCACACATAATTTACCACACATAATAATGTGTGGTAGTTTACCCACACATAATCAAATATGTGTAGGTGAAAATATTAGACAATTGTAAGTAGTTAGTGACATTTATTATGTGTGGGGAAAAAAATTATTCGTATTTATTTTTTATATTTCTTATTTTTTATTTAATTTTTAAATTCTGATATGCTTACTTGGCAAATTATTAACTATTATTAGTCACACATAATTAAAGATTATAATGTGTGGTTAATGACTAATATCATTATCAGTTATCAACATTTATTAAGTGTGACAAAAGTTTTAGTTACATTTTTTTTTTGTTAAATTCATTGTTTTATTTTCTATTTAATTGTAATTATTTTTTAAAATTATTTGATAAGAAAAATTAATACAGAATATAGCCACAAAAATTCAAAATTAATAAGAAATTTCGCTAAAAAAATTCAAACAATAATTTACAAAAAACAAAATCGCGCCAGAAATTTTTAGACACGTTTTGGGGGAGTAACTCCCATTCTCGCCCTCCATTTTCTTTCAGTTTCACGCAAGTGCCCAAATCTAAAATGCTCTCTGTATCCTTTCGATTATCCGGCGCGGTCATTAATCTGTCGTCGCACCTCACGCCGTTGTTCATCCCAACAACAACACCGTCATCTGCGTTGCTTTCACACAGCGTGATCGCCGCATCATCATCACCGAGTTGTTCGCCCATGACTATCGGTACGTTGCTGCCGCGTGGTCATCATTTTTCTAGGTTATGTTATACCTTCTGCTTATTGTAGCATTATTCATTTGCCTTGTGATTAAATTTCGAGGGCGATATTGTTTCTCAATGTTGCAATTTATACGAGTTATGTGTTTCGATGCTTGAATCGAAAATGGCTCATCCAAATTTTTGATTTTCTTATTAACTAATCCTTCTCATTCTAATACATTGTTTGCTTGTTATAAAGACCCACCGACTTCAAACGTCCAAATAGTGAAGCTTATGATCGCCGGTAAACTCCATTTCAAAGAAATCTTGATTTAAGTGCTTAATTTTTCTCGCTCATCCTTATCGTAGTGTTCTCCTAACTTGTTAATGATCTTAGCTAGCCGATTGTAAATTGTAATCATCCTCGAGGGCTAGCTTTTAGTTATTATGTATGATTTGAACAAGTCTGAGATGGGCTTAATGGTGCATTTCTATGTGAATGAGGTGACATATTGAGATTAATTTCTCAATGTTCTAGATGCATTTTGTTGATTGCAACCGATTCTCAATCTCAGGAGGTCTTGTTTAGATTTTCCTGAATTTAAGAATTTCTCGTCACAAAGGAACAAACTCTTGATCAACTAGTGAAGGATCGATGGCTTTGCTCAACGCCGAAGGAAAAATTTGTATTATAGCGGATCCTTTCTAGATCTGCATAGTCGGTTTCGGACTAATGAGGTTCCTGCACGTGAAGTTTGCAATGAGGCTGCCATCAAGGTACCCTGATTTACATGTATTATTCCTTCATTTTTAGTTTTTATGTGATATAGATAATGTACTTAATGAAAAATTTTGCATTTTAATGTGGACATCTTCTAGTTCTTAGTTTACATAACATGGTGGATATATATAAATCTCTCTAGCTACTAGCATCCTACCTAATTTTTGTGATCTCAAGATGGTTCACCAGGAGATGCTAAAATTTCAGTAGAGATGATAAACAAATCATGGCTGATATGACTTATCACTTCAGTCTAAACTTGTAAGTTCATTTATCTCTGTAGTATCTTGCATACTACATTTCTTGAAGAGTTGCAGGAAACATATCTGCTCTTAATTTTTGTGTACTAACCTTTACTTATTTTGGCCTGGCAATACTTGGGACTTTTTCTTTCCGGCTTGATATGATTTCTATACTATAATAAGTTAGAAAAAAGTTTCAAATTTGTATTTCATTAGTTTAGAGTCTGGGAGCTTTAAATTAAGGCCCGATCGTTTTAATAGCTTCATGTTTGAATAATATTGTGTTTCTTATCTTGACAGGATTAAATGAAGCTGTTATCAAGATGAAGTTAACCAAGTATTCTGATGTAGATGGGATTGTTTGTGATCAAAGAGCTCGAAAGAAAATCAAGCTTGCTAGATTAGTTACTTAGTTATCCAATATTTTAAGTTATCTGTAATTACAATTCATATTGTGTACTTTAATTTTATTGAATATTATAAAGTAAATTTTTATATGATAGTCTTATTATATTTTAATGTGTTGCAAATGTTGTATTTAATTGAAGTTTCTTTAAAGTAGTTAAAATTATATCTTATTTGACTAATATAAGATATAATAATATTTATATTATATTTCAAAATGGATAAAAAAAAATATAAATTTATTACCTACACATAAATTATAGCATTTACCCACACATACAAATTGCCATGTGTAATACACGTCATCATACATGTCATTTCCACCTAATCATTATATTTTAGCAAAAATATATTCATCCACACATAAGACTTATCTTTGGTGACATATATATGTGTGGGTAAAAGTTTTATGATTTATCCACACATAGATATATGTGTAGGTAAAACTCTTTCTTTACATGGATTTAGTGACATTTGTTGACATTTGAATTATGTGTGGATAAAAATTTATATTTACACATAAATATATTTTTAATCACACATTTATGTGTGGGTAAAAACCTTAATTTCTTGTAGTGTTAGTGCACATTCTATCAACCTCTTAATACATCACTCTTAAGAAGGAATCATCTCAAACAAAAGATTGCCACATCATCTCGCCATTTCATCACGCTTCGCCCCAGCATCGCCGAGGGCTCCACAGATTCAACGAAACCTTCATCATCATGCGATTCATCATTTCCAGAATTCTCCTCAAAGCAATCAACCAGCTCCTCAATAGGGTCTACGACCATCTCTCCTCGGATAAAATTGTGGAGCAGGAAGCACGCCATAATTAACCGATTCTGGACCTTCACTGGGTAGAATGTTGGACTCCTCAGAATTCCCCACCACATCTTCATCACTCCAAATGCCCGTTCGATTACATTCCTCGCCTTAGTATGCCTCATATTGAACATCTCGTGTGGGTTTTGAGGTTGTACGCACTGGGGCCCCCACTCTTTTAGATGGTATCGTACGCCCTTATACGGCGTTAGAAACCCCTCACTGTTTGCATAACCGTTGTCGCACAAATAATATGTCCCTATTAAAAGGTTTAGCACAACAATGCAATGTGTATAGATGGGAAAAAGTTCAAAATAACTAATAAATGAGTTGATATTATAGCAAAATCCAACAACATACCTCGTGAAACCTTGAGGCCGTTAACCCTAGAGACTGCATCCCTTAACACCCTACCATCATTTGCGATCCTCCCAACCGCCTAACACATAGACAAATCGAGGCTTCTATCACATGCCGCCAATGTGTTTGTCGCTATCGACCTTTTCGGTCCTATACCTCGCTTCGATGTGTTAGGGACCAACATACTAATGTAGGTGCCGTCTAAAGCTCCTAGACAGCCCTAACATCATACAAAAAAATAGATCAATCGAGACACATTCACTCATTCATATTTAACTCCAATATTGAAATATCAAATGCATAGTCAAATACCTGAACCACTTCCACCGGGATCGTTGCGCCTTCTTCGACCGGGTAGGTTTGACTAAGAATAAATCATGGAGCTTCATTATTGCTTTTAGCACTAGATGGACATAGTCGATATTGTTTGGCCGGACCTCTTGAAATTAAAGCCAACAACCCCTGCTTTTTTATGGTGGGCTAGAATTGACACGAAAATGGCTACTTGTTCCTCTACGGTTACATACTTCCCGTCGGACAAGCCCCCTAATTGTCTCAAAATAGAACACAATCTACCGAACGTATTGCGATCCATTCTAAGATTGAGCATGCAATCGACATCATTAACTTTAACCATCCTTCTCAAGTGATATACTTGGCCCGGAATCCTAGTGATCATCCTATATTTGGCTTGTTCCTTATCACGCTTTCTTTTTCTAAGTCTGTTCCTAAGTAATTGCCACACAACAACTACAATAGACATAAGGAGTTCATTCAATATCTCTTCTACTTCATACAAGGTTTGTGCTTCGATAACCCAGTGAGGATGCATTGTATAAGTTAATGATAGGAATCCACAATCTAATCACTGCAATACACACGCAAAAGTACTCGAATTATGGAAATTGAATAATATATGTTTCCAAACAAAATGATGACTTCTTGAAATTCATAGGCCTTTTCATGATAAAAAATTATAATAGGCAGACTCATTAACAAAGCTGCCCAACACAAATAATATGCTAAACTGCAGCCAAATCATCTACACCTCCACAAAATAATGGCTAATTTAGGACAAAGCACGATGAAGAACAAACACAAATTAACTTAAAAAACCATTTCGGTCAAGAAAACAACAACTTTATCAATAATCCCAATCAAAATTATGCAATATGTATGTGTAATCCATGAGATTACACAAGCAACAGGTTACCATCTCCTTTAATTTTATATCAAATTTGCAACCTCACGTTGCCCAAATTTGCAACCCTCGCGTTCGTGATTGATTTCTAACTATGAATTGTTTGTCAATATTTCACCCTATGGCAAACAATGGGTTCAGATCTCACTATGTTTAACAGAATAGACATGGTTGGATAATTATACCTTTTGCACGAATGTTAGTGAGACAAGCTACAAATTCAATAGCCTTCAACACAAATGGATCTAGTGAAGCGGATGTTTGGGGTGAGAAGAGATGAGTCCTTGCGGTGAGTGAGTGTAAAAATATGAAAATTTTCAGTTAATAATGGTCCCCAAAATGGGTTAAATCATAATCTCTCGCCTATTCGAGAGGATTCTGGCAATAGGGAAAGCTACGCCCAGAAATTTTTTAATTCAACAAGTGTGCTTCAATCTAATTCAAGTTATTCTCGAATAAATTAAAAATCATGTTGTGTTTAAACCAGAAAAAATACCTTGACGTCTCGTTAAGCTAGATCTGTTCGCAGACGATACGGATCCGTGCAAGCTCCATTGATGCTTTCTTGGCAAAAATCCCATACAAATGCATAAATTGCAACACCTTCACGGTTGAGTTTGTAGCATTCACAGACGGAAGGATCTTCCGCCACTCTATTTCTCCGTTAGTGCGGCGTCGTGGCGGGTTGGGTGCTCGCTTTTTGAATGGAGTCGAGGTCGACATCAAAATGGATAGGGTTCTTACGAAATGAAAAATTGAATTGAGGATAAATTCCTTTTGAATTGGGGCATTATTGGAAATGGAGTTTGTTTAGCGTGTTTGTTCATGGACCATTTTGAAACGCGGCCTGAAGGTGGGTTGCGGTTTCTAGCAAAACAGTGGAATAAAATCGGGCCAGGCCTTTTTCAGACGGCCAACTAGTATAAAAAAGGCTACCAAACGACTTGTAAATCCTAGTTATCATTGCTAATCGCCCTTTTTAGGGCTACCAAACACGCCCTTAGTTTCCCAAGATCAGCACACAACAGTATTACTTTTTTTTCCCTGAACATAAACTATCTCTTATTCTTTTCTAGACGAATATTTAAAAAATATATATAAAGTAGTTAAAGTGTTAAAAAGTAGGTAGAATCCATATTTTTTTAAGGGATAATTATTTCTAGAAATGAAATGGAACATTTGTAATGGGACAACCCAAAAATGAAAGTGAAATATTTTAAATGGGACATAGGAAGTAGTTTCTTGAAAGAATATTACTTTTTCTTAGATATATTATATTCTAGTTGATAATTATGGGGTGGGGTTGGGGGACCTTTCAAGAAATTGAGACTCGTGAATATATTTCATGTCGCAGAGATCAAACAACAAATTATTTTAATGTTGACCATTTTATGATGCATAAAGGGCCTACTTAAATACGAATTTATTGATTAATAAATGATGAATTAGACCTAAATCAATAACCTAACACCAACTACTGGGACATTTTTTGTGTTTTGGTAGTTTCGATTTGTTTAGGTGGTTGCGTTGTGTTTCTCAACACGACATATATTTTATTGTAGAGCATACAATTCATGTGATGGAGAGTTTTATATTTAGTAATTTAAAGTGTAAACTATAAATATTTCTTGTAACTAAAAGCATGACTTAAATAAATTTTATTATTCCAATTTTAGAAGTGAGCGCTCTAGCTATGAAAGTAATACTTCTCCATCTAGTTATTTCCACACAAATTTCAAATATTACAGTTGATATCGTTAAAACAATATTTATAAGGTTATACCAATATGTATATATTATATAGGGTATTGTATATAATGAAAAATAAAAACATGTTTAACATGACGGCAAGTGATATATCTTTATGGGTGAAGATAATACAAAATATAACATTTGTGGAATAGATAATATTTTAAGCTTATTAGCTAATACTACAAGATATTATTAAAAGAAATGGTTTTTTAGGAAAAGATATTTTTAAAATGATTACCGGATAATTTCAAAGATTTATACTACTCTACAATGTTTTTGTCTTTTGAAGTATAATACTGTTATTTTTTGTTAAGGGAAAGAAATTAATAGTTGAATATTGAGTCATTATATTCTCATATTCTATAAATACATGATATTTTAAAGCTAGCAAAACGTTGAATGTAATCACAAACAATTAATCTATTTTAAAGATACATACAACTAATCTATTTTGATCATAAAGTTACATAATATATTAATAAATCGGAGTTCGAATAATAAAGAAGTTTAGTATAAGTGTATTTTACTTTATTTCGTAATAATTTTTTAAATCTATTTTTAAATTACAAGCTACACAAAAAAAAATCCCTTTAAAAAAGAGAGAGAAAGAAAGAGCACATAAGGTACAGTCGAAAGCAATAAATACGGCGCATTGCCAAAAAGCAAGTTGCAAATTTACCTAAACTTAAAATTTTCAATCCCTAAAAGAAGAAAGGAATTACAGTGGTTTTCATGTCGTAAAAGATTCAACCTTTTGATTTGACCGTGAGGAACTGAGGATTATAATCTGATTATTTCCAACAGCGACCCTTGTCACAAAATAATCGCAGGAGCGTGGTTCAATAGGAAAAGATTTAATTACCTATTCAGGAGATGGTTTAGCTTAGATTACAAGTGATTCTCGTTAGTAATTTAAGAATAAATTTTCAGATAAGAAAATGGCTATGGTGGAAGGCCCATTTGAGCATATGATAAGCCACTTCTTAATTGTAGTATATTTGGTTTGAATAGCGTGCAAGTGCCAGAAAGGAAGGGGCAAGAACATACTAACATCGTTCTTGAACTTCATAATCGACATCCTCCTTGTCTTTTGGTCTCTCTTTCACTGTCCGAATAAGCGATTTCTGTAGCACTTTCTGTCATTCTCTCTCTAAAAAGTGTCTCTTTGGTCTTAGCTGCCCTATAATCTTTGAGGGTTCAGTGATGTTGGTTGGCAAGATTTAGACACTGCAAATTCTCGAGGTACTTCTGTTCTGTTTTATTGTTGTTGTTTGTTGTTCGTTGGGCTGATTAAGAACTACAAAACATGAATTTTGCAGCTCGAGTTTGGTATTTTCTTGACCCCTGGGGAAAGTTGTATTGATGATTCTGGTTCTTTTGCGGTTTTGATTCTTTTATTAATTATGAATTATGGGTTTTCATGTTCTGCTTTGCAAGCTTCAGAAATTGAAGTTTCGGGTCAGATTTTGCTTTGTCTCACAGTGATTTATTGTGTTTTATTTCTCGCTAAAGGTGAGTTGCAAGTTTAATTGAGTCCGCAGTTTAGGATGATAGTGAATTATCGATCAAAATAGGCTTTTGTACCGAATACACGTTGTCAGAAATTTGTGTCTCCTTCTTATGGATTTGATTCTGACTGCAACCTTCATTCTTTCTTGTTTGAATTTAGTGATCACGCTAGTACACTCACTCGACATAGCCATTGATCTCTCACTCTCTTGGAATTATTTATGTTAATAGACTATATTGCTAAGATAATTATGAACGGATCAGCAAAGAGTCGCAAGGCTTAAATCATGCTCGATTTTTTGTTAATACCATAGTGTTGAGCAATTTCCCAATTTGGATCTCAAAATTTATGTCCTTGGGCGTTTACTCTGCCTCCGAAATGAGCTAGAACTGCATATCAGCTAAAATTGCAGGATGACTCAAAGTCGTAAGGAAAATAAGCGAATTTTGGGAAGTGACTTGTAATATCAAGAAACTAGAGCCAAACATTATCAGTCTTCATTTCACTTTTCAAGGATTCTGTAACGTGCAATGTGTTTGGAGTGAAAATCTTATGTTCTCCTACTTCTGGGTCTGCCTAAAACTCTTGAGGTCCTCTTATAATTATTTGATAGTAGAGTACATTCTCATTTTCTGGCTCTCTTTTAATTTATAAAAGTATTGTTATTACAGTGATTGCTCTGTTTCTCTGTCATGTTTTATATGGCAAGATTGTTAAATCTTCCCAGATACACTAACTGTGTGCCAAATTGTGATGATTGTGTATGTGTATACGTGTTGGACTTGGAATCAAAGTTTCCTATATCAAATCGCCAGTTGCCAAATCAATTTCTTTGGCTATTGTTTACAGGTAGTCCTTCATGAGTCATATATGTCGTAAAGAGAGAAAATTGGATTACAGAGTTTAAGTTCAAAGACATATGTCGTAAAGAAACAAGATGGAACAGCAGAAGTCTTTCCACGAGGTAATTCTTTGATGTTTTGTCTGGCATGTCTTTGAGATTTTATATTATCTAAATGTTATAAGGTTTAACTCATATGATAATCAGTTTGTTTTTAACATATAATCACTAGTTTCTGTTTCTGTTTCTTTTCTTTTCTTTTGTTGTAGGTTGTTAATATCGAGAAACAAATGTTAGCATTGATCTATGCAAAGGGTATTTTACACGATGATGTTCTAGAGTTATACCACCAAATCCGCGCCGTATATGAGAAAATTCTATTGAACAGCAATCACTTGCTTGAGCTTCATGAAGTCGAGCATCATATGTGGAAGCTGCATTATGAGCTCATCGATGAATTTCGTAAAAGAACTAGGCAAAGATCTCACCATGGAGGGAAACCTGATAGTATTAACTTACAGAGCAATATTGATAAAAGCTTGGAAGAAATCAAGTCATTCTTGTCCCAAGCAACCGAATTCTATAGGAATTTGATTGTCAAAATGCGAAGAGCTTGTGGGCTCCCTGCAAAAGTTTTCCTTAACAATAAGGACCGCTGGTCATCTCCCATTGAGCCCAAGAAGCTGCACGCGTGTCAACACACATGCCACCGCCTCTTAATTTGCCTTGGGGATCTAGCTAGATATACCGAGATTATCAAGAAGCCCGATGCTTGTGAGTGGTCAACTGCTGCTACGTACTACCTAGAAGCAACCAGAACGTGGCCTGATAGTGGGAATCCCCATAATCAGGTACTTCACCTCTGTGTGTGTGTGTGTGTGTGTAGGGGTGTCAACGGACGGATTTTACCCGGACCAGAACCAGTAATTTAGTATTGGTTCTGGTTCTGGAACCGGCCCAATAAATACTAAACCCGGACCGGATCCGGACCATTAAATTATGGATCCTGATCGGGTATTACCCATTTCTAACCGTTACCCATGGATCCTATTCTCAATTACCCCAAAACTTTTATTAAAGTAATAATTTAGTGGTTTTTACGAGATTCTATTCACTTTATTAAAGTTTCGATATATAATTAAATATATGCGAGACTGGTCCTACTTTTTAAAGTATTTTCGCCACTCCAATTTTTCAGAAGTTTTTTCTTTTCCAGTATAAATAAATAAATTGTTTATGAACTTGTACTAATTTCTAGAAAAAGGCAAATAATATACCAGAATCTCAAATTCATTTAATCGTCAACATCACGCGTCTGTATTGCTAAAATTATCTTTATTCTAATTTTTATATGGCAAGCCACTGCAAGTCTGCAACATTTTTTTAGCATATTCGATACTATTCTCGTTATGCAAGCATATATTATTATTAGGATTCATTTCCCATAGTTGAACGCAATTTGTTGTCTGCAATGGGAAATGTTGTCTGCAAGTATGTTTCCCATAATTAGAACGAATACATAATAATGGGAAATGTTTTCGTTTTCTGCAAAAACAAGATAGAGGTACTGTGTGTGTTGTGTGTGTAAATGGAAGTTCAGATATTTTTGTTGACTCAAACAATTCGTTTATTTGGCATTTAAAAAAACTGACCGGTCGGACCGAACCGACAAACGGGCCGGTCTTGACCGTCCGGGTCCAAGCGGTTCTGAACCGAACCGAACCGAACCGGAACCGTTGTTTTAAAATTTAATGGACTTTGAACGGTTCCGGATCGGTCCGGTAAAGACCGCCCGTTGACATCCCTACGTGTGTGTGTGTGTGTGTGTGAGCATATATATCGAAATAGCAAATCTCAAAATCCATCTAGTTCATCTTTGTACCTCAAGTTTGTGAGTTGTTGCCATAAATGAATTGTGCATCCTGCTTAACTTTGTAGCTTGAATCAAAATAGTAAACGCCCCTTAGGGTCTGAATCTAAATTTTTGAGCATTGATGCAGTTGGCTTTATTGGCAACATATGTTGGTGATGCTTTTCTTGCATTGTACCATTGTATAAGGAGTTTGGCGGTGAAGGAGCCTTTTCCCGATGCCTGGAGAAATATTCTGTTACTATTTGAAGAGGTAAAATTTCATGGTCTTCTCTTGCAATCTCATTCGTCGCCTCCCAATACCTAGTTTTCTAACAACCGAGATTAAATGGGTGATTTCTGTAGTTAGTAGATACCAGATTCTATCTTCAATTTTCATTTTGAATTAGTTTTTGGTTGAAATTGGTAGTGACCTTTCAATTGTTTCTTGTGGATCTGCAGAACAGGTCTACAAAGTTGCCATCCGTGTCAATCGAGATGCAGCCTGACTTCTTATACCCTTCCAAAAGAAACTATCTGCAGAATACATGCGTCCAGAAGAATGGTTCTCCACATAACAGCAAATCAGCAGACTTGGTTAGCAGCACTTGCTCTGAAAAGTTCGACTTATGGCCCATTCTTGTTAGAACTATAAGCTTCCTTCTAATCAGATCGAGGTACTTTTGGCTGAGTATTGGAACCATTTCTACAGTCTTTCATATTTAGTGAGAAGTTAGTTGTGAACAAGTATTTCTACTTAAAATCTTTCACCATAATGAGGTTTTTAATTGAGTTTCTGAAATTGGGCTTTTGTCTTCATGTTATGCAGTTTGGAGGAATATCCGTGCACCCTCGCTTCCGCCTTGCACAGATTAGACAATTTGCTGGCAGTGGACGACACGAAGCTTACTGTCGCTTTGGAGGCTTACCAGCGCATGGACTCATCGAGAAAAGGGCCTTACCGTGCTATTCAAGTTGTGTCAATATTCATCTTCATTGTTCATAGCCTTACAGAGAGCCAGCTGCAAGACGACCCAACAGGCAAGGATGACGATCACAAACATTCTGCACTAACACCTTTGGCGTTTGCTGCGATATTCATCTTCATGGGCCGCCTTACGGAGAGATGCCTGATGGAAGACGAGATTGATATTTCCCACTTTGCCAGCTGTGCTCGTATTCATAGAGTGGCTAGCGGGAACACTTGATAAGGTGCAAACATACGACGTGGATGAAAGGGTTAGAAACACCATGTCCTACTTTTTCGATGCTCTGGTTGATCTGTCAGATCGAATTAAGCAATTTGTAAATGGAACGACATCTTTAGATCGTACTGCTCTTTGGGAAGATCATGAGCTGCGTGGCTTCCACCCGTTGAATCATGTTCATGAAAGGTTGGATTTCGACCCATCTGGAGTGCGTGGACGACTACAGCAGTGGAAATGAAGGCCGTCTGCAGCGAATTGCTGATGCTGCCAAACAAATAACGACCAAATTCAAAACCCTCGGAGTCGATCTCTCATGATAAGAAGACTTCAGCTGATGAGGAGAAATCTGTGCCAGTGGAAGAGGAAGAAGTCATTCTCTTCAAGCCCATCACGCGACGCAACTCAGCACCGTTGTACATCTCTAAGCCTATAAAAGATCCCGATGAACCACTCCTACCAACACCATCTGCTGAAGAATGGCTGCGAAGAGCCACGTCTTTATCGTCCTGTCAGAATGCGGAGGACGCAGACTCCTTCAGCTTCTGCTCTGCCACACCAAATTCGGCGACAATAGGCCACCGAAACCCCCTCCTCAGCGCTTGGGTCCACAGCAAGGTGAGCTCGAGCAACGAAAGTGACAAAGAACCAAGTGGTTTTAATCGACAAAACTAAGCCCTATCGATGAAATCACTTCCACATCCTTCGTCGGTCTCCACATCAATGATACCCAAGACTCCGGAATGTCAACCGACCACATCTCGACAATCGTGCATGACTCCCCCCCTTACGTAGCTCCGGCACCTTCAGCCCCCTTTTTGCCCGACGATGCTTCTTGGTTGAGGGGAAACGAGGCAGATGGCATTCTTGGTGCGGCACCATTGGGCCGGCCGACTGTGGTTGATTCGGGGTTTGTTAACGGATATCCTCCGCTCCTCGGTATGAGCTCTTCCGAATGGTTGTATCACTATAGAAACAGTCAAAATATGGCCTGGAATCCGGTTCCAATGAATGCTGCTCCGGCGTTTGGGAATGAGGTTTCGAGCTTTGAGCTGTGTGATCAATGGGGGAACCGTTTGGTGTCAAATCCGATGGTGTATTGGGGTCGTTCGGGATACTATGATGGTGAGGAGGAAAGGCGAGAGAAGCTGTTTCTTGGTTATCAAAGACCGTTTCCGTATGTGTGTGGTGTTGGAATGGAGGTCGGCCTTGAACAGCCGCCGCTTCTGCACTATCTTAAGGAGAAAGAAAGCCAGCTGCAGTCGCCCTCTCAGCTAAGAGGTCCTACTTTTACGGGAAACTGATTTCAAATGTTGATGTTTCATATACCATACTTGCTCTGATGATTGCTCTATTTCCACGGTGTCATAACTCATAACGCCATGAATGCAAGTCGGTGTTTTTCAATTGATTTTCGCATTAAAAATGGGAGATGAAATATGATTTGTGGTGGAGATGGTCATGTAATTTCTCAGGAGATTCTCAACAATCCATTGTATACCAAGTGTGGAATTGTCATTCCTGGTTTCATGATTGGCTCTGGCTTTTCTACATCGGTAGAAACTGATTGCCTCATGATTTAGTATTTTCAATAGGTCAAAACTTCATTGGCGGACGCCTGCAATTAGTGTAAATTAATTAATAATTGTTAATTGTTAATTTTTAATTGAAATCCCCGTTATAATTTAATTAGGGAATGATTTGGTTAGAATCTTAGACGCGCGCTCATGTGCGTTTCTCCCTAATCATGAGCATGGGTCGGGTTTAGATCGTATTCGGTTTGGATTAGATCCATTGCACAGGTCGGGTTTAGATCATATTCGTTTGGATTAGATCCATTCATTTTTATTGACAAGAAGAGTCAATTTTATTCATGAATAATGTTATTTTTATTGGAATAATGCCTTTTTGGTAAATGATAAAAAAATAATAAAGAGAAATAACTATCGATTTTTTAGACTTGTAACAACTAATTTTATATACTCCTTCTATCTCTCAAGTTCTTTCTTAATTTTTCTTTGTGTACATTCCCAAATTTCTTTCTATCCAATTTCTGAAACTATTCTAAAAAAGATCCCATATTTATCATTCTTTACAACATATTTTATTTATACTTTTTACTGTCTATAGTTCAATATTATCTCTCATTCTTATCCTCAACACTATCACTTACATCTTTTATCATTCATAACTCAACACTAATTAATTTAATGTTAAATTAATGTGGGATCATTACTTCACTCACAATACACTTAACAACTTTTATTAAAACTCTTATCGAATATTCCCAAGGAAAAAATTGAGGGACAGATGGAGTATTAGATAATTGGTAGAATATTTGTTAATTTATTCAAAATAACTGCTACTTTTATTTAAAAAATTATCACTTTTAATCATAATAATAATCATTTTATCATAAACATTGTAACTTATATTTAAAATTATTTAGAAGTAACTATTACTAATACCTATGATGGATCGGATAATAGATTGGATCCGACTCACACATAACGAGGGAAAGCTTACATTTTTGTCATAATTTTATCATTGGCTGTTCGAATATATTTCATCCACCCAAAAATTTGTTTATAATTTTTAATTTTAGTATGTTCCTCAAATTTATTCTATTTCTATTTATAAAAATTAATCTATAAAATACTTTTTTCTTATTACCTTCATTATCTTTTATTTATATATTTTTATCACCCATCACTATCCTTATTTATTATCTTTAAAAATACCAATTATTTATTTATTTTTATTATTCAGAATCCATCACTAATTAAATTAATACTCCCTCGTCCCATTTAAAATGTCCTACTTTCCTTTTTGGGTGTCCCATTACAAATGTCTCATTCCATTTGAAATAATTAACCTTCAAAAGTGTGGACCCTACCCACTTTTTAACACTTTAACTACTTTATACCTTTCTCCTAAATAACCGGTTCCAAAAGAAATGGGACGTTTTAAGTGGGACGGAGGGAGTATAACATTAGATATGATCAAATTGGCTTAACTATCCTTCTCGGTTTGACAACTACTGGTAGTACCGTGTACGTGTGTCGGTCTATGATAGAGTGGTTAATAACTGAGGTCAAAGGTCTCGGATTCGAGTCTATCATGATACGATCTTTAAAATTTTTGTATTTAATTACCCCAAAAAAAAAAATACTGGTAGTACCCCTGTCTCACGCACGCAAGCACGCACGCACCGTCGTCTCCACCCACCAAAAACTGAAATCAAAGATCTAAAATCCCTACGATGGAGGCTGAACCGTCGACTAAGGAGCGCGTCTCCTCTGCAGAAGCAGTCATGCTTGGAGCTTTAGCTCCTGGCGTCAACGTCTGTACTCTATACATCACATACTACTTTTTTAGTTTAATCAAGATTCAAAATCCTCTCTTTATTTCAGCCAGATTTTTCTCAAATAGAAAAGGGTAAAATAGCTCTGATCTTCCTCTGCTAAAATTTCAGGGTGCCACCTGGAACACTCTAAAGATGGCGTTTCTGATGCTGGGCGTCTGCCTCGCTGCTATGCTCGGATTAGCGTTTTCCTCCAGCGACTCTTCCTTAGTGTTCCATGTCGCCTTCCTTGTACTCATCGCTGCCACTCTTTTCGTGCTTCTTAGCGGGTGGGTATTCAAAATATAAATCTCTTCCCTATGTGCCAGACAAGGAGAAGGAAAGGGTTTTTTCTATGTGCCAGACAAGGAGGAGGGGTAGTGTAACCGGGCATAGAATTTTATTCACACGGAGTCGTTGTTGTTGAGTTGTGTTCTTCTGTATTGATCTGTGACCTATCGTTGGCTCATGAGACTTAGATCATAGTGCACTCTAGGTCTTCGACAATATTTCCCAATGAGAACTAGTTACGAAGAGTTAGATTCACGATTAATTTTATGTCTTCTTTTGTTGCTATCTTTCATTCTTCTGAGATTAGTGCCAGTCTAAATCTTGCTGTTTTGATTGATTTGTGTATGGATCCCGATCAATGCATAATTTATTTTTTTTCGAAAATGTTAATGTTCATAGTAAATTCTGGGAATTTCCATCCGTTTTAGTTCTTCATGGACTAGTTAGATATTATCTTGTAGGGGTGATGCCCTTTTTCTTTGACCTTTGTTATGTTTGTAATTCTCAGGCAGATTCATGATTACCTTTTTGTTTCAGGTGTCTAAATTAACTGCTGAAATGAGAGCTGTTTAGTAGTTATTTCATGCTCTACTTATATCCACATTATTAATGGGTATGTTGATTAATAGGTGTCCTAACATTTCACTGTCTGTGTTTTGTAGCTTCCTCGCGGAGACGGGCCTTGTCTCAATCGAGCATCAGATGCAGGAGATTGGCTTAGGAAATAAAGATGCAGGGAACAGCAGCAAGAAAAGCAACTGATTTTTTATTTTTATTTTGGACTACTACATCAGACAGTTCATATCACTAAGACCTTGCAACAAAGAAAAACAACTGATTTTTTTGATTTTGGACTACTACATCATACAGTTCATATCACTAAGACCTTACAACAAAGATCAATACAGCTTACTTGGATTGTTACAAGTGAAAATCTATACGCACGAGAAGAGGAAAAATGACTGTTAGATGATTGTTGTGCGCTTCTGCAGCTTCAGGCTCGCCTATCTTCCTTCTTCTCTGACTTATCCTTTTTGGTCTTGATGAAGCAGAAGCATGAGCAGCAAGGTAACCTGAACAGGAACTTCATTACTTCTCAGTTTTTGGATGACTTTTAACTTATTTTGCAGATCACCGCACTTATAGAGGAGAAAATCTTGTAATCTCATGTACCAATACATTGTGATTCTATTCCTTCCAGATAATAAGATGCTTAGGTTCTTCTATACACAATTGAGACTTCGATTCTTAACTTGTTCCACTCAATATCAATATTAGTTTATTATATCCATTTGTGGGCTGCAAAAGTGGATTCAGTTTTGCATTATTTTTTATCTCGTCGTGTTCGATCGTTTTATTACTTTCAAATTCTTTCAACTCTCTCTGCGAAGACAGGATAAGAAGTCGAGGGCAAATATTGAAATTTGAAAGAGCACTAGCCAGTAGTTCGTGCTGCAAGTTGCAGAGTTAGGGAAGCAAGAGTGATTTATTGTAGTGATGAAGTTACAAAAGTAATGCCAAACTGCACCGTGTTTTGAGCTATATGCCATGGCTCGTCTGACATTATCACTATTTTTAAGTTAAAGGTAGCAAATCAACGTGTTGTGATGCTAACTCATTTTCAACATATTTGTGTTAAAATTCATATCAGCATTTGACAAGCCAGATAATCTAAATTGAATTTTTGGAACATTTTTATTAGCTTTGTGATCATTTGAGTAGTTAATTGTAATTGTGTATACTTCATGACATTTTTGGTTAAAAGATCGATATATAGATTGGGTATTTGGTTGTAATTACTAATTTTGTATAATTCAGAACATCTATTTCATGTTTAAAAAGGGAGTTTTGAATTTAAAATCAATTGCAAATTGACTAGACTGACAATTTCGTAAATTAAAATGAATTCCGTGTCACAATTTTTGGAGAAAAATGGGTTTCTCCAATTAGTGACCGACTTCTTCTGCGCGGAGTGATTATTTGAGATGTTTTTGTTTATTTTATTTTTATTTCTTTTTCTTATCTTTCATTTATTTATTTATTTCAAAAAATTGTACAATTTGAGTAATGATGTCATATATGTATATCGAATTGAAGATCATGACAAGAACTTTAATAAGACATCTGATATGTAAGAAATGAATTTGAGATGAGAAGTTATTATCATTCACAAAAACTTCGTCCGTGTCGTACGAACGGACAAAAATATAATTTGTTGTTAAGAAAAGTATCATTTGTTTTTTTTACCCTATAATTTAGAAAGTATCATTTATATTAAAAAAAATTATCATTTACATAGAAAAAATATATTAAAGTCCGCATGTACGGATAGATGTATAGAAGACCACCTCATTATCGTTTGGGGTTGGTTTAAGATAGATTTTTAAATTACTTTTTAGTTTTTCTTTTCCAATAAATTTTTGTTGTGGTGATCGATTTATTTTCAGTGTTGTTTTTTCTTTTTCTTTTCCTTGTTCTTTTCTTTTCCTTTCATGTTGAATTAGAATTTTTTTCCCATTTTCTTAATTATTGTTCTAATTATTAATTATAATTTTACGATATTGATTATGGAAGTATTTGTTACTTCCTCCGTCACCCAAATATAATTCTATGAATCTTCGGCACAAGTTTTAATAAAAATTGTTGAATGAATTATGAATGGAGTAAGGATCCCACAATAATATAATATTAAATTAGTTAGTGATGGGTATAGGTGGTAAAAAGTGTAAATAAATAGGTTGTTGAGGATAAAAAAGAGAAATAGTGATGTATCATGTGTGGTAAAAGGTGTAAATAAAGAATATTATTGAAAGTAAAATTGGGAAGATAGTTACCATAAATAGGTAGGAAGGAAATTGAGGGACGTCTCAAAAAAGAAAACTATGAAAGAAAATGGGAGACGGAGGAATATTAGAGTAGACATATTATAATATTAAAATCAATTAAATAAGAAAAATATTAGAAATAACACATGAATAATAATAATAATAATAATAATAATAATAATAATAATAATAATAATAATAATAATTTAGTGGAATTCTTTTGAAGTTGCTTTTTAGATACGTGGTTACTAGGGGTGCTTATACGGTATCGGTTTCGGTTAATCGAGAACCGAACCAAAAATCGATTATCGGTTAATCGATAACCTACTTTTTCGGTTTCGCCGGGTATCGATTATCCCCTTTAAGTGAATTTCGGTTATCGGGTATAACCGATTAACCGACAGTTATACCCGATTAACCGAAATTAATATATATATATATATATATATATATATATATATATAAAATTAATTATTAAGTAAAAATTATTTAATTTAATATTATAATTTCGGTAATATTTGAAATAATTTTGGTTATTTTTTTGTCAATTTTGGTTATTTTTTTTAATTTTAATATTAATTTCGGTTAACCGTTAACCGAACCGACTAATCGAATCGGTTAATCGATTAATCGATCAGTGTCGTTTCGGTTAACTATTTTTTGTTGAACCGAAACCGAACCAAATCTCACTCCTAGTGGTTACAACCATCTGTAGTGGATACCAACTTTTATCAAATATGTTTTAGATGGAGAACTGCATTTATCATATATTTAATTGCTTAATATAAATTTATGTTATATTTTTTATAGTGTGATTTTTTTGTATAGTATCTATAAATATACTATGTTTTTTTTCATAATTAGATAATTTTTGTTTTATTTTGTAATATTATATAATTCAACATGGGTTTATTATGTGATATTTATTTTATTTTACATTAACATCTCGATCTACGGGAAATAAAATTGAATACCCAAACTATCAACTTTTAATAATTACATTCTAGGATTCGATTTCAGACGATGAAAATCTTATATGTCACAGCAGAAGCTAAGCTGGATTCTTAAAAAGTTAATTAAAAATGAGTAGGCATCATAATAATGTATTCATTAGCATGATGCCAATTACATTTTTTTACTTTAAAACGATGTCGTTTTGATGCCAAATTATTTTTAGTTTATATTATTGAAATCCAACATCATAAGTATGATTTTTTCCGTCACGTAGGATTTCATCGTCGAAAATCAAACCTGATAAGATAATTGTTAAAAGTTAGATAGTTAGGGTATTTAATTGTTATTTTTCGATTATCCTTTTTAAAAGATTAATAGTTTGAATGTAATTTTTCCTTCTATTTTTTTTAATACAACTATAAATGATTTACAAAATGAAACATTTTAATATTTCTAACATTTATGTGTCAGTTTTAGATATCTTAAATTTTTAAATTTTAGTCATGTCTATCTACCATTTTTTTTATTTTAACTATAACTATTATCGGGCATTGTATGAATTATAGATCTAATTTTTTGTTAACTACTCTAATAACGTCAAGCACACAACAGTACATTCACCCATTCACGCTTCTTTTTTCCCGTAAATCCGTAAAGCACAAACCCAAAATTTTCAAATTATCCTGTAACACTCACACATGAACCATCATTTAAATGAATATCTCAAAATCAAACCTAAATTATATATATTAAACCCTAATTACTTAAAATAAGTGAAAAAAGAAAATTCTCAATCTTAGAGTGGAGGCGGATGGGATAGAGACGGATGCTGGGCAGAATATACGGGCTTAGAGACCGTCACGAAATAAGAGAATTGTATTATAAAATAGCATCGTAATTTTGAATTACTTTATATAAATTTTAATTTCAATGCATGCAATTTCTTAACAAAATTGGCACCGGATGGAATTCAGAATCGCTTCCTGACGTTGCGGACCACCGAATCTCACATGAGATTTGTTTAAAAGGTTAGATCTATAATTTAAAATTTATATTGAATTTTACACTTAAAAAGTAAATATATGACTTATCAAAATATTTCGAAAATACCCCTAAAAATATTCGAAAATAATCTAGTGAATCAGATCATTTTTAAGGTCGTATTTATTCTTATTTCTCCATCGATTTTAGATCGAAATTATGCTAACAAACGTTGTTGCTCAAAGTTTGATATGCAATCTATAGTACGATTTTGTATTTAAAAGATTGAGCCAGCGAACGTTGTGACTCAAAGTTTGATTAAATTTACAATTATAGAAACAAAATTTTGAATTTGAATATGATGACCCAATTTTTATTCATGGTTTCGCTTTAAATACAGTTCCGTAAAGCATTGAAAGTTGGATAATACTTTCTACAATCTACATTTATTTGATTTTCAAATTGTTGATTATTTACAGAAGCGCTCTCCTATTCACCATGCGCACAAATTAACATATCAATTAATGTGACAATGCCACATGGACATGAGAGCCAACCCTTGAGCCATCATATTTATTTCTTACTCAAATTGCCATTGTTACATCCCAATATTATAGAAACTATTATTTTTTAGAGTTATGCTACTCGGTCATAATGTGTCAGTCAGATTCAGCTTTATTGAATGAAAAAAATCGTTTATTTAATGTTTGATCTGTTAAAAAATTGGTTTAACATTAAAATCATCTCATGGAATTATATTTTTGCCCCTATCGAATGAAAAATTTAAATTTAAAATAATAAATTTAATACTTTTCAGAATAGGTGGGAAAATGATATTTATATAAAAATGATTTACACATTAACTTAATATTATTATTTTATTAATTAATTATATTGATAATTACTAAAGTATCTCCGTGTGGCCAGACATAATGTGGTCGCATAATTATTTTATTAATTAATTATATTATTAATCAATTATATTGATAATTACTGATGATACATTCTTATTAATTACAATACAAAGAAATTTAATTTAAAGCATAATATTCAAAGCAATTCAATTGGAACTTGACCGAAATCGAGTCAACTCGATTAGTACATTTTTGGTTTTAATTAAGAAAAAAACATTTGTCTCCCTCACATCTCCTAAAAATAATTTAATCTCAATATGTCTTCTTAATTTTAAAGAATTGAAGCTGAACGACATATGAACCTAAATTCAGGAGAAGTGACCGAAGCAGATTTCATAACGCATCCGACTTTCGAAAAACTGTATTTAGTAACGCTTGTCACATTGCGCCAGCAGCGCCACAACTCAGCATAATTCACCAGAAATTCAAAATTAATTAAATTTTGCATTATCAAATATCACTTGCTTTTTTTTTGTGGATGCGGTATTAAATTATAATAATGATTGATCCAATCCTAAGAAAATCTTATTTAATCCCGTTTTAAGCCACACATGGACAAAATCACTTTGTTTTTATTGAACAACAATAAAGTATCGGTCGCGGTTCGTCTGTTTGGAAAACTTCCATTCGTATTCAACCACCACCGGGGTATTATTTATAATTCAATTAATTTTCCTCTATTTCGTGTATTTGAAATTAAATGAACAACCTGAGTTCCATTTTCAATTCTCTTTTGTATATAATTAAAAATATAAAGGAATATGACTTTATGGGTTACAAAGGTAAATTGGCTAGAGAATATGGGATCAAACTAAAATAAAATAAAATCACCAAACTATTGTTTTATTAGAAAAAGGAAAATATTGGCTGGAAAAGGATAAAAATCCGAGACGTGGCTGGAAAAGGATAAAAATCCGAGACGGTAGTCACTGCTTTCTCTCACTAAAACTGCTTTCTCTCTCCCTCTATTAGATTGTGATTATATAATAAAGGTTTATTGTAGGTTTGCACTCTTTTTTTGTTTTTTTCTCTGGGTGTACCATTTTGCATGGCTTTGGCACCAACTTCCTTCGCTCACACCTCCATCACCACCACCCCCTACTCTCTCACTTTTCACACCCAAAACTCCCTCAATTTATTGCTTTAAATCAAACGATTTTGCCTTTTAGTTGAAGGTTCATGCTTTCCGCTTCTTATATGTACAAACAACCCGGATTCCTGCTGCCGTTTTGCTACTTCATTGTCCTCTTAATCGTCTGCGTCTCTTTGTTTTTGTGAAGCGGAGAATTTTGGTTTCTGTTATCATGGAAGAGTGGGATGCTCAGAAGATGTGAGTTTCTGTGGAAAAGTAGTTCAATGCTACTACTTTTTTGTTTATTTTTCAGAAATTATTTGATTTTTTCCCTATTCGTCTGAGGGTTTGTGTTTATTGATTTTGATTTTCTTTTTCCTCCTTTTTTTTCGTGTCCTTTGGAGTCGGATGCTTGGGCCTTTTGAAAAAAAAAAATTAAAAGAAAACGTTTCTCTTTGCAGGTTGGACTTGTACATTTACGATTATTTGGTGAGAAAGAACATGCATACAACTGCTGAAATCTTAGCCAATGAGGCTGATATTCAGCCCAAGTCTGTTGGTATATCACTTCTTCTTTTGAGATCCTTTAATTTGCTTTAGAACTCTGATATTTCTTAAATTTAATGTATCTATAAATGGAAGAAGTAGATCTGTGCTTGATTTAACGAAATAATGTTTTCCTTCCCATAAAAAGGAAAAGGAACTTGATTTATCGCTTATTTATCTCTAATTAATGTGTGTTGTTTTTGTTTATGACTTTAACTTATGTATTGTGAAGTGTATCTCAGTCGCTTAATTAACTTTGTAGAATCTTTTTTTAGTGGAACAGGTAAACAAAATTGATTAGTAATTGCATGTACTTTGCATCTTTTAAAAATCATTTTTCATATGACAACTAATGCTGTTTGCATTGTTGATTCTCCACCGATTCGATTGGTTTTTAGTCAATTATGACTTAGTACAATCTGATTATAGAATGATCTGTCATGTATGTTGATCCAATCTGGCTAAATAATCTGATCACACTGCTATCAAGTTGTAACATTAATTTTGGTTCATTACACTCCACATTAATTGAAAGTTGTTGTGACAAATCACATAAATTTTTGAGTGCTCATCTTCATATTTCACATCTTCTTCTCCAGTTATCAATCCTCCCGAAGGATTTCTGTCAGAGTGGTGGTCCTTGTTTTGGGATGTATACTCTTCTCGACTTCCGAAGAATCCTCAGGGAGAACAAGCCAGTACATCACAGGTTTTTCGAATTTTCTTCTATTTGTTTCTAAGAACTTGTTTGATTTCATTATTGTATTAACAAAGGTCATGATGCATTGAATTTGTTTTTGTTTTAACTTTCAGCCACCTCTGAATGATGTCTCTGTGCTGCAAAATGCTCGGCCTGATTCTGGGGTGCCAGACGTCAGCTATATGCTGCAGAACATCTGTCCAACAACGCCTATGTCAGGACTTCCTAATCTGCTTCAGACAGTCAATCCAACACCAATACCAAATATGGGAAGTTTGCTGCAAAATGCTTTTCCGGCTATGGTGATGCCGAATATGGACTTCACCACAAATCAGTTTGGACAAAATCCTATGTCGATTTCAGACAACCCTATGAGGCAGGAGCAAATCATGGCAGGTTTGATTGCTCAAAGAGCGCGTGAGCAAGAGCATCTTAGGCTTCCTCCAAGGAGCCTTGATGCTAACTCGAATGTTCTTAATGTTGATCATTTAGCTAGCATGTTGCCATTGGCAAGCAGTTCAAGGTAATATGATATGAATGTTGTCTGTCTACTGGTTTAAAATACTAACTTCTTCCGCCCTCATCAAGGAGGTGATTCTGCAAAGGCTGATTTTATTTTTCTTGGGATTGATAGTATGACTAAATGTCTGCTGCATGTTATAACTTGTATCTCTATCTGCAATAATTTGTTTTGAGGAAGCAGAAAGATCTTTATAACCAGGTTTTTGAAGTGATAAATGGTCAATGGTTGAATTCAAGATCTTAATATGTTCTTTAATGTGAAATATGGTCTTGCAGCCGTCGTCAGAAGAAAGTTAGTAGCAAGCGGCAGTATCCTGTTATCAATGTATGCCTATTTTCACAAACAATAGCCCGTGTGTTATCACAGGAAACGGATTTGAGATATACGATGTGTTTTGCAGGATGTCAACTATGGTACTGGTTCGAGGGGATCCATCCCTTCGGAGCTAACTCCTTATGCACCAAAGCTGATACAAGATGACATAGGACATGCAGATGCTGGTTTGTACACTTGACAGTTTAAAATTACTATTATCTTTCCTATGCTTGGGTCATATGTTTTCCATGTTTAATATTTGCATTATCTTTCTTGTTAACTTGCATAAAAGATGCATGCAACATGCATATACTCCCCGGAGAGTTCATTTCCAGTGGTTGAAAATCGAGGTATAGCCTTGAAGGAATGCTAATTCTATACATATGCTGAACAGTATGTGGCTTCCATGTTCTCTCTGCTAAGTTCACTGAGATACTTTTAGAAGCTTTGATACAATAAATGTCCATTTTATGAAGACCAATCTTGGACTAGAGTTATTTTCATATACACATAATCAAACTGCTGCACACTCTTAAAAGTGCCTTTTCACAGTTATGATAATTTATGCTATACCCAAAATTTCATGGTTAACCATTTTTACTCTTTTTACATGTAATCTCTTTCCCTAGAAACTCTCTTTAGGCTACGAATTAGGAACATTGATTCTGGCATGGGTTATGAAGAACTTGACAGGTTATGTGCATGTCAAGTTCCTCAGAAGATGGTTCAAAGAGAGGATACTGATTGAATCTTAGGGGCCTAATGAAGTGCTTGCATTTCTTGTAAAAAATGTATAGTTAAATTGGAGGAGTGTGTAACCATTTCCCTATGGAATCACTGTTTCATGCACTTGCAAGTTATGTGAAAATACACTTAGTGTATATGATTATCTCACTCTGGTTGGTCTAGGACAGAACGTCGAGTTCTATCCTATTATTTTGGAGTTTCCTGGTTGGTCATATTGATAGCCAATTTCTGTCAATCTGGTTTAGGCTCTTCAGCAAGTTCCAACTCTGCGTGTCCTGATACCAGCTCCTGAATCAAGATTTGATGCTCATGCATTAAGCAGCCCGAGCTATGAATATTTTCTCAGTTTATTCTTGGCCTTTTAAGATAACTTTGGCCTTCTATAGTGAAAATCGTCTTTCCCTGGATTAATGTTTGTCTATAGTAAGGAAGTGCTTGTGAAAACCCTTCTTGATGTTTGTACAAGAGGCAGACTATTTGTTTTCTTGTTTTCTGAAAGCTGTCGGGTGATCTTTGTTCAATTTTGGTTTCAGTAATTTTCTCATGATTATTTGGATGCTTTCTACGTAAAGAGAAAATTTATAATTAGTTGGCAGTATCTTGGAGTTAGCTTCCATAATCTAAAGTAAGAAAGTTAAGACCAAAGAGGACCTTATGTAGAAAGAAGAGCGATACACAGGGAAACTTTCAAACATTAGTATGCCCGATGACTATTCTGATTACCTAGTAAATACCAAATGTTTGGCATTAATAGCATAGTAGAAGCAACGGGTATGCTGAAAAAGGGAATATTAAAAGTGCTACCACTAGTGATGAGGTCAAGATGATTCTAATGGTAACATTATGGTTTGGTTGGAGACTTGGTCCTGATGTTGCCATTATTATAAGTATCTACATCGATTATGTTGTGAGGGTGGGCGAGAAGGGAGCTTGGTGTCAATGTGTCATATTGGTACTCGGTAGTGACAATCTGAAGGAATCAAAGGTGATAGCATTGAGTTTTCTCAAAATCAGTTACTTTGCTTTAAGATGGTGCAGTGGAATGGATGCATAGTGTTGGGTTGTAGTCATTACAAGAACTTTGGTTCAACTATAGGGTAATCATCGACATTCATTCAATAACTGGTGCAACACGAAAAAAGTGTGTGAGCATGGGCTTCGTTAGGTTCCACCTTGGGGCATTAAGAACCACTCATTGAAGTTTGGATTTAGCCTCAAATTTGTCGGGTCCCTCCGGTCATGTCTCGAAAGCTTCTCTAACTTAACCTGGTGCATGATTATGTAGCCAAACTTGTATTGCTCCTTTAATCACTCGATATCATCATCATCATCAATTCATCATCATGAAAACCCATCTTTCTGTTATTTCTTGAGCCTTCCTCATCAACGTTGGACCAAATATCACTTAAGTCATGAAGGCTCACCAAAGTCGTAATAATCATACTCCTAAAAATAGTAACTACAAAGATTGTCATACTACTTATGTATAACTAATAAAAGTATGGTACCTTTAGTGATTATAGGCGGATCAATCATGTTTGTTGTGTGATCTCACCTTTGATTACTATGGGTGGATCAAAGCTTTGACCGACTCACTCCTTTTTATTTGACAATCTATTCTTCCAAATGAAAATTCATTACAAGAGAGATCATCTTTGCGCTTTAAAATTAAACATTTGATCCTTATCTATTTCTCCATAAGGAAATTGCCGCAAAATTAAATCCTTCACTTTCGGGGAACCACTCATTCTAAAACCAACATTTTCAAGCAAAATCTACACTTCCATAAAAGATAGTCTTTTCTAACTTTGAGACTTGTAGGAATTTCCAAATTCGTGTAGCTCTCAAAAAAGTTATTAGTGGAATATACTCAAAAGGTAGGACATAAAAGTTATTGAATATTACATTTAGCACGTTATGTTGTACGTAAATGATTGAGACGAGAATATATTTAATGAGAGATTTTTACGCACTTGGCAAGTGGTGTTAATGTGCAATGCTTAGATGCAAGAATAGAATTTTGTACTATATATAGAAACACTTCGAACTATATCTCACATGTTTTCTATAGTTGTACATATGCTAATCCATGATGCTATCTTTTGGGGAAAAGATTGGTTGTACTCCCTAATTCGTTGTCTATTAAGCGACTATTCTTCCAACTTCCCACCTTCTAATCATAAGCTCAACAACGGACACTTTCACAATCGAACTCTCTTTTATTTTTGGACTTAAGGGTTAATCTCCTACCAATAGCAAGAACGTTTTTTCAAGTTATAAGTGGGATTTTTTTACTCAAAGTTATCAACCTAATCGATCCAAACTTAGAGCACAACTTGATAACGTGCAATACGAGATTCTCACATAGAATCTCAAACTCTACAAAAATGTTTCAATTTAAGGATGCTTCTGTACTCGAACTCTCCTTTGTCTTTGTGCTCATAGGCTAACTTCCTTTGGTAGCAAGAAAAGCATCTTTTCAATATTAACTTAATTGGTCCAGACCTACAACACGCTTATGTAATGTGCAACACGAGATCCTACCATAGATACTCGAACTATATATAAATGCTCGAAACTATAACTCAAGACGAATAGTCTTACATATTTTCTATAATTTCTCATGTGATGATTATCCATGCTAGCTTTTGGGAAAAGATCAATCATGTTCCTTAAATAAATTTTATTTGTTATTGTTGAGAGAGTCAGAGACTATATCTTTTGCTTGGCACCGTCTAATCACTTAAATCGGCTTTTTTCCAACTTTAGAGGAGCTTTTGCAACGAAACTCCTTGCACTCAATGGTTACTTTCCTTTGGTAGCAAAAGTAACTTGATTTTTTCAAGTTATAATTGGAGAAGTGTTTCTCAAAGTTATAAACTTAATTGGTCCAAACTGATGCCAATAGAATGACTTATGCCATGGAGGAGTTCAAATCTAACATAATAGAATAAAGATATTCCAATATTCGTATAACATCAATAATTAACTAGAATATTGAAATTTCTCATAAGAAAGGTACATTATTAACTAGGAAGTGGAAGAGCATCTCAAATTGAATGTTTTAGGAATTGCAAAAAGGGGATAAAAATTTCCTTATGCATATAATATTACTAAAATAAAGCCAATGATTAACATATTGGTTGGTATGGCTTTAGTTATAGTCATTTCAATGATGGAAACCAATATTGTTAATATGTTATAGGAACATAGAGACCCTTGGTTTTAGCCACTTTAGAGTAAATTGAATTTCCTTTAGGCACTTTTACAAGATAGAGAAAGGTACTCAAAATCATATATGAAATGAAGTGTCTACCCTTACCTAACGTCGATATGGTTTGATCTTCAAGACACTTTTCCTCGAGGCAAGTGTGTCTTAAAGGCCATTGTTCTTTGAGAGCTCTGTACAAGTGTGTTTGTCTATAATGCTCGAGGTTCTAGGCTTAAGGCTTCAAACAAGTGTGGCTGAATCAAGACATACATAGGTTTCTTGTAGTCTATTTTATGCCTACAATTGCTAAATTTCTTTTCTGTAAATTTTGTTCTTTTTTGGGCAGAAGTGGCTAGATTTCAATTCCTTTGGTTAGTGAGAACAATTAGAAGCATATGACAACAAGAAGTATAGCAAATTAAAGGTTGGTTAGCCCAAAATAGTTCGACTAGAGTTGATGTTGGTAATATTTTCAGGGACTGTGAAGGCAAGAGGTTATTGTAGAAAGAAAATAAACAGAATTTCATTGCCATATTTGAATCCTGGATAAGATGTTGGGTAAGGCCTTAATGGTGTAACCAGTTATTTTGGTGGCTTGTACTTGCATGCATACAAATAAATCTAAGTAAAGGACACAGTTACCAATTCTACATTATTTTCCATTTATTTATTCATTCCTAAAAAAATTATTTTATTTTAATGCAAAACATCATTGGCATGTTATCTCAATTTGGATCCTTTTTTGCACCCGTTTCTTCGGCTCCATGTTCCATTGCACTGGATGATGCAATGAATTTCAGCTTACATGATTCAAGCGCACATGGAATCATTTGTTTTTATGCAAATATAGCATTTTTTAATACCTATTCTCTTTCTAATCTACAAAAATTCTTCCCACTCTCATGGACCTATCCTGGCTTGGCTGAATATGCAGCAGTTCATAATTTTATCAATTTCAAATCTTAGTTTGGGCCTTGAATTCTGACGTTGTCTAAAGCTTCCAGGGGTAAGTGTTATCTAAGGTGTTTTAGTCTCCCCTAGTAGGAATTCATTAGATAAGCTGACAAGAGAAATGTTGATGAACTTATTATCTCATTTATATCTCATTTATGAATTCACCTAAGTTTTATGGGTGCTTGGGCAACGTTGCTCAGATATGCATTGTTATGGCAAAGTAAATTATTAGATAAAGGAGCTAACCATATATTACCAAACTGCAATAGTTTACGTCAATCTTGGTATGTTTCTGGTGTAGCCATTGCCATAAATTTGGTGATATAACTTGTGCCTATTATTAGATGTGATAATTATGAATTGGTTATGAATATTTTAGGTTTCCTATATCTTCTGGATTGCTCCCTTTGATTGTTCCTTTTCAATTCAATCTTTCAGGAAGGAAGATATTAGAGAAAATATCATCGCATGGGCGTTCTTCACCTGTAAGACCATGCAATTTAGCATGTCAAAGATGCTTTTGGCTGCTGCAAGACTGGCCCTAACTGTTTTTCTTTCCAGAGCTCAAATATTAATTCTTGATGACTTCATGTTAGGTATTCAGTTCTGCTGATAACGGTCCAGTGTCGAATCAACAGAAGAAAAATTCATCTCCATCAGAAATCTGTCGAGAACACAGCTCATCTGACTTGGCAGCACAGGCATCGAAAAAGCTTATAATATCTGCATCTGAAAATCCAACCAAGATGGCCAGTCCTACTATCTCTAATGATAGTTCAAAGGGGAAAGGTGTACAAGTAAGTTGGAATGTCATTTAATATTGAAGTAGTCATGTTTGTTAGCTTCTTTTCTAAGAAACTGTTCTTCATGATCAAGGGTGCCTACCATCATGTCGGCTTTTGCAGTGTTAACATTGAGCAGAATCTCTTGATATTAGCCTCATGGTTGTGGTGTGGTATCATTTATTGGCAGATTTTGTTTTAGATGTACATTATTGCTTAGGTTTGTTTCTCACTGTTGGTTTATTAACTTTTAAGACTACTTAGTTTCTTCATGAAACATGCTCGTGTATCTATATTACATACACATACCCATGCTTGCATTTGTGTAGTCTCTGGATAAAGTCTAAGCTGAGAAATCATGGAGTCGGTTTCTTGTGTCAGTCATTTGCTTCTTTGTCTTTCCGGAAAAGTGGGTTTTAAGACCTGGTGCTTCTTGGAGAGAGAGAAACATTTTAGTTTTGTCCAGAATTGTGATCTTAAAGCGAATAAATTTTTTATGCAAAATTTTGTTTTTTATTTGTAGATTGAAAGGAATACAGAATCAGAGGGGCCATTGGATGAGGAAATAGCATCTTTTTTCTCAAATGATGAAGCTGCTGACAATATGAGCATTTCCTTCACGCACACTTCAGTTCAAAAACAGAAGGAGCAGCAAGGTAAGTTTCACTTTCATGTAAAGATTTGCTCCTATGATGACCTCTGTCAATGTACGGATCTATCTGAATAGGGTTGAAGGGGATACATGTTTAAGAAGAAAGCATAATGCATAGAGCTGAATTTATGGGCAATATTATAAATGTCAAACTTAAGGTAGAGGTCATCATGCAATGACTAATGTAGATGGAAAGAATTTCTGGTTATTTGTTAGCCATTTCTGTGATTGTGAAGTGACTAGTGTAGATGGCAAGAAATTCTGGTAATCTGTTAGCCATTTCTCTGAAACTGAAGTTGTATGGTCCATGAATGGGAAGATGCTAATGCATGGCTGCAGTGGGGTATTCATACAGTTTAATTTGTTTTTATTTCTATTTTAATTTTTGGCAGACTTTCCTTTCGGACCAGTCAGAAGTCTCCACCCAAGTAATAACAAGCTATCGTGTTGCGATTTCTCAACCCAAGGGAAATTCTTAGCTGCTGCTGGGCATGAGAAAAAGGTTCTGCAGTTTAGTTCATCCTGAAATTCTGTTTTAACATAGTACGAATTCTTTAGTGATTGAAGTTATTATATCGTAACAGGTGTTCATTTGGAACTTGAAGCAATCAACCAGATATTCTATCCAAGGGCATACTCAACTCATTACAGATATCCGTTTTAAGCCAAATTCCTCTATGTTTGCAACTTCCTCCTTTGATAAAATTGTGAAGATATGGGATGCAGTCAATGTAATAACTCTTCCCTTATAACTTCTATTTTCTCGCCTTTCAGATGTTGCTTTTCAGCATTGCTAATAATTTTTCACTGGATCATATGCTATGCATCTAATAACTTTTATTTGGAATCCGCAAGCAAGATATTTCATCATTGATGCAACTGGTTGTCAATGATCATGATTTAGATCCCTTGCACTTTCTCCGAGTTTCTTTTCCTATTTTCCTCCTTTCTACAAACCTTGGAGATTTTGAGCTGTGTGTTCTGTTGTCCTCTGAGAGTAACTTAGCTTAAATGTTGACTGAAAGCAGATAGTAAATATGCTCACCTATTTTCACCGCTCTGCTGTTTTAGACAAAAAAGATACCTTACAACCTTGTTGGGCATGCGGATCAAGTGATGTCGGTGGATATCCACCCGAGAAAGACCAATCTAGTGTGCTCTTGTGATTGCAGTGACGAGATCAGATTATGGAATGCCAAAGAATCTGCTTGCTTTCGCTATTTCAAGGTCAGCTTGTGTAATTTCCTTGAATGACTTTTACATGTGTGCTGTTTAGATTAATGCTTCATCTTTCTCTTATCATTCTGTTTTTTCTGCAATAATATTGCTGATATATTAAGAGGATGTTTGGCTGAGGTTATAAGTTCTTTAAAACAAATTACAAGGTTTATCGAAGTGTTTGACAATTATATATAATAATATCTTATTTCCTCACAATAAAATTTTGAAGCATATAAGCTCTTTTTAGAAAAGAAAGGGGACCCCAACTTTTAATTACTAACATCTTCAAACACTCCTACAATTTATCTTTAAGTAATCATCTTATAAGATGGAGGACTATGTATAGCCAAACATCCCCTAACCGTTTCCTTTCTCCATACGGTTAACTAAGTGGCTAAGTATGAAGTTTTCACTTCTGCATTTTCTTCAGCTTGTATTGTGCAGAGTTTTTAGATATGTCAGGCGGCATTTCATTAGCTGAGTTGCAGATTTATCTGATTTAAAATGTGTAAAATCTGGGAATTAAAAGAGCCTAATATGTCATCAAAGTAAAAACAAGTAGTGGATTTTCTTAACTTGTTCTGATTTTGAGTTTTGATGGTTGAATAATGTCAGGAGCTAATAGACAGGTGAGGTTCCAGCCTCGACATGGCAACCTCTTGGCAGCTGCTACTGGTAATGTTATCAATCTCATCGACGTGGAAACTGGCATGATACAATACCGCTTTGAGGTAGACTCCGACATATGTAGATAATTATACATACTTATCTTGTGAGATGCATGAATTCATATTGGTAGCATGCATGTTTACCTTAATTACCTGCAGGGACATGAAAAGGATGTTCGTACACTATGCTGGGATATATGTGGAGAATATCTGGTTTCGACCAGTCAGGACAGCACACGCATATGGTCGATTGTAGCAGGTGGAAAATGTATACATGAGTTGGCTTCTTGTGGAAGGGACTTCTCGTCGTGCACCTTCCACCCTGCTTACTCTCAAGTTGTGGCTGTGGGTTCCTACGAGGTATGCCGCTGCATTATCTAGCTTGTAATTGTGTTTTATTGGAATTAATTTTATTATATTGCACTGTGCAGTCTATTTATATCTGGAATCCGACGATGGGAAACAGGACGTGGAGGTTCCATGGTCATCAAGGTATAGTATCTGCAATGGCGAATGCACCGGAGACGAACATGATCGCCTCCGTCAGCCATGACCAGTGGGTCAAGTTGTGGAAGTAGGTTGCATACAATACAAACAAAACATATATACATGTAATATATATAGTTTAATTTGTGCTAGAAACCAAACTGCTCCTTTGTGGCTGGACTTTAAACAAGTACTGCTTATAAGTGTATGTTGCTTACTAAATTGTGTGTTCGTAATATAAATTAATGATGGAATGCAGGGTCGTTGAAATTATGGATACAGGATTCTGTTGATAAATTGATCCAAGTTTTCTTTATGAAAGTAACTGATTTATGGAGCCTGGATAGCTAAGGTGGCCCAGTAAATATTATATACGCAAGCTGTTCAGCACACTTTCGTGTAAAATGAAAGGCCCAACAGTTTGAAATACACAGGTGGGCCTGCATTATATCCTCTAACCTTGGCCCCGGAAAAAGTTTTTGGTACACAAATGGAACATGAAGAAGGAACCGTAGGAATAGGATTATGGGAATATGCATAAATAATATCTTAGAATATCTACGTACAAGGTCAATATTTAATGTTATCATATTTAATTAGAGAATATATCCACTTAACTCCAATGTTTACAATTTTTTACATTTGTACCCTTATGTAAACATAATAATAAATTAGATCATAACCTTTCAAATGAGTTCATAATAATGTCATGACTATTAGAATTGGGTGCATATGCCGAAAATTTACGTCAAATACACATTTTTTATACCCAATTTCACATGATTTTCCCTAACTCGCTTCTTCAATGGCTTCCGCAATGCTCAACGGCGCCGAAAACCTCACTCTCGTGCGAGCAATTGCCCGAGACCCCAAAGGCCTATATTTTCGCAGCTCAATTTCCGCGGCAAAAATTCCCGAATGCGTATATATCTGGAAATATACGTACAAGGTCGAGATTCACGTACGTTGTGACAAGTCAAGATTAATTAACCCCTAATGATGAATCACCGTCCATTTGTGAAAGCAAATAAGTTTGACAAGGATAAAAGAAAGGATAAGTGTTTAAAAGGTACAAGTGCCCGTAGCATGGTTAAAATGCACGTGGCACCTCCCACTACAGCTGTCCGACTGTTCGCCCGCCACCTTCCTCCTCGATCGCACCTTATAAGAAACCCTATTCCGCCATACCCAAAAACATAACCACCACTATAATTTCCTCATCATATTTCTGCAACTATAGACCAAGTTCTCAAGGAGAAACAAATCACCCTAATATCGCATCAAAATGGCAGCCATGTCTGCAGTGAAGAACGCAATCCCCAGCCTCTCCAAGTCGTCGGAGATGGCCCAATCCCTCCCTCTCCACCCCACCGTGTCTCGAGTTTGCTTCGCCGCCGCTTCCCGTCACCAACAGGTACACTCACATTCTTCATGTATCAAATCTTTTTCACCTACCCCAATTCACGCGAAACCGCATGTGAAGGGGCGAAACATAGCCGGCGAGGCCGGCCGGCGAGAGTACAGCCCGTACAACGCCGACGAGTCCGTCGGCGAGCCCCGACGAGGTGAGAGAGACCATGGACGAGGCGAAGGAGAAGACTCGTGAGATGAAGGACAGAGCCAAGGAGAGAGCCGACAACACCGCCGACGCGGTGAAGGAGAAGACGCGGCAGATGAACGACAAGGCCTACGACACGAAAGACAAGACCGCCAATGCCGCCGGTGACATGGTTAACAAGACTAAGCGGCAGGCGCACGAGGCGTCGGACAAGGTCCGGGGTGCGGCGGAGACGGCGGCAGACAAGACCAAGGAGTACGCACAGGGGGCCAAGGAGACGACCAAGGGCGCCGCCGAGAAGGTGGCCGACGCGGCCAAGGGCGCGTGGGGGGCGGCCAAAGACACGACGCAGAAGATCAAGGAGACGGTGGTGGGGAAGTCGGATGTCGACGATTTGGATGGTTATATAGAGGATCACGTCAAGAAGCCGGCCAGGGATCACCGGGAGAATGTGATGGATGAGGATGTTGTCGACGCGAGGCGGCAGCGCGTGGACGAGCACGACCGTGATAAGCTTTGAAGCGGGGTGTTCAGCCGCCTTCCTTTTGCTGTATTTCTGCTTAGTGCGACGATCAGCACCAAATAATTTCTTTGTACGATTTATGTATGTTTCTATTCTATGGTTGCGAATTTGTTTCCATTCTAAATGACATCACTTAATATTTTATTTACTCGAATAACCCCAAAATTCATTAAAAAAAAGTGTTCCTCCTGTCCGAAACGAAAGTACTTGTTCGATCCAAGTTAACTCGCCTCTCCTTAAAATTTAACTATTGGGCCAATGTCATGGGCCTTCGCATAATTAAATTGGGCCCAATTGGAAGCGAGGAGAAGACACAAGTGAGATGGAATTCGAGTCACCGTTGGGTTCTAATTAATCTACCCGATCGTACAAAAATGTCACGTGACTGACATCACGTGCACTATATATAATATATAATGCGAAGTTTTGGGAGATCTGCAAATATCCAACTTGTGATGGCATGTTTATTCTTTTTAATTGTTATTGTGCTGGCTGGATGTCATATGCGTGGTAAAATAAAGTCTTTTTGCGATTAAGTTGTACGCGACCCACAAATATTATCATTTTTCAAACGTGAAATTGATTAATTGATAATCGTAGGAGGGACTTGGCTTGATTTCGTGCAACATTTTCGCATGTAATGTACAACTGTAGCATATATAGATACCCATAGGTAATATAGTCGAGTGTAGATAATAAATAAAATGATTTAGTGATTTTGTTTGATCGAGTTGGGTTCATTTAGATTGCCGTGTCGGAAAAGAAATAATTATCACCTCACTGAGACTACGTCTACATGTATTCCTATTCCACATAATCTTACAATAAGAAATTTAAAAACAAAAAAATTAAATGTGAGAAAGAAAAATGAAATGTAAGGCCCAGTTAATTAAAAGTTAAATAAGGTGTACATGACGATAAGCACAAGTACAACTGTTGAAAATAATAATTTTGGTAGTAAGTATACCCACCTGGGTACTGTGTGTATTTTGTTCTCATGCTATACTTTATTTATTAATGTAAACTATATGGTAATGGTTGGTATGTAGGAATGAAATTAAATAGGAATGAAATAGATTTTGGAATAGAATGATGATAGGAATGTAATGGAATGAAATATGTGATTCATATGGTTGGTATGCACAAGGAGTAGGAATGAAATTAAATAGGAATGAAATGGACTTTGGAATGGAATGATGATAGGAATTGAATGGAATGGAATGGAATGAAATATGTGATTCATATGGCTGGTATGTATATTGAACGAATATGAATGAAATAAAATAAATGAAATAATCATTATTTTATAATTTATGTTATTATTAGTGTAATAATGATAATTAATTAATTATTATTAATAATAATTAATAATAATAATAATAATAATTATTATTATTATTATCATCATCATCATCATCATAAATTTTAACTTATTATTTTATTTATTTTATTTCATTCATATTCGTTCATTCCTTGTACATACCAGCCATATGAATCACATATTTCATTCCATTCAAACCTATCATCATTCCATTCGAAAGTCCATTACATTCCTATTTTGTTCTCATACTATACTTTATTTATTAATGTAAACTATATGTCTCACACTGATAAATAGAATGTGCAAGAAAATATTTTTTAAATAAAATTGTCAAATAACTATGCTTTTGTAGCATGTCAAATCAGAAGTTAATAATATAAGGGATTAGCTATTATTAACTCCTAAATCGCTATTATTAACTCCTAAATAATTTCCGTAGCTTATCAATAATAAAAGTAGAGCACTAGTACAATTAACGGGACACGCGTCAGCGCCTGCTTTTATATTTGGCATCTTGAAAATTGTTCATGTCAAATTTTATTATGATACAGCGGAATTGAAATTTCAGATAATCAAGGGTGTTAGTATCACCCGAATATTGTAGCTTATAATTAGTTGTTTTATAGGTAAAAAGAATCACGAAAAGGTATTTCTGCACAACTGTAAATTCCTTGCCTACAAATTTAATTACTTGAAACCATTCTGAACTTGTAAAACAATTTATTTGATGTGTCATCCACATATTTTTGATAAGGATCGGATGTGATATCAACGTTGTTGCTAGAAATGTGTGGTTTTCCATAATGAGTGGGATGTAATAGTATGTTAATAATTTTTAGGCTGGAGTACGGTTAATGATTTTGAAATTGTTTGATATCGTGAGGAATAAATGTAATTTTCAAAAATTGAAGATATACTTGTTTTCATTATGGGGACATGGGGGGTAAAAGGACATCAAACACGGTGTAAATTCAAGGAAAACTGGGGATGCCAATATTTCTGGCTGAAAATATTCATGTTACCCTAAAATTATCTAACTTTATAAAATAAATGGAAGTACAAGAACTTAACTTTACAAACCAAAGTTCATCACACAAACCAAAATTCTTAACTAAATACGTTGAGTCGGAGAATTTACTTGGCTTGGATGGCCATCCAAAGGGATCACTCCAAGTGATTTCAGTACAATAGATTAGAATATAATTTTCATGTCCCAAAAATTTTAGCTTAATTAAAAAGTTATAGTAGATTTGGAATAAAAATAGAATCATCATCAACAAAGTGAGAGAGAGAGAGTAATTATTGCTCCACGGTTTAGTTCAATTGGATAAAAATTATGGAACAAGAAGATTGAGTAATTGTCCTAATCAAAAGACCAAGACAATAAAGCTGACACAGCCACCCCTTTCACCACCACCAGGCAGACGCGCCGCCACTCTGCCACTCCGCTGCAGCGTGGGTGGTCCACCCCTCTACTGTCCCCTCTCTTCTTCCCTTCCTACCTACGCACCTACAATTTCTTTTCTCCAATCCATCTTACTCATACGTGTTTCCTGCTGACATTCTGATCTGAGCTGAGGTTAGTTTATAATTCATGGATCCATGCAATTTTCATCGTTCTTTCAATTAAACCGCAACTCCAAAACTTCATCACTCAGACCACTAAAATTTAGAAGAACTAGCTAAGGGTTTTATTCTGAAGAAGGACAAGACAAATCCTCAATTCTCGCAGACCCCTATGTAACACAAATTTTTGTATTTAAATTTTATAAATACAAAATTGTATACAAAAATTAATTGAATTTGGATTTGATGAATTTGAGATGAGTTCGATCTCTATCTATCCTCTGATTCTACTCTTCGATGTTGATTTCTTGAACGATCTTGATGTTCTTCGAGTTGTTGGAGGGATGTGGTTCCTCGATCTCCTCGAACTTGAAGTTTGAATTGAAGATGTTGATCCGAAGGACTTGATCTTGTTTCGATCAACTGTCGGATTTGGTTTGATTTGTTGAAGAACGTTTGAAGATCTTCGAGTTTGAGCGCCAATGCAGAGGGCTTTCACCTTGTTTCCGAATTGAACTTCAACTTTGATTTGATTTGGAGGATGATCTTGGCGAAGAACGTGGTGATTTGCATGAAGAACGCCTTGAATGCTTGAAGAAGACTTCGAATGTTGGAGAAGACTTCGCCGATGATTCTTCGAGTGTCTTGAGCTCTTCGAATCTTCACTTCCTTCACTTCAATTCACCTCCCACTAATGAAGCCCCAACACTCCTATTTATAGGTGTAGGCTAGTGGGCTTATGGGCTTATGAGCCTTTTGGACCATCAAGCCATGAGCTTGGGCTTATGGGCCTTTTGAGCCATCAAATGGGCCTTTGGGCCACCAACCATGGGTTTGGGCTTGAGCTTGGGCTTATGGGCACCAAACCATGAGTTTGAGCTTGGGTTTGAGCTTTTAGCCTTTGACCACTAAAATTAAATATTAATCACATATCTATTCTTGGAATAAATTCCATTAATAAAATAGAAATATAATTAATTATTTAATTTGTATTTTACACGTGGCGCGATCTCATTTGCTAACAATTTTAATTGTCTACAAATTGCCCCATCGAGACTTGTTCATGAACGAGTTGACTTGAAATGAAGCAGTCTCAAATTCATTTTGATAGTTTAGACTCTTGTCTAGGAGTTCTTGAATTTGAAATTTGTAAATAGTTTATACTCGTGTTTGGGAGTTCTTCAATTTGAATTAATTTGTAAACAGTTTATACTGTATTCGGAGTTCTTGGACTTGATTTGAATTTTGTAAGCAGTTTATACTGTATTTAGGAGTTCTTGAACTTGATTTGAATTTGTAAGCAGTTTATACTCGTATTTAGGAGTTCTTGAACTTGATTTGAATTTGTAAACAGTTTATACTCGTATTTAGGAGTTCTTGAATTTGAATTTGTTAGAAAGTTTATACTCGTTTCAAGGAGTTCTTGAATTTGAATTTGGACTTCACTCTTGACCCCAAAATTGGATCTATATACTTACTTTTAATTTGGCAGCCCAATTACATAAAATGGCCCAAGAATGCCCAAAAGGAAGGAATTGGACCATGTTTTATTTCAAGGGCCCATTACCAACATAAATTGTTGGGTTCAAACTTGGAATTGAAATTGTATCATCTTTTCTTTTCTTTTTTCATACTGCCACGTTTTTCTTCTTTCTTCTTCATTTTTTTTTTGTTATTTAGAGCAGTCAACCCTTGCTTTTTTTATTGTTATGATAACAATTACTTCAATACAAGTATTTTGACTTGGCAGACCATATTTTATCAAAATCTCACTCCAATTTATTTCCTTCTTTCTAGTAGCCCATCGTTACAAGTACGGCCCAATTTTCTTCATTTTCAGCAGCCTAGGCCCATATCCTGGTCCATGTTTTTTTTGTACAGTAAACTATTTTTGCAGAGATGTCCTTTTTGCAGAGATGTCCTTCGTTGCTTTGATAGCTGTATAATTTCAATTTGTTGGAGCCTGCAGAGTTTGTTCAATCTTGCAGGAGTTTGTTGAGGCTACAGAATTTGTTAGAAGTGAAGACAAAATTTGCAGGTCTGAGTTGTTGAAATACAGCTAGCAGCCCAGCCGGACAGTCCAGCTTCATGCAGGAGACTTCCTCTATAAATATGACGGATTGATTTTTCATCAATTCCATCTTTTCTCTAGAATCTCCACCATAGAGAGCAAACACCTTCTTACTTCTTCATGTTGGTTTCTCTTCAGCTAGACAACATAACCAGCACCAAAATATCCAAACATCCATTTTCAGATTTCCCACAAACAAACAAACTTCCAAACTTGTTTCACAATACAGATTATACACTTATCATTTCAACTAGTCAGCAGAGGCTGAGCTTGGAAGCCAATTTCATGCCGTGTCTGCTCTGCATCGCAACCTTCTTCTCCATTTCTTTAGATTGAGCCCGTGATGTTGGAGAATCTTTCTGCCTGGATTCTGCACCACACCCTCCATTTTAATTGTTGTTGCGGCGTAGAGTTTTCGGAGGCGAGTCTTCGACGTCGAGCTTCGTGGCTGTGGCTGCTGATGAAGGTTGAAGGCGGTGCGCGAGGCGGCGGCTGAGTTCTGAGGACAGCGAGAGCAGCGCTGAAGCCGTGGTGTCGAGGATGGAGGCGTGCTGGCGACGGCGACTTCGGACTGGAGCAGCGGCGAGAATGGAGGCCTCATGGCGGAGACTTCGCTAGACGACGGCGCAGGGAGGAGTTAAGCGGCTCTCTGGATGGCGCGCGACGACTGGAGCCAAGGCGGCACGGACGGGCATGCAGTCGGCGGAGTGGACGACGACTGGAGCCAAGGCAACGATTTGGCGGAGCAGAGACGACACCGAGAGAAGGCGGCGCACTTTGACCGGAGCAGAGGCTGCATGACATACCTGAGGGAGAGAGGATTGGTGGCTCGGCAGCTTCGCCAGTTTTGAGCGCTGGGGATGGAAGGCAGAGGTCGACGGCGGCAGCTCTCGTTGTTCACGATGCGGCATCGGGCAGATCGAGACCGGAGGAACGAGCTTGGAGCTGCTGGGTCATCGGCATGAGAGAGGAGATGGTGTGAGGTCGACAGAGGAGACGACAACAGCCAGCGGTGCTGCTGCGCGTGGTGGTTTTGATGCCGTCGCGGTGATGGCCGTGGGTGGCGGAGGCGACAGTGATGGGTGATGGGAGCAGCGTCGAGGCCGTGGGCTGCTGGAGTGATATCACACGACGGAGCAAACGATGGCGGGCGGCGATTGGAGAGTAAGCGACGACGAGCGGCTTCTGGAGTTTGAACCATGCATGGTGCAGACGGAGCGTGCGGACATCGACTGAAGCCACGGCAGCGAAGTCGCAATGGAGGGAGCAGAGACGGCGTCGGGCATCACGACAGCTCATTCCGAGGGAAGGACGAGACGACGGCCTCTGCCCGTACCGAGGGGAAGACGTCGGGTATCACAGCGGTGGTCTTGACGGCGGAGAAGTGCCAGAGAATCCCGAGAGCGATCGCCGACGGTGGCGTTTCGCCAGGTCCACAATCATCGGCTACTGTCCGATGGGATATGAGAGGGAGAGGGCTGCCGGATGTGTGTGCCTACATGCACGGTGCTGACGCCGGCAACTAGAGTGGAAACGACTCGCCTCGACTGGAGCAGAGGCGGTGGAGGCGGTGACGGCATGTGTGAGAAGCGATAGAGATGGTGTTTTACGTGAGGCGAGAGAGACTAGGGTTGTGTGTGTGTGCGGGTGTTTTAGAGAGAAGAAAGTTTGGGCTTTTTTTTATATAAAAAAACAAATGGGCTTTTCTTTCCTTAAAGAAATCGCATAGGCTTTTATAGGAGCATTTGGCTTCTTTCTCATTTTCTTAAAACAGAAGGGTTGAAGAAAATGATCTTGGGCTTCTCTTTTTTTTTTAGAAGAAATGGGCTACGGATTATTTCTATATATATTTTTGCAGGGATGATTTATTTGAGTTTGACTCATTTTTTTTGAGTAACTTGAGAACGAGAAATCGACTCAATCCCATTTTCTATATTTTAATCTCTCTTTTTTCTTTTCTTTTTTCACACATTTTCCTAATTTTATAAATGTAACTGTCTTCCAGGTTGCAAAAGTTCATGTAATTCGACTTCAAGTCTTCTTGCTCAAGAGTTGATCGACTAAAGACGTCAAACTTGATCAACTTCATCACATCGACTTTTGGACTTTGGCTTCACATTTGTCGCATACGTCGTTCTTATTTTCGCAGACAATGACCTTTTCTTAGCGCACGTGACGACGTGGTAGTGAAGATGATATCACATTCGATGGAAGATGCGAACAACAACATTACACGATCTACGACATCATGGTTTTTTTAGCGAGCTAAGAGCAGCATTCGTAAATGAGCTCGGTTGTGCGTTGTCCGTAAAGGGAAAGATAGAAATTGTGAAGGTAGATGCGGAAGTCGCGCGGACGCGACGCTGCGTGAGTTAAAAGCGTGGAGGTCGGCGTGAGCGACGATGAGGTGGACGACGACTCGAGTGATGAGACGTGTTCGTGATAGAGCGAGCTTGAAGCTACGACATGTCGACGTGAGCTAGAAGAGATGGCACGGAGATGAGGCGGACGACGACGCGAGTGACGAGATGTGTTTGTGATAGAGCGAGCTTGAAGCTATGGCATGTCGACGTGAGCTAGAAGAGATGGAGCGAAGATGAGGCGGACGACGATGTGAGTGATGAGACGTGTTTGTGATAGAGTGAGCCCTCGAAGCTGCGGTATATCGGCATCGGCGTGAGCCTGCGTGTTCGTGATAGAGTGGGCTCTCGAACCTGCAGCATATCGGCATCGACGTGAGCCTGAAGAGATGAATGTGGCGTGTTCGTGATAGAGTGGGCTCTCGAACTTGCAGCATATCGGCATCGACGTGATCCTGAAGAGATGGATGTGGCGTGTTCGTGATAGAGTGGGCTCTTGAAGCCGTGGTATATCGGGATCGGCGTGAGCTCAAGAGATGGATGTGGCGTGTTCGTGATAGAGTGAGCTCTTGAAGCTGCGACATATCGAGATCGAAGTGAGCCTGAAGAGATGGATGTGGCGTGTTCGCGATAGAGTGAGCTCTCGAACCTACGACATATCGACATCAACGTGAGCTCAAGAGATGGATGTGGCGTGTTCGTGATAGAGTGAGCTCTTGAAGTCGCGCATATCGAGATCGACGTGAGCCTCAAGAGATGGATGTGGCATGTTCGTGATAGAGTGAGCTCTCGAACCTACGCATATCGACGCCAACGTGAGCCTCAAGAGATGGAGGAGTTGTGTTCGTGATAGAGTGAGCTCTCGAAGCTGCATGCCATCTTCGTAGAGGAAGCTAGAAGTTATGCGTCATCTGCAAAGAGAAGACTAGAAGATATGTGCTATCCGAGAAGAGGAAGCTAGAAGTTGTGCGCCATCAGCAGTGAAGATGAAGCTTAGAAGCTGTGAGCCATCCGCTGTGAAGAGAAAGCTAGAAGCTATGTGCTATCAGCCGTGAAGATGAAGCTTAGAAGCTGTGAGCCATCCGTTGTGAAGAGAAAGCTAGAAGCTATGTGCTATCAGCCGTGAAGATGAAGCTAGAAGCAGTGCTGCATCGCCGTGAGGAGGAAGCTTAGAAACTGTGAGCCATCCGCCGTGAAGATGAAGCTAGAAGCAGTGTTGCATCCGTCGTGAGAGTTGAAGCCTAAGCGTTGGCGGGGATCGGCATCACGACCTCGACGAGCTAGAAACGGCTGCGAAGGATGAGCTAGAAGCTGTGTATCATCCGCGAAGAGAGTTGAAGCCTAAGCTTTGGTGGAGATTGGCATCACGACCTCGACGAGCTAAAAGCGGCTGCGAAGGATGAGCTAGAAGTCGTGTTCTCGATCAAAAGCCTGCTGAATTCATCAAGCGAAGCCATCTTCGAATCGACTTGAGATATGGTGTTGAAACCGTCAGTCGGGACAATCTTCAAAGTAAAAACGATGATGTGGAGTTGGATTCAACAAGATGGAACTATCCTCGGGCGAACTAGCAACATCGAGCTAGACTTAAGAAGTTGTGCAATATTCAAAGCAAACCGACAACATCGAGTTGAAGTTAACAAGCATGAGTCATCTTCAAAGCGTAGAACCGTGCTCGGGAGTTGAGGTTATTCTTAAAATGTATTGACAACGGTAGTGAATAATCCATCATCTCTCGGTTGTTGTCCCACGATTTTGTTTGCTTCTTTACAATTTCCACCTTATTGTCTCTTCCAAAAGTGTCTCATTTGACTTTGATAGTCTGAGCTTGAATTTTGATCACCCCATTTGAAATAGAAATTTATGATGAATTTTGACCACATAACTTGAAGGAGAAAAACATGTATCATGACCGAACTTAGAAGATATCTAAGCGCCTCACGTGACTTTTTAAAAGGGATCAAGTCAAAACGTAGTTCAAAAGATCAACTTGTGTTTTAGGGAGTGCCGTACGTTTATACTCATGCGGCCAAGAGTAACATGCGCTTTAGGCTCGTGCGTCATGGAGTATCTTGTTGTTGTTTTTTTGCCGCGACGTGCGCTTTAGGCTCGTGCGTCATGGAGCTGTCCTTTTTGTTTGTTGATTTTTCTTGAGTGACGTGAAGTTTAGGCTCGTAAGGCCATGGAGCATGTCTTGATATTTGTTTGTCTTTTTCTTTTGGGTGACGTGCGCTTTAGGCTCGTGCGTCATGGAGTCAGCTTGATTTGTGTTTGATTTTCTTCATGGAGTTAATAAGCGCCAGGCTCGTGCATCATGGAGCATGCCTTGATTTTTTTATTTTCTCTTGAGTTAGTAAGCGGTTTAGCTCGTGCATCGTGAGCATACTGCTATTTTTTGTGAATTTTCTTGAAGTTAACAAGCGCTTTAGGCTCGTGCGTCATGGAGCGTGCTTGCTTCTTTTTTTGTTGATTTTCTTGCTTTCTCAATTTTTTGACTTCTTGCTTTTCTTCATGTTTTTGTGTTTTTTTTTGTCTATGTACATATATACAAGCTTTCATCGCTACACTTCAGGAATAGTAGCACTTCAACAACTTTTGAGTTGTTGCCCCAACTTCCATATCATCGTCCAAGGTTGACTTGCATACACAGTTTGAGATGTAGTGAGATGAAGCCGCCCTTTTGATGGTGATTCGAACAGGCGCTTTTGGCATAAATCCCAAACCCACTTTGCTATTCGGTACCACATCATCCTTCTTCTTCAAGTGAGGTTTCAACATAGAGCTTCCTTGAGGATCGATCCGGCGATTGACGAGGAGTTTATATGCCTTTGGACCAAAATGCTTAGTAAGTTCGTTGTCGAAGATTCTCCATGTTCGACAAAGATTGCTTTGCTTTGGTCGAACAAACCCTCGAAGAGGTGGAGGAGTTGGTCTTTTAGCATCGATCTTGGTCAGAGGCATCGTCAGTCCCTCGAACGGATCCATCTTGGTGAGAGATGTTTTGTTCTTGACAATCGGACCGACTTCAAGTTCTTTATCATGCTCGATTTCTTCTTGTTTTATTGTCTTCGTCATATAGAATTTCGCATCAGCAAAATATGACTCAGCTTCGGTGAAAGGCTTTTGATCACCAGTCACTGTCCTCACGACACCATCTTCGACGATACTTGAGGCATTGATGCAACGTAGAAGGGACGACACCATTTCGCAGCCACGGCCGACCAAGAAGCATATTGTAGGACGCCTCGCATCAATCACATGAAGCGGTGCGTTGAACTCATGTCTTCCATCGCAAGTTCAACCTTATGGCGCGAGGCCCTTTGTCCTTCGTGGTTGAATCCTTGAATCATCAATCGATTGTTGGACAAGTCATCTATCGGAATTTCCAATTGCTTCAATGTTCTTAATGGCAAGATGTTGATCACGATCCTCCATCGATGAGAATCCTATTAACTTTACGCTCGTGGGTGAAACAACTCACGAACGTTGGCCTATATGAGGCTCGGACCAAGCTGCAAATCCTCGTTGGAGAATGTAATTGCAAGACACCTTCATCATCGATCACATTTGACTTGAATTGATCTTTTACTTGGTCCGTCAGATCGTACAATGCCCCAATACCTTCCAAGATGTCGCCGATTCGGGGTGACAACATTTGTCATGGCATTTTCTTCTTCAAGTGATATCTTCCTTCGAGCTAGCCTCATGATCTTTTCTTTGAAGACGAAGCAATCATGTATGGATGCCCAATCAATCGGTGATATTTGCAATATCTTGGATCATCGGTTCGTCTCCGCCTCATTTGGTCGTTTATTTCGGTAGTTCGACGAGGCCTTCTTTGAGCGGTCATCGAAGATCCCGGACGCCGAGTCTAAGAAAGGGTATTGTTTTTGCTGCATTTCTTTGAATGTCAACCTTCTTTGCCCCATGTCCGGAGAAAAGTCGCTTGTCGCTTTTGTTGTCATCCTTTCTTAGGAACTTGACAGAGTTGCTTAGCATCGACTCTTCTTTCTGAGCATTATTAAAGGACTTGGTTTCCTTTCTAAATTCATGCCTCTTTGAACTTCGAGGTTCTTGGATTGGAGGCCTTTGAATCCGCTTCTTTGCCATACTCACTCCATATCATGAGCTCGTGGCCAACTCTTCGAACGTCTTGGGTGAATTCCTCGCAAGATGTATTGTAAGCCCCAATGCATTCCTTGGATGCACATTTCGATGGCGTATGATTCGGATAACCGATCCTTGCAATTGAGGCATAGGTTTCTCCATCTGTTGATGTAGTCGATCACCGGCTCTTCCTCGAACTGCCGAGAACTTGTGAGCTCCACCATGTCGACCGTTCTTCCGGTGCTATAAAAGCGGTTGAGGAACTCATGCTCCACTGATCCCAGGCTATTAAGTGAATTTGCCTCCAAGTCAAGATACCATCGAAGGCATTTCCCTTGAGTGAACGAACGAACCGCTTGACTGTGATCTCCAAATGTTCCAGCGTTGTTGCACGCCTCGACAAAGTGAGCTACATGTTGCCTCGATTCCCTTTGCCATCAAATTGTTGGAATTTAGGTGGTTGATAACCAAGAGGCATTCTCAAGTTGTCGATCCTTTGGGTATACGACTTAGAGTAAATCAATGATGACTTGAGTTTCCATCAAATTTGTTCTTCATGGTCACCTCGATGAACTCACGAGTTGGTCGCCTTGATGAAGCCATTAGAAGAGATTTGAAAGTTTTGCAGACGATTTTCTCGCCGTGAGTTTCTTGCTTGTCGCTGCCTTCTTCATCGCCGCCACGCCACTTTCTTTATCGTTGATGTGGCTTCTGCCTTCTCCCCCGAGCTTTGCAATCTTTGATCTTGCTCTTGGATGTGTATGCTCAAAGATTCGACCAACCTTGTAAGATTTGCAAGTTGTTCTTCCACGGTGGAAGTGTTTGTCATCATCACGGTGCCTCAGTGAGTAACTTGTGATAGAATTTGCGATAGGGGATGTGAAGCTTCCTTCGAGCTAACACTTTCTTCATTTAGAATGGCGATGTATTGCTCTTTTCCTCGGCGATGGCTAACTTGAGCTTCTTGAAGTTGTTTGGCTTTGCTTCGTGTGATGACGCCAATGCTCTCTCAAGAAACTTTTGAGCGACCTTAGTTGAATTTTGTTGGATGAACATCGTTCAAGATTTTAGTGAAGAGTAGAGATGAGAGGTAGAGATGTCCCACGGGCGTGCTTTAAATTGTAACACAAATTTTGTATTTAAATTTTATAAATACAAAATTGTATACAAAATTAATTGAATTTGGATTTGATGAATTTGAGATGAGTTCGATCTCTATCTATCCTCTGATTCTACTCTTCGATGTTGATTTCTTGAACGATCTTGATGTTCTTCGAGTTGTTGGAGGGATGTGGTTCTTGATCTCCTTGAACTTGAAGTTTGAATTTGAAGATGTTGATCCGAAGGACTTGATCTTGTTTTCGCATCAACTGTCCGGATTTGGTTTGATTTGTTGAAGAACGTTTGAAGATCTTCGAGTTTGAGCGCCAATCTGAGGGCTTTCACCTTGTTTCGAATTGAACTTCAACTTTGATTTGATTTGGAGGATGATCTTGGCGAAGAACGTGGTGATTTGCATGAAGAACGCCAATGAATGAAGAAGACTTCGAATGTTGGAGAAGACTTCACGATGATTCTTCGAGTGTCTTGAGCTCTTCAATCTTCACTCTTCACTTCAATTCACCTCCCACTAATGAAGCCCCAACACTCCTATTTATAGGTGTAGGCTAGTGGGCTTATGGGCTTATGAGCCTTTTGGACCATCAAGCCATGAGCTGGGCTTATGGGCCTTTGAGCCATCAAATGGGCCTTTGGGCCACCAACCATGGGTTTGGGCTTGAGCTTGGGCTTATGGGCCACCAAACCATGAGTTTGAGCTGGGTTTGAGCTTTTAGGCCTTTGTACCACTAAAATTAAATATTAATCACATATCTATTCTGGAATAAATTCCATTAATAAAATAGAAATATAATTAATTATTTAATTTGTATTTTACACGTGGCGCGATCTCATTTGCTAACAATTTTAATTGTCTACACCCTAATTTTTCTGAAGCGAATGAATCTGCAGACCTGTTTATCATCTTTTAGATCGAGAGCGCTGTGTGAGGTGTCCGTACAAAGCCCCTCTTTTATATTCTCTCTTTTTCGTAAGTGTTAAGCTGAAGAACAAAAAAAGGGGCTGGTGGCTCTTCCGCAATGATTTTCTCTCTCATACAATATGTTCTCTCTCTAACTTAATCTACGATTCCCGCCCGGACTGCAATAAATCTGTGCAGATTTCGTAGGTTTTGCACGACAGATTTATTCTTAAATTTGGTTTAGGCCTTTTCTACATTAGAGGATAAAAAAGAGGGCAAAAGGAAAACCCTGGATTAGGTAGAAGAAATTAAACCTCATGCACCATTCCCACTCAATTCCTGATTCTACTAATCCCAACAGACAACTCCGGATTGCATACATATCTCTTCCGTTGAATTATCTCACCAGGTAAGCCCGCATGCACTCAAATCTTTCTTCTCTCTCGCTCTCCCTCTATCTCTCTCAATATATACACAAACTCACTGTATATATATATATATATATATATCTTTATATGTATACGCGCAGACGAAGAATATGGAGCAGCACAGAAATGATCAGGACAGACTGAAGCAGCAGCAGCAGCAGCAAGAAAAGCAGCGAGTGAAGCCGCCGGAGACGCACCAGATGGCGCCGCCCCGCCGCAGAAGTGCCCGCGGTGTGACTCGGCCAACACCAAGTTCTGCTATTACAACAACTACAGCCTCTCGCAGCCGCGCTACTTCTGCAAGGCCTGCAGAAGGTACTGGACGCACGGAGGAACCCTTAGGAACGTCCCTGTAGGCGGCGGCTGCCGCAAGAGCAAGCGCCCCAAACCTCCCCGCCCCATCTTCCTCCTCCGGTGGCGAGATCGGCAGGAATCAGCCGCTGCCGCCCGCGCTTCCATCTCAAAACTTGAATTCTAATGATCAGCCAATGAGGCCTTTCCTCCGATCATGTCGTCGATGGGAAACAATTTCTACAGCGGCGGCTCGTTTCTGTCGTCCTTGGCCTCCATGCAAGGCGCGGCGCTGAATTTGGGCGGCGGGGCGGCCAATACGATGCGCTTTTGCAAGGGTGAGCCCCATCTTTGAGACCCCAGCCGCCGCCGCATCAATTTCAGCTGCAGGGTGATCAATACTTCCCATCGCAACACAATTTGACTACTCCGCCGCGGCCTTCGTGGACTCAAAGCTTCATTAATAGAGGCCCGCCCGCAGCCTCCGCCGCAAGCTCGAGTTCTTGGACCGGCGACGGCCAGAACCAGACCGGTTCTTCGTTCAACCCGAGTCATTGGCAGGACAGCAACCCGGGTTTGATCCATTTTCTCAGTGAATTTTAGAAATTTCTGTTGCGCACACATATCTATCTCGTTCATTATTAGGTTTCAAATTCTCCGTTTTTTTCCAATCGAGTATTTGGGTTTACAATTTTCTTGGAAAAAAGGAGAAGATGAGTGTTTTAGGTTGCAACTCTGAATTGCAAAAAATGTAAAACGGACTGGAGATTTCTCATGATGCAGGATGTATATAAACTCTAAACAACGTTGTAATTAACCATCTTATAGAGATTCAATTTAAGTTGGGTTAGGTTTGGTTGTTCAACTTTTTGAATCAAAAATAAATCGAGTTTAATGTTAATGCCTTTCGCTTTTTCTCTGCTTTAATTCAGTTTTGACAAAAATAAAGTATATTAGTATGTGAGTTTAGCACTTAGAGAGTTTAATAGTTGCTTTTAACGAGTGCTTTATAATTTAAGTAGGGGTTTTCGTAGAATGTGCAAAGTCTAAAAAGGAAGTCATTTGAACCAAAGATAAGAGAATAATGCATGAATGGATGAGCTCTATGTCAGGCTAAAGCTAATTAAAGCTAACGCCTAAATCTGATGGATAAGATCGATCATTATGTAAGTAATGCGCCTACGCCTTAATTCAATTCGACCGACAAATTAACCTCATACCGTCCCGTAATTACTTCCTAACCTAATTAACCATCGCTAAAGCATGTAACTAACCAGATTAATTTCTCGGAGGAGGAACAACTTGGAGATTAGTCGTATGAAAACGACTATTTAGATTATATATGGTATCTACTAATGATATATAATGATCATAATACACTCACTATTTAAGGCTTTGCTCTTTTAAATATTCACAAGTTATTAATAAGCATCCCCACGTAGCGAATTTCTGGCTCTAGCAATAATTGTGTGCTTGTATTGGTCTAATGGTAGAGTGGTTAATGCCCGAGATCAAAGGTCTTGGGTTCGAGTTCACCGTAACGCGACCTTTAAATTTCTGTATATAATTGACCAAAAAAAGAATTTATGGCTCTAGCCATTAGCCGATCGTAGTTGCTTAATTTGAATACAGGCAAACACTCATTATGTGTATGTGAGCTTTCACATGTAATGTAAGATACTAAGATACTCGTTTCTTTTAAAGTCACGTATAAGATACACATGAAGAATTCATTTATTTAAATATAAGCCCACATTTTAATTGTACCACGGACTTTATCTATAATTATTAATTAATAAGTTGGCAACAATTTAGCGGACTAAGTCCGACTTTGTAATATTTCTCACATATTACATGCCTTCTCATTCCCACCTAATACACATGAATTCACTGACAGATATGCCAAAGTGCTTTAGTTAAAATAAGAATGTTGGGACGGGTAGACACCTAAACCATTAACACTTTAAATTACAAATCAATTTCATAACTACAGTCGGTCCAATCGTCGTTTACCACTTAAATCACATATTTAAATGCTCATAAATGTGATTTTATTTAACTTAAAAAAAAAATAAAGAGTACATGGAATACAAATTAAAAATAAGGGTAATGTGCGCTTATATATAAATGCGATTTTATTTAAAAAGAAAAAGAAAAAGAGAGAGTACACATGGATACAAATTAAAATAAGGGTAATGTGTTCTTAATTACATTAGGACTGATAATTTGTGTATGTCGGGTCGTTATCGTATCGACTCGATAACGACACGACACGGTAAGACCAAACACGAACAAGACCCGTTAAGGATCTGTCTGACACGAACACGCACACGACACGAAATATACTGACACGAATACGATACCAACACGAATATGACACGATTTTTTTCGTGTTGACATGACATGATAATGACACGACACGACCGACACGCCAAATTCAAATCAAAATTAGAAAATAAATTAATAAAATAAATAAATAATATATAAAATAATAACTAAATTAATATTAAATATTATTGAATTAAATGAAAACGACACGAACACTAGATTTAAATAATAAAATTATATGCGTGTGTGCGCACAAAAAAATGTAAGATTTTTGCAGATTTGAGAACATCTTCGATCAATTATTTAATAAATGTCGGCAGCATATGTAGCTCAATCAATTAGGACACTCAAAGAATCTATTAAATATGCGTAAGTGATCGTTGCAAGATTAAATATAAATAAAATACCTTAAACATAATAGCAAGTTGAGATTTTGCACTTTATATATTAAATTGGAAGCTGTTACATTAGTCCTTTAATGAAATACTTTACTGAGTGTGCGTGTTGGCTAGTGGTAGAGTGGTTAATCTTTCGCCAAAGGTCTTGGGTTCGAGTCCACCATGACGCGGTCTTTAAATTTCAGATTAAATTGATCAAAAAAAAGTAGTTTCGGAGATATTGGAATGTTGCATGTATATCTATACATAATATTAATAATATGTATATTACTTCATCCATTTACTAAAAATTTGTATTTTTCATTTTCGAAGACATCAATTTCATAATTATTACCCTCAATCTACCCACTTAATTATAAAAAACTCACATGTGACCCATATTTTCCACTATTATTAATATATTCATTTATTATCTCTATGACTCATCTTTTAATCTAACTATATCAATTCATTTATTATATATTCACTCACTTTATATTTATTAGAATTTATTAAAACTCGTGTCACCAAAAATAATACAATTTTTTTATCGAAGGGAATATAAAATAAGAGATAGTGTGTGTGTGTGCTCCATTAAAATCCTAGAGAGAGAGGTGAAAATGGACGGTGGAGAGAGCAATGACAAGATTATACAGCCCATAGGTAGCCAACAAACTAAAATAATTTAAAAGGCAAATTAAGCATGACATAGATATGATTGTGTGGCAAGATCTTCCTTTTTCATTACTTACAACTTTAATTTCCTTTTTCTTTTCTTTTCTTTTACTTTCTAAGAGATTGGTGACAATTGCACCAAAGGAACAATCCAGTGTCTACCTTTACCACTACCATTCCATGTACATTATGGGTCCATATATTTTCTCTCTTTCTTTCTTTTTTGTTAATAAATATTTATAAGTGACCCAATTGTCACGGGGAAATTTATTTTACTTTTTAACTAGGTGTATATTTAGACAACATCCAGTTAAATTCAAGATGACTTTCATCATCAATTTGCTTTCCAAGTAATTAAAATGTGATTTCCGCCACCATACTTGCAAGAAGAGTTGTTATTTTTCAACTCCTCGTGATGATTTCAACCCCAGAGTTTAATTTAATCTACCTATACTTTGTTACTGGATCATACACGTGGGAATGCTTCTTGAAATCTTGTCATATATTTCAAGATCCGAGCATCCATTTTTTGTAAGATATATAGAAGTTAAAATTAAGTCAATTCAGCTTACCTGATTTAATATGTTAATTATATTTTTCAGAAAAGAGTTCGCTAGAGATTTAACATTAAGTGCTTTTAATCTAAATCTTCCATTTGTCCCATTTATGTTCACTGTAATCAAACTCAATGCAAAGCGAATTTTCACTTGAAAAGACATTTCAATATGATGAAGAGAGCACCGGCGTAATTTGGTCGTTGGTCTTTGGTCAATTTGATACTGTTATATGATTATATACTTTTTATTAGCCAATCGGATAAATCCATTTTACACCAATTTTAAATGCCTATTTCAAGCCACACTGTTTTGTACTTTTGGTCATGTGGTGCCGAGCGATATGATTTTAATCCATTTGTATATATCCACACTAATTTACAGAGTTCATTTAGTTGTCTGAATGATGTATTATCACCCCACGTGTCACGCCTTTCGAATTCTCTTCAACTTTAAGTCTTCAACTTCATCATAAATATCACCAATCAAGCTCGTAATGTACTCAACAATCCTATATAAACCAATTATGCCAAGTTATTTTCATTTATTTATTGTTTTGCTGATTAGGGTTAATTAGCTAGCTAGGTTCTTAAACGTGCTCTCAATCCAAATTTGAGTTAGAATTTTGAGATTAAATCAGTGGGAGTTGTCATCATTAATATTAAGTGCATACATTTTGTAAAATTATTAGAGGGATGGAGTGATTAAGGCCGGGGGCATGTTACGAGGATTAGCAAAGGCAACCAAGCACACCATCATTTAGAGGGTGTTTGGCTAAGCTTATTTAGAAAACTTATAAGCTCCAACAACTTATAAGTTGTTTTAAGAACTTATAAGATATGGTGTATTAAGAGCTTATAAGATGCTAAAGTGTTTGGATAACAAGGGTAAACATGGAAATAAGAAAATATATCGGGGTTATTTTGTAGTTTTGTTGTAACTTATAAGATCATTAAAAATAAGTTGGATTTGGAACTTTTTTAATATAGCTTATTTTAAAAATTATAAGCTCTCTAACAACTTAATTTACCAAACACATTGATTGAGCTTATAAGTTCTTAAACAACTTATAAGTTGTTTTAGCCAAACACCTTAATCTCTCGCCTTCCAAAAGTGAAGAAACATGCATTAGCAAGGGAAAAGTGCC